>JAAWXA010000002.1:31197131-31217490 GCA_038090715.1 Florisuga fusca | reverse complement strand
TCCCCCCCCCCCCCCACTGTATGGATTCATCACTGGCTTTGTGCTTCAGCTTTTTCTTTGTTCAGTTTTCATTTCCTACACTTTCCCAAACAACCCGAGAGCTGCAGCTGTTCCAACCTCTCTTTAAAAAAATTCAAGCAAGACGGCAAGCCTTGTATGTACTCTACTGAGCAAAACTTGCAGCTGGCAATGTCAAGGTTGTCATGGTTATTTCTCTCTACCATCAAGTTTCCAAAATGTTTCAACAAACCACAGAGAGTTCTGCACTGGCCAAGAACCCATCCATGAACCCCGAATTACAAGTTGTCGCAGACCCCAGTGCATCCAGTGGTGGACATGCCACAGGGACAGGGGTCACACTGGACTGTCCCCACCCCACCCCACCCCACCCCCTTCAGCCTCAGCTCAGCAAACCCTGGGACACACGCGGCTGCTTCCAGTCTGCTACAAAAGTCAGGCCTCCCACCACAAGAAAACACCCCCAAAATTAAAATATGTGCCTAACGATACCAGGATAATCCCTTCCCCACCCCCCTCNGGGCTGCGGGGCGGCGATGGTGGCGGCGTTGCGGGCAGCCCTGCTGGGCGCGGCGCTGGGGTGCGCGGCCGCGGCGCTGATCCCCGCGGCTGACGTGAAGGTGGAGGTGCTGCAGAAGCCGTTCCTCTGCCACAGGAAGACGAAGTGGGGGGACATGATGCTCGTTCACTACGAGGGCTACTTGGAGAGGGATGGCTCCATGTTTCACTCCACGTAAGTAGCTCGTCCCGGGCCGCCCGCCCTCGAGTGGGCTGGGGGGTGAGCTTGCACAGCGGGGAAAATAAAAAAAAAAAAGAAAAATATCTTTCTGTGTATTTTAATGTTGATGGTGTCATCTGGCAGTGCATGCCTAAATCTGGAACCCTGGCAGGGGCCCACAGCCCCTCTGCCCAACAGCGTAGTGAGGGGCAAGGGGCTTCTTGTTTCATTTTTGTTGTTATCAGCCCAAACCCTCGAAACTTGTGTTCAGCTGTGTGTCGGGAAGCAAAAGCAATCGATGCATGTTCGTAGCATGTCCTCGGTTTCGTTATTGCGTTAAAATAGCTCAAATAAGGCCGCACAGATTTGTCTGTGGGACCCTTTCGGCTGCTATTTTCAGAAAGTTTGGTTTGCCTTTATACTCCGAGAGTTTAAATAAGCACTGCCTCACAATTCTGTTTAGACGAACGCCAGCAGATGTGCAGATGAATGCTTTCCATTTCGAGGCTATAAAATAAATCTTGTTTCACCTTTTTTATTGTTTAGTCTGCAGAAAGCAGAAGCCGTGTAGCATTCGTTTAAAGATGGGAATGTCAGGCACCTTCTTCTGCTATTTGAAGCAGGTTTTGGTATATCAGCTCAGTGGTTTAAACAAGTATTCTGCTATGCACGAATTTCAGCCTGGTTTCTAAAGCAAACGTCTAGGGGAGAACTATGCCTTTTTTAAAAAAAAAAACAACTTGCATATAACCCTCCAGTAGTGTCAGCACAGTAACACCTTGTCAGGACTGAAGCTGCATATTCTTCATCTGCCCCCAACGGACAAATCAACATAGGAAAGCCACTGTAATGCAAGGAGGAGGAAGAGCCAAAAATTCGAAGTAGTCTGCTAAAGAGCCTCTGATGACTTGCTAACGTCTTCTTTCCCTTAAAACAGCCACGAAGTGTTAATACTGGGAGAGAGCAAATCGCTCAAGTATCTGTAGTCTATGTCTTAAGTCTGCTGTTGTGGAACATATTAAAAAAAACAAAACAAAAGAGAAAAACCCAAACAAACTATTTTGCATGTTTTTGCTCCTGTGAACTATATAAACTAAAATCTCACTAATTTTCTCTTGTAGTTAACCTGCCTCTCTAAAGGGAGTTCTAGTGACATTCTTTACGTTTTTGCTGCTGACTAACTTCTGTAAGTGCTCTTTTCTTGTTAAGCACCTTTCCTGCATGACTGGGAAATCGGGCTTTTAAAATTCTGTGTGTGTGTGTCAGTAGAGGAAGGTGGTCCTGATGTAGCACCTGGTGAAATTGGAAAAGGGACTTGTCCATTTTACACTTGAATGATTTGCATGCTTTTGTTTCTGTTTTTCTAGACCACCTGTTGTGTAGTTGAGTTTTTTTTTCTAATGGCTTTTTGGGAAGAGGCAGATTCTTTGAAGCATGTTATAGGGTATATTGCAATCATGACTGAGCTGGTTTTTGATTTGCAATTTACCAAAGAGTATGCATGGCCTTGAGGCTAGATTTTCCAGTAGAAATGCCTTTGTGGTCTGATCACTTTCAAAGTGGACACAAGTGACCGGGAAAGTGAGGGTCAGGATCCAGGTTGCTCAGTGTTGTCATGATGTGGACACATGATGTAGGTGTTGGTTTATGTCTTCACTCTTCTTAAGGAGCCTTACAGTGCAAGGCATAAGTTTTAGGGACTTTGAAGGTCTAGGTCTTTCATTTAAGAAATGTCAAGGTGCCAAATAGCGGCATGTTTGGGTTTTTTAACTATATACTGTGAGCATCTTCCATCTCCTCCACCTGCCTTTTATGGAACTTGCTGTCTTTTATTCCATTCTTTTCCAGTCACAAGCATAACAATGGTCAACCTATGTGGTTTACACTTGGCATAAGGGAAGCTATCAAAGGCTGGGACAGAGGTTTGAAGGACATGTGTGTGGGAGAGAAGCGGAAGCTAACTATTCCACCAGCCCTTGCTTATGGAAAAGAAGGGAAAGGTAAAACACCTGAAGTCCTTCCCTTACTTTAGTTATTTTTATCCTATGTATTTTGCTGTCCGTGGTCTGAGAGGTCAGCAAGCTTTCAAGCTTGCCAGGCTTCTCTCAAATTTGTCTTCTGCAGAAATACGTAAAGGTAAATCCAGAAAAAAATAGGAATTGATGGTAGCTGTTGTGCTGTATGCTCTGAGTGTCTTTTCAGTGCTCAACACTGCTCTGCCTTTTTTGTTTAATTTTTTTAAAAATTTATTTTTACAGTCAAGTTGGAAGTGGTTGCTTAGGTAACATTTGGTTTTTTGGCTGTTGCATCCGTGTTTGTGGTAATACTTTATGAATGTGCATGTGCAAGCCTTGTTGTTGTTTGCAGGGTTCTTTTAGAGGTCAAAGAAACTCCCTCTACTGCTGCCCAAGCAGTTATGAGCTGATACATACTGTGAAACTCACTGTTTATTTCTCCATATAGGGACACTTAATTTTTTCCCTCTTTTAGCTGTTTTCATTTTGGTCCTGTTATCCAAAGTAAGATACACAGGGTTGCAGCCAATTATGCTGACATCTACAGAAAAATTATATTGGATGATGTACAGACAGATAAAAGCATTATTTATACTGTTTCCTCAACCTTTCTAATACTGGCAGTGTTTGAGTGTTTTCCTTTCAAACATTTTTTAAAAATCCTATTTTAATGGAAGGGCCAGATCTTCAATTTGCAGTTAAAAAGTGACAATTTGAAAGATGTCAGAAGGTTACTCTTTCTGCTTTATGGAGTTCTAGTTAACTTTTATGTGCAATTATTATAATATTTATTCATGACAAAGTCACCACAAATCATCTCAGTAATTCAGGGTTTCAAAGCAGAATGGCTGAATGTCCTTGAACCTACTGCTTCCTGATGCTCTTCTTCCCCATTAATCTGAGGCTGTGTGAGGGATGAGGAGTGTTTGCATGTCTGTATCTCCTGGCAAGTAGGGCTGATCATGGGCTAAGGAGTTCTCCATACCCTTCCTTTTTGGAAAGTGTCCTTTTAAAACATCTTTTGGTAGAAGCTTTGGTGTGGGGTTCAAGAGACAGTATTAGAAGTAACTGTGTTTCCAGTAAAGAGCAGGAAACTTGTGGTGCTCAGTCAACTGCATGCAGGGTTCAGCTGTAAATTTTTCCACAGAAATATTAAATGCTGCAGTGCTCACATAATCATTACAGGCCTAATTGCTCTGATCAATATGCAAAACAGTACGGTTGTTCTTCAGAGACTTGCAAGCCTCACTTTTGTGTTTAGTGCAAGGTTAAACAAGTAAACACTGCTAGTTGCTGTAAGAAATTAGTTGCTTTAGGAAAACTTTGAAGTATTTGAACACAGTTATGTTTCTATTTTCAAATGATGCCCTTGAAGACAGAATTACTCCATGTTCTTCATGCTTTCCTTTGATTGTGCATAATTTCATTAGCCTCCCACCTGGTGCCTTGCCTGCTGTCTGACTTGAATGATGAGTCAGATGCCTTTTTCTGTAACACTCAGAAAAATTACCTGTGCTCCAAACTCTAAGCAGCCACTGAGCCCCCCAGTATTCCCAGAATTTTCTGCACATTTATTCATCCCAGAAATCTACAAGCCCGTTTGTTACTTCAGCTCAGGGTGTACTGAACACCATAAGCCCCAAAAGAGTAGGTGGGTATTAGTTTTTCCCTATCTTCTCAAGGCACAGGATTATATTTTTGGGGTGCTGCCATTCAATATCAAAACATATGTGTTCCTGATCAACCTTCTTGTATTTCAGGAGCAAAGTGGTGTGCTAAAATGTCTTTGCCAGTAGCCTTAGGCACCAGCATGAAGGCAGGTCACATCATTGTAAAAGCCAGTGCCTGATATACTGACAATTTGGCAAGAGGGGAAGGGTACCCTGGAGGATGGAGGTGGTCTGTGGTACTATTAGGAAATCACCAGTTTAATTACCTGCATCAAAAATGGAGTTATGTCAATATGTCTTCTGTGCAGGTTTATATATCTTGTTTTTGCTTTGTGTGTTAGGAAATAGCTCAGTGCTTTATGTGGCAACCCAGAGGTGGCCACAGATTGGATGCTGGCAGCACTACTGGCCTTGTGTCTTTTTTCTGGAAGTGGCAGAATAAATAGCAGGTACAAGGTGTCATTTGTCAGTGGAGAGGAATTTGGAGAAGGGCAGAGTTCAGAAAAACTGAACTCAAACTGCTTGCTGCCCTGTAGGTTGGTCTTGGCTGGTCGTGGCCACCTGTCTGGCTGTACAGTCTTCCTCACTGAGTTTTCCACTTTATCTGTCTCAGGTCAGGAAAAAAGGATTCAGGAAAGTTGTCTCTAGACCTGTGATGAGGATTGCTGAGTATGAGCTTACATCAACCCATACTAGCCTCTAACAAAACTAGTTGGGTCTAAAGTTGAATATGTGCTGTAAGGCTGCTGAGGGTCCAGGCTACACTCTGAAATGGTTAAACTTATTACTGTTACACATACTTACCCTGGTTAGCTCAAAATGAAAATAGAATTACCAGATTGCTCTGATGCATGTGGCTGAATATGTGTTTTTAACTTCTCTCCATGTTTACCATTTTGTGCAGGAAAAATTCCACCTGAGAGCACGCTGATTTTCAACATTGATCTTCTAGAAATTAGGAATGGACCAAGGTCTCATGAGTCGTTCCAGGAGATGGATCTTAACGATGACTGGAAACTGTCCAAGCAAGAGGTGAGTGGGCTACCTTTCCCATGAGCAAATCTAACAGGATGAGAGAGAGGAAAGCTTAACTGGATCCTGTTAGGGGAAGTATCTAAAGACAAGTTAGATTTTAGCAGCTACTGCAGGCAGGATACACACTTATTTAAGAGTGCTTGAAGCAATTACTGGGTCATGCATAGTAGAGGTAACTAGGACTAATGAGTTGTTAGTATAACTACTGAACTGTTACGATTCACAATGAGTGTAAGACACCAAAAAAGTTATTGCTGGCCAGGTGGTCGTTAGTCATGGTGGGGAAGGATGAGTCTCTGTTCTTCCCTGGAGATAACTTTCAATGTTGTTGCCTTCCAATTTTCTGCATTTTTTGTTTATAGAGTTTTAGGCCTTTTATGTGTTGGTGGTGTTCTTGCTGAATGTTATTGAACTACTATTTGTGGTTCAACAATGAAGCTCCTGTCTGTGCTTTGCCTTTCTTGCATGGCTTCAGCTCACATACTTTCTAACAATAGATGATTTTCAGTAAGACTGAGCCAAGGATGCACATCTGTGATGCACCACACTGAGCCTTGGATCGCAGCAGAACTGCTGGATCAAGGGTTTTAAAGTGGACCTGGTAAGCTCAGACATAGGCAGTGTGTGCCCTGCATTTATGGGAGACTTAGGTAAAGTAAAATATCCTGGAAATAAAACCAGACTGGGGCCTTTTGGAGTTAGTCACTGATTTACTAATCAATTGGAGTTAGAAATTCTTCTGCTGTGGGGCAGTCTTCTTTCATAGTATTCACTGCCTGAATGACATGTAGTCAGCATTATTCTCCTTCTGTTTGCATCTTATTTTCAGTCTTCTGCTTGTCTGATGTGCAAAAATCATCCATAAGTTAAGACAAATCACTGTGGGGTTTTTTATTTGGGACTGATACAGCTTGCTAGAGTGAAAAGACAATCTTTTGTATTGACAGTGCCAGTGTGACCAGTGTCTGTGTATTAGAAATGTAAGCAGTGACCCTAAGAAATACCAGAATGTGAAGTAAATAAAACAGACCCACTGAAACAGTACCCACTTATCTATCTGTTAACAATACACTCCTAAAGTTCATGTTATAGAAGTGGTATCTCTTTAACAATTGGGTTTGTTGGTATTGATATACCAACTCTGCAATTTAGAACATTGGCATCTCAGTAGTTAAACCCTTAACTCAGAAAAGATAATCTGATATTTTTCAAAACATTAGTAACTAACTTAGTGTAAATCACTGTTCCAATAGCCTGTGTAAAAGCTACCTTGACTCTTTATCCTTCAAGATTTTGAGAGAAATAAATCTTTATTAATGTAGTTCCCATTAGAGCAGCAAACACCAAGATTCTGAGCAGATTTCTTTATATATTTGGCACAGCTCTTTATGTTTGCTGGCTTGTCAAATTACTAGAATGTGAAAAGCTGCTTATGGCCCTGAGCATTTGGTAACTGGTAACTTCTGCCTAGCTGTTTATACTTTACTGTTTAGGTATTACATCACAGGTTTACCTTGCTCCTTTTTCAGTCAGATACCATAAAGGTATGGCAACTGATTTGCTAGTTTTGCCATTTCTTAACTAGTAGAGTCTTTCATCACTGAACAGGGCTGCAGAATTATTCAGAGAAGCATTATTCTGGCAGTGGCATAGGAAGGGAGGTATCTGTTGTCTAATGCTACTGTCCTGAACATAGTGTCCCTCTCTACAGTAATCAATTCTTTCTTAAGTGTGAGACCATTAACTCTCACCTTTTGTCTCATAGGTGAAAATTTACTTGAAGAAAGAGTTTGAAAAGCATGGGGCAGTGGTAAATGACACCCAGCATGATGCTTTGGTTGAAGACATATTTGATAAAGAAGATGAAGACAGTGATGGTTTTATATCTGCAAGGGAATTCACATACAAGCATGACGAGCTGTAGAAAAGGGTGGCATAATCTTTTTGACACAAAGGGCAATGACTTAGACTGTCTGGCTCTCTTGTCTTCTTAATTTTGTGTCTTGGGGTTGACAGCTGCTGTTGGCTAAGAAACATTCTTTTGTATAAAAGAGAACTGTTCCATATGTGCAAATGTTTTAAGCTATTTTAAAGTATGAAAATGTACCTTCTTTTACACAGCAAAGACTTGCACATCAGTGTTTTTTGAATTTTATGTTAACTTATTTTTGAGACATGAGAAAAACTTTCCAGTTATCAAACACTGTGAAAATCAAAATCCTGTTCAGTGCCTCTCTGTGATTTGTTTGTGTGTTAAGGTCACTTTCAGTGACTCCTTTGTGTATAACTCCTAGTCTGTGGCTTAATTACTTGACCTTCCTTTTTGTGTGTCACTGCTCTAAAAGCAGTGTGCTGACCTTGCTTTTTTCCTGCATATTTTTAAAAGATGTGCTAGAAGGCATCAGCATCTCTCTGTACAGCTAAGAAACTGATACAAAGCTGAATGAGAAGAATGACTGCTGTGCTGGTTTGGCTGTTCTAAAGGGAGAGTGTTACTAACTATGCCAGTAATTGTCTGCATTTTTCTTTAAATTATGTGAACAAAGGAGGAGTTAGATGCCAGACCTTCACTTTTAATGGCAACAGTATTCTAAGAAATGTCTGTAGTTTGGAAGAGAGCAAATTATGCTTCAATGCAGAGGTGGTGTACTTTACACGGATTATTGTTTTGAAACTCAAGAGCTTGCATTTGTGCAGAAATAGAAAGAAACCTTTCTCCTCTCCATTTTTGAGGGAGATGTTAAGCAAAATGTTACAAGTCTGAATGAAGCTTTTCCCATTTGCAGAAGGGGAAGAACAGACTGACAGGAGGCTCAGTATGGCCTGAAGATGAGTTTGCATTGGCCTACCCATGTTGTTGCTGCCCAAGTTGCAGAATTTCTTTCATCATTTTCTCTTTGTGATATTTTCATAAGTAGCACACAAGTGATACGAATTTTAAATAATAAAGTGGCTTTGCTTAGAAAAAAGAGGCATGAGGTAAATGTTACAGTGCTGTGTCTTTACAGAGGTGGAAACGATAAGGATTTCAGCTCTGCTTTGTGTCTGAACTGTTCTGGAAAGAAACATGGATAGCAATCATCTATGTCCTCTTAAATGAGAGGGCAAGTTATCAGGGGAGGAACTGGCCTGTATTCATCACCTTAACATGGGTCTCCAGATACAGTATTTTACTTGAAAAATGTTTCTCAAGACTATGTGGGATCACAAAGCCAATCCAGTTTTATGAAACCAGGGTTGCTGAGTTGTACTAATCCTTTGCTGTTGCCAAGGGAGACTCTGCATCCAAGGCTCACAATGATGTGGGTGAACTGTATGTTTTCCCTGCCACCTAGTGTTGCCAGTAAGCATTAGAAGACTACTTTATTAAACAGAGTACAGCTGCATATGGACATTCCAGATTACTGTCAATAGCAACTGTTGTTTTGTTTCCTTTTTTTCTTCCAGCACATTTTGTAGCCACATATTTTGTTTTCAGTGAAATTTAGGTCTTTTTCCTCCAGATGCCATCTAGTTTTCTTGAACTCCTTTTATACTTTTGCTTCCATAATGTTCTGTGGCAATGAGTTTCATAGCAGTGTTGGAAAATACTTCACTTTGTTTTTAAGCTTTTTGCCTGTCCTGATTCTTATATTGTGAGGAAATACTGAATAACCCTTACCTATTTAGCTCTTCTTGCTGGTCATGATTTTTGCATGTTGATTTTTTTTTTTTTTTTTTTTCTTCCTCATTGCTTATGAAAATTAAGCTTGCCTGACTTCTGGACCTGAGCTGCTTGCATGTTATGTGTCTTGATTACCCCTACAGCCATCAGAACACTAGGCATCTGGGGGCAACTCATCACATACCATTCATGTTGTATTGGGTGTCAAGGTTAAATGCTGGTCTGGCAATTAAATGAATGACAGATACCCTCTATTAACCCCTTTCCATTCCTAGAAAGGGAAAGGAGAGAGAATCAGAGACTTGTGGTTGGGAAACTACACAGCTTTAAAGAAATAATAATATAATAATGATGAAAAAGAAAGTAATGAAATATGTACAGCCCTCCCAAAAAAACCACAAATACTTGGGTCAGGGCGGTCCTGGGAAAGTCCTGAACTGGACTCCTTGACTCAACAGCAGATGGGATTCAGGAACACAGATCCAGTAACATGTGACTCGGGATCAAAGGCATAAGAAAGGAGGGAGTCCTCCCAGGATGCCTGTCATGAACAAAGAAATCTTGACCCTCATGATCCCTCAGCTCTATTCTGAGTATGGGATGGAGTATTTAGTTTGGTCAATTTTGGGTCATCTGCTCACTTCACTCCTCCCTGCAGAGGGACTGCAGTTGTGACCTCTCTTCCTCCCTTTTGTTTCCAGAGCATAAGAAGTTTAACAGAACCAAGCAGTGACCTTGGTTTCTGTAGGAATAAGTACAAGCCAGAGCCTTTCTGCATACCATTCTGCATATAGCTGTAAGCATGGAGTGTTAGAATATCTAGAAGCAGGCACTGACTGGAAAACATGGTGTTAATTTCAGAAACTGCAGTTACTGAGAAGAGAATTAACTGAAAATAAAATTATTAAAAAGAAAATAGGGTTCTGTCCTGGCTTAAACCAGGACATTGGGACAGAAACCTTATCAAGTACTTCCCTGTCTTTCTCCCTTGACTGGATGGGGAGCCCATGCAATTAGCATAGCCTAGACTGAGGATGCCTAATAGGATATGAAGGATATTCCTAGGATGTTGGAACTGACAGGTAGGTACTCAGCCAGCCAAAGGGGAAATTCCGTGCATGTGTGCTGCTAGGAAGAGCAGAACAGAGTTGTGCATTGGATCTGTCAGGGTTTTAGGTGATAGCAGTGTTTTACCATGTTCTCTGGGGAATGAAAGCATGGAATACAATTTGTCCCAGATTATTGACCAGTTATATAAAAAGCTAAGGGCCAACTGTTGTTTCCTTTGTCTTAAAGAGGAGCCACTGAATGCTGTGAAATGTACGTATGCATTATCTTCCGCATAGATTTTTGCAGTATATCATAAAAATAATTTTCAGTGATCACATACTGTAGATAGTTTGTAAATGCCAGTACAGATTTAAAGCTGCAGCACCATAATGCTTTATTTGGTGTAGTGTGTAGGTTTATGCCAGATGAGTGGATGGTTGTTGTTCTTAATGCTTTTCTTGGTAGCAGTGTTGAATTTCTGAAATTCACCTTAAATTTTTTTTTTCCAAAAGTGCAGTGTCGGCAGCAGATTTGAGAATCCACTTCGGTTTTATTACCATTTGCTATCATTAAAGTCCTCCTGTGAAAATGAAGGGATTTCTTAGGTAGAAATAGCACTGTCTGTTTTAACTGCAATCGCATCTGCTGGTTACTCCCCAGGACACGCTGCTGCAGTGCCAGCAGGAGCCAGCTCGCTGCCTGCAGGAGAGCAGATGCAGGCAGCTGCCTCTCCTCCAAAGGTAGAAGCAATAGTGGAACTTCAGTGGCACTCAGCAACATTTCATCTGCCTTATGTGTGGAGTGCAAGGTGTATTTGCCACTGAAGAAACCCTTGCTGCTCGTCTATACAATGCAGCACTTGAAAAATTGGAGAGGGCTCAAAACAGCATTGTGAGCACGTGGAGAGCATGTTGTGAGCAGATTGTTCCTTCTGCAGCTAATAGTCACATTTCTTGTTGTTTTCTGGTTATATAGGAAAGTATGTACTGATGGCTGTTAGAATGGCAGCCTATTATTCAGATCCACTACCCAGCAATTACAGGGGGAATTGCTGCCTTTGGTAGGCACAGGAGCAGCCTTCAGAGCTCGATTTATTTGAAAATTCTTTGTATGTCATGCAGTGACACAAGAAAGCTTTTGGCAAAGCTTCAGGAATGGTGCTTATAGTCTGAAATGTTTTTTTTAAAGCTTTCTCCTTTGAGATCAGCTGGCAAGGCAAACAGTGTAGAAAATGAAGGAATCACTTTATTGGGTCTTATGTCTTTGCATTTCAGTATCTTATGTTCTTATGCTGCCAGCTACATACCCTGTATAGAGGTGTTGTGGTGAGTAGTGTATGTGACAGAGTCATAAAATTGCAGTGTGAAGTTCAGTACTGAACACACTGCTACCCTAGTTTCTCCTTCATGACATTAACCATTAAAATGATCCATGGCATGTTTCCTGAATGCTTCAATGCAAAAATAGGTGGTACAGGTCAGCCTATAAATTACAATTGTCTTTGCCATGGGTGCTCCTCACACCTCATCATTTCAGCTGTTAGACATGAAGTGGACTGCTCTTGACCCAGAAATCCCAGCTTCAGATGGCAGGTGAATATCAGCAGGATGAGGAGAGCTCACTGCTTTGGGAAAAGGAGGGAACAAAGCTAGGGGAAAAGTGGTGAGAGTGAGCAGAAGTACACAGATGTGAGAAAAGGAGAAGATGTTGTTTCAAAGATCCTTTGCCATCTGCTTACTTGGCAGAAAGAACACTGGCAGAACACAGAAAGAACAAATGCCTTGATGTAGGCACTGCAAAAGATAAGGCTGGTTCCTGATCTAACGTTGATTGGAAATCACTGCTTCAGCCAGTCTCTATATGGAATTTTACAACAAAGTTGAAATTCACGCTTCCAAAGAACTATTAAAAAAAATTCAGCATAGGTATGTTGAATTTGACATCAGCCTCATAGAGCTTTTGGAAAAAAAACAACAAAAACACAACAAAACTAACACAAAAAAACAACAAAATACCCAACCAGCTAAATACACAAAAAGCAAATAGAAAATAACAACAAGCACAAAACACCCCAAACCCACCACCCCAAACCTCTTCATACATCTTTAACACTGAATTGGTTTTAGTACCAGGAAATAAACAAAACCTGCTTATATTTGTATAATCCTGGATAATTTTAGCCTCCCTTGAAAGTTAATCATAATGCTTACATTCTGTGCCCTAGTTTTCTCCTGGTACATAGGAAAAACAACTCTGACAAAATAAGGATCTTTCTTTAGCTATCCTGCTCCTGGTTTCATGCTTTTGCTTGATTATGTTAACTATTTCAGGCAAGAACTGTCATTGAAAAGCTCAGTAGGAAGCTATGTAACTGTTACAGGGACAAGGACCTTCATCATCAGCTCTCCCAGCCTGGAGGGGAGTCAGATGGAGCCTGCATCACATTTCTTCCTTCTAGGAGGTTCTGTTCCAAAAGCAGGTGAATTTAGGGAGGGGTTGCACCTAGTTAGGAGCTGTGTGGTATTTCTGTTCTCTTGAATGATTTAAGAAAAGATGGAGCTTGGGGTAGCTGAAAAACTTGCCATCCACATCGATAGTTTGAATCACATCAGGTAAGTAATTCTGTGCAAGGCCATGTTCTTGATTGAGGACTGGACGTTGTCCACAGAGATAGGTTTGGGTTTTGTTTTGTTTTTTTCCTTTTTTCCTTTTTTAATTTTGTTCCCCCTTCTAATTGTGCAACATCTCTATTACGTAAATAATGAATAAAGGCACTTTCAAAATATTAAAATCTGACCGTGGAAATCTAATGGAGCCAACTCTTCAAAGCTCCCCCAATTCCCAGTTGTGTTTTCCTCTAAAAAAATCTGAGGCTGATGCTACCATTAAGAGCCGCTCTTTGTATTAGATACAATGTTTCTAATTTCTAGTTTGTTTCATGACCTGCTTGAGGAGATTAAATGGTGCAGGATAATTGATTCCTCATCTGGGATTCAGGCTGAAGGCATTAAATCAATCCTGTCCTCTTATACGTTATTGCAATTGAAATTTCTTTAAAGCAGCGGATGTTTTATGCCCCTTTCTTTGAATAATGAACTAGGTAACACCTACTTCTTTTGCATGCTTGGCGTGCCTTTCCCTTGGGAGTAAACAGCACAGTTTAGCTCTGGTCCTTAATCCACTGGGATATGTCTTTAGAGCAGGTTTTCATTCCATAAATAAAAAGCAAAACGTTCTTAGCCACCCTGTGTCTATCTGTGGGTATTGAATCTTTACATTTATAACTAATGGACTAATTGTATCCTGGAGAAAATTATGTCCTGCTGTATTTTTACTCTTGGCAACACTGACCACAATAGTTAGAGAAGTAAAACTGGTGATGCTGCCTCCTTTTACCAGCAGGTAATAGTTTGCATCCAGTATTTCAGCCTTTACATGCCATCATGTCCTCATTGCTGTTGTCACTCTGCAATAAATCAGTGCTCTGTCTCGGCAAAACTCAGTCTGTAGTTAAGCTCCCAGAAACGTGGGACTCACCCTGCAGCTGTCACATAAGCACAAACTGCAACAGGAGCACATGTGGAGGAGGAATTCCTGGTGCTCCTATTCATTGGGTACCAGATCCTGCTGCAGCTAACCTGGGCCAAATCCAGCTCACCATGGCACCCTTCCACGGCCACAACCAGGCATTCACACAGAGAAGGGACTGTGTGAAGCTAGGGATGCTGAGATGGGCGCTGGGATACCAATTGATAAGCTCTGCAAGACCTTTGCTAGCTTTGAACCTTCCCTCCTTGCTTCTTGAGCAGGCAGCTGGAGGAGGACAGCACAGGGGCATGTGGCAAGCACCAGACAGGCTGGCAATGCCACACCATGGCTCAGGGGTAAAGATGAGGGCAATCTGGGAGAAAATATCAGGGACTCTTGCACTAGGAGGAAAGAAGAGAGAAAATAGAAGGGCAGGGAGACAGCTCTCCATACCATCAGAAGCTTAAAAAGTCCTGGGTAACTTACCATTGGCACTTCTTTGTGAAAATATGTACATAAGGAATAACATGTGACCAACATGAAAAGTATGACACAGTTTGAGCTTTGTTACTTTTCCCATCTCCCATTTTTCAGTTGCATGCCACAGATAAGGCCATTTATGCAAACATGAACTCTTTCAGGAGAAAGAGATATTCAGCTGTGGATTTACTTTTAAAATATATTTTTCCCATCCTTTTGAAATTGCTGGAACTGAAAGGAAAGAACTTCTTTCTTTTATTTTCCTTTTATTTGAGTTTGAAGTATTTGTCTTAATCAGAGATCCCCTCCCATCTGCAGCTATCTACCACTTCTATGTAGGAGGAAAATGTCTTAATCATTGAGGTTTTTTTGCCTCAATGGTACTTGACTCCTTATAGTAACGTTACTATAAGGATAGTATATATCTCCTTATAGTAACTCCTTATAGTAACATTAAAGCAAACAAACAAACAAACAAACAACACCCAACAAAACAAACCCCAACCCCCCAAACTTCTCAAGTTTTAAGTCTCCTGAAAAGCAGAATAATGGAAAATGCTGCAGGGGAAACATACACAGCCTGTGAGCATGCCACTGCTCACAGTCCCCAGCGTATGACGTGTATGGGAGGAGAAAAAAGGTTGCTGACACATGCATAACTTTTTAAGCGTATGCAGCAAACCTGTTGCTGTGGTAACTACTTGCTTACCTCCCCTGAAGGAGTGATATTTGTACTGCACCAGATGGCTGAAAAATCACGTAGTGACATTTTCTGTCCCTTGTATTACCATCCCATCTCTTCTTTAAGTGCTGTGATTTAATTTGCAGCAATTTACACCTAAATTATTCAGACATGACACACTGAAATACAACTTAGAGCTGTTTCAGATATGCAGTCACTTTGATGAACTCCTGTATCACCTGCATAACAGCAGAACTGTTTTTGTCTAATGGATCAATGTTCAAGCAGTTACAATTTTGAGAACAGTGCTAAGCTGTGAAAAACTCTATCCTTGAATTTTAATGTCACTTTAGTAAGGTTAACTACACAGTACATAGTTCCTATAGCACACTTCTTGCAGAGTGACTTGAGATGCCTTTTCCAGTTCATTGGTCTGCTGCAAGCAGTTCTGTACAGGCAGCATCACAACAATGGAAGCATACAACGAAGATTAAGCAGGATCACTGCATAAGGAAGTAATGCTATTGTATCTGTATTTTCTGCTTCTTTGTTGTCATTACTGGATTATGTTCTCAGGGTGACAGATTTCCTTCTTCCACTTTCCTTGACTATTTATTATTATGAATCTTAAGCTATTGTCAGGTATGTTAGCCTCATTGTTACAGGTGCTGTTCTAACACACTAAAAAGGCTCCAGGATCACAGACTTTATAAGCCAATAATAATAAAAGTGTCTTGTGATACCTTTTAAAGCTATAAAATTATGTACGTTGTCACAGGTTATTAAAAATTAAAACAAGGAAAATTATGACATTTATGAAAACAAAGCAAAAGACTGATGCTTTTTTGATAAATATTATTCTGTGTCAAGGTTTAACACTCTTTATTAATCCCTCTATCTTCCCAGAAAGGGAACGGAAGAAGAATCAAGGAAGAAAGAGGGATGTGTTGGAATGAAACAATAATGATGAAAAAGAAAATAATTAAATATGTGCAAATATATACAAAGCTGGTATCACTGACATCTCCTTGATAACACTCAGGTCACTGCAGAGGCTGCAGGACAGCCCTGGAAACGTCCTGGACCAGACTTCTGGACTAAGCAGTAGATGGAATTCAGGAACCTACAGATTCAGGAACACACAGATTGGGATGAAAGGCAGAAGAACAGATGGAGTCCTTTCAGGACACCAGCAATGAACAAAGAAAAGTTGACCCTTGTGATCCCTCAGCTTTATACTGAGTATGATGCATATGGGAAGGAATACTTTGTTTTGGTCAATTTTGGGTCACCTGTTTAGTCCATTCCTCCCTTTCATTTCTGGTGCACAAGAAGTCTAACAGAACCAAGTGCAGTTACTGAGAAGAGACTTAACTGAAAAGTAAAGTTACTAAAAAGAAAATAGGTTCTGTCCTGGCTCAAACCAGGACACTCCAGAAGAAGACAACTTTTTGAATGGACAATGGAGCAGCTCAGTTGTGTGGCTCAGTGCTGTACCTGTCAGGTTTCTAGACACTGAGGGTGACTGCCACATGCCCAGAGTCCTTGTAGAATGCTGTCCTCTGATCTGTGACACTGGCTAAGCTGTTGTGTTCTGCTATGTCACTTGTGCAAGGGAGGAATGAATTGCCTTCTGCAGCGCCTGAGTAAAAGCTCAGCATCTAAGCTTGACGTTGTGACTACAATGATATTCCTTCAGTGGTATAACTGGATAATGGGGTTGCAGCTAGGATTTCTTGCATCTTTTTCATTTTGAGTGTTCACTGTGTGCCGCAGGTGACATCTTCACATCAGAATATTGCATCTACCATCCTCTTCCTTTGTTATGGGTGAAGCCGCCCTTAGCATGGGAGAAGTATGCTGGAGGTACTCCTCTAGACCCTTCAGCTACTGGAAGGCCACTAGAAGGTCTTCCCAGAGTCTTCACTTCTCTAGGCTGAACAAACCCAACTCTCTTAGTCTGTCTTCACAGGAGAGGTGCTCCAGCCCCCTGATCATCTTGTGGCCCCCCTCTGGACTTTGTCTAAGAGCTCCATGTCCCTCCTGTGCAGAACTGCAGAGGGTGGAGTCTGCAGAACTGGACACAGTACTCTGGGGGGGTGCTTGGAATAAAAAAATTATTATCAAAACCAGTTCTGTCTTGGCTGCACTATCCTTTCACCAAAATCTATCATAATATATTTTTTAAATATCATTTCAACAGTGGAATGGTCTTTTTTATTTGTCTACATCAAGCCAGCTTCTCTCCCTTCTAAACACTGTTTTGGTGAGAAAACTATTTCCATGGTTGCATACCTGCATGGTACTTGCAGGGGAAAGTCAAAGGAATGATGAGTCAAAGATTAGCACTTCAGTGTCTTGAGTATTTTGGTTACTAGTTCTGCTGAACGGGCTTTGATCTCCTACTAAGGCGGTGTTTAAAGAAGAACAAAAATAAACTGTACTATATGTTGTGTGCTTGACTTTTGGTCTCTTCCTTTCACAGATAAAACATGGAAAAAAGGTCCTCCGAAACTGTGTTTTCTAAAGATGTGTCCTTCCTGCTCACCTTCTATGATGTTGCATCCCATTGGAAACTAAAATTTACAGGCTTTTTTTTTTAATATCCATAAATTCTGCTCTTATGGTAAGGAGCAAACAACTGACAAAAAAGCATTGTGGCTTTGCCCTAATTATTATAAATTTGTATCTTCTGTGCATGCAGCCATCTCCACTCAGATTTCAAAAGATGCAACTGTGAGTAAATGCTCTCCCCGTTCTGTGTGGGAGGTAATTTATTTGCTGTAAGGTTACAGGATTTATCCAAAGCCAAGCAGCAAGCTTATGGCAGAAAGACATATACCCTAGGCTCTCTAGATTCCCAGGACTATGCTCTAACCACTCATCCCTGCTGCTTTACACAGTTCATGACAGCTTACACAGAAAGGAAGCATCAAAGATTCCTGTATCGCTGGTATGTAATCATTTTGTAGACAGTCTAATAATTCTTTGGTAGATTATACTCAGCCATAATCCCCTCCAGTGTAATTAGAGAATAGATTTAGTCATCTAAGTGAGCATAATATGTGTAAGTGGTGTGTTATAGGATATAATTTAAAACCTTTTTTAAATTGCACCTGCTCTTTTCATCAGCTATCTTGCTGATTCTAAGAAGCAAGCAGCCTATGACGCAGTTCATCCTTGGTGTAACTCCAGAGCAAGAATTTGGGTTGTTATGTTCAAGTGAAGTTGTAATTAAATTGGAATAAGCTTGTCAGCATTTCAGTGATTCAAATCCCCTTTCAGCTAGGTATTTTAAGAAGGAGACAACCAGCCAGCCTTTTTGCTGTTGCAAAACACATTGAACAGTAATTGATGACAGGAAACTAACAGCAGAGGAAAACAAAGTTCTTGCTTTAAATACATAATGGAAGATATTAAGAGTATGAAGGTCTCCATGTTGCTAATGATCAGCCCTGCTTTTTAATAAAAAACATGAAGCCTAATTAATGACTTCTAAATTAGTCCCTACTCAGGTTTCTGATATACCCTGAAAAGGTTCAGATGCCACAATATTTCATTCTCACTGACATTTAGACTGGGAACAGAAAATTATTTTCTCTTTTGGTTGTATAATGAAGACATAACTTCTGATCTGCAATTAAGTTTGACAGCAAAGGTGTCCAAAGCTTATCCATAATTTCTACACAATATGGAGCCTTCTGCTGTCTATGGTAAGGAGAAGAAATTCTTTTTGCTGCTTTTGGTTCCTGGATTTTTCCTACTAAATTTTCTTTTTTATGTAGGGTTCCATATGCAGATTCTGCCTTGCTGTTTGAGTCTGTTTTGCCAGCTTACTACAACTAGTTTTACTGATCTAGCAGTTCCTGAAATCAGCAGTTACTGATAAGAAGTGTGGTATTTCAGTGTCTTGACTAATGTGTGACATGTAGCACTGACTGAAATTTGGACTATCAGCCCTGTGTTTTTTAGGGCAATTGATTCTGCAAGAGTGCTAGGCTGGCTTGGCCCATGTTAATGAGCTAGGTTCCTAAAGAGATATAGAAATAAAAGCAAATATCCTGAGGAACGCAAGTCTGATCACCTAGTTGTGAAGCACTATGGAGGATGTAGTGACAGAGTACATTCAGGTAATTAGTTCTGCTGGTAAAAAGCATAAAAAAGCTGTAACATGAAGCAATAGCAAGTTTTGGACTTAGGCACAACTCTGTTTTATAGACTTCATGTCTCTTTTTTAGATTTAGTATTTTCTGCTGATTCCTTCCCCAGATTCCCCACAGCTGCACCAACTTAACACTCTTTTTATTTCCTGCTCTTAGTCTGAAACCTCTATTTTAAAATGTTCTTTGTCTTTGGCTTTCTGACCTCCTCCACAGCTTCCTTTTAACTTTCCTATCTTCCCATCAAACTTTGCAGTCTCATCTCCACACTTGGTGTCTGTTTTGGGGCTGACATTGGTGGACAGTGCAGCAAGGTTAATGTCCTTGAAGAGACAGAGAGAAATGTAAAGGTGCTGTGTGACCAGAGCAAACCACACTTGTTTTCCTAAACCAAAGCTGTTTAACCATGTACCTGTGGACCTGCATGATTAAACCTAGCAGTGAAACTGTTTTCACCTCTGTATGGAGGCACAGGCTGTGTGCTGGGGAGGCACACAACAGATACAGCCCTTATAAGTGTTTGAGGCCAGGTGGGATGGGGCTTTGAGCAACCCGGTCTAGTGGGAGATGTCCTTACACATGGCGTGATTTTTAAGGTCCCTTCCAAACCAAACTATTTTATGATTTGGGTGGGACTGGCAAACAGAGTAGGCCACTGTTCCACATGCCATGGTGGGGCCATGCTGGATGGTCAGTGCCATCATGCTGTGGGCCTGGCAGTGCTGGTGCTCTTGCACCCAAAAGAACTGGTAAATGAGGTAGCAGCCACATTTTAAATTACCTGCTTTACTTTCTAGACTCATCCTGCGTGTGAAATGGAGAAAGGGTCCTTGGGCATTCAGCTGCTGGAGGGGCAGGAGCCCCCTATGACACTTCACACATGGCCAGCAAGTCCCCAGTTGTGAGGTCATCCACCCCCTCAGATCTGTGAAGTTTGGTGGGCTACTTATTTTTTGGCAGGTTGGCTGGTAAATGAGGTAGCAGCCACATTTTGATTTACCTGCTTTACTTTCTAGACTCATCCTGTGTGTGAAATGGAGAAACACACATCACCGTCCACTTATTTAACTAAACCTGAATAAACGAGCCCCTGCTCTTTGCAACACCTCACGATGGGGGCACCTGCACCCTTTCCTGGGTCTCCAGGATGGGGAGGGTGGGGACGGGTGCGTTGCTTTCCCCTCAGGCATGTGGAACTTGTACGCTTCTCCTCGGCACCACTCTCCTCTTGTCGTGCTCTGGTGGCCTCGTCTCGATGTGCCTTTTGGGGGTGCGCCCACCGACGGGAGGCACCGGTGGCCACCACTTCCCGCCCTGAGAGTAGAAGCTGTCTCTTATA
>JAAWXA010000002.1:31166085-31197111 GCA_038090715.1 Florisuga fusca | reverse complement strand
TTTTTTTTTTTTTTTTTTTTTTTTTTTTTTTTTTTTTTTTTTTTTTTTTTTAAGGTGCCTTTTCACACAGTCACCTTGAAATCTACATGCCTTCATGTGCATTTCTAAGCATACTGTTACGCTCCTGTAGGTTTCATTTGCTTGAGCAGGATGATGAGTAGATACATCTTCCTGCAAAGAGCTTACAAAATTGAGATCTTCATTTGTGTTACTAGAGTCTATGATTAACCTGATTAAAAAAAAACCAAACAAACAAACAACCAAACCTTTTTTCCTAGTACTGGTAATTAGAGGGAGGAAAATAATATTAAACCAGCATCTCAGGAAGAAGATAGCTTTGTGAGGGGCTTCATCCTATAAGTTTGCATATGTATAAATTATCCTCCTGAAAATATCCCTAGAACCAAGTAAAACCATTTGTACCCGAACGATACAGAACTTTCATTATCCCATATAAGTGGTTGTTCTGCAGTACACTTTGTAAATTCTCATGTAAACTATGTATGCTAAATTTACTCTGTAGTTTAGAAGGAAACAGATACATGAATCTTGTGGCAAGTGGAGTGACTGGCTCATTTGACTATGGACTTACCTTTTCAGCTATTGGTTTAAAAGTTGTTTTAGAATTAGGGATTTACAGCATCCCTAAGCACACAGGGTTGTTCATAACATACACAAAAAACCCACCAGACAAACAAAAAGAAAGCTCAGACCCTCAATCATACATATTTAGGAGGTTGGTCTCTGACTTCCACTAATTTGAGGTTAATCAGAAGTGAAGTTAACTTAAACTATTCATCGTGCTATGAGCTTTTCCAATCTGTTAAGATTCCAAAGATTACACAGACAGTCTGAAAATACAGTGTTACATTGTGGTGTCCTTTATTGATATGAGGAGGTTTTGACCTCCCCAGAAAGTATTTCTGATGCTTTGAACTTAAGGTTTTTGTGATAACTCCATTTTTTTGGAAGACCTTTGTAACTTTTCTCCTGGTAAAGAAGGGCATGGTTTAAACTTGGTTGGTTTACTCTCGCTGAGTTAGTAGTAGGTAGTTTTGGTAGTTAGTAGTTAGGTAGTTTTTGTAAAGGGTAATGAATCTGTCTCTCTCTCCTCCCCCTCAGAAGTCATCAACCATGGATGCTTTCTGCTGCTTGCATGGGGGGAAGTGTGCTATTTTTTTCTAGAAGCTTTCCGGAAGAATTTCTTCATTTGTTATGGACTTGAAGAGTTGTGAAACTGGACATTGCCTCTCTAGTCTGTTGGCCTTCTCTTTCTGTAAATTCAGCAGATCGAGAACTTGCATGGAATTGCTGTGCATACCTTCCCCCTCTTTAAGGTGGTTTCTGCTACTGTGTTTTGCCTGACATCCTAGCGTTTATAAAGTAGCACTGCAACACTTGCTCTTGTTTCAGGTTATATTTTAAACTGAACTGAGACTTCCATCAAGGTACTTGGATGCTTTTTATTTTTGCTCTGTTAACAGAACGATGTTGCTAACTTGAAATGACTTGCCAGTCAGTGAGCATTAGCCAGCTGTGTGTGGAGGTGGACAGTCTCTGCTGTGCAGTGATCAAGCCCTGACTGAACTGCAAAACTGGATTGTGCTGGCTCTACAAAGACAGAAGGCTACATTTAGCTAAGTATTGTGCAGCAGCTAGCAACTTCCCTGTATGAAGTGTTGTGTTGTACAAAGATGCTTTAGATGCCAGCAACTCCTAACAAGGGTCCAAGCCCCAGTGACAGAAGCAGGAAAACAGGTGCTTCTCTACCAAATGGAGAGTGTTACAAATGCCATCTTAGGCTGCAGACTGTATTAGCAGCTACAAAAGGAATAGGGTTCTGTATCTGCCTAGAGACTTAATTAAGTGCATTGACATCTACTCAGTGAAAAGTGTAAAAATAATGAATTTTCCCTATGTGCACAGCCTGCGATAGAAATGAGACTGAAATCAGTTGTCTTTGGGATGGCTGACCCTGATTTGTTTTTAAATAGAACTACATTTTCATTAACGTAATTAAGATTACTTGAGGCAAAAAATAAAATCCTATCTGCCTTTGAAAGATGCCTGCTTTGAAAAGTTGGATGAGTGTGTATTCGACAATTAAAACAGAACTGGTTGGTCAAAGGACTGAAAACTTTTGTGACTGAAATCTTACCATTTGTTAGGACTTCTAATACTGAAGAGCTTTACTAAATCATTTGATGGCCAGTATCTAATTTGCTAGACAGTCTTAAGAATCTTGGCAGCTGTTGACAGGAATATTCCAAATTTTCCCACATAAAGAGAAGTATTTTCAATTTTTTCCAGGCTGGTTATGCATTTCCTTAGTTAAATGACTGAAGGGGGTGTACTGCTTAGGAAAGCTTTAAAATGCAACTTTTTAAAGTTTTAAAATGCAGCTTTTATTGCTGTGTAGGGAACTGCTGCTTCCTGTAGTTCAAAAATAAAAGTGAATTTTTACTGGAGAAAATGGGTATCCCTAGCCCCTGATTAGAAGTTGCCCATTTTAAGCAAATGCTTGAGAAATTTTCAGTAAGTAGTTAATGCAAAAAAAACCCAACAACAAACAAACAAACAAGAAACAACACAACCAAAAAACACAAAACAAACAAAACCCAAAACAAAACAAAAAACCACACGGATCTGGCATGGCTTGTGCTTTACTTTCAGGAACAGTCTCTGCTTTCTAATTTCTTAATAATGCAACCAACGTTCCTCTCTCCTGATAAGTCATGCATTAAAACTGTCCGAATTGTCAATTAAAAAAAATAACCTTTCAGTGTTTCCTAAGATGGGAACAATATTATTATTGTGCCTTTCAGTTTGCTGTCTTTGTTCTAGCCCTGCAGCTGAATGAATTTTGCTGTTCATTTCTGTTTTTGGAAATGTTGCTTTTCTGCAGGATGCAGAGATCACATGTCTTGTCTCTGTGCATAAGGCACTAGGCTTGGTTTGTGAATGGAATACAAGCTTGTCACAGGCACAGGAAACATCCTCATCTGAAGGTTAAAACAGAGGTTGAAACCCAACAGCTAAACCCTGAGCAAACTTTTCACAGTTTTAGCAGACCTTTCTCATGGTACCCCATTAAAAAAATACATACATGGAAGAGTTGAGAATAAATAATGTGTGGTCTATTTGTTATATTCTTCCCTACTGAATGAAACAGCCTTGATCCACCTCTGAGGACTCCTGTTCAATTGCTGCCTCTCAGTTTTCCCTTCATTGTAAGTGTTTCTTGCAGGTTAGGTCACTTACCCTTTTTTGTAGCAATGAAAACAGGTTTACTGAAATATTTAAACATTACTGAAATAGTTCAGAAGCACAGCTGGGTTTCTGTTTTATAAAAGCCAAAACTATAGTGTGGAAAAATCATCCTATAATGCACAGAAACACATTGTATGTCTTTGCAGTATAAGCATTATAGAAAATTAAAATTCTGGTCATCACCAGAATGCACTTGGAACTTACAAGCAAGTTATATAGAACCTTTCTATATTTCTGGTACCTAAAGCACCTGTTCCAGACCACCATTAATTTGAAGAAACTGTAGAAGTGAAGGTGGAAAAATTAGACTGTATGATTAGTAAAAATGGTGTTCTCACCAAATTCCTGTTGAGGTCTGAGATGAAACCCTAGTCTTGACCCTCCCATTCCTGTCTTTGTGGATACCTGCACTGTCTTGAAAAGATAATGTTGATTATCACCAGCATTAACAATGGGTTATCTAAAACATCCACAGGTGTGCTTGAAAAACTGAGGATTGGGACTGTACAACATTTTGGTTATGTATGTGCTTCAGAAAGCTGGAGACTTACGCCAAAAAAACTCTCAAAGACAAACTTTAGAAAATGTTTGAAAGATGAATTTGTGTGATGTATCTGTCTAACTTCACTAAGCTCAATGAAGTCAAAGCGTGTAGTTGGTGTTTCCATCAGAGCTGGAAATCTTGCTAACAGCCATGCTGAGTAACCAATGTAGCAGTAATGCTCCTAGGTGGAGGTTTGGCTTGATTTTGTTGTCAGTGCTGACTACTTGGTCTCACTGAACTTTTCTTAATAACTTGAGCTTTTTATTATTATTATTTCTTGTGAAGAGGAGCTGTAACGGGGCTAGCTGACTTCCCATGTAGTATCTTTTCCTGGTCTGGTATTGTTCTGCATGATGGTGATTGGGTACTATCACTTTTTAGGTAAGAGATTATATTGGTTTAGAAAACAAAAATTTTTCATTAGAGCAGAACTGTTTGTACATGTGCATCATTTAACATATCCTGTATGGTCCCTGCTCTGTAAGGGAGTAGCTCAAAGGAATAGCTACTTCAGATATATTTTTTTAATTTGGTGTCAGTTTTAATTGACATTAACAATAATTCTTAATTTACATTTCAGAACCCCCAGCTAGCCTAACTTATATTAAAACCAAAGAGTTTTTTTGTGTGACTTTAGGGACATCTTCAGCTTTTCTCAAGATAATATTGCAGGACATTAAGTTAGCAGCAACTAAAAAAAAGCATGAAGAGCAAGTGCATGTTTAGCTGAATAAGCAGGAGTTAAATTGCAAGACACTTTTTTTTTGACCCTGTTTTCTCACACTGAACTTTTTCATTGCCTACTGCTTCCTAGCAAGTGCTGCGCTTTTATTATAAGCCTGTTGTTTTGATTTCCAGTTGAAAGAAAAGATGGAGAAAATAACTTTCTCTTGGCCAAAGCAGTCTTAGTGTTTTAGAAGTAAGCTTTGGAATTGCTTGAACAATAAGTTGTAAGTAGAGCCACAAAAAACAGTAGTTCATAATGTTGAAAATTTATTTTTCATAATCTTTTTAATAAATAAGACACAGTAACTTTGAAAGCTACTGTTGGCAAGACAGTTTTCATAGAGTTGGTAACTTTTGTAAAACAAGTAATCACTTTATGCTTAATGTATTCAGGGTATTTTGGAAAAAAAGTAAAATTATTTGGCTTGAATAGAATTAATATCTATTTGATACAGGAGGGTAAAATTTTTTTTTTGTGAAGTAATTTTACTTAAGCAGTAAAATTCTTGAACTTTATAAGAGATTATTTTAGTACAAAATTGGAGCTTTAAGAGAAACATTACACAGTGTTATTCTGGAAATAAAATAATAAAAAAACCCACAACCCCCCAAAATACCTTGAGCAATTAGCACAAAAATCTCCCTTTCTCCAGTTTGGACTGTGGCTTGCTAAGCTCAGAGTGCTTTGTTGTGGGAATATATTTATTTTAGTTTTCCTAGGTCTGGGGGAAGGCTCCAAAACATACTGAATAATTTATACCCATCCCTGTTCTCTTAGGTGTGTGGCTTCAGTTTCTGACAATCGTGTTCATGAGAGGAGGATGGGATAGTGCAACCTATCCTGCATGTCTGTTGCTGTAACAGCATTGTTTTTCTGTTCCTTTATTTGTAAGTGAAAAATTACACCTAAATGACGGCTTCATTAACCTATGCCACAACCTTTATGTACAGACTTAAGTAATAACAATGTTTTTCCTTGTTGGCCACTCTAAAACTCTGATCATGGACAAGTTTTGACACTAATAGTGCAAATTGTTCTCATCACCCTTCTTAATACCTTTCTTAAAACCCTTCATTCTCATTTATAAGGTCCTAATACTGTGAAATGGAAAATACTCTAGAGTAAAATGTTCCAGATCTTGATATTTTTCAAACTGAAGATTAGCATTTTGTGTCTTATCAAGATTAATGGGATAGTTTTCCTGAGGTGCAACTTCCACGTTCCTATTTCAGCAGCAGAGTGGTTTTCAGACATGTTAATAAATCCCTGATAGTCGTAGCATTGTTCTGTTGTGGGTTTTTGTTGTTGTTGTTGTTGTAAAAGACCTTTAAGGGCAAGTCCGACTGTTAACATTGCACTGCTAAGTCCACCACTAAACAGCGTCCCTAAGTACCTCATGTTCAAGGCCAGGTTGGATGGGGCCTTGAGCAACCTGGTCTACTGGAAGGTGTCCCTGCCAAGTAGGGGTGTTGGAACTAGATGATCTTTAAGGTCTCTTCCAACCCAAACCATTCTATGATTCTATGAAAATGCAGGTCTGAGGTATCACCTGTTGAGAAAACCAGGCCTGTATGCCAAACTGTGGTAAAGAACTGTGGCTGTGAATGGGCAATAAGGGGTTCTTTCAGGTCTCTTTGCAGTAATTCCCAGTGTTTTCTAGGGTTTTCAGGATTGCCTTTGGTTGGCAGAGCAGATGCTGTGTGAAAAAAGAGTAGGGATTAGCAGTAGGTGGTTTTGTAAGATAGCCTGGTTTATCAGAGGTACTGTGAAGTAGGAGTATTCTGTTCCTCCCACAGATGAAAGATACTTGTTTGGCTTTGAGTCAGGTTAGTATCTTTTGAGAGGGCAAAGAGTTGGCAAAGGTGTGAAAATGAGAATGAGGACAACTTGAAGTTGAACTAAGGAAAAAAAGGAAAACGAAGTAGGCAAGTAAAAAAAGTCCTCCTTAGATAGGCAGCTGCTAACAGACTGCTTTAGTTATGTGATGGAGGAAGATGAAGTTTAGTAGTTTTCTAAAAAAAACACAGGTTGTGGGTGTATCTGAGAAACTGCCATATTGAAAATGAACCAAATGAGGTTATAGGAAAAACTGCTACCTAGCAAATGGAGTAGATTTGAACTGTAGTAGATTGCCTGCTAGCTTTCCTCTCTAGAACCTTAATTAAGATCCCAGTGCCAAGTCTTACGACAATCATGTTTTTAGTACAAGGTTCTAATATTCAACTTGCAGTGTTTAACTGTTACATACACCCTGTGTGAAATACAGTGTATGCTGAAATAAACTTTAGTCATAGAGTAGCTTACTCATACTTTCATACTTAAAAAGCATTACCAATTGGGTTTTGGGTCAGTAACAGTTGGTGTATTTAAAAGAAAAATTCAAAAACCTTAGAAATACAAATGAGACTGCTTTATTCTAAGGAGGACTTTAGGAGCCCATAGAATACCACAGACCTACAGTTTTCTAATTCTTTTCCCTGCCTACTCAGTCTATATGTATGAAAAAAATCTGCATTGCATGCATTCCAGTTCATTCCGTAAAAGTGACTGAAGCATCCCTTCCCATCTTTTTAAGCCTACCTGGCACTGTTTGGTGTATAAGTTGAAGAACTTAATGTTATAAAAATAAGCACCGTGTATCACTTCAACCTTTCTTCCTAGGCTGTTGGGTGTCTAATACCTTTCTACTGCCTTATGTATTTAAAATAAATCCACTTAGTTTGTGTTTAGAATGAAGCAAATATTTCTTTTGAAAACTGAGATCTACAGTAAGCCTGCATGTTATTCCAAGATTTTGGCTGGTCTGGCAAGGCATGAGAAAACAAACTGAGATCACTAAATGATGACTTACCTGAAGGTAGATGTGAACTCTTACGGTGCTGGAGCACAGTTCTGTTGACATCACCAACAGGGCAAAATAAATGTACATACTAAAAATAATTCATAGCAAGTTACTGAATGGTTTCATTAGTGATGAAGCTTGGTCAGTGCCCTTCATGTTGTGTTTCAGTTTAATCACAATGCTCTGATGACTTGCAAGTGGTAAGAGTGGCAATAAAAGTGGGGTTTTGTCTTCAGGGCTGCCTGCAAGACACTCATCTAGAACTAGTAATGTACTGAGACTTAGTGACACAATATGCAGGTCTGCAGGTAGGTGTCCCCTGCCGGATGTATTTATCACCACTCCAAATTCTAGCAGCTTGTCCCTTCCCACTTCTCAAAACTCTACTTGTAAAAAGGGTTCGGTTTGTTTCCTAATGCATTTTTGACTCACTGGCTGATTATTCTTTATATATAATCTTACCTGAATAAAAAGGTTATGCAAGTTCCCTTGACAGTTCTGCATTATGTTGGTAGAAGACACTTTAACACATCTTATCTTGAAGGGGTTTTTTTGTAAGTCTGAGCATTACTGTGACCTAACCTATTAGGTTCATATCCTATAGGCAAACTCTTAAGGGTTTTCTTCACAATTACCACTTATGGATTATAGCCTTTAACCAGAAGACATTCTTTCTTTGGTTTAATATTGGAAGTCTGCTATTCTGTGAGAAGTGTGTGCTCAAGTGGTACTGCTTAAAAAAAATACAAAGTCAAATTCATGGTTTGAAAGATGTCCAAATTAGTGGTCGAAAACAGCTTTGCACAGCCCTCCACCCCCAGCATTCTAGGGGTAAACTACTGATTGTGTTGGTGGTTTCTAAGAAGTCCAAATGTGTGCAGATATTTTCACTTGTTCGGGATATCAGGGAGGGTGAACAGGGGTACATTTGTTCATTTTGCATCTGGAATTTCTGATAGAATGATAATATCTATGAAGAAATCTCAGACATCTTTGTTGAGTGATACTTTAAGAAGGAAGAAACACCCAGCCTTTTTCTTTCATAGCCCTATGTGCCAGAATATTCCCTGAATGGTGGAAAAGATGTCAGATATGGCAATGTACACAAGACTGGTTACAGTAGTGTCATAACCCTGAAACAGTTTGTAATTTTATTAATGTATTGACATTTTAAACACTTAGGATGTTAAAATGTTTGTGCTATTGTCTAAGCATTTTAAAGAATATTCACGTTAGCCTGCATAAACAAACTGCAATCAATTAATTTTAGACAAGAGCAGCAATACAGACAGAGAAAATACAATTAGTGCTTCAGTCTGTGTCTGATCCAAGTAGGTGAATCCATGGACAGTTTTTTTAATAACTGTGCTTTATCTGTTCTGTTTCTAGTTCGACCATTGTCCCCCATCAGTAATCTCTCAAACATGTTTTCACTTTCTTTTTTTGAAAATTCTAAACTGCACAGAGATAGTAAATTATTTAAAACTATTCTGTGTCTGCATTTGTCTGAGTCAGCAGAATACATCTGGGTCATATGTTCTAAACCATCTCTGATGCAGATTATCTTTTTTCTTTCTGTGGGGATTAAGTCGATTCATTAAGGTACGGTCACCTTGCCTTTATTCCTTATGCCCTCACAGGGCTTGGGTGAAAAATGTCTGAAAACAATTATAATTCTTTTTATTGAATCCAGACAAGCTTCTTCTGAGCTGTTCTTCCATTATCATGGCACAAGCAGCTAACAGAGGGAATGCATAGTCTCTTAGCTACAGCACAGAGTGTTAGAAGGAATGATTCTCTAATGCACACAATTTGAGTTCAGCAAATATTACTTCTGTTTGTTTACTTCTCTTTTTCTTTCCAGGATGGCTTCAGCTCCCCCAAGTTACTGTTTTGTAGCCTTTCCCCCATGTTCTAAGGATGGGCTGGTGGTGTTTGGAAAGAACTCTGCACGGCCTAGGGATGAAGTGCAGGAGGTGGTCTACTTTGCTGCTGCAGCTCATGATCTGGGAAGCAAAGTTGAGGTGAGGGTGAATTGTTACATTCAAACTGTGGAAATTACTATCACTGGAAGAAATTAATGCTGTCTTCTTTTCATGTCAGATTGTGCACTCTTTGTTCCCTTCTCTCTAATCTCTCTTGAGTATAGAGGAGACAAGATTTTTGGAAGTCCTGGAAGTGAAAGTCAGAATATGAGTTTTTTGTTTAATTGAAGAAAAATCCATGATCTGTACTTTCTTCAGCTGACAGGCTGAACTGTTATGGTTGCAATTGCAAGACAGAGAATTAGCTCTATCCTGGCCCAAACCAGGACAACTGTTCGTGTCTCAGATTCCTGCATGATGTAGCCTATTGCTTACCTTTTCTTTTTAAGGGAAGAAATACCCTGGCTAACTGGAACTAGAAGCATGTTTATGAAGTTTGTCACTTGCCATGTGAATTGTTTTCATTTCACAGTTTTAATGGGGCCTGACTACACTAGGTGTGTTGCAAAACAGGTAGTGAGAAATCTCTACCTCAAAGAACTTGGGCTCTGATAAAGAAATATGAGGAGAAAATGAGAGCATAAGATTTGTGAACCAAATGTAACTCTTGTACATTTTGTTGCCTTTGTTGACATGTTCTGCGGCTGAGGTACCTGTGTCATGGTCAATTTTCAGTGCCATGCCTTCTTTCTGAATCCTAGATTGAATGTGAATTCCTGAAACTGGATACTGATGTTATGGATGAGGATTGAAAGGGACCTTGCTGGAAGCAATTTTAATTATAGAATGTTAGTGCAGCCTCATTTTAATGACAGGAGAAATGAAAGGAAAAGCAGATTTGGAAGAGTTAAGCAAGGGCATGCATGAAACAAGAAGAGGGGAAGAGGAGAAGTTGTGCAGTGAGGTGGAATGAGGAGACTGAGGCAGCAGAAGACAAGGATTGGTGGGGATAGCCATTTTAGAAGAGGACACAGAGCCTGATCTGCACCATCAGGAACTTTTAGAATCCACAGGTTCTTGCTTTGGCTGCCAACTGGGGAAGCAGAAGCTGTGAGGTTCCCTGCATTCAGCTTCCTCCTGTCCCCATGCTGTGCAGAAGGCTGAGGACACTGGAAGTTCTGCACCAGGCTGGTGGATCATCTCTGCAGGTCCTTTATGAATATATTTGTCACTTGCCCAGATCCTAAGGCAAGTGCCAGTTTTAATTCTCTCTTACAAGTGGGGTAACTTCCAAATTCCAGAGAATTTGGTGCTCTTCTTTGTAACAGTTAATGTTCCCTTGATTCCTGTTGCTACCAGCATCTCTAGTACAACTCATGCATTATTAAATGGTTTGATGTTGGATATAAAGAATTACCCTTCCTCTGTCCAAAAGCACTAATTGCTGTTAATTATAGTGCTGTATTGGTAGCACTGTTCTAGACCTGTGCTAGTGTACAGAAAACAAGTGTAATGAGAAAACTTCTGAGGAATTTTTTCTAAGCTTCTCTTCATAAAACTAGAAATGGAAAAAAATTGTCCTATTGCTCTGAAGTAAGAACACCCAGAAGCTGCTCTGGAGTGTTTGTATCCTTGAAGGAGATTATTTTGTAAGAGCTTAATATTGGAATACTCAATTGTTTGATCTCTTTGTCCTGTATATTACTTTTTGATGAAATTATCATAATTTGCCAAATGATGTGATTAGTCTGTTACAATCCCTTTCCCACTCCATGATTAATCAGTTTAGTGCCTTTTATAGAATCCAGTGAAAAACTGGATTGTTGCCAACCTTTTTTGAAGCAGGGAGCACAATCCCTTAGCCCAGTACACTGCAGTTTGTACATTTATTTTGCTAAGCATCATCTGCAACCCTTCCGCTTGTATATTGATTTTTTAAAAAATGGTGATAGTTTGTTGCAGTGTGGTGAAGGTGCACTTTTAGACAAGAGAATAGAGTGTGCTAGTACATGGTTTTTTTTTTCCAGTAGGGGCGTAAGCCCTAATTAGAGCATACTTTGGCCTCTGTCTATAATACTGCATAAATAATTCTTCATTTGCTAAGCCTGAGATTCTGCAGGTACAGTGGTGTACAGAAATACACAGCGTCTACATTTTTACCAGAATTTTTCTCATTTCCTCCTACCACAGAATAAAAACATCTTCAGTCACTATGGGAGCAGTGCATCTTCATCACACTCAGCACTAAGTATCATTTATATATATCTTTAAAATTGTTTTATTGAGTCTAAAAGCTGTCTGGTACCTTTGCACAGTTCTTTAAATGCTCTCCTTTTTACAGACCTAAGCATAGATCTCCTTGCTAGTTTTAATTTAAAGATTTTTTTTCTCACCTTCATAGAGAGGGAGTGTGTTCAATCAAACAAGTTAGCAATTATCAGTGTTAGAGTAGTTATCTCTAGAAATAAAGCTTTTCTTTTTCACTTCTTTTAAATTTGATGACTTAAAATGTTTTTTTAAAAGAGATCATAGTAATCCCCTTTGAGTTGGAATTGTGAAGGATTGAATCAGCAAAAGCTCTAAATCAAGGTTTTTCTAGACTTGGTTGTTTTATGAACTTAAGAACACTAGTGATGAAGAAAATTTCAATTTCAAACCTGCTGACTCTTTGTGACAGTGGAACAGAAGGACGATCTTCAGTTTCTGCTTATCAGCTGCAATATGTGTATTTATATGATGTGTCTAAGACTACTCTTGCCTTACACCAAGTGTATATTTACCTGGAGGGAGAGCCTGTGCAAAGCCTCTTAATTTCTTCTGTACTGTTAGTGGTATGTTTAAAAGTAAAGAAAAGCTTTTAGGAAAGCTTTGAATTCAGTTGTTTCTCCTTTTCTAAGTAACAGGTATGCAATATTATATCCACCTTTTAAACAAACTTACTGACTTGTCAGAGGAAATTAGCTAGTAGAGTGAGTGGAGAGAAATTATGAAACTTCTAAATGTAGCCTTTGACATATTCAGAATGATTACTTTGTTCTTTAAAACCTCTGAAAATTGCCAACAGTTAAATTATTGTTGCTTGGTTGGTTTTTTTGTTTTGTTTTGTTTTTTGCTTTCATTTGTTACAGCTTACCTTCCTGTGTGTTTTATAAAACTAAGTAAGCAGGTCTGAGAAAAATGTGTAATATTTTGCAAATGGAAAAAATGTGATTGACAAATTCCATGCTACTGTTTTTCTGGGTCAATAAGTCTCTGTGCCTCCAACTAAATTTTCCCTCTCATCCATCCTCATGTTTTGAGTTTTTTCCATATGAAATATGAACAGCTTTTCTTTCTATTCTGTATTGTACATTTGCATTGGTTTCTTATGTTAGATGCATGATCCTTTGCCTGCACTGGGCAATGATGGTGGACTTGCTTTCCATTATATGCTGTTCTTTGCAAGTAAGGTAATCCAATGTGTATAAAATTTTGATTACTTCTCCATGACTGTCACTCACCTTCTGAACTTCTGTTGAGATCTTGGGTCTTGTTTTATAAGACTCAAAAGTCTGCATGCTGCTTATGTTCTGTGCTACTCATGTTTGCAAATGTGGTAATGCACAGTGTAACAAAAAATGGGACAGTAGTTCAGCTAGGTTATTGCCATAAAGGGATCAGGCAGGCTCTGCTATATCCCTATCAGCTAGTTTGTGGCATGGCCTTAAACAAGGGAGTTCAGTGAATACTGCAAATCACTTTAAACTTGATCTTTGTGGCTCAATCTACCAGACAAGTAACCTGACAGCTAACTCATCTACATAATTCCTTCCCTCCCATGTCATCAGGTTCCCAAGACCCTGAACAATGTGGCTTTTCATAGAGAACTGTTCTGTGTGTGTGCGTGTGTGACATAACCTTCTCAAAAGCTTGTTCTTGTCTCACATTGTAGGTTTGCAGTGGCAGATGCTGATCTGCTCTCTTCCTTGTTGTAGTGGTCAGTGTAGTAAACTTGTGTGTGCAGGTGAAATATTCCTTCTTGACTATCAATAGAGCCCTTTTTTTGGATTTGTCTACTAAAAGTAAGTGTGCTCTTAAAATCCACATCTGAAAAAACACATTTTTTATGTGTTAGTGAGAACTCACATTGTATTACAAGTTTTAAGATTCAAGCCCTTCTGTCTTATTTTTAAGCTAGATTTTACTGCCTAGATTTGTCTTGTTCTCTAGTAACCTGCTGCTCACTGTGTTTTTCTTTCTCCTTACGAATTTTTAGGTGGATGACTTTTTCTTAGCTGAATTTTCCAGGTGGATTGTTTTTTTTTTTTTTAATTTCAGATCAAGCTGCTACTTTTACCATTTATCTATGATTTGAAAACAGTTGTGGTTGCTTTCTTCAGTATAAAGCTGTAAAAGCTCCTTTATCTTAACAGCATGCAGTTCCTTATGATGGAGTGGAAGGGGGGAATAGAAAGGATGATCTCCAACAAAGTCTATCAAATTATGGAATATGCAAAATGTTTCTACCATGGTGGTGTCAAACACTTTTCTGAGTTTAAGCCCCAGGCCTCTGTGGGGTAAGAGCAATTTTGTGTTCTCTGAAACTTCATGGCACAGTTACATCTTAGTTGTTATTTGTTTTCTTTTTCAATATGGTGTGAGGTTTTGCTGTTGTTTAAGGTGTATCTTCCTGCTTTTCCTTGCTCTGTGTTTTGTGAGAAGCAGTAAGGTTTTTTCTTGTGCATTGGTCTGAGCACTGCAGACATAAAAACTCAGCTGAAACCAACTGAGGGGGTCTCTGTTGTTCCAAGATAGATATAAAGCTTGCAAAGTAAACCTTGACTGAGATAAAGTTGGCTTTGTGTTACCTGGATGTATCTTAATTCTGGTATGTGTAATGTAATCATCAAGCATCATGCCAGTGCCACAATTTAGTTCTGGTATACTTGGATTCCCTTTTATGCCAACTCTTTGGGGTTATCTGCATTATATCTGGGGGTCAGATGTTCAGAACCTGGTAACAGAAGCCAAGCAGTTTCTGAATGTACTGAAAATTTGCTCTTTGGGAATGCTCCAGATTGACAGTGCCACCTTTATAGTCACATTACTGTAAAAGTGGCACCTGCACTATTGTACCTGCATGGGTGAGTGTTGGCTGGCAGGAAAGCATGAGGAAACACAGCACTGTGCCCATGGTGAAACTTTTCATTTGCTCTATGTGGATTAACAAGGTTGCAGTTTGAAGGCTTAAAATTCAGAGATAGTCTAGGAAGCTGCCTTTTCTTGCCTCTCAGCTGAGCTGTGTGAGCAGCCTGTCTCATGACATGCAGTCAGACTGCTTATCTCAAGCCACCTTGCTTAAGCTAACCTCTAAACTCCACACAGAGATGGAGGAGATGCATTGTGCAGGCAGATAGCAACTAATAAAAGAGAGAAAGTGGTTGTTGCCTTTAGCAGAGTCTGCTGCTTGGCTAATGTGAGCTTTTTCTCTGTTCTGCTCCATTGAAGGCCTCTGGTTTTAAATGAATGTGTTTGACTTTGCTTTGTAACACAATGCATGAGCCAGCAGCAGTTTACTTGTGGCAAAACAGATGTGTGAGCAGGCATTTCAAAGTGGTCAAGCAAAGAAATCAGTACTAGGATATGTGAGAGTTCCAAGGGCATCTCTGGGCATTTTGTGTCTTCTTTGAAGTCTCTTTTGTATTAAAAAAATATATTAATAAGCTTCATCCCTGTTTCAGTTTCACTTTTGCTCAGCACATAGACTGGTAGATTTGTAATGAAAAACCAGAGGTGAATTCCTGACTGCTAAATCAGCTCTGATGTGTAGTGTCTCCAGAGAGCATACTCTGCCTTGGATGTCTTGCACTTTGTGGTAGTTTCTTTGTTTAAAGATTTTTCTATTTAATTTTGTTGAGCATATTTCCATCCTGTGACTCACATGCCTGAGGCTCCTTGGTGGCTTGATAAAGTAGGTTAGAGTAGGTCAGAGGGAGTGTAGTTTTGCTTTTTGACAGGGCAACTGTTCAGTATTTTCTAGAATAAAATCTACCATTCTTAGGCTTCAAGATAAACGACACTGCTAGAGATCAGAGGCACAGAGATTAAAATTTCACAGTATTGGTTGCAATGAACAGAAACAGCTAGGAACAATACACCAATACAGAAGTTTATGTAAAGTGCACTGGGGCCTTCATGAAAAGGGAAAATCTGTTCCTACGATGATGAAGTAAGAGGCTCTTTACTGGGGCAGATACTGGTTTTGTTCTGTATTTTTACACTTAGTAAATGCTGCTGCTGTTTCTGGTTAGCTACAACATGAGGATATAAGTATTAGTGTAGTGTGCATCTCCACTACAGCACAGCAGTTTTTCTGCTAATACAGGGTGTCATAGGAGTGCATAATGAGTGGGGTGAAGTCTTCCAGGTGTCTTCCGCTGTGTGTTTCATGTATAACCATAAGCAGTGCTAACTTAAGTTACTACTTATCTGCTGCTTAGTGCATAAGCAAGCAGAGGCAACAGCATCAGCTTGCCACATCTTCATGCTACGGTGTGCATGTCTCTCCAGAGAATGTTTATTCCCACTCTTTTGAGCCTTGCTGGCCTTTGTTGCCATAAACATTCAGCAAAAGAGTTGCTTGTACAACACACTTTTATCAGGTGCATTTAAAGGAGACAGTTTTGAGAGGCTTTCATGAACAACCATGTTCTAGCTTTGCAGTCCTTCACTTCATCATGAAGAGAGAACCCACACAGCCTGAAGAATTGCCTCTAGACAGTTCCAGCCAGGCCATCAGTCTCAGTGTCTTGATGGCCATGGAGGCAGCAGGCCACGAGACTGCCTCATCACATTTTTGCTATTCCTCCTTTAGAACAGGTTAAAAGCAGTCATGGTGCAACTTCTTGAGTTACTACCAGAGTACAGATAATTTGCCTATTTTCAGATTTGTGCTATGGTACAGCAGTGCTTGAAGTAGTTCAATGTTAACACCAAGTTAGAGGCTGGATCTGATGAGGGGGTGGTGTGGGGGAATCTCTTCTGTAATCTAGAATCTCATGGCTCTTCTTAAAGGTAATTTTTTTCTAAAGCATTCTCTGACTATTGCCTTTGTTATCCAGGGCTGAAGCCTATGTGATTTCATTGATATTTAATAATGACATGACTGACAGTGCTAGGAATCGGGCTTGTGCAGCCTGAGTACAGTAGCAGCTGCACAATAGTTTCTTTTCATTAATGAAAGAAGAAATCTCTTGTGCTTATGACTGTTGTGTCTGTGTTTGGACTACCTCCAATATATCTGCATGCCCTAGCTAGGGTGGGAGGCACATTTGTGCCCTCTGCTATGCTTAGAACTGCCTTGAAAAGGTTCTTTTCTTGATACCATAAGTGAAATAAAAGAAACGTCATTACTTTCCAGCTTGGTAAATTCTCTTAAAAGTTGTTGGCTGCATCTCTTGGATGCAAAGTCTCCATTCTTTTCTTTTTTATATTTCCCAATGGGAATTTACTGTCACAGGGCATGATGCCAGTTACTCTGCTTTCAGGGCTGGGGTTGTAGCAAATCAATGGAGCCTGACACCACTCATTAACAGCCATTGCCACCAAGTGTACCAGTACTCTTCTGGTTTTAGCATTCGTGCTCAAAAGAAAAATGTTAGTGTTATGAAATGCTAAAGCTGAATACTTCCTGAATTTTAAAGAGAGGGTTGGTGTCAAGCAGAATCACAGCAGTACCTTATGTCTGTTTGATTTGTCATTGCCTAGTTTGGCACAGCTCTCAGTGGAACAGGCTGCTATGCTGTTGTGCTGGAGGGGTCTGCCAGATCAGTGGGGTACAGGAGAGGTGACAGGGAGGTTGTGGTTTGGGCTTGCTTTTGAAATTTTGTCATTGTCTGAGCTCCCGTTTCTAGAGATGCAGTGGCCAGTGAGGTTTTTTGGTGGTCACTGTTGTTTTTCCCCCACCATTTCCTTCCATGTCTGAGCTGTTGTAAGTGTATATTCTGATTTCTGTGGAATAAGTAGCAATGGTTTGTTCTGATGAAAATCCAAAAACTGGATTCATTTAACCTACCTTTGCAGTTGGCGTGACTTGGATACAGGTGGATAGTCCAGCTCCTCTGTATTCACATCTGGACCCCATTTTTTTGAGAAGCTGATACCTATTATTAACAAATATGAACTAAATGCTTGCCTTAGTCTCAGTCCTTAGTATGTCTCAGTCATTGAGTGCTTACTTTTCTGCTTACTGGAGTGATTAATTCTAATGGGAAGATAAAAATTGTATCAAGGATTTTTCATCATGGCCAAGGATTCTTGAACAAGAATCAAGTAAGTAGTTTTACAAGGCTGTGTCATCCACTATTAGATTGGGATAGTTTTCTGTTATTTCAGTCTTCTAAGGCAATGTATATAATAATAAGGCTTGAATATTTTCTGTGAACAGGAGTTACTCTATGGAAGCTGAGAATAACTAGATGCAAATATTGTCCATGTTTGCTTATCACTGTGTTGGGGGAGGTGGAGAAGGATTATCGAAGGGAACAGCTTTATGCTGCTGGTTTGCTGTCCCACTGGCTCTCTTGTGATCTCAGCCAATGGCTTTCCTCACAGGCTGAAATGTGTTTCTAAATGAAAGAATGAAAAGAGGCCTCTGAATGTTTTCTGGCATCTGATTACATAGTTGCGAAGCAAGGACCCTTTTTTTCAGTGCCCTTCAAGCAGGAGCAGACAATTTCCTCTTTCCCCTTCCTCAAATGCTGCCACTGACAATAGCATCTGTATAATAAAGAGCAGCATTGGATCTCCCTGGCTTTGGAATGAGGTCCCAAGTAACTAGCATTTCATAGCAAGGACAGCTCAAATATGTTTTGCAGAGAAAAAGCATTCAGCATTTTTTTAGACTCACTTTTCAGAGTGTTGTCATAATTTTTCCTTTTAGAGAATCAGGGCCTCAGTGTAAGCAAGCTTGTATAATAGGGCTATTCATCTGGAGAATTCTGTGCAAGTGGAGATTTATGGAGCACTGAAGTCTCCTCCACACTTTTGTCTAGGTTTTTGCTTTCTGCTACAAAGTTGAGAAGGTTCATGTCCTGGATGACTGTAGGATGGTTCCAACTAGCTGGCCACCTATGGAGATGGAGGGAGCCACAACTTGTGCAGTGCAGGAGTTGGTGTCTCCTTGGCTGCAGACCTATCTCCTGAGAGCTGCTCCAGTCCTGCCATTACGTATCATGTGGGAAGGTGCTTGGCACAACCCCTTTTCCTGCTGCTGCACCTCCTCCTTTGCACATCCAGGAAATACAGTTAGTCTCTGTTCATTCACACAGAGGCATGAAGTGCTAATCCAAACAGCAGTGACCCCGACCTCTGAAAAAAATTGTACAGGATGTAAAAAATGTCATTTTCTTGCTGACAGCTAAGATAGGGAAGGGGATGTGTTGATAAGAAGTAGCTGCTCTGGCATGGCTTGGTTAGAAAATGAAATAAAGGAGGAACTCTGTGAAGTGGTTTTATTAGTTAGATCTTAGCTTCCAGCCAGTGTCAGATTTTGTTGCATCTAAATAAATAGATGAGCAGTCTGCCTCTGTAAAATCATAGTATATTACTATAAGTCATAATTTATTCAAATAACTTGGTTAACTATTACAGATTTTATCCAAGAAATAGAGAATATAAGTCCTGCCAGGGTCTTATTGCCTATGCAAAAAATAAAAATTAAACACACAGCAGAAAGGAAAAGAGAAGTATGTCCCTAGTCTGCTGTAAATTTCTTAGAATAAAAGAGTTACCCCCCCTTTTTTTTAATTAAAAAAAAAAAAATCATGTTATTCCATAAGAAATCATCCCCTTATTTCACCTATAACTTGCCTAGCTTTATAGAAAGCTGGCAGTTCACACACAGTTCCTCATGAAAGTGGCAAGCTCATTTCCTGTGTGTTTATTGCATGGTCAGAATGCAGGACTCTGATAAAATGCCATTTCTGATCAAATATGGTCTTTTATACATTTTAGTTGCACACTAGACTGTTAGTGTAAAAATTCTTCCTCAAGACTGGAGGCTGAAAATTATCATGGTGCATAATCTATAGAGAGGGAAAGACAGGTTAGAAAAAAAGAGAAGCTTCTCATTGCTGATAATCTTAGACTGATTCCTTTGACTTTAGGTTTTAATATAGGCACAGCATTTGTTTTCATGGCGAAAAACTTTCAGTCAGCAAGTCCATTCTGCTCTTCTTGCTTGCTTTGGTGTGTCTGACTAAAGAATCCTTCAGAAAAATGTTGCATATTGCTTCCTGCAAAGAGGATGTTACAATAGCAATGCTAAATACTAAGAGATGTCTCATAAATACAACAGACAGCTTCAGTTCCCTCAAAAGAAACTTCTCTGGAGTTTGGTCCTTCAAGAACTTAATGTGAGCTTGATAGTAAAATGTAAATCCTTTGGCTTGTAGAAGCCTATGATCTAATGATGGATCAGGCTCTCTTCCATGCTGCCTAGGATAAAACAGTGCTTGTTTTTAAGTCACAGAATCAGAAAAAAGTAAATATATTTGAAAGATAATGAATTATTTCTTCCCAGCAATTTTATGACTTCTCTACAGCCTTCATCTGTATTTTTAATTTGTTAGAATACACCCAGAGATCTGTGATTACGGTAGACTATTTAAAATAGCAGAAACAACAATGCCAGTATTGTATTTATGTGACTGTTATGTATATATGTGACTGTTTATGAAGGCATTCCACTGCATCTTTTCAACTCTTGATTTTTTTTTTTTTTTTTTTGCTTTCAACCAGCAGCGTCAGTCTGGGGGCAGCTGCAGGGGAGGCCACAAGGGAGGAGAGGAAGCATTCCAATGTATTTTATCCAGTTATCTTTGGTACACTGTGTACTTAATAAAGTACTGGAGGCCGTGCTTAAGTGAGAGGGTAAATGGCTAGTAAAATACTGGAGATGATGCTTAGGTGAGATGGTTTGATGTCATTGCCATGTACAAATATCATTTGTGTTTCTTTACTGTAACAGCACAGTCTGTCTACTGCAGCTTTCCACTGATTCTAGCACTTGGATTCTGCTTGACTCTTTGAAGGTTGCAGCTATCAAAAGAAATGTATTTCCCTTGGCTTTTGCAATGTAAGGATGTAAAGATTCAAAAAATGACAGTTAAATGTTTAGAAATTTTGTCTCTCATACCCAAGATGTAGACTTTTTTTTTTTTTTTTTAAATGGCATATATCCTGCCTGTGCATTGAAGTCTTGTGTTATTTCAGTCACAGGATGAAATAAAACACTTGCAATTCTGCTTTGTTCTCCCCCTCTCTGCAGTGCACATATATTGAGATTGAGCAGGTGCCGAAGACTCACGCTGTTGTGCTGAGCAGACCCTCCTGGCTCTGGGGGGCAGAAATGGGAGCTAATGAGCATGGAGTCTGTGTAGCTAATGAAGCTGTTGTGACCAGAGAACCAGCTTCTGAATCTGAAGCCTTGCTTGGAATGGATCTTGTAAGGTGGGTGGCTTACTGAGCTGTGAGCAGTGTTTTTATCACCAAAGGTTTAGATGATGTGGTGATACCGAGTAACAGCTTTTTTGATGTTGGCATTAGGAGATTTTAAAACAGTATAAGCAGGAAACCTGTTTAGGCAGAGCTTCAGACACAGCTAAGTTAACACTTAAAACACTTGGAATCTAAATTTGGCTACCACGTGTGTACCAGTCTCATGTGAGTTCACTAAACCTACCTTGTCTACCTACCTTAGAGTCCAGCAGTGGCTATTCTGATAGGATGGAAAAAATTATGACATTGTTAGTAAGGAACTGCTAACTAATATGTTACATCAGGTTGCTGATGTGCCCCTCATTCTCACCCACTTTACACCAGCCTACTCTGACCTAAAAAGCTTATCCTGGGCTTATAGCCAACTGTAGGCATAAACAAACTACTATGCCTCATTTCAGCCCCTGAATTCCAGTGCAAAACATTGCCTTTATTTAAATGCTGGCAAATGCCTGTAAGTCTGTTCATTGAAGGCTGTCTTCCTAAAAGGCTTGTACTGCACTGTAAGTCTCAACTTGCATGCTGATCTTGTAGTGAAGAGAATTTAAAGGAGAGCTGGATGGGGGAAGAAAGCTGTAAATGGAAGAACAAGAGAAAATGGTCCAAAATTATTATAAAGGGAAAGGGAGCAAATGGATTCAATTTTATTAAAGATGAAACAGAACAACAGTTGGCTATTTAAGTGAATCAGTGTTAGACCCAGTGATCCTGCTGGAATTTTCTGTGGGATACTCAGTGAACGAGCTGAACCAATTTCAGACAAATTCTCAATTTTCTTGAGAACTAGTGAAAGATGAGAGATGTTCTGGATGACTGGAAAAGGTTAAATGTTTTGGCTGTACTTAATAGAGTTAAAAAGAGCTGTGGCTATAGACCAGCCTAACCTCAGTTCCTGAAGGTGAAAAACCCACTTAAATATCAAGGAGATGATAAATGTGCAATAAAGACTGTTAGTCAAGATAAATGCTGTCAAACCATTTTACTTTACTCCTGTAATGAGTTAACATTTTTTTTATAGGTGGAGGATAGGAAATAGATACCTTGACTTTCAAGAGGGCATTAAAGCCTTCGAAGACATTCTCATAAGCAAGCTGGGAACCATGATTTAGAAGAAATTGTTGTTAGGTATATTACTGCCTGGAACTGTAATTGTAAATGCTCTCTGACTGTACTGATGTCTCTGCAGAAATGCAGTATCTGGTTCCAGCTGCTAGAAATCAAGAGGAATATGAGGCAGCTGGGGAGAATGCAGTGGAAATGCATTAAGGGAGACTGAATACACTGGAGGGGCTCTTTTAAGAAAATGCAGGACAAGCTTTTGTCAAGTAAAGGGGTGACTTTCCAAGCTCCACATCTGTTTTTCCTTCCTACTGGCATTTTTTGAAACTTCAACAAACCATTGGTTTAGATGCAGAGTTCTGCTTATTTTGGTCACAATTATTATAGTCTCAAAATACTGATTTACCCACTCTAGCAAGTCAGGAGATACCAGCATAAGGAGAAGCTGGTCATAAACTACCAGTGATTATCACTTTTATTATCCTCTCTCTCTTCCTTCTCATCTGCAAAGTATATTGTCCCTGGCTTGAAAGCAGAGAGTACTTCAGGCAAGGAGAACAAGAGATGCAGACTACCATCTGTCTCTTGGTCAAGGCAAAGTGATTCTCTCCATTACTGTGAATACTTGGCCAATTGCATTAAGCTTGCTTATCTGTTTCAGATCGCCACATAGAACAGAGAGCCATAAGGTTCCAAATCTTTATGGCCACAATGAAGCAGCTGATACCAGCTCTGCCTCTATTTACCCATCTGCAGAACAGATTCTATCACTCAGGATGTGTTGAAATAAAAATAAGCTTGAGGAGCATTAATCCTAACAAGTAAATGCACATCTCTGCTGGCCAAACTTTTCTCACACCCATATGTATGTTGGACATCTGCATCTCTGACAGATCTTAGCTGAAGGATGATGGCTCACACTGTGTGTGCATGTACCTAGCTGCTTGCAAAAGAAACTAAAAGCTTTATACTCTGAAATGTGCCCTTCAGAGGCAATGTAGGAGTTGTCAGCCAAGGAATGTCATCCAGGAAGTAGAATCAAATTTTGCTTGGCTGCTCAGGCTTCCCTAAGAGTTTGTTTCTACATTCTCTTAGTGATTATTCTTTTTTTCTAGATTTCCTCTTTGAACTCATCTGGAATTATCACTTTTTAGGTAGGATTTAAAATCTAGCCAGCATGGGCAAAGGCTGTTGGTGGGTATTGTGAGAGCATGTGGTGTTAAACAAGCCAAAGGCATCTTTCAGTGGGGTAGTATAATTCTAAAGTCAGCACATATTATTGTTGAAAAATGAAATAGAAAATTCAAGACAAAGCATTTTTTTTCAGTAAAGACTGTGGTGGACATCACAGAATCACAGAATCAGATGGGTTGGAAGGGATCTCGGGCATCATCAAGCCCAACCCTTGTCACTGTGTTAGGATCTGAAGTTCTAGTTGGCTCTGCTTTGTCTCTAATTGATAAACAGATGCTTCTGAGAGAGGCAAAAGCACTGCTTTCAGTAATTCTACTTAGAACAAGGTGAATAGTTGCCAACTATTTAATAAAGCAGTCTCAGTGCAGAGTGCAGGTTGAAAAGTATTTAGATCAAAAAATTTGTATTCAAATTATTCAGATTATCAGAACCTGATTTGTGTACTGTAGTTTCAGTACAAGTCACTACTTCTGAAAGACTCAGAGTAGTGTTTTCTTGTCATGTGATTACCAGGGAAATGGAAAGGGCTAGCATAATACTTAAATTTAAAAAGGTGAATTTCTTGGAATTATCCACAAGTTGAAATGACTTTGTCCAGAGCTGTTAGAGAAATGCAGAGGAAAACATTAAGGTGACATAATGAGAACAGAGAAATATTGGACTGATCCAGATAACTCTCTCAGGGGATGGATTCATGAATATGCTGTTGTTTGAAATACTGCATTTCCTCATTACCAGTAGTTGTATTTTGGAACCAGTGAAATAACTGGCAGGTCTGATTTGGACTTTTCTGGTTGCTACTGCTTTTGTTGTTGACTCGGTTAGGGGTATAATTCATCACAAGGGATTATTTCATCCCATTTATTCAAGGCAGGATACAGCTGTTCCCTATAACTTCATGAAACCTATTCTAGTGCCTCAGTTTGCTTCTCCCTAAAATATTCTTTCTTTGCTCAGACTTTCTTTTAAAATCATGTTCTTGTAGTCATATGGTTGCTCTTAGTTCAAACAAAAGCTGTATCTGATGTTCGGTTGGTAAACATCTTTTTTGGGAAGTCTCTGCAGGAACACTGAAGCATGACTGTGTGCAAATGCTTCTGTCTGCAGTGTGCAATATGCACCAAAGCATAATATACATTTAGCTTCCAGGGCCAATTAAATACAGGAGCATTGGGAAAGAGAGGTTTTAGAGAGATTGTAATACTGAATACTCCTTCCCTGTTTTGATCTCTGGTAATATTAGTTTGCGCTTTTTCATACTTCTGGACATAAAAGTAAATTTGTGTACAGCTGCTACTTTAAAAAGACCTTTGCAAATTGTCCTTCAAATTCATTCTGCCTGAGGGTGGGATAAATAGAGCATTGCATATTTACAGTGGAGTTGAGGCCACTGGTTTTTAATTGGTCTCTTTAAAAATGAAAACCCAGTTATAACAGGCTTGAGAGGTAAGAACCAGTGTAGAAAATAGAGATTTGAAACAAATATTTTGATATCTGATCCTGTAATTCTAGTAACTCTAATTAAAGCAGGAATTCTTACACTAGTCATACCTGACACTTGTGTATTTTAAATCCAGATCCGTGATGATGTTTAAAATTAATAACTTACGGACATATCACAGTTACATGTTTGTCTGAATCTCTGCTTTGCCCTTTTCTTATAGACTTGGCCTTGAAAGAGGTGCAACAGCTAAAGAAGCCTTGGATGTAATAGTTGCTCTGTTGGAAGAGCATGGACAGGGTGGAAATTATTATGAAGATGGGAGTACATGCCATACTTTCCAAAGTGCATTTTTGATTGTGGACAGAAATGAAGCCTGGGTACTGGAGACTTCTGGAAAGTACTGGGCAGCAGAAAAAATCACAGGTTAGTTTATCACTCACAGCAAACCTTTCATTGTAAATAGCTGTAAAGAATTGTCTCAAATCAGTGTTTAAATAAGTGAGTAATTTATGCAAGCGTTTAAGTTATCGATTTTCACCTTCTGTTTTTGTACTAATTCTTATGTTTATTAGTTGTTGATTGGCATTGGCTGATGTAACTTAGGGTTTTCTGTGGGGCTAGAGGTTCCCTGTATACCTGAGCTATGTATTAATCATCATGCTTAAATTTTTGTCTTTGGGAAGTGTGATATTTTCCTAGACTCACTGTCTAGCATGTGACAGCTGTCTTTTTGGTGGAGTTAGTGCCCAGATTGTTACTTACAAATCTAAAAGCATTAAGAGGACAGGGTGAGCATTAATAGCTTTGAGAAAATGTCTTTTATTAGGTAGAAAATTGAATAGGCTACTGCTGGTTGCTTTACTGCAATAGATATAGTCCCCCCATATCCAGATTTCTTATCTGATACTGCAAAACAATACTTTCTGCTCTTTAAACTTGTAGGTGGTTTCTTTTTCTGTATATGTGAAGCCAGAGCTGCCAAACTGACTTCTAGATTTCCCTGGTTTGGTGGCTGAGCCTACGTAAAACTTTGCAGGCAAATATGTGCTGCCTTAATATAATACAATTGTCTAAGGCATATACTTATTTTATTCTCAGTTGTTGCTTTTAGTTCTGAAGGGATTTTCATTTTTGTAAGAGTAGACCTTTTTAAAATTTACTCCCATATGAATGAATAAGAAATTCAGTTAATTTATAAGAGGATTTTTACCATCCACACCTGGATGTCTGACAGATGTATTGAATTTATTTTTTTTTTTACATTTCCTCTTCATGGAAAGGTAGGAGGTAGCAGATACGGGGAGGAGCTTATATAGCTTTAAGTCATCAAGTACAAACGCATACCAAATATAGAGGTGGGAACACTGATAATGCTGTCCTGATAAAATCCAAATTCTGGAAAGCAGCTGGCTCCTGAGGTTCCTGGGATTCTAGAATCCTAGTGATGGCTTGCCTTCATCTGTTGACCTGCCTGGCTGATATTTTAAAAACAGTGTTTTCTACTTAGCCTTTGTATAGCTGCATCAGCAATACATAACCTTCACATCCTTCTTCCCAGCAAATAAACTACTAACTTCATCTGCTGCTTGCAGCGTTGTGAAATGATACTGCAGCTCTGTTCTGATTTTTAGTAGCTCATTTCTCTTCAGGAGGTCCCTGTGAGCTGCAGATAGAGTCTTTTACATCTCCTCCAGCCTGCCAAGGCTGCCAGGAGAAAAGGCTGCTGGCTATATAAAAACTCTGTATTTCATTCTTTGCGCAGGGGGATCTTTTTTGCAGTGACTAGCATGCCTCTTAAGCTTTCAAATGAGTGCTAAAACATTTCCTGCTAAAACAGGGAAAATGTGGCATTGCCCAGTGTGAAGGCTTTTTTTCCCTGACTGTCCTCAGAGTTGTTCTCTTTCTGGTGCTAGTGCTGCAGTTCTATAGAGCTTACAGTGATTATCAAGCAACTCTTTGACAGTATTTTAAACACTTTAAAATCCTTCCTGTTACTGTTCTTTAGTCTGAGTGGAAACATTTATTTGCTTGATAAATTTTCATTTTCTGAGAGGAGAATCAAAACCTTGAAATACTATTTTACTATTTAAACAGCTCTTAAGGAGTGGCTTGCCTAGCTTGATATGAACACAAATATTCCTGTCATTCAAGAAAACAAAAATGCCTGAAAGGTATGCTGTTGGAAAGTGTGAATCAGAAAGAACTTCCAGTGTTGTAGTATAAGTCAAAACTGTGTGACAGTGATTTTTTTTGCAGACTGATGCACAGTTTCCTACTCTAAGTTGTTATTAATTTAAACTGCATTTGTGAGGCATTAAAAAAGATTGCTTTTATGGAAGTCAGTATTAATAACTTCCACAAACCCTGCTTTGTTTTCTGTTTAAGAAAAAAACTTGTGCCAAATTCCAGAATCTGATTTTATTTTACTTTACAGATTTACTTTATCAGCTCTTTTCTCTGGCTTCTAATATTTTGCTTTATTCTCTGTGGGGAGTATCTGCAGCAGGCACTGTTAGTCATGCTGTAGATAAATCAATATAAGCACTGGGGTATTTTTGAGAAAATCAAATTAAAAAACCTTTTAATGTTTTTTGGTGGTATCTTAGAGTTCCTTTTTAGTTCATGCCATTTTAAAGTTCAGGATTAAAAATGAAGTTTTATTTAAGCCTATCTTGTTGCTTATAATAAAGTTGTTTGTCAACTGGGAAGCTTAAAGAAATTGGTAAGCTTTTAAAAAGATCTCCAAATTTTCAGCTTTGACGAGCAAATAATGTTCATGAAATGAAATTAAATGAAATGAAACCAAATTGTGGCTGTGAAATACAGCACTGGAGAAAAGATTAGGAAGGTGCCTTTGACATTTAGAGACCACTTACTCCATGGTCAGAATGTATTGAGTTGCAGATTGTGAAACTGGTGCTCTGACTAAATATCACTATTAATCACAAGGCAGTGTAAATTCTTAAGTAGGGCACAGAAAATTGAGCTGTGCAACCTTCAGTGACTGGTAATTTTCTGTGTGTGCAGTTATGCAGTCATGCCAGTGTACATCCTAACTAATGCTTTAATTTGTTTCCTAATTGAAATTACGTTATCCTTCCAGCTTCTCCCAGAAAAACTGCATTAAGGAACTCTTATAATATATGACTTTTTCCACAGAGGGCGTGAAATGCATTTGCAATCAGCTCTCATTAACTACAAAAATTGATGCTGAGCATCCTGAACTAAGGAATTACGTGAGAAGTCAAGGCTGGTGGAATGGAGACTCAGACTTCAATTTTTCTGAAGTGTTCTCTCTTGCTGATGACCATTTAGCCTGCTGTTCTGGCAGGGAGAGCCTAGAAAAGCAGGGTGGTAAGTGTTGAACCATCTCTCTGTGTTGTGTGTGCAGCAGGATTTTCAGTCCCTACTGCCTCCTTTCAGGCATTCTGTCCAGAACTACATGTGACTGAGGAGAATACCTCTACATGTAAACCATATAGAAGGGAAAACCAGAACTGAAGACTGTCCCTAAACATGCAACAATTTAGGATGAAGCCCTTAATTCCCCCCCCTCAGGTTTAAGGTTTTAAAATAGGATTACAATTGTAAAATAACTTTCTTCGGTGTTGTTGTGATATGCATGACGTGCCACAACATTTGTGCCCTACACCAAAATTATAAGAATTAAAAAAAAGCCTTACATTTGAAAGTTTGAGCTCAGTGGTTTCTACAGATTTGAAAGGTTTGCTTAGGTGTTTGGGGAAGAAATTAGTAACAGAGAGTTTGACAATTGCCTTCAGTCAAAAAGAGGGTTTATTTCCATACCAGAATTTATTAATGACTTATGTTCAGTGCAGATGGCCAAAACTAGCTCTGAAATGACCAGCCTGCAGCAGTGCATGGCTGACGTGGATCTGCTCTTTCATGTGTGAAAAATGATACAAATTATCTTTTTATATAAAAGCCCTTTACTGCAGATATGAATTTACTAGATTGTGAGCATTTTCACATGTTGGCAAATGTCAAGAAGAGTGTAGAGGTGAAATATTTCTTGCAAAGCAGAGTTCCTGCTAAGGATATGGAATTACATGGAGCACATTTTTGTGTCTGAGAGGCAGATAAATTAATTCTGAAGGACCACAGGTGAAGTGTCTTAATAAAGCATGTATTACAGTACTAAAAAGCCTCAGGGCCCCTACAGACAGATGTCTATGGTTGCAAATCTTGCAAACTGCTGGTTTATACTATGTCTCCTGGCATATTGAGACACCTGTGCATGGAAAGTTGAGTCAGTACAAGGTCTGGGAAGTTGCTGGGGAAGAAAGCCTTCCTGCCAAAGGGGTAATGCAAGAAAATAGGGAGGTGCCCTGGGGAGAAACCTGTGATAATACACTTGCAGGAGGTAGAATGAGAATAGGGGATTCTTGTGGATGGTAGTTTGGAGAAAAATCTCAGTGTCTAGGTCTGCTGCTGTAGCACCCTGTGAATGCAAGATGATGGTTCAGAATTTGACTGAGAACTAATGGATATAAATGAGAAATGGGAGATTGGGTGCTCCTGTTCTGCCCGGGCTTGGGTAGAGTTAGCTTCCTAGAAGAAAATAGGCAGTGTGTTCATAGTGATTGCTAAAACTGTTATGGACATGATGGCCTTTTTCCTGAAAAATACCTTTTTAATAATTTTTCTCCCTACCTAGCAATTGTAATGGGCAGTTAATACTTCTCACTATTCTCTTTTACTGGCTAGGCAAGTTCATTCTTAGTTTACATAATTTAAACAGAAACTATTAACTGGGATTTCCGACATGCCTATGTTGAGTGTCACTGGTCAAAGTAGGCCAAAGGCCCTTCAGGCTAAAATCCTTACCTGGGGCCCAAGCTATTGAACACTAAATTTTTTTTCCCTCCCTTCATATAGGTGACGTTTCTGCACAAGCTATGATTGATGTCCTGCGTGACAAGGATAGTGGTGTCTGTGTGGACTCTGAATCTTTCCTTACTACAGCTAGCATAGTGTCTGTCCTGCCTCAGGACCCCAGTTTTCCCTGCGTTCATTACTTCACTGGCACACCAGACCCTTCAAGGTAAGCCACAGCACTGGGGTTCCCTGGGTGCAGAGCAGATGGTGGGTTGAAATTCTTCTATCCAAATTGAAATATGCTTCAAGAGCATGTTCTAACCAGAAGTGCAATCAGTAGTTGTTGCTGTGCAATCTCTGTACTGTTACTGAGCTGCATCTTGCTGCAGTTCTAAATGGGTGCCACTGGGCTGAAAGGCTGAATCTGGGACTTACCCTAAATTAGGAACTTACAGAGTAAATGCAGGAACTGTGCTCCAAAATAGTTGCTTTTGGGGTTTTTTTTTGTGATGATGAAGTTGTGCACCACTTCAGTCAGTCCTCTTGAACAGTTAGATGCAAAACTGAAACAAAGTGTCTAAATAGCAAAGATGAGTGTATACTATAGGTAGCTTTGTATGAAATCAAAATATTAACAGAGCAAAACATCTGCAAGTCCAAGGCATCCCAAGTATGTTTTTTATTAGGGGGACAATTTCCACTTGGTTTAAATGATGTATTCTCTTGCTGAAAGCAAAAGAGGAGATAGGGGAGCTCATGGGTCACATCATCAAAGAACTAATGAATTATCTTGTGTTTTAAACAGAATCCACCTGGGATTCACAGAAATTAAACTAAACCACTTGCAGTTGTTCAGGAGATCTGCCACTTGTGTTGAGGTGAAGAGATTATGGGGAGAAGAAAATGGTGCCCTTGAAGAGCTGTCATTCCTATAAGAAGAATGTCACTCCTATAAGAATTCCTATAAGTCATTCCTATAAGAAGAGTGGTAGCATTAGGTTTTACCAAGAGCTACAGAAGTTATCCATGCCAAAAGGACCTTCCACCCACCTTGCATTATGCAACTCAGACTGTCAGGATTAAGTAGAAAGCCTGAGCTTGCTTGCCAAACCTTTTCTCTGACTTGGTGCAAATCCTTTGAGATAAAAAGAAGTAAGTCTTCAAATTGTTTTGGTGGTATTTCTGTCCTTTCTAAAGATGGAGAGGATAAATTAAAAAACTTCAAGAGGCCTTTATTTATTTTATACTCTGATGCATTAAAAAGCATTTTTTAAGTGCAGCTAGTGAGTCACATAAACTCTTAGTCAGCAAGGCTTCATGAAGTGATGGAAGGAGTAGCAGCAAGAAACCTGCTGACTGTAGGCAGGCTGTGGTTCCTACTCCTGTTTTGCAGAAGTTTGGCAGCTTCTTAGCTGCAGAATGCAGGGGGGGTCCTGTTTTGTTGTCTCCTGAAAGGAAACAAAGGCAGTTTCTCCATGCACTTAGAATTACCTGCTCTTGGATTCTCAGAAATTGAAGTCCTGGATTGCTGGGGTTTTGTTGTCTGTCTCTCTCTCTGGAGTTTAGATCCAGAGTCAGTGTTGAGGTTGTTTGAGAAGTGTTACAGTATTGGTATCCATGGCTCCTTCCCCACACCCTCCCCCC
>JAAWXA010000002.1:31124187-31166069 GCA_038090715.1 Florisuga fusca | reverse complement strand
CCCCCCCCAAAAAAAAAAAAAGAAAAAAAAACCCAAACCAAGCCAAAAACCTAAACTGCTGCTGGTTTTATGCTAAATCCTCAGATACTCATCAAGTTATGTAATTTTCCCTGTTCCAAGGAAAGTTGATTTTAATGAATGATTTTAATCAAATCTGGGAGGAGAAGGAAAGATGGCAGGTGAACAGAGGAGAAAAACTGACAGACTTGAAAAAGACAAACTTGGGGAGGAAGATACGTTGCTTTGTTTCTAAAGAAGTGGCAGAACTGGCATGAAGATTAGAGAAGCTTATAGGTAAAAAGGAATAATAAAGTTTTGCAGTTACTGGGAAATCAAATTCTTTTGTAGCACATGGATTTATTTTGCTTGTGACCAGTACCATCTTTAACCTAGTTTGAGCCTAGTGTAGATGGATGACCTATGCTGTTCTGTGTCTGTTATTCTAAAATAATCTGGTGAACATTTCAGTAACATGTAAAATCTCTTATTTCTGCAAGCAGTAATTCTCGTGTCTTTCAGGTCCATATTTAAGCCCTTTATTTTTGTTGACGATGTTAAATTAGTACCAAAAGTACAGTCTCCTTCTTTTGGCAATGATGATCCTGCTAAAAAGATACCTCGGTTCCAGGAGAAACCTGATCGCAGACATGAATTATACAAAGCACATGAATGGGTCCGATCTCTCCTTGAGAATGATCAGGTAAGAGCCATGGGACCTGGAATGCTAGAAGTAAATGTAGATTCCTAATTCCATAATTTTTACTTCAAAGCCAACCACTGGAAAACATTCTCTTAATATTCTTTGAATCCTTGCAAGTTTAGCTTGAATAATGATGACCTCTGAAGGACAAACTAGTCTGTATAGCTATTTTTTTGTTGTTCTGACTGTTGCTGTGCTCTACTACTTTTATAATGTGAGAAGTCAAACTGACAAGCTGATTAGATTATTCAGTCCCCATTAAGCGTAGTCTTTTTAAACAGTTATTGACCACTGGATGATAGTGCAACATGGTGTCAGAATTACATGGCAGGACAATGGCAGGAATGTAGCAATTCAGATTATATGCCAGATTAAGTACTACATAGTTTGAAGGCTTTTTCCTTGAAGGAATAATTTGCATGTGACTGTTTTGCAAGTCCCAGTTTAATATCTGTTAATTTGTAAGAACTAACAGAAAATGCCATGCATCCTATCCAAGATAGGATATTTTCCAATGCTATGGAACAGGTACATCAGTGTAAAAACTTAGAAGTATTGAACATCTCTAGTGGGAATAAATAAAGGCTTTCCTGATTGATTGATACAACTTTTGCAGTCATAGTGCAAGTAGTTCAGTAACTGGTTGCAAGGAAGTGGAATAGAGGGAGAGATCACCAGGTCATGCCAGTCATGCTGGCATTGATATTTTAGATATTGATTGGCAGTTTGTGAAAGACCCACATTCTCATGTTGAATTTCCACAGAGGTCTTTTTTCTGCAGTTTTCCTCTGTGCATATTCAGGTAGTCAGAGTCTTGCTAGGATCATCACAGCATTCAGACCTATCCATTAGTGATTAAGGAAACCATAGTAACCTTTGCTAGTACAAACCTTATTTAAACACAGTTTTGAATAGCTGCTGGTTTTAATCCCTTGGAATGATTTAATCCATGGCCTCTATGGTAACATGGACTCAGTATAAAGCTGGCTGCATTATGAATAGCATTATGTGAGGTGCTGATTAAGGGAAGACCTACAAGAGAGAGGTATGCTAGCATCTTGTGAACTCTTCCCTATTTTAGTCCCATGGTGTGACACCAAATGTTGTGGTAGAAAAGGAAATGTAGTTTTTATAGTCATCGTATATTTATATATATAACAGTAATGCTATAATAAGCACCCACCTGAAAGCCTAAATATTACCTTAGGTGCTCTATTCTTTCAGCCCAAGTGCTGGTATAAACCCTTGAAAGCTCAGAACAGTCTCTTCATCTAAGTGCCTTTTTGCAGGGGGGGTGCAATTCAGTTTTGAAAGTTGCAAGCAAAACAAATAGCACTTCTTCATTAATAAAAAATGAAAAACAAAGGGGGGGGGGAGATTTAAAGAACATCTGAATAAAACAAAATGACACCTTTTTCAGGAGAGATTTTCCTGCCCAGAAATGTGAAAAGAAGGCAGAATGATACATAAAGCCTTCTCTGGGACCTGGAGTCTTCATGCTGTTAAGTTACACATCATTTCAGATCTAATCATCATCTTGCAGGTGATGATCTGAGGGAGACATATGTATATACCATGATCTGTACAATCCTTGGGGTTTCTAGTCTGCTTATGTAGTTCTGCCTGCCAGTTTACAAGCTTAGGAAGTTGCTTTACGTCTTTATCATGTGTACAAGCCTTATACTGTTTTCTTCTATTCATCTTTCACTCCATCTTCCTTCTTTGCTTTCAATTTAGCGACTCCATCTTGATTGTTTTTCTTAATATACAAGGTGTCCAGCATTGCTCCTTTTACCCTTTGACCATCCAAAAACCATAGCCAAAATAGTTTGTACTTAAAAAGGCTTTCTCACTTTAAAAAAAAAAATACTTGACAAGATCTCTTAAACAGAAAAGAACAGTAAAATGCTTTAAGAAGGCTGTTTGCTGGTTAATTGAGTTTGGTTGTTTCATGCCTTTAGGATAAAGGCCAGAAACTGATGAGGATTATGTTAGACCTTGAAAAACAAGGCTTAGAAGCAATGGAAGATATCCTTACTCGTACAGAGGTTCTGGATCCTGCTGAAGTAGTGGATCTTTTCTATGATTGTGTTGACACAGAACTAAAGTTCTTCAAATAAAGTAAGCAAACACTTCCATTCTTTAGATACTGAGTTTTTGGTACCAGGTATCAGTGAATGTGAAAAAATTGGATCCGATTCTGATCCTCTCCCTTCTCTTTTACACTAAGCTAAGGTTGTCCAGAATCAGCTCCAAAGCCACCTTTCTACCTCATCTGCTTGAATTGTCTCCAAAGTCCCTTTTCCCTGTGCTACACTGCAGGCATTTTTCTTTTCCCATTTCACTCTTGCCTGGAATAGATTTTAAATGAATTTTGTCTCATTTCAGCTATGGTGGCTGTTGTTAGCCTTTTCACTGGAAGACTACAAAGTTCTGCAAGCCTTGAAAGAAAATCTTCACACTTGTGAGTTTGCAGGAAAAACATTTCTAGAGAAAAAAATGTTACTTGCTATCTGTACCTGGTTAACAAATTGCTTTCCTTTGTCCAATCTTGTGGTGTTCCTGTTTGTGTATGTATATAGTGAAAGGAGAAAGTCACTGACTGGTCCAATTACTGTGTGCATGCTGACTAATTTAGTACAGAATGTTAAAATATGTACGTTGGGCATCCAATTAAAGCAAAGATTAACTTCAACAGGCTAACTGCCATATTGTCATTGAAAGTCATCTGGGTTTTCCTCCATGGCTCAGGACTAGGCTTGCAGCAAAGCTGACTTCCATTTTTCTCCCCTTGCTAATTCATAGAAAGAATGGTAGAGTGGGGATCCCAGTTCTGAGGGGGCAGGAAAGTAAGTCCTGGGTTTTGGTCTGCAATACTGGCCTCATATGGGCATACTTGGCTAGAGGAACTCAGCATCTGACATGATGCCTGTACAAATTATCAGAGTTAGTTCCCTCAGGTTATCTTTTGCCCACACCTACACCCAACTTAGGGAACCTTGCATTGGTAATCTACCTGGCTGCCACTCTAGTACTGAGGAATAAAACACAGAGGCAGTCTGGGTGCCTAAGACATCTCTAGATAATCTATTTGTTCTTAAGATGCAATGTGATAGGGTGATATATACAAGCTACAAATTTGGGATTATTGTAGGGAATATAGGATGGACATTGGTCAGTACCTGACTATTCTCCATATTTCTGCCTTTGTATTGCTGAACAGTTCTTAGTATTCTCTGTGGTGAGCACACATGGCTGATGAATCCATTAAGTACCAGTGAGTTACTGGTGGGGAGGCAATCCAACTGGTTAGACTTAAAAATTCATGCCTTATGCTTCTTTATACCAAGTGCTATTCTGCAGCATGATGCCCTTCCTTGACTGCCTTGCAGACTGGCCTGCTTTTCATGTATTTTCTTCTAGTAGAAGCAAGATAGGGCAAACACTTTAAGAATTAAACCAGTAAACACTGCTTCCTGTGTCATGCAAAGATGGTTGGGTTTTTTTTAACAGGAGATTCAGATGTCTTTTATAAGTGGAAGTTAGCAGATGGAGTTAAAATACTTCATTCTTCAGGGAAGGGGATGGTGAAGAACCACAGACTTCTGCACAGAGAGAATAAAAGCTCCTTAGAAGACAGCAGCTCCTCAACCTGACAGTGTAATTGCCATATTGGCACTCTGCATTCTCAGATTTTTTTTTTTTAAATGAGATTGTTTCTTTCAGACTCAGTACTTAGGTATTGCCATATATGACATCTGTTAATTGGAAAAGAAAACATTTGGCTTTTTCATTTACAGAAAACAAGCATGAAAATATTTTCTCTTATGTTCTACATAATAACATTAACATTCCCAATACACCTCACCCATGTTCTCTAGTGTAAGAACAACCTCTGTGCCCAGCTATTCTGAAAATGGAGACAAGAGAAAATAAGCAATTAAAGGCTAAAATTTAGCTTCTCTCTACATAGCCAGAATAGGGACTGCAAGGAGCACGCTTCACTTCAGAAGGTATTGTGCCAGACGAACCCAGATGAAGAGCACTGCACTTTTGCCAACTGCCCACAAATGAAGTAAATGGATTTCCCATGAAATCAACTTTTGGAATGAAAGGGTACTTTGAATGAAAATACTCCTAATCAGAGTATGCTTAACACATACCATGTTGAACTTCCAAAGCTGCTTCTATAAGCTGTTGCTTACTGAGCACTTTGTATCCTGACAGGAGTAGGTGGATATTTGTGAACTAGGGGAAAACAGGGATAAAATGCTTTCCCCATCCCGAAGGCCAAAATTAGGATGTACCTCTTCACGCAGCTCTTTAGCATAACTCAGATCTTTAACCTTTGAGAGTTGAGAGGGAGGTAAGATGAAAGAAGAGGGTGTTCCTGCTGAAAACATATTTCATTTGCCTGTTTCTTAACTGCAAATGTTGGTTTATTTTTTATCTCGTAGGAATTTGTCCTTACTTGGAACTGCTTATATGACAGAATTAATAATTGCTTTGAGCAGTGATTGAGGTAGTAATTTTTTAAAAGTATGCTGCTTTTGATTCAGCTGTGTAGTGCATTTAGAAGAAAAAACAAAACAAAACCCAAAACAAATCTGAGGGACCAGAACACCTCCATGGTCTTAAAACTTCCATTGGTTTTGAATGCAGCTGTGGCTCAGTGGAAGGGACAAAGTGGGACTAGTGAGACACAACTGCCATGGGATGACAGTCACAGTGATTCTCTGTATCTCCAGGTAACAGCAAATTCAGAAGTTTCAAAGGATCTTGAACAACAATATGAAATGTATATGAAAGTAATGTTTCACCAATACTTGCAAATATGCACAAGCTTTCTAATTTGATCCCTGAAAGATATTGTTTGCTTCTAAAATACCCTTAATCATAATAAAATATCTTCTGGCAGATAATCTAGTATTAAGTAGTTTTAAAATCCTTATGAAGGTATTTGTTACAGAACAGCACGCAAGTTTCAGAACAAATGAGAACCAACAATTCAGTCACCTTTAATATAGTACTGTAACAAAATATTCTTCAAAGCAGTATTAAACATTTCCAGTTGTTTGAGAAGCAGTGATATGCTGACCCTTGCTTATTACTATATTCATGCATATTTATCAAGTAACTATAATAATGACAGTGACAGTAAGTACTGGTCAAAGCATCACTAATTTTTTTTTTCTTTTCACATGACATACAGCAAGGTACCTTAGTAGGCTGGAAAAAGACTGATGATGCTTTCTTAGAATCCTACAGGTGAAGTTCTTCTTACCCTTACACCACTTCCATGCTACAAGCATGTGTGTGGGAGTAGGAGTTACAGACTGAGCTGCTGCAAGAACCAAGAAAAAAGCAGATATGTCAAAATGCAGTTACCTGTCTTTTCCAAATAGTTCAGTTCAAAGGCATCTTCATCTGTGATCACTGCAGCTGCAGTTTAGGGGAATTTAGGTGAATTTAGGGCAATTAGACAAATCATTGCTGTAATTGCAAATAGCCTGTCTCACCCTGGAACGGCAGTGCCTTTTTCCAAGCTGGTGAATCACAGAATCTTTTAGGTTGGATAAGACCTTCCAGATCTTTGAGTACAACCATAAACTTAACACTGCCAAAAAAATTAAAAAAAAAACAAACCCTGAATACATTATTCAAGGTGTGGCCTCACCAGTACTGAGTACAGGGGCAGGATCACTTCTCCAGTCCTGCTGGCCACACTATTTCTGGTAAAAGCCACAATGCTGTTGGACTTCTTGGCCACCTGGGCGCACTGCTGTCTCATATTCAGCCGCTGTCAGCCAACACCTCTGTGTCCTTTTTCTTCTGGGCAGCTTTCCAGCCACTTTTCCCAGGCCTGTAGTGTTGGCTGGGATGGTGTGGCCTAAGTGTAGTGCTGAGCAGAAGTGAAGGATCATTGCTCTCAACCTGCTGGCAATGCTCTGTTAATGCAATGCACGGGATGACAGGTAGTTCTTTCTCAAAATAGGAATCTAATGCTTAGATCTTACCATCTGTGATCCAAAAACCTTACCCCAGGCTGCATATTAAAATCAGAAGCTCAGGTTTTGTGTGCTGCTATTATTTTTTACAACCAACTCTTTGATGGAACAACCACTTTGGGGATTGCTTGTTCCATGTGGTGTAAACTGGACAATGAATCCTCAGGGTTGCTATGATCAATAGCAGCTCTGGGAGTCTGTTGCACTCCTCATCCAAAGGCCTCCTAATTGCTGAGTAAAGACAATCTGTCATCCAAATGGTAAAAACCCTCTTTGCCATCAGGAAAAGACAGGACATTTGCCCTTACTTACATACACTGTGGCATGTTTATTCTCATGCACCTTTTTTTTTTTGTTTTGTTTTGTTTTTGTTAAGGTAGAGCAACATTCTTTTCCTCTTTTTTTGGAAAAGTTATGTCATCTTTGTCAAGTCCCTGACCACTATACCCATCTGGGCTTCTTCAAACACTATCCTATAAGGATCTATAATCAGTAGGAGGTGGGCTCAATAGCAGCCACAGCTCCTTGTGTCTTTCCTCTTCATGCTTGATGAGAAAAGGATTGTGGGCCCATCTGTTCATGAAAGTGACATTCTGCTGCATCTGATGATGCAGGTAAAATAGAAGACATGAAGAAACATACAAAGAGATTAAAGGCTGCATAATATTTTCTGATAGTTAATTGAAAAATGTTGGAATAATAACCAAAGAATTTCCAAAATACTTAAGAAGTATAATGGAAGGGGAAAAATGAACTACAGGCATCTAATGCAATAAGTATTCTGAGGTAACATCTGTCAATGATAAGAATGAGAATTTTTTTCAACACTAGAATTTAAATTGTATGCTACTTTGCTTAAAAAAATCCACCTATGTACAGTAATTTAAAAGCCTGTACTGACATTCCTGTAGTATATCGGCCACTTAAAAAGTATCATTTACATTACTTTTCTAATTTATAGTAATGTTAACATTGCAGCACTTGCAATTCAAATACAATCTTTATCACTGCAATGGGGACCCCTTCTGTTTTATATATTGATGGTGTTCTTTTTAAATGTTGATCAAAAGAGCATCAGAAGACTCTTCTCATCTGACATGTGTTCTTAGTGGAGGGATTTTAGAGGGATCTGTAAATAGATAGAACATGCTTAATCAGAAGAGACATATATACATTTTTGATATGTATTTTTGATGAAGTTCTACAGCAGGGATGCTACATTTATTTCCTACCTTGAACTGAGATTTTTATATATTTCATGCTCTCTAGCCCTTCAGTAAAAAGTCTTTGATCAGATCAGAGAACAGATAATTTAGACTGCCTGAAGGCTGCTACGAAAAGTCATGCAAAACACCTTGGCATGGAAATAAAAAAGCAAAAGAAAATTGGAGATAATAGTTGATCTAGTAATACAGAAAAGATGGAGTTCTGTAAAAGGCAAAATGTGAGCATAAGAGCTTTTGGCACCTTCAGCTACCGGTTTTCAAAGCTGAATATGTGAACTGCTACAACAGTGACCTGATACCAAGTGTCTAAGTTAAAGGGTGAAGGGGGAAAGCAAGGTTCAGTCATTGATTGCTTTCCTGACAAGGTTCTGGTACTAAATCCCTTTGTTATCCAGGTGTGGAAGACACCATTCATAGGATTTAAATACAGAAGACATTATGGAAGACAAGGATCCAGTCACCTTTCTTCTGTGATTTCACAGGTTCATGAACAAAAAAACCCCACTGAGTAGCTGCCTTAATCTGTGTGACATCACTGGTTTTAACATCAAGGGCTCTGCAAATTCAGCAGTCTAAAGAACACAGATTGCAGGTCAAGCTACATAATTTTATTTTTAGCTACTAAGACTAGAAAGTAATTAAGTAAGTGCTTTTCATTATATCATTGGTCCCTGGTTATCACAAATCCCAATTGTCTCTGTGCCCATGCTAGTAGTCATGTTCTTCACATGAATGCTGGATTCTGTTCTTTATTTTCACTCCCTCTTTTTAATCCTGTTGGATAATTACTAGAACTTCTCACATTTACAAACTTACCTCTAGCTATCTTGCTGGGATATATTTTCTGAAATGGCTTGAATTCATCAGGTGGGGGGAAGTCTTCCACAGAGTGGAAAGTAAATTTAGATTCAAAGTCATCTGGGAAGTTTTAGGGAAATAAACATTAGTCACTGCAAGAGAAAGACTTAAAAAAAATAATAAAAATTGCCACGAGTAATTTCAGTTAAAAACACTGACTTGTTTTTCCCTGGAATTAGTAGTGGCTCATTCAGTATAAACAATATTGATGAGTACTTCTGTGAGCCATCCAAGTTTTCAGGCTTAATTGCAAACATTGCCTGCCTCTAGCTCAAATTAATCTGCTGGCTGCCTTTCCAGTTTTCTGCATCGATGATATTGTGGTAATAGAGGTATTCCTGGGTGGTTTTCAAGCCTCTTAGCTGTCAGCAAGAATGAATGGACAATTCATCAGACTACAAAAATAATTCCTATCAGGCTTTGCTCTGTAGGATTGAAGCTATTAAATGTCCATGAACTAGTTTTAAGAATAGTAATATGAGCACACTACAGAAACTTTTCACAATGCTTCTCTTGTCTACTGAATGATTGAAAACCTTCATGAAAGAGCCTTAATTTTCTATCATAGCATAAAGTTGCACAAAAATGTTTCTAATGGGTCTTGTTATATTACATTGTTACTGCTGCAAGAAAGTCTCGAATGAGTTTTTGAGGTCTGAGACCCACGCAGGCTTTTGTCCTAAGATTACTAACTTGGGCTAAAAGATCTAATTTAGATGATATTACCAATGATGTGTATATTTCCATTTTTAAGTGTTGGGTAGGTGTCATGAGCTGTAGCCCAGGCTGAGACTCCAGACTTGCTTGTAAGTTCAGTTGTTGGTGATCTTGCTGGTGGCTGTGGAGGTGTGACCAGCTTCCCAGCACCCGTTCCTTAAAAAGAAGCAGCAGACCAGCACATAAACATTATCCTGACTTAACAAACCCCACAGTAAGCTTTGTTGGGAGTGTAGAAGGAATGCAATATTTGGGGTAAACTTACCCAGCTTCGTAGGCTGCTATTTCTCTAGCCTGACCATGGACTGATAGCATTAAGCATTAAATTTCAGTCACTACTGGAGTTGGCTGGAGTTTGCTAGTTCTAGTTCTAGGGGAAGTCTGACATTCTGAAATACGGTTTTGTCTCAGTCTGCAGGGGAAGACTATCCTTCCACTTTCACAAGAGCAAAACCCAAAAAACAAACCCAGCCACCAACCACACTAGATGACAGCTCTAGAAGAAAATAATTTCCTGACACTTCAGCAGCTACACAGTGGAATTATCATTATTTTGTACATTTTCGCTGACAACAAGAGCTGTCAAAATCCACATCATCTGGGCAAACCTACCAGAGAATTGTGTAAGGGGGAGAGAGCCCAAGGCCTCCAGTTTTGCAGCCTCTTAAAACTGCTTCTCCTTATGGCTAACCAAGAGAAAGGCAGGCTAATTTTATGGAAATCTTGAAAGTTGAACCACTGTGAGAAATTAGCATCTTGATAAAATAACAGTTCATCAGACAGTTCCTGAGCAGCATTCAGCACCATCTTGAAGAACGTGATCTGCTGTACTTAGACAGCCTTTCCCATGGCTGTCAAAGAGAACCAGTAATCTTCCTCTTGATATGTGGCTGCTAAAATACAGGGTACAGAACATTATTTTCAGATGTTCCCTATTAAGCAGCTGTCTCCATTTCTCAAACCCACACAGATCTAGGCTCATTTTTTTTTAATGACCTTCGTTATATCAGAGAAGTCTCAGAAAAGTTCCCTCTACCATCTGCTCAAGGGAACGCTGTCTAATGTCCCCACCTCCCAAATAGTCACAGAAGCCTTTGGCCCTACCACTTTGATCATCAGAGGCACTGGCTGCTGCTTTTTGTTGAACAGCAAAGGGCTTATTTGCCTTTGCTCATCTATGGCTCTGGCTACACCATCTTTATTTTATTCTCTCCTGTAATTTTTCTCAGCCATTGCCAATATTTCTCCAGACCACAAGGGTACAGCCATAGAGGGATGTCATGGGTAGGCTGGCACCTGAACAGCTGCAGGTCGGGCAGCCCCAGTGGTGTGCACTCTGCTGCCCTACCTGAGACCACTCCTGAGCTCAGTCATTGTGCTGCTGGAGACAACATCAATGCCAACACCAAGGTGAGAAGCCCTGCAGCACTAAAATGTTGCTCTCCCTGATAATCATGCTGCTTCCAAAAATCACAGAATCAGGCAGGTTGGAAAGGACCTCAGAGATCATCAAGTCCAACCCTTAATCCACTACCACTGTGGTTCCCAGACCATGGCACTGAGTGCCACATCAATCTCTTCTTAAAAACCTCCAGGGATGGAGAACCCATCACCTCCCTGGGCAGCCCATTCCAATGCCTGATCACCCTCTCTGTAAAGAATTCTACAAATTTTACAAAATCACAAACTATATGGAGTGTGTGCCCTGTGCCAGCAGCCTGATGCCTCGCGTGTCCATTACACACTGTGTGACCTACACGTGTTCTTTCTAGACCATGGACTCCACCCTCCTACTACCAATGCTCTTCATCCCCACCCCTCCAAGCTCTCCAGCCACCAGTGCAATTTCCCCTACCAGCCAAAGGGAGAAAAAAACCCCAAATCCCACTCTCACCTCCACCTCGGCCGGGTCTCTTCTTCCTGGTCTCCACCACCGCTGCAGGCTGTGGGAGGCCTGGGGTGGGAGGAAGCGGGAGGGACTGGATGCTGCTTGGCTTATGGAGCTGTGACAGCAAGTGGGGGGACTTGGGGGGCAGCGGGGGGGGCACGTCAGCACTGCTGAAGGCTGGGGAGGGTGGAAAGGAGAGCCTGTTGGAGGTCAGGGGATGCGCGTGTGGCGGAGGAGGAGGTGGTGGTGNGGGGTGGGTGTGAAGGCCCTGCTTGAAACTTGGGTGGTTTGTCCACCTGAGGGGGGAGCGGGGGAGGAAGAGGAGCGTTGGGGGATACCCCCTTGGGAGGGCGTTCTGCTGGAGGGGGGTGAGGGGGAGGAGGAGGGAAAGTGAGGGAAGGTTTGTTGGAAGCAGGAGGTGGTGGAGGGGGGGCAGGCAGGTTGGGACGACTTGGGCCAGGGCCAGCTCCAGTTCGGGAGGTGCTGGGAGGTTCTGGTGGGACTGCTGGTCTTGGGCCTTCAGCTGGGTCACTGCTCGCCTTTGCAGTGCTGCCGTTTGGTGGGGCTGAGGGCTTGGGAGCTGCTGCTCGGACCCCAGGAAGCTGCCCAGGCCTCCCAGCTGAAAAACAGGTACCACACAGATCTCATCAGGATCCACTCCCACCCATCAGACAAAAAAGTGCAAAGAGCAAACTCTTCACCTTCCCCTCCTCAGTGGTTACCCTGAGCCATTAAACTTAATTTTACCAAAAAGTGTCAAACCCAACAGGTTGCCCTTGGGTGTGAAAGGTTTGGGAGGTGAGATATTCCAATGGGCACCAGGGACTCCGCTTAGTTATATGACAACCTGCTGAGAGACCCTGCTTCCTTCCCTGTTCCTTCAGTTTCTGCAAAATGGAACAGTTTGAGGAAAAGGTGCTTCTCTGCAGGGGCCTGGAGCCCTTCACATCAGCCTTGTCTGCCTAGCACAGCCCACTGAACACAGATGAGCCACCTGCTTGGAGGAATCAAGTCCTAGTGCAAAGAACACAAGTAGGTTGACACACATCCACTTGCACCCTTGAAGTTAAGTACTTGATAAAAAATTCACAGAAATTTTACAAATCTCTATCCCATAGGTAAAAGAAAGACAGATTTTTAATTCCTCAAAGGCTTTCTGGTAGGCACAGATTCAAATGTTTCCAACGGCAAATGCCCAAAGACTCAGACCTACTCAGACTTATCCTGAATAAATGTCAAAGATTTCAGTGTCAAAAAAGGCATCTTATTCTATATTAGTATAGTCTGACAGGCATGGTCATAGTTTTTAGAACACCTCAAATTAGCTACTGCATCTAGAAGCTGTGTGAGGAAGCTCAGTCACAAGCAGTGCTGCACATTTTGAGCTTGCCTTCAAGGAAAATGACAAAACCTGCAGACAGAGCCAAGTTCTGCCTTTCCCTGCAAATGTCTGCTTAGCTCTGTACTGCCTGAGCAGGCACCAGCTGCCCGACAGCTCCTGAGGTCACTGCACAACTCAAAGTCCCTCCTCGTTGATACTGGTGTCTCTTCAAGCAAAAGCAGCAATAGGGCTCTCTCACACACCTTACTCCTGTCCTCATGAAGGGACAAGTGCTTTATTTTTCAGGTCAGTAAATTACCTTGCTAGAACAAACCTATGCTTTATAAAATCCAGAGGGCAGAGCTTTACAATATGAACCTTTGAAGTAACACACAAACCTGTCATACCATAGAAATACATGCTAATGAAGGGGAGGAAATATGAATTCTTTGCCATTTCTGCTGAAGTTGGTAAGCTAAGATTTTCAAGTGAAGCACAATTAAAAATTTTTATTAAATTAATGTTAAAAATCTCCATTAAAATTCTGTACAATCTATTCGATCTCTTTCCTACCCAATGTAGAGACAGCTTGTTATTTACATTTTAATAAGGCAACAGAGATCTAGAAAGATGATTTCAAGCACATTGATTGAGCCTTCTGTGGTCACAAGATGAATTAAGGGTTCTTAAAAAAAAAAAAAAAAGTTACACTATAGTGAACCCTGAAGTACTTTCATCCCAAATCATAGTTCCTCTCAGCTACTGTGTCAACAAATGAAGCACTTTACCTGGCACATCCCTCTGGCCTGCTGGTCTGAGAACAGGAAAGCCACCAGCAAATAAGCCTCCCAGAGGCTGCTGAGAGCCACTTTTATTAACGGCTGGATTAACTCCATCCCTGTTAGCTCCTTTGGGTTCTGTTAAAAAAAAAAAAAAAAAAAAAATTACAAAGATCCCCAGGATATATCAGAAAGTCATTTCATCCTTGCCTTCAGACTCCCAAGACTTAGGACCAACAAATATAGCCAAGGCCAGACTCCCCCCTCTTTAGGCAGGGTCAGCAAGGAAGGTTACTGCTAATGCAGTGAGCTGCCATCACTCTCTGACCTATCTCTTGGAGCACAGCACCCTCTGGTGCTTTTTAATTTCATGCCAACAATGACATCAGTAAAACATTGTGTTAGAATGCATTAAATTTATGCTTCCATTTTTTTTTTTTTGGCTTTTAAAAAATTATTATTATTTTTATTTCATAAAGAACAACTCTTTTGGCAGAGCAAACAACCCCAGCTTTTAAGAATTATTTTATTAGGAAGCTCTCAATGACTTCATCATTCATGATTTTTTCTTTTTGGACAAATAATGCCTGTTAGGGTGATATCCAGTTCCAGACTTACTATGAAGTGCTTCAAGCAGGATGCAAGTTTAGAAAGTGTCCCCTCTCCACATCCTAAAGCCATATGAAGATGCAGACCTTTGCTAAACTTCAAACCTGCCTTTCATTTTGAAAATTATCCAAGTTTGTCAAGTTATTATCCAAGTTAGGGGTTTGGCAAAGCTTGCCCAGGGACCTTACTCAGGAGCAGGTACTTACTCTCAATCTGTGGTGCACTGCGGTCATTGATTTGAGTCACTTTCCTTAAGCGTGTTCCCTGCTGGATATCAGCTAGCAGCGCGTCTCGTGCTTTTTGGTCTTCCTTCCGCAGTTTTGGTACCTCTGAACTTGCCTGTTGACAACAGGAACGTTAGATGGGAGGTGCAGACAAAAATAGATAAAGGGCACATAAGGAAACACAGGACAGAAGATTTGAAAGGGCCCTAAAGATGATCCAGGGGCTGTAGCACAAGGAGAGGATGAAGGAGCTGGGATTGTTCAGTCTGAAGAAGATTCCTGGGGGGACCTTACGGCTGCCTTCCAGTCCCTGAAGGGAATCTACAGGAAGGCTGGAGAGGGACTTTTCATAAGAGTGTCTAGCGACAGGACAAGAGGAAATGGATTGAAACTGAGGGAGAATAGGTTTAGATTGGATATTAAGAAGAAGGTCTTTAGAACGAGGGTAATGAGACTCTGGAACAGATTGCCCAGAGAAGTTGTGGACACCCTCTCCCTAGAAGTGTTCAAGGGCAGGCTGGATGAGGCTTTGAGCAACCTTGTGGAGTTGAGAAATGCCCCATCCCATGGCAGGGAGGTTGGAGTAGATGTTCTCTAAGGTCCCTTCCAACTTAAGCCATTCTATGATTCTATGAAACAACCTATCCTTGGCAGCTGTTATTTCAAAGTCTTTGACTTGAACCAACAAGAACAGCATTCAGTTGCATAGGAGGCAGGGAAGCTGAAAGTTTCATCTGATACTATCTAGTATTAATCTAATACTAACTGTGCTATTACTATTGAAAGGAAATTAGGTGGCATGCTTAAATAAAACATGACCTCTTCCTTGGCCGTGTATGGTCTCTGCCTCACAACTCTAGCTCTGCCTGCCTCTCTCTTTAGCTCTTTCCATGCTAGTTACATTGCTTTACAACAAAGATTTTATATACCACCTTAGAAAAAACATTTTTCTGCTTCACCTACTTTGCCCTAGGAAAAATGACAACTAACTGCACCCAGCACTTACATCTGAATGTGACTACTAACTAATTTAAACTGTCTCCCTGTACTGGACAGTTACACCAGTTTAAGTAGACTGTCTTTAGAAGAAGACTATTATATTGTGAAAACTTTTCTAGCTTCAAAGTACATAAATGTAAAGTCTGATTGTAATTCAAAGTTTTATAATAAAACAAAACAAAAATTTAGTTATTACTCTTATTTCATAAAGTTTCTGGTATTAAAAAAACCAATCAAATCTTTAAGAAGTTTGGATATTTCTCTTTCCTGAAGCAGATACAAACCAGCAAGGCTGTTCTTTCTAAACCTATCATGTGGTTAACAGAGTGGTCCAACAAAAGGGAATCTTCATGTCAGAGGAGCAATGTGTTGAATGTTTCCACATCCAATGCCATACATTAAGCAAATCCGTAAAGAGAACAAATACTACAATGTTTCCACAGCCCTTAATTCCAGCATCATAGTCACAATAAAGCAGAACAGCATAGTCACACTTTAAAACAAAACAAACCAAACAAAACATACGTGTTGATGGCATTCTGAAAGAAAAACAGATGCTTGAAAATACTTAACCAACTGCTGAGTTAATAGAGTGTTTAACTTGCAAGTCCTAAATGAAGAATTACACCAGTACAGTATTGTGGTTATTTTTGGGCTTGCTATATTTAAAAAAAAACAAAACAAAACAAAACAAAACAAAACAAAACAACAAAAAAAAAAACCCAAAGCAGCCATAGTCCCACTAGATGGCACTCCAGCACTCCAGACCGCTGCCAATGCTCGCTGCATTCCTGACACCTGATGTAAAAACTCGGAATTATAATCCTGCGACGGATACCGTAACCATATATTATGATTAGGAAAACAAACAAACAAACGCAAACCCCAAACAAACAAACACAACGAAAAAACCCAAACCCCAACACTTCGTTTCATGGTTTCCTAATTTAAAACAGCGCTGCCTGCCCTTGCGCTTCCAGGAGAGGGAGTCCCCAGAAAAGCTGCCTGTGTAGGCAGCGTTAGACCATGTACCAGCCAGCCCCGGCTTTTCCACTCAACATTTCCTGTAAAGTTGACAATACTCACTGTGAAAAATGGAAATACCATAACTGGACCAAGGGTGACTCCCCTTCTCACAAAAGTTTTGGGGTTTTTTTGCTGGTATCTTGAACTTCTCGCCTCTCTCCTCCCACTAATGACTTTCCTGTAACAGGACAACCAGGATCTAGAGGGATCCGATCAAGACCTGTGTTTAAAATTAGATCCAGCAGCTGTGTTTTCATTTCCGTGTTCAAGTGTCTGTATATTATGCCAGCTGTCCACTTCATCTCCCCCATCTACTTCTCTGAGCAGCTAGGCTCTTGGAATATAAACTCTTGATATCAAAATAGCTATTATGCTAAAATACCCCACCCAGAGCAACTTACATTTGTGAATGACCCATGACTTGGGATCACTTTAACATGGCTGAAATACTAATTTCTTCACAATCTGTAGCACGAAAAAAGCAGGAACACTATTCTGCAGGCCCATGATGCAATGTAACAAGCTGCCTTTCTCTTATGATAGATGCTCTCTCTTCCAGCACAGCTCCCTCCCACACCACAGCTGTTTCTTCTTCCTCCTCGTGTACGTAAGAGATGCAATCTTCCATGCCCAGCCTGGTGGACTCGGGTGATTGATTAGCTGCTGAGTAGCTTGGTATGGATTATCTTTTTCCATTACAAAGTCCAGGTGGTCTGGGGTGTAGTGTTGCTTGGTTGCAGAGCTCCTTTTTGATTTCTTGTTTGCTGCCTGCATTCCCAAGGCCGATGCAAACCTTACAAAGAATTGTTTCACCAGGTAAGTGTCTCACCCACTCTCCTACTGGTGTACATTGTTTGCAAATTTTTATTTTTTATCATACTGCTTCTTGATAAACAGAAAGAAAGGAAGCTTCCTTTCTTTGATGATCACACTCATGCTATGCCTGCAATACATAGCACAACAGACACGAAGCATGTAAGTTGTCTACCAAGAGAAAAATAAAAACAGGGATGTCAAATGTTCAATTTAATCACATGAAATAGAAGCAGGAAGACAAATACATTTTGAGTTGCAGAGGAAATAACAGCTGCAAGACAAAGAATGTAATTCTTAGGTTGCTTTCAACCACCCCCTCGGCAGGGCAGCCTCATTTTTTTTGCAAGAAGAGAAACATCTCAATATTTCAATGAAAATCAGAAGGGAAGCATAGAAGAATGTGAAGATGATTTGTTTTATCAGATGCCAGAGCTGCTTCAGGTAACAAAGAGTGAAATAAAATTCCATGCGTTATTTACATGAATTGGTAAGGGAGCGGTGGGTTCTCATTACCTTAGTAACCACTGGGTTATTTTGCTGCTACTTCAGACATAAATAATGGCACATTCAATACATACTGAAAGCAAATCAGAACAAATCACACATGTAAACAGCCTGAACATGAGAGATCTCCCTTTTCATCTCACTAAACTCCACCATTTCTGTCTTCAGTGTCCTAAATTACACCCTCAGCTATGCTGTTCAGTTAGGTATAGAATCACTGTATGGGCTACCTGAGAGATCTCCAAAACACTTGTAAGCAGGAAAGTACCATTAAACCACAATATTCAGAGTGATGTTCCAGAGTGTAAATCACCAGTGATGGAAATAAAGATTTCAAAATTTGCAGGTGGTAACTTAGAATGGCAGAGGGATGAATGAGGACAGCACAGTTAAAGAGAGATCAGGATCACTGCCACCTGAGGCACAAATCACAAACCAAAACATGTTCATCCATGCCTAGGGAAAAAAAAAAAAAAAATTAAAAAGATATAAAATGGAAAATGAGCAGTTCTGACCATAACTCTAAAATGAAAGCCTCTTAGAACACTGCAGCAAGGAGGGCTATCATACTCCTCTGATACATGTTATCCTTTCAGGAAAAATTATTGTGAGAAAAATACACAGCCAGACCAGCTCTGGTCATAAAGCATCAAACCTGGAAGCAGCCAGAGTGAGCATTCCCTGCAGCAAAGGGCTGCAGATGGCAGCTGATTATTGCTTGCTTGGTTTCCAGATCAAGGATGGATCCTCTCTGGCAAAAGCACTTTTCGTGAAGCACAAGTCATTGAGCCCTACACGGAGCTACTTGCTGGCATGCAACACACCTTCCAGGTGGGAAGTAGCCACTGGTTTGAAACAATTTCTTCCACTTTTCATGTTGTTGAGCGGAACACATCTGGCTACACTGTATATATGGGCCACACAAGGTTTGGCCTTGAATAATCACAATCTTAACACCTGAAACTGGGTTGTATCAGACAATTAAACTCAGAGAGGCTTTTTTAAAGACAATGGACTGAAATCCATGCCAATGAGCTCTGTTTCTGGGTACATTACAGCTGCAATACTTCCATCACCTTGGGAAAGTCACATTACATCTTGCAAGACAGATGGGAACAGTGACCTACCCTCTGGGCTCTATGATACTTAAAATATTTAAGAGGTATACGTACTCAGATACTACAATGAAGTAGATGCAGAAAGCACCAGGCATTTGTAAAAGTTCATAGTAGCAGTAATTACAGGGAACTACTCATTATTATCTTTCAGATTTTAAAGAGCACCCTTGCACACAGAAAAGGACTGGGAAGGTAGTCCAGGTCACAGTGTGTGCATACACTGTCCCATAAATGGGTTCTATTTACTCTGATTTTTAAATATGCTCTTTACTGAATTTCAAGAATACTTCAGAGTAGCGTAGGTCTTCATAAACATGAAAATTATGGCAAAAATGTACCTCCAGCTGTCTGGAGAATGCCAGTAGCCAGGCTGTTGCAGACCTTTGTTTCAGAATAAACCCATCAGCTGGTGGGAAAAGAGGATGCAGTACTCCTGCTCTGTAATAGGCAGGATCCACAAGTAAGATAAAATAAAGCACAATACCATCCAAAGGCATTATACTTTACTTTATTTCAGAGAACTTACAGTATTGAGTATTTATAGCTCTAACATATAATTAATTGTAAAATTATATAATCACAGTAGATTCCCTTTCCTGGTCAGTTTTTATAGGAAATATTAAAAATACAACTTGGTAAAAAATTTATTTATCTGAACTAGATTTAAAAAGTGAACCAAAAAGGAAGTAAAAATACATTTACCTTATCCTTAACTATTTGGTGAGACAAGTACTGATAAAATTAAAAATCTATCAAAGTGACATGCAGCATTTTACTATGGGCAGAAAGAGTACTCTCTTTTTGACCAACAATTTCATTTATTTCTGTGAATCTGGTGTCAATCACCCTTCCTCTCCCATGCCAGATTTCTACCCCCCACAAAAAAACAACCAAAAAAACCCCCAAAACAAAACAAAACCAAAACAAAACCAACCAGCAAAAACCAACCAAAGAACCCCCCCAAAAAAAACCCAAACCAACCAAACAAAAAAGCCCAAGATGCTGTCAGAAGGAATATAGGGTGTATATTTTAGTAAAAGCAGAATTTGAGGAAAATCCTTATTAAACCTTTGCTTTCTTATTATCTTTTATGCCATGCTCAGCCAAACCTATACAGACATGGGCTGAGGCAAGGGATCTTCACCACTGCAGCTTGAAACACCTCAGGTTTGACTTTGAAGGAAGGGGAGGGACATTGCAGCAAGATAAAGATGAACAGAAAGCACTAAGATAAGGGATGTGTGATCACAGAGACACACGTTCATGAAAATAAGAGTTCCTAGGCCAGTTCTGGCCTTCTCTGGCATCCAGTCTGACATGACTGGAAGGAGTCTCCTTCTCTGGAGACATTCAAAACCCACCTGGATACATTCCTGTGTGACCTGTAGGTGACCCTGCTCTGGCAGGGAGGTGGGACTCGATATTTTGAGGTCCCTTCCAACCCTTGACTTTCTGTGATGATTCAGAGACCAAACTTAAACTGAGAAATGCAAAGGCAAAAGTCTACAAATGTAGCAATGGACAATTAAAACCAGCATTTAGAACAGCAGGGAGGGCAAAACCAGCAATAGCTGGTAATGGAGTCACGAACATGAGAGATCTGAGTCTGGCCTAAGAAATGGTTATCAACTAGGAGATACAACTAGAACATTTAAACCTTAATTCAAGGACATGCAAAGCACTAAGTCAGACCCTGAGCAACTAGAAATATAACAAGAAGACCCAAATATTATTCCTCTAACTGGCAATCTGGTGTAGGCAAATATGTATTTTTCATGAAAGAGGCCAATAAAGGGGAAGCTAAGCTGTGTAATGCTGTATGTGCGTCATGCCAGAGATGGCTAAGAATATCGAGAGGAAAACACATCTTGTTTGGGGTTGGTAAATCATACAAGGAAGGATGATTAGTGTTCTCACCACCCATATGGCATAGCAAGGCTCTCCAAGTAGGAGAGCATGGAGGGAGAGCTGATGACTGGGTTGCCATCCAGCCACAAAGCTCCTGCTCCCTTGAAGGAAAGCCAGGCACAAGGTATTGTGCTCACAAGTCTTCAAGTGCACAGACATAGACCACGGGGCTGTAAGGGGCAACATTCTGCTAAAGTACCCCTCTGGGAACACTGCTGATGAAAAAAGAAAGTGGATTAAGGACAGGGGAGACCTGCTAGGGAGCACCTTGCTCCATAACATCCTTCCACTTAACTCCAAGCTGCTGACAACAAGTATTCCATAAGGAGATTCCTGTAAGGAACCTTGTCAGGTTAAATGTGTTTGAATGAATTAAAATCTTAAAAGACTGCAAAAGCAGAACTAACAAGAAAAAAACCAACAACTTACAGTAGGATGTCAGAACATTCAAACAAACTAAAATGCTGCATTAAAAGAATGAGGTTGTTTTGGGATAAGGTACAATATGGAAGATGACCAGAAATCTCAGTGGACAGATAATAAATGTCATCAATGCATTTGTAGCCCAACATGAAATCTGAAATGCCAGAGGAACTTCTTTTCCCAAGATCTGTTCACTATTACTAGATGAGAATTACGTCGGGAATTCACGATTTTAAATTTCCAGAAGCAGCAGTTTGCCCAGCAGGCAGGAGCATTGCTTTTACAAACAATTCTCAAATAGGCAGCTGTGGTCTCCCCTAGGAACGCTCTGAGAAATGCAACAAAAAACCAAGAGTTTATTATAATAATAAAATAAACCTAGTACCTAGCAGGCCACAAGCAATTCAGTAGAACAGAGAAAAACATTAACATCTTTCTTGCATTTACTTTAAGTATGCAGCAGGTGTGGTTTCACTCATGCACTGTCAAATGCAAAAAATAATTTCCCCTTCCAAGTTAAGAAAAATACAAGTCTCAACAGCAAAGCATGTGACTTTTTAAAAATTATTTTAAGGATTTTAAATGTTCATTTATAAAGAAGCTTGCAAGATGTATGTGGGAGGTTTGGTTTGTCTATTCACAACTCTGATTTAAAGCTTCTTAATTATGGGAAACCTCACCGTGGCACAAGACTCCACCTGCACAGTCAATCACAAGATCAGAGCCACTTCTTGTATTTCTTCTGTGTAGCATAGGAGGAAACTAATTAGTTCTTGGCACTTGGTCTACCTGGGTCAATACAGCAATCTCTCTCAGCCTTCTAGCAAGCTGAGCTTCCAACACTTCCCATGCGAGGGGGGTCACTCTCCAGCCAACATTTTTTCTGAGGGAATTCACATACGGGGACCTGCCAAATAGCTTTCTGGCAGCTAATGAAGTCATTGTTTCAAGAGAATGACAGGACCAGCATTTCACAATTCCATCTACACCCAGCTCACTAATGATTAACCATGATCTCAGCCTCCATCTCAAGAAGTTCTGTAGTCAGAACTTGCTGGGTTGAAAAGGTCATCGTGCAATGTGTGTACTTAGATAGGCTGTGTCTACACTGGCCTCGTCCCTCAACTTCTAGCAAGGGAAGTGCTGTGCAAAGTTGTTACAGATCTCTTCCCAGTGTTTTAGCCACCGCCTAGTCCTGGCATTAGTCCCAAATAATGAGGTGTTTCAGTGCTCGCAGAGCCCAGAGCCTGCTCTGCTCTAGCGCCTACCTGCGGTGTACCAGCAGACACAACAGCAGGGAACAGAAGATGGGGGAAAAAAAAAGGAGAGAGGGAGAGAGGGAGAGAGGGAGAGAGGNGGAGAGGAGAGGAGAGGAGAGGAGAGGAGAGGAGAGGAGAGGAGAAAAACAAAGCTTAAGTAGGAGTTACTCTCTTCTAAATCTATATTCCAGTGCTCCTTTTAAACACCACCACCAATCAATGCTGCCCAGTAAAACCCTCTTAATGTTATCCTAGCACTACTTCAGCAGACAATGTAGTCTCGTACCCTTAAAGGTGCAATTACTGCCGTTACAGATGAAGCACTGGGCTTATTAACCAGGGTGTACTTCAAGTTTTCCAGTGTGGGTTGCTAAATTTCTGTACCTGAATACAAAAATGCAAGAGCATCAATATGATGATTTATACCTGCTGACCCACCAAGCATTTTTGTGGTTATTTCACTTTCTGACATCCACATTTTAAACATAAATTCTAGCTGTTCTTTCCCTAAAAGAAAATATGCAGTAACAGAGTTCGCCAAAATAGAAGCAGTATAAAATCAAAACTATTTTAAAAGTGTTTCTCAGCAGTTCAGAAAATCACAAGTCAGATACCAAAAATACCCTGAGACTGGCTTTAAAAAATAATTTTGAACTTCACCTCTAATTTCTAAGGGGTTTTTTTGGATTTGAATTCCCAAGATTTCCTCTGCATCAATGAAAACATCAGTGAAAATTCTTATATGAGCAAGAAAACCTTAGGCCCTGGCATTGCTATGAAAACGCCAAACTGAAAATGCTACATGGGAGCTGGTGACACTATCTGTGCTCATTCTCTCTGTCTACCATAGCAGGGTCCCCAGAGTGTCAAGAGCTATTATGAGTAGTGATAACAAAATATTCAACTTGTGACAATCTAAATGCATTTCAATGCAGTCTCACTCTGTCCAAAGAATGCTAAGACATTTGTCCTTCCCTGTTACCTGGGTAGCTACTGATTGTTCTAAAATGCCTTTGAGCATTTATGAAAATTATGGTCTGCCCAGGATAGAAGAACAGTGAGAAACCAACATTTCTTGTTATGTCACTTCCCGGCAACACAGGGAGGTTCAACTCAAGCATCGCTGTAATTCTGTGTTCTTTTTTAATTAAAAGGCTATGACTGTAATATTAATTGACAGATGGAATTTAATACACAGCCACTGCATACACTACAGATGGGTACTGTTTTTTCAGGGCAATATTACCTTGTGATTAGAATGGTAAATTAACCTATGAACTCCCTGCACCTAGGCTGCATCTAGTACCTGAGTTTGGTTCTTTATAGCTGGTACTCAGCAACGGGCTGTAATTTTGATACTTTTATAAGGCAAAATATCCAGATGAAAAACAGACAGCAAGAATAAGAAAAAGACATTTAAATGCTTCCCATTCCATTCAGACAAAATGTACAACACACAACAGCAAAGAAACCTGAAAACCAGAACTTGCCACCTGTCTACGTTAAAAATGGTGACCTAAGAGAGCTCAAGTAAAGAACAGGAGAAAACAATGAACACATATGAACATATGCAGTAAATTCTACTGTACCTGTCCAGGCAAAAGACACAGAGCAATGCCAACCTCGTGTTCATGTTTTCTTTACATCTTCCCCACCTTGCATAGCTCCCACTTATCCTTTCTGTATGTGTTAACTACAAAAGTAGATGGCTACAGAGGCAGCAGAGATACCACAGCTATGCAATCCTACATTTCCCACAATCTGAAAATTAAGTCAAACAAAGCACACAAATACACAGCATTTTTTTTTGCTGCACGATTGCCTCTCACTTTATGAAAGCAGCCTGGTGTGAGATGTGTTACGCTATTAAGGCACTTTAAATCAGTTCCTTTATTTTAGCTGGAACAGAGCATTCTCAAAAAAATCAGTTGCACTTTACCCACGTATTTAAGCACTGCCTGTGTGATGGGCAGTCATCAGCAAGACTGCCAAGCACTCTTGTTGCTGTGCTATGTTTCACTATAATTTAGTATCTCCTGACCTAGGGATTTCATGGAGAAGTACTAAATCTCATCTTCCTCACAGCTCGCATAAGATTTTAATAAACACATTCTCTAAATATTTTGTAATTTGCACTATGCATGAATCAGCTCATCTTGCAGTGTTATACTTGCATGCCTAGGGGTCTGAATGAAAGCTTGAGGAATTATCTTTCTTACAAAAAATAATTAGTAGGCATACACACACATTTATACATATACTTACATGTATACATTCTCTTTCTCATATTATATTTGGTAAGACCAAATCAAAATACCACAAATCATAATTATCTTCAGCCAAGCTGGTTTACATACGTTGTTTTTACTCTTTTACTAAATGTCATAGAAGCAAAACTGTCTCCCACACAACTTCAGATAAGCACTGTAGCACTCTGAATTTCTTGGGAAGGTTGGGGAAAACAGCTCAGCAAGGTTTGCACTCTGACAGCTGCATAAAGGAGAGAAAAAAACCCCACAAAAACATTTCCCAGAGGAAAACTATCAGCTGATGTTTTCCTTAACATTGGAAATCCTATCTCTGTGCAAATTATTAATTTATCATGGAAATTAGTCTTCAGAGGAATTGCTCTTCAGAGTTTTTTATTACAATAGTAGAAAATAATGTCAGAATAAACAACTTGGTAAACACTAACATGTTTATCTGCAACAATTTTTTTTTTTTTTAAACCAAATAAGAACACAGTAATCATTAAGTTAACCTACATGCCAGTCCAGTGCTCACCATTATTTCAAGTTTCACATTTCTCTCACCAGAGCAAGCATATTTCTTTCTTCTGCTCTCCTAGTTTTCAGCATGGCAATAGGGCAAATAAACTCCTGGTGCTACTTTTCTGGCTTTAATTATTTGATACATTGTGATTTTTTGTGGGTTGAATTTATATGATACGACTTGAATAATGTCATTTCTAAAGAGAATAGAAGTATTTTCTGAAGCTTCTCAAACATATGAATCATTAAACAAATATCTTCTCATAATCCTAAGGCTCAACCCAGCAGGGCTGCTACATGTGCACACTTCCCTCAATAGGAACATTTTAGTAGACAATAATGGATCAGAACATCAGGAATTCAAATGCACAGACACAGGCTGCACACCAGTGAGCAGCATCCACTGCACGTAAAAGGTGAACATTGTTCTATCAAAGGAAAATTCTCTCTTAATCCTCTCTTGGGAGATGAAGCAGGGAAAAATTTTAACCAGTCTCAGTGGTAGTATCTATCTACTCTGGGAAACATGACAAACCAAACCAAACAAGAATGCCTCATATGCCAAACTAAAAGGCAAAAGGGATAAAGGAAATAGAGGGGGGATAAAAATTAGCTTTCAGGAGCAGGAAGATTTAAAAAAAAAAAAAAAAAAAAAGAAAAAAGAAAAAAAACACTCTATGTTATGCACAGATGACTATAAAATTGAAAGTGCTTTAGGACAGACATCTTAATTCTTCCTTTCTCAGTTACTCTTATTAGAGAGGATGGGAAAGAGAAAACATCTGAATTCTGTAAGGCAGTGCCAAAAAATACTTTGGGGCTCAGTTTTATTCTGCCTACTTATCCCTCTCATCTTAATCTATACCCCCCAGAAGGCAGGCATTTGAAGACCTGCTCAATTAATCCAATTAACTATATTTACATTTTGACTCAGCCACCTACATCTGCTATTGCACATACCCTACCATTCCCTCCTGAAAAATCAGCTTTGCTTTAAGTACACTCTAACAGCCAGTTGCTTTTCAGCTGTTGAGTACAGGTGGTTCATAAGATGTCTTAAATACCATCTCCAAGTCACTTTAGTGTTGCCTTGCAACAGCTTTTGGGAGGAGAATTCAGTACAAATGCTTACAGAGTATCTGCAAGTCCAAGATCTCTGAAAATAGTAGGAAAAAATCTGTCAGTCTGCTGCCTTAAGAGAATTAATAGCAAAAAAAAAGTCAAGTGTCAACAGGGCTTAGGATTCCAATAAAGTAACAACTGCAAAATCATAGTACTCACAAAGAAAATGTGCAGATAAAAAAAGTAGTGTAGTGAAAATTTTTGCTAAAAATCTTCTGAAAACGAAAAGAAAAGGGAAGTACAGCTATTATCCATATATTCATATCCATATATCAGAAAAACACGGAAGGTTGGTACCTGAGCATTAATGCCATTCATTCTAAAACCTCAATCTACACACAGACATTTCTCTTTTCACCTAAATCAAGTAAGTTAAACTGGTAGATCCCTCACATATCAGTACCACAACTAAAACCTAACTTTTGTTTGCTCATATGCAATCTGTTACTCTGGTTTAATTATATCAGTATAATAAAAATTACAGTGCTGTTTACTTTGGAACATTTCCAGGTGTTGGCCAAGTAAAACTTATTTGTTTTGAAAGTTTTCCTTAAAACTATATGCCTTCTCCCATCCTCCAACAGCTATTTAGCAGCTGTAACAACAGCTGGGCAGTTAAGCAGCTGTAAAAGACAGATGCCAAGTTCTAGAAAATAGTGAGTAGCAAGTTTTCATGGATTCCTTGATTAAAAGATTTCACTCTGCAACTTGGCACTAAGTGGAGAGCTGAGTCTCTCTCTCATGCTGTGGTTTTGCTGAATTGACCAGGCAGGCTACAGATCTTATCAAAGTTAGCCCTCTTCAATTCAGTTTTGACAGGGAAAAATCCTTTTGCTGTTACAGAAAAAAGTAATGTTTTGTCACGTTAATTTACTCTTTCTTTGAGCTGCTTCATGTGTTCTTTGCAGTGTTAAGACTTGGAAGGCTTTAGTATCAGACATTAATGAGAAATACATTTAGTTTGTATTGTATCACCAAAAGAAAACTAACCCTAAAGTCTGCATATCTTATGAACAGATCACACTTGAAATAGGATGATCAAACCAGAATATAGAAATATAGTAAAAGCTTTCTCGTATCAAAACCCAATCATAGTAATCAGAACAGGAGGGGAAATGAAGCCACAAACTTGTTCATACTGGTCCTTAGGGGTCCTCTTAGCTTCCTCAAGTCTTTTATAATTAGCATATGTTAGAGCAGTCTAAAAGTGTCTCTAGATACTCAGTGAGTTAAATTTATTAGGGTAAGAACACTTGGAGCTTTTGTTGACTTTAATTGCAGTTGTGGGTATTACATTGCTCACAAAACTCAGCCCACTAATTCCAGTACCTAATTGTAGGTTGTATACAAACCCAGAAGAACTGTTAATTGCAAACACTACCCATAGCACCAAAAATGAAAACAAAATGATAAAGAAATCAAGCTCATTCCATGTGCTGCCTTTATCTTCCTACTCCCCACCTCCACAATTCACAGAGAGATTTACAAAATGCTTCAGCCTTCAAATAGCAGAGAGAAAAATACAAGGAAACCTCTTTCTGGGAGAAGATAGCATAAGAACGTTATCAATTCAGCAGACCTTCATGGGAACAAAACAGGCAGAGATGCCAAAGAATGCAAGGGAGAAATAAAGTTCTTAAAATAAAATAACAAAAGTTTTAAGTACATTTGAAGTACCTCATACTGTTTTGCTACAGGGACTAGCATACACTGCAAATAAGTCCAGCAGTGGCAAATAGTGCATGAAAAAAAGTCAGGAGAGATTTTGTCTTGAATACAACCATGCCAGTTTTCACTATTTCAAAAATGGTCTAAGAATTTCAGTGCAGAAAGAGGCTACAAACAAACGATTGCAGAATACAAGGAATTATTTAAAATATGTTTTATAATCAGAACAATAATTGTGAAGGTATGAAAATGTAATAATCTGAAGCTCCACTCAGAACCTCCTCCTCTTGTTGCAAACATGCTGGCAGGGCACATGTTCTACCTCATGAGATGCAGAGTAATGATCTGTTACAAGCCGTGATTGTTCCTGCACATGCATAAAAGCATATTGGGCTGTATCCCCAGGAAAACAGTGTGTACTAGAGAGCAACACCTACAGCTAAACACTGTGAGTCTTACTAGAAGCTGTAAGAAAGAGGATGAAGAAATTAACCCTTACTACCTGTGAATTGCCAATACAAAAATGAGTTACCAGCAGCTGGTGAAGAACTCACGCATGCTAAATTCTCACCACATTCTGTCTAATGCATTTGTCTCCAAACTTTTTGATCCCACACCCCTAGTAGCAAAAAAAATATTTAAGGATGCACCCCAATAACATTTTATTTATTCGTTGTTTATTTACCATATATATGTGGGACTTAAATTCCAGTATTTTCTTCCTGCACCTCAATGGATTATCTCATACACCCCTCTTTGGACACCACTGCTCTGATGAACAGAGGAACAAAAGGCAGTAAAACAAGTATCTGCCCCAGGTATCTGCTATGAATTCCCATGCCAAAATTCCGGGTGCCCTGACCTGGCTGCTACAGCTAAGCTTTTGCTAGTAGAGATGAAAAGTCAATCTTACCAGAGGTGGTGGTGGTGGAGGGGGCCCTCCAGAAGGTGGTGGAGGTGGTGGAGGAGGAGGCGGTGGTGGAGGCGGTGGCACAGGCATCCGATAAGATTTCAAGCTTCACGCCGATATGAAAAATACAGCCAGAGTCTGTGTCCTTGAGGGGGAGAAGGGAAGAGAAAGAAAAGTAGGAAAATTAAAAAAAAAAAAAAAAAAAAGGAACGTGTTATTACACTGTAAGCTGAAGATCAGTCGAATTTCAGGCTCTCGGCAGACTGAAGATTTTTATACTACACTGCTTCCAAAACTACAGTACGAATAGCCTCATTATAGTTATCTGATGACAACATTCATCTAAAGAGCAAGCTCACAGATCTGGACAAGTGCCATGAATACCAAAAGCATAGATGCCAGCCTGTCCAGCTTTAACTGTAACGCCTTGCCTTAATCTAGCCCACAGCCCTAAAATGCAATTCTGCAGAGAACAAATCCCAGTCAGCCACATGGAGGCACTCCTGCTGGGACAAAAACTTCATTGACTTTAAGCCAGAGGTTTCCTGCCCTAAGGACAGAGCAGACAACTTTATAAGGTTCACTGGACTTACTCCCATGTTAAAAAGAAAGAAAAAAAGAAAGAAAGAAAAAAAGACATGATAGAATAATAAACGAATAAATAATTCTACAGATTAAACCTTCCGTTACCAAATGACAACATATGAGGACCAGACATTTCAAGTATTAGACACACGTTTTTCCTACCATTTTTTAATCTTAATGTTCAGCAATTCTTTAGTAACACATTGACTAAAACCACATTTCTCTTCCAACAAATACTATATGCTTTTTATCTTTTTTTAAATCTCCTGCAGAATAACAGTGCACCACTTACCGATTTTCAGCTCTAACTCAGCCCTTGCCATGACTACATTCCCTCTGAGCCTGAAGCCATCTGTGAAGTTAACAAGCAACCCCTGTATTTTATCAGTAAGACTGCAAATACTAGGCAGTGCCAAAGAGAGCCCTTTGCAATTCATACTTGACAACTTCATTTATTTCACAGTGACTCCTGCATAAGTGCTCCAAACACAGTTTTACATCTAGTTTTATGCCCATCATGTCATTACTATCTTCTGAGATTCTTCATGATGTCATGTCAAACAGTGTCAAAAGCCTGTATGGTACTTCCAGTACCCAAAGAGGGCTTACAGAAAACCTGGAGAAGGATTTTTTTACAATGGCATGTAGTGATAGCTTGAGGGGTACTGGTTTGAAATTGAAAGAGATTTAGATTAGATATTAGGAATGAATTATTGACTGTGAGGGTAGTGAAACACAGAAACACTGTGGCTGCCCCATGCCTGGAAGCATCCAAGGCCAGGTTGGATGGGGATTAGAGCAATCTGGTTTAGTGGGAGGTGTCCCTGACTATGGCAAAGGGGGCAGAAGTAGCTGATCTTTAAGGTTCCTTCCTACCCAAACTATTCTGTGATTCCATGAAGCCCTACAATAACAGAAAATCTCTTATTTCTTTCCTTTCCATAAGATTCTATCCTAGCAGGAAATTACATTGATTTGATGTATTTTTCATTATACATCTTTGTAGATCATAATTTCTTTTGCTGTCTCCTCCAAACATTACAAACATTTTACTCTACTTAATGTTTTTCTAGAAACTGATGTTAAATTGAAAGAACCACAATTCCCCAGCCCTATTCCCCTTGTCCCCTTTCCTAAAAGCAAGCACTCTGCACTTTTGCAGCTGCCTGAAACTTTTTTGTTCAAGTAATTTAAGAATCATCTGTGTAAGCAGAAGAAACGAGACAGGTCAGTCTGGAGAACTTCAGGAAACAGGACCAGATAGAAATGAGGCAAGTTACAATCTCTAGGGAATTACTTTGCTGTTTTTTTAGAGAGGGACTGATTAGAAGAGGTAATGAAATTAAAAGGCACATGCAGTCCCATCCACTTCCTAGCAAGTGTACATGAATAATATCCAGACAATACCAAAATATTTCCTTTCTGCTGCATCTTTTAAAATACTTTATGGGACACTGATCAAAAATTAACTATGCAGAGCCTCTACAACATTAGCTTTCTCCCTTGAGAGACTGCTGTGCAAAGCTCTAGCATATCAAGGCACTCTGGATCTGTAGCAGAATTGATTACAATTACTTTAACAATGGCTTAACAAAGCTTCCCAAGAAAGCCAGCATCCCAGCATCTCCACCATTCCACCCTCATTGTTGCCCTATACAAAAAAGCTATTATCAGAAGACAGCTTTTTTTTCTTAATTCATTCAAAAACACAGACATAAGAGAATGAGTCTTCCCTGCTAATAATATGTTTCAGGTTAGTATCTTCCTACCCTGAAACACAGGCCTTTTGTCTTCATTAAGGATTAAAAAAAAAAAAAAAAAAAAAAAAAAAAGAAACAAACAAACAAAAAACCCAAAACCCAAACCACAACCCACACTTCTGTGGCAGACCATGTGCCTGGCAGCAGGAGAGAAAGCACACTGGGGGTGTGCACCAGCAGGGGAAAGGAAGTGAGAATTGGCTCTTGGTATTTAGAAGTCACAATTTGAAATGCAACGAGTTGACTTTTCTAGAGGCTTCCCTCATCAATCCCAGCCCCCATTCCTTGAAGTGATGCAACCAGGACCAGAAACCGTGTGGCCATCTACAACCCAAAATTCAGTGCAGGGCTCTTCATGTATCCCACTGCACTGTCCTGAATCTTCTGGTCCAGAGATGGAGGAGAAGAATGCATTTCAGGGGCTGTAACACACGGATAAAGTATGGTAGGAGTTCTATAGCTTTCCTCCCATGTTGTTTCAAATCCTCTAAAACTGAACCACCTTTCAGAAATTTCTGTGTATGAGCCTTCCTTTCTCTCTTACCACAAATTCAGAGGCTTGATGTTTTGATCTTGGTGGGCTTTGGTGGGCTTTTGTGCACAAAGACAAATGAATGTGGCTTTTAAACTGGTACGACAACAGTAATCACAATTAATACCTGCACAAAGAAGAAACCATTTCCACATAAGGGTTTTATTTGCTCAAGCAGGCTTTGGAAGAAGGAGAGCTGTCATTAACACAGACAGATACAGAGAGCAAAGACTTTTAGCTGGATGCTGTATGCAGCTAAAAGTAGATATCTTCAAACTAACATAGAGTTTTTAAAATAATGGCTCTTAAAATTTGGTCACAACTACATGATCTACACATTTCAATATGCAGGGTTAGGTATCAGAACCTTTCATATCACTGCATCTATCTCACTTGCAGCTTTTATTTTAAGAGAATTAGGTAGAAGACTGCAAGACTTTGAATATATCAACACACATATTTGGAAGCCTCTATTCCTCAGTTAAAGGCAGCATTTCACTTGCTTCTTGCCTCTTTTCAAATTGCTAGCTAAAATATGGTTGGTAATTTCAGACAATAACTTCAGAACATGCCAGGGTTATGGATTTGCACATGATAAGCTCAGTAAATTCTCAGTTAAAAAAAAATGAGGATCCCATTGATCAGTTCTAGTGTCTGTTAAGAGCCAGACAAGAAGGAAATGCCATGAAGGGCTGTAAGGCACATGCACCCTTTCTCCTCTAAATGTACACATTTATAATCAGAAGAGGGGGGCCTGAACTATCCTTAAAGGACAGAAATAAAAAGATACAATTTTAAAAGTTGGCAACAGGTGGAAGAGAGAAGCATTTAGCCTCATTTTTTTCAGGCAGAAAGTAACATTAATCTTCCCCCAAGCACCCATCACAGAACAGAATTAGGCCCAACAATCACAGAATTTACTGCAAAAAAGGGAAAATCCCAAGCCTTGCCTTTTCTAGTCCACCTCCCCACAAAAGCAAGGTTGTATTTTTTTTAGTGCTTTCTGAAGTCTAATTTTAGGTGTCCCAAATAATGTGGCTTGTATTATTTCTCTTGGGAAGCTCTTTCACTCTCATAGTTCAGATTGCTTGACACTCAGCCTCATTTTCCCTTTTCTTAATTTATCCCATTTGCACTCCACTGTAGATGAATACCTTGTATCAAGCAAAATACTTTCTCCTGCCTCTCAACATCAGCTTTGTTAAATAGAAGAATTATAAATTAGAAATACATTTACAGGGACTAATTGTACTTTTTGAGCTGTTTTACTTCCCACAAGTCTCCCCATCAGTCAGTGAACATTATTACTGTTCTCTGATCTCAAAAAAATTGCCCTTTTTTGTCTTCTTGCTAAGGGTAATTCTGAGACTGGTAATTTCAAGTGTCACAGACTGTTCCTTGCTGCTTCTCACAGTGCTTACTTAAATAGCAGCTGGGTTTAAGTAAGAACAGCAAGTGCAGTCCTCAATGTAGAAATTAAGCTCCAAATATCTGGAAGCCCAAATGAAGTCTTTAACCAGACTTTCATTTTCAAATGTCAGACAAGATGGACTAAATACAAACATTTCTTCTTCATGAATGGCTCCCAGGTGCTGGATTCACCTGTCATAAATTCAATACATCTGCCTAAGCTTTAATGTCCCACCTTGCCCAGCCATTGAATGTACATAAGCTTGGATGTGAGAGCTTCCCAAAGGGCTCCTTCTAAAGTGTCAGTGCCACAGTGCTGGGCTCACAGCACTAAGTCCTGCTTGGAGCAGAGGGACAGACTAGGAAACAATGTGGGCACTAGACAACAGCTGACACGTCTCCTGCCACACTGATGCCCACAGAACCACCACAGGTCTGTCTGCAAGGGCTGTGCTGAAGTACCCATCCCCACCGTGGAAAGAAAAAGCATGGAACAGCTCTGCTTTCAATTTAATAAGTGTCTAGATGGGGAAAGGACAGAGGAAAAAAAAAAATCACAACTATTTAAATGCTCACAATAGGCATTTATACACAAAATTATTTCTTAACTAGTAGCATTTATTTTGTTGAGCTTTTTCGGTTTCCTTTTACAAAGCCTTTAGGTGGTATACTCATACAATAACACTTGAACCTGAAAATACAACCCCTTTAATCAGTTTAGAGAAAGGACTGCGAAAGAACTGATTCGTTATTACTGGATTTGCAGTCATTACAACTGTGCACTCTGAGGTAGCTAATTCAGCCTTGGGGAAAATGTACAGATTTTTTGCTTTAAAGTGAAGGCTGGGCTAGATATTTAACTGGTGTGGTGGAAAACTTATCTACCATATTGGTCTTATTTTATTGATTAACAACTGAAGAAAAAGTAGACCAGAAACTCTGTTTTTAACTTTTGATCAGCTTTTATATGATCAAATATGATTTCTCCATTAGCTCCATTGCTTTGAGTTATAACTTTTAAGTCCTTACATTTTGACAGAAAAATAATTCCAAAACCACACAGGAGGATAAGCATCTGCTCAAATATAATGTTCTGAAAAGTAGACAGTAAGAATAACTGTGCCCCCATTTGCTCCTGCCAAATGTCACTGAAAAAAGGCTGAAATCATGGGTACAAGCATATCACTGATCTTATGATGACATTGCAAGAGGTGGCGACACAGAGAAAAGACAGAGAAGAGCAGACATGCTTTACACAGATCAACTTTTCTGCTGTCACTACCACATGACTGGAAATCACTTGGAAAAAAACTTCTGTTTGGAGTGAACCAGTTAATTATAACAGAATCAAATAATGTAAGTTTTAAGCATTGGACACTACATTTCTTTCTGCTGTTTTCAGTGTGAGTGACTTCCTTGTGTTTAGAGAACTGAATAAGGAAGAATCAAGGTAGATCCTTCAAGTATCCTCATACCTCTCTCCCCTCTGCAAAAGCAACCCTGTTCACAAAATACTTGACTGCCTCTCTAGTGTTTGAGAGGTTTAAGAGCAGAAGCATGAAAATGTCACAACCTTCTTTTACAGCTGATGTGACATGCAAATGCTCATATACAAACCCACCTTATATGTGTAAATCCATTTATATATTTCAAGACATCCACAGGTATATTCCTACACCTGACTAATAAAATTGTAGCCTTTCTCCATTTCCTAACAGAAGGTACCTGGATTGTATAGAACTTAGGAGACAAATTCCTGCTCTCAGTCATCATTTACATCATTTCAACTACAGGCAGAATCTGGTTTGGTGGCTTTTTTTCATTTACATCAAAATGCACAAACTTGGGGGATTCACAGGGTCTGTGGGATTGTCTCACAGGACATAACGATAGCCTGCATTTAAGCCAAGGAACACAAGTTCTCTTCAGCTTGGACTATTTCCACAAGGCTTGATCCAGCTAAGGGCTGCACCCCATTTCTGCCTGAAAAAACAACACGACTCTTGGTCTGTCAGGAGCCTGATAACACTGCAACAAATTGGCCAGGGCTAACCTAGCACAGATCACAGGAATTTGAAGACGCCTTGCTTCCATGTGTGCTGTGGGCAGACCTCTTCTGCTGCATTCCCTATGGTGCTGAAGCTAGAAATGAAAGTACTATGTCTTGATAAACCTCCCCTGGGAGGCCAAGCTGCACAGATTACTTCACATCCCTATACATAACTACTTAAAGGTGTAGCTTCCTCTGCTCCCTGAGTATCTGCCATGGGAGACTAATTGCTCTGGGGTCAGAATAAGAGAATTTGTCATCCTCTTTTAAGAGGAAAGAATGACATATAATGAAGAAGAAATATATTATGCCCACAGTAGGGTCAACCTGCAGTTAAAGAGTCCAAAGACAAATGGGGTAAATTAGAAGCAATTAGGATTTGCACAAAGAAGTAACTTTGCACAGGAAACAATTTATACAAAGGGTTTCCTTTAAATATACTGTACAGACTACAGTATCACAAAGACACATCTACACAAAGACAGACCTAGCTTATTTCACTGCCACATGTATAAACAATGGTGAGCTCAATACACAGTCATTAGCAAAGTTAATCATTGTTCTAAGCTAACTAAAATGTAGCTCAGTAAAGTTCAAGGTCACTGCCACATTCTGAAGACAACTGCTTGCTTTTACACTCCTCCAGAGTTTCACTGTTAACAGCACTTGAGTTCTCTTACTAGAAGCAAACTGATACTTCAAGTTGACACTTGTAAGTTTTGCACTCTCTGCAGGGAAGTATATTTGATCATTAAGTGAAAGCATGCAATTTCTAATAACCATACATAAGTATATGATCATTTACCTTCATTCATGCAATATAGAGATATTTGAAATGGATACCTCTACAGAGAATGGTTTCCACCAACGAAATTCCTAACATTGTTTAAACAATTGCTCTAATGGAGGAAAGGTTTACTTTCCAGCTAAGTAGCTAGCATCAAAACAGAAAACTCAAGCAAGGCAACATTCAGCTTTTTTTTTTTCCCCCCATGTTATATACAACTCAACAAATAACTGTTTTAAAACGCAAGTCAAGTGAAAGGAAATTGCAAATAGGTGTATCAGAAGACTGCACAGGGTATAAAAGTGAATGGTGCTGCACGACAATACTAGAGGTTCAGCACAAGTTGTTAACACTGAGAAAAACAAAGGAAATGCAGAATTAGGCTGATTTGGCTTATTAAAAAAAAACAAAAAACAAAAAACCCAACTCTTATTCTAAAAGGTATCAGGAGTTATATCTTGAATTGGTAAGTCTTAGTGCCCATGTACAAAGCCTCACATGGACTGGATAAAAGACTGAAATTCTGGAGAAAAACAACTGATTAGAACAGTCTGGACAGAGGAAAGCAGCAAAACAACTCCAGTATATGCATCCTGCAGCCATACGGGCCTTTGCATCTCCTGGTACAGCTTGTTCAGAGCAAGCTCAGGTATCCCCACACAGCACTACTCTTAAGTCAATGTAAACTCATGATCACTTGATCCAAGACTATTTTGTACAATCCGCTTTTGCATGTTTTCCTTCCTACTTAGTCATTTCAAGGCTAAAAAAGGCTTTTATTCTGCATTGAATGCCCTTTTGAGCCCCACATCTCTCACTCATATAGCATGCTACAGAGACACTCTCCACCTACTCTGTCAATTTACTAATTTAGGGTCTAACCCACCTCTTATTAATTTTTATGCTGAGCATTCTTTTGTTTTCAGGGGAATTGAGTTCTTTAGGATATAATTCTGTAAAACATTCAAGCAAATACAAGCTGTAATAACATAAGTAACATTACGAATATGTGTTAACCTGTTCGCACTCACATAGTTCATCACTGAAGCAACTTTCTCTCCAAATCCTGGGCAGAATTGGACAGATATTTTTTTGTAGTCATTCGTGCATCCCCAAGAGAAGCAAACATTCCCTGTGAAAATAAGCTACTAAACAAATGCCCTGTTTTCCTCCTTTGCATTTTCTGCTCTTTCTGTGTCTACTCAACTAACACAGAAGATCTATAGGTTTTGTGCAGATGCAATGTTATTTCTTGCTTTCAACAAAAGGGCAACTGACTGGGATAAAAGCCTCAAACTTGCCAGGACTGTTACATGTGCATTCAGCAGTGTTGCTGCTTGTACAGTTTTCACTGCACAGTGATGCCAGCTAGGGAAGCAATAACATAATACCTTTCAAACAAGAGGATATAAAGGAGGAACAAAAAAAGATCCTAAGACCTCCCTTAAGGCCTGATAGCATATTCCACTCTCCTCTCTCTCTCTCTTTTTTTTTTTTTTTTTTCCCTAGCTTTTTTTTTTTTTTTTTTTCTTATAATGAAGAGAGTAAAATATGATACAGTAACTACAAAAATTTAAATGAAACAGCAGTCATTTACAGACCTACATATAGCTCCTGAAAGGGAACAACACAAAGGGGTTACTATCTCTAGACCCATTCATTCACTTCGTTCATCTAGAAGGAAGGATTTTACCCCTATCTGATGAATCAAGCAGAAGCACTGTTATTTCAAGCCATTGCTTTAATTTATCAAGGCAGACATAGCAACTGCCAACCGTGTAAACAAAGGATACAGCATATCCATTACATAGAAGCTGCAAAGCAGACACAGGAGGTAGTTTTCTTCAGCATTTGTTAAGAGCAGTGTAAAGATTGAGCGACTGCTTTCATGCTGAATTTTCTGTTCTTATGTTTAGTGAACTTTAGCTTGTAGATGCCTTTGGTCCAATTTTCCCCTGCTTTTCACTTGGTATTCTCATTTACACTGTAGCTATAGAATAACTGGTTTGCTGCTCTCCTCTGCCTGGGTTGGCTACTAAAAAAAGGGTACCATTCTCCTCCTTTATGTACCTATTCGTAATGATGGTGAAAGGTGACACAGGGTCAATGCGAAGAAGAACCAGGCTCCCCAGGCATGATTTTACTTGAAAAAAGGGTATTTCTGGTCATCTAAAGGAAAACCATTTCAGCTGATGTATGAATTACCAAGGCATAAAAACACACGTTTCACATCTTCTGAAAATTGTTTAGTTGTTACATATTCAAAGTAATCAAAGAGCAGCTTTACAACTGGTGTAGACGTAACACCAAATTGCGTCCACTCCATGACACCCAGAAGTCAAACTGAAGTATGCATATTTAAAATAATACATTGTTTTTTCCAAAAATACACTCCTTTCTCTCTAATTTGGAAGCCCCAAGGACATTTTTTCTGCTTGCAAACCTGGCACTGTTTACATCAGTATTCATCCTGGGCAGAATGACCACAGATGAAAAAGCACCTGTGAAGTTCCATCAAGGTTTTGCTACTAAAGCAAATTTTCAGAAAGCTGCAGTGTTTCAAAGAAAGTAACTAATTTTTGTAAGGGCATGGACTAATTGAGGAGGACCTGTAAGAACAGTGGCAAAGGCATTTCAGAAAGCTATACCTCAAAGCTGCACAGCAGTCCCTAACAAATTCAGTGTGAGTACCAAAGACTTCTAGATTAAGGAATTTACTGGATATTATAGTTGATCATTCTATTTATTTAGATATTACTGTTAAGTATACTTCAAATAAGCTATGAATTTTCATTCTGACACAACAGACCCTAGCATAATTTTCCCAAAGCAGCTATCTGCTTCAGCTTTTCCTCTGTGATCTCCTTTATTAGCCTTAAAAATTAATGGCATAAAATACACACATAATAATGCAGAAAATGCTCACACACATCCAGGATCAGTAACTTAGGGAAGTCAAGCATAAGGGAGCTGAGCTGGTCCAGTCTCATCTCCTTTTAACAACTGAACAGAACTTGTCCCTGTCCCTGAGCACAGACAAGAATAGCTTCCATAGAAGCAGATTCTTCTGAAAAAAAATAATGTAATTCTTATAGGTGAGTTATCACTAACAAACATACAAAGAAATTTAAAACAAATCTTCTCCCTCCTCTATTTCTCTTCAGAGTATAGTATTTTAAATGTCAAAATTAAATTATTTAATATTTTATATAAGTTAATATTTATTGTATATATAAAAGGGTAAATAATGTTATTAAATTTTAAAGCTTTTACATCTTTAACTGTGAATCATTTTTCTATTTGTTATGACTAAGATATTGTTTTCATTTCAAGGTCTTCTTTGCAGAGGACATTGGATTTCCCAAAATACAGATCTCATCAACCAAACCCACCCTATCCCCTTTAAGTATAAAGAGCATCTATTAACAACCTATGCTCTGTTAAGTTATTCAACGGACACTGCTGAATTTAATGGCATGGTTACTGACATGTAACACTGCTGGGTTTTGATTAGCTGTTTAAAAATAAAAACCTAAATATTTTCTGCAAATTCAGATTTAGTAGTTGTTATATACGCAGTCATAGAACATTCTTTCCTGATGTGTGCAGTAAAAGAAATTTCCTTTTGGAGAAGCTAATGAAGAGAGAGAAAAACCAAAATAATTATGGAATTGCTTTGTATTATACTTTCTGATTCAAAATGTACACCTATATGTTGCTCTTTCCATGACAGTGAAATTACAGAACCAGAATCTCAAGTGCAACTCAATCATTTTCAGGGACAGATCCAAACTAGTGGTCTTGAACATTGTACCTAATGAATTAAGTTTTGCATCTGACACTATGCAACCAAAGTCTGTATACAGACCTGATCAAATTATTTATACACTCCTTCGTAGAATTTACTATAATTTTTACCCCTGATTTTTTTTTAAAGTCAAGTTTCGCATTTATACTACAAACTGGTACAGGTACGTGCACTTCTGTGGAATTTTGTATGCCACTTAACCTACTGGAGCCACGATCTTTACAAGATATTGTAGATAATACTTAGAAGTGTTTAATACCAAGGCCACCCAAATATCAAGAGGGGTTTCATGTTGGATGCTAAGACCCACTCCTTTCCAGGATCAAAAAAATCTCTTTAGCAGGAGAAGAATCAACTCACAGATCTCTTTTACAGGAGATGCATCAACTCCCAGATATTTTCTTCCTGATTATGAGTCTAGCTCCCATTTGGTCATCATCATCTACAGTGGAACATCCAAAGCACTCTATCAGTGAAACAAAACACACTTACTCAATCCCCTTTAAGGGTTCCACACTGAGCTTCTTGAATGTTACCTTGTACCTGGAAGCTGGCAACTGAAGGCAAAGCAGACTCTAATCTTTGACTTGAGCAACATCCTTCGTGAGCCCTGGGGGTGGCAGCAGTGTCTGCATCGCCTCCACATTCCAGCCGGGACACTGTTTTGGGTCACAGGTCCACTCAGTGAAGAGGAACCATCCTCACGCACACATACCTAACAAGCACCCCAGCTTGGACTGCCATCACGGAATAAAGGTGTATTTGTTTCCTCATCTTCCCCTAGGCTTGTCTTTCAGTAGAAAGGATGCCAACTGAAGTCTTTAAACAATGTATACACAAACAGAAGATGTTAAACAATTTAACAGGAGTTTGTGATGGATATATAGATGGAGAAACTGAAAACACTGATTGTATTATCAGAAGCAGTTCAACAACTCTGTTCACGCAGGGTGCACGATAACAGGTATCACTGTTACCACAACTTCAGCAATATTACACTGCCTGGATCAACAGAAGCACTAGCAATTTATAGCCCATAAATCCAGACTGTACCAAGAACGTTCTGTTTTGAAATCACCAACCTTCATCTTCCATTTCAGGGTCTTCTCTCCTAAGCCAGATTTTGCTACTTTTCAGAAATCTCCCTTAGTAATACTCCACTTTCATATACATATATATATATATATATAAAAGAAGAAGAAACAAAAAAAGACATGCTGGCCAAATGTCTCCTTCCTATTCCGAGAAAACCCAGACATCTTGAACAAGGCAAACACACCCTTCCCCTCCGCCTCCTCCCTGCCCAGGCAGAGGCTCGGACTGCCACAGAACTCACCGCTGCAATGGCTTTGCCAGCTCCAAGCGTGCCCTAAGAATGATAACAAAACCGTCTCTTGCTACCCTCTGCCGGCACCTTCCCCTGTCTTTCTGTATCAGATTTTAGTCCTGTTTTTGCACAGCTTGTTATTATTATTAAATAATAAACCTTGGAAGCTTCTTTCTCTCCAACACTCCCCCCTGCTATGGGTACAAAAACATTCCAGCACACGGTAATTTTGACTAAGCCCCCCTTTCCTCAGCTGACCTGCTCCAGCACATCTATTTCAAGTGCAAAACCAAACCAAACCAAAACAGAAGAAAACAAAACAAAGCTAGGAAAAAAGTTCTCCCCTATCCATCACTGCCCGCAGGCAGCCCGTTTGCCTTTACTTGGCGAAGGAGAAGAGCAGCACCACGCAAAACCTCTACCTAACATGCAGCCACGCTTCCTCCACAGCTGTGAGTAACCACATCCCGAAGGCTCGGGTATCCCGGTCACTCCCTGCCCTGCCGGCCGCTGACCGGGACCGGGCTCTGCCCGGAGGGGCCTGGGGGAGCGGGGCGGGGGTTACCAGCAGCCTCTCAGCAAGTTTGCCCCCGGAGTTGCCTCAGCCCCCGCAGCTCGGGCCTTCGGACCGCTTCGCCCACCTCAGTCCCGGACCCAGCGATGCGGGCAGGCGGCCGCCTCACACCCGGGGCCGCCCCCTCTCCGAGCCTCCGGCCAAATGGAGCGGCGAAGCGGGACGGACGGAGGCACCGAACACCCCTCCACAGAT
>JAAWXA010000002.1:31052291-31124167 GCA_038090715.1 Florisuga fusca | reverse complement strand
GGGGCAGGTGAGCACCGGCCGGACCCGGGCGCCAGCAGCCCCGCAGCACCGGGTGCCACCGACCCTCAACAGCCCCGGGTCTGGCGGCTGCCCAGGCACACAGGGGAAGCCTGGCAGCTTTCGTGTGAGGGTGAAGTCCAGCTGCAGCCTGTCTCACCCTCCCACAAGCAGGTGCCTCGGCACAGCCGGTTATTTTTAAAAGCCCACGTGGAAGCCAAAATGCTGCCCTGCGGCAGGGAGGAAAGATGTCCTTACCCCATCTCCCTGCCAAAAGACATCCACCCGCTGAAACGCTCCTGCCTGGCAGCCTCTGGAAGGGTCTGTGCTTGGAGCTGCCCGGGTGCCCTCGTTTTTCCTCCTCGTGTCCCAGATTGTGCTATGAAAACACAGGCAAAAAGAAAACACTCGTGTTTTCTTCTGGGTTGCTTTCAGGTCAGTTTGCAGGAGGAAATGTTACGGCCTTGCCCTAAGGAAGCCTTCCTGGTTCCTGTCAGAGTGAGGAAGTTGCTGCTGAGTGGCGTCCTAGCCAGCTGGAGAAACAATCTGCCCTCATTTTGTCATGAACCAAACTGAGGATGCTGATGAATAACTTAGATCACGTTGCAGGTTCTTCTCAGCGACCTTGGGATGGTGTTTTCAAGTGGCTCATAGGTGGGCCCCTCTTCTGTGGATTTCTCTGGGAAACCTGTTTTGTTGTAGAAATGTCAAATGGCTTTTTCATTGCCCTACTTGATTATAAAGTGGTCCAAGGAAATCGGTGCTGCTTGGGTCTGGATGGTGGCTATCTCAGCCTCTCAGACTGGTGGAAAGTGACCAAATGGCTCTGTCACCTCTGCTCATCAGGGCAGGGTCACAAAAATCCATGCTCTGTCCTGTCTGTCTAAGGGTGTGAGCTTGGTTTAATATTCTGAAAAACATCCTTTTGATCTCGTCTGATTAAATAATTTTCAGTCTCAAGTATCTGCCCCAGTTGCTTCCACAGCAGTCAGGGAACTCTAAACCTATATCCATGTGGTCACTGGTTTGAACTTCAAAGCACAAAACAAAGCCAAGAGTGCTATAGGTAGTGCCCCAGAAAAATAAAAATGGAAACATTCACTTTAATATATATATATACTGCAACACTTGAAAATAGCTTTCATTATTCATGCAAAGTAATCCCAGCTGAGATTTAACATAGATTGCTAATGCTGAAATGGACTTTGGCCACCTTTTGGTTTCAATCAAAAAGGAACCTAAGAGGAACAAGCTGCAAGACTGCAGGAAAAAATTTGGTTTAGTCCTGATCCTATGACTTTTTTTTTTTCTCCACTTTCTTTCATTTCCCAGTGAGGTCCATGTAATGACAATAGAATTTGTACAGTGCAACAGTGACCATTTCCATCTGTGCAGCTGGTTAGAAATGTATTCACTGGTCTAGTCTGAAACAATCAGCTTTACCCCTGTTACATAGTTTACAGACATTTAATATGGTGAGGTACATAACACTTGCCTCTTGGCTAGTGGTGGCTGGTTAAAGAAACCTGTTGCACATTTTCTTGAATGTTTATTATTTTCTTGAATGTTATAGCTAGGAATAATAACACTCTCCTCTTTCTGTTTTTTTTCTTTGAGAGGCATAGGTGAAAAGGAAAGAAGTCCTCCCTTTCCAGTACTGAATCAGGATAGTGTGTACTTGGGGAGCACAGAGTAATAGCAGGAGAGGCCAAAGGCTTCTGTACAAACTTCAAGGAGCTTTGTGAAAGCTAATGCACCAAACACCTATTTTTTTCTCGTTCCCACATGAAATTATCCTCTTCCTTCCCCTCACAGCTGACTCCAAGATCACAGAAATAGCAATGGAGCAGGGCCAAAACTCACCCTAAAGTATTATGTAAGATGTGCCTACCCTGGGTTTCTTTATCTACCAATTTAAGATTATTTTAAGTGTTTTAAATGCAGAAAACTTGCCTCGAACATATTTGTAGGTAACACTGCTGTGTATTACAAATCATAGCCATACATGCAAGTCTATTTTTCATCTACATATTATGTTGTATACTTAAACTAAATTTTTACTTATGATAAAAATATTTTAACCTGGATCAAACGATACATCAATTTGTCCAGACAACAAGACCCTCTGCATCTATTCTAGACTCAGGCCACTGGTGCAGTGTCCTCTGTTGTTCCTTGGTACCATGTTCCAAGCAACTGCAAAGCTTATTTTGAGTTCAGCCACAGGTGGGAAACGTCTCTCAGGTTGAACTGCGAAACACTTTCTAGTGACCCTGGTGAGCAACATAACAGCCCCACTGTGTCATCTTTTTATTCCAGCACATACAGCTGCCCTACTGGCTATTCCTACTAATGTAGGAACATTTCCTTCCTTTTCTGTATCATGCACATCTAAATCCCAGTTCACATCTTTAGCCTTGATAACCTAAATTAGAAATTTTGCATCCTCCTGTATCTGGTCCTAACCCTTCTGTAGAAAGCCAAAATTAACTTGGAGCCTATAATTTCTAAGAGATTACAAATGTGTCATCTGACAAGTGTACAAATGAATGGCAAGATAAACCTAACTTAAAGTAGAAAGAAGCAGAATAGCTGTCCTCTAAAGTGAAAAGCCATGAACATCAAACACAGAAGAGATGTGAATGGCCTGCTGTGACCTGCCACAGCATCTTATAGGTGAATGGCCCTTTGTAGTGAGATAAATTTCATTTTGATTCATCTGTTTTTGCTATAAATAAATAAAAAGAGAATTTAAACAAATTAAAAATATGCATGTTACTTAATGGAAGATTTCTCCCAGTCATGACTTGCTCAGTACAATGATGATTATTCTTAGCAAATATATCATTGACTGTTTCTTCTTCAAAATTATCTTTCTGCATTAAGATCATGTTCATGACATTGTCATATTCAAGATTCCTCAAAATCCCACACAAGAAAGTGACAAATACCTGAAATAAATGAAACCATTAAAGAGGAGATAAAGGGTGTTCCAAACAGAGGAAGAAGAACCAGATCTCCTGCTTGGCGTTTTGCTACTGATTTTGAGTAGAGCAATCTGGGATGCTTCACTGGCATGTGAAGTACAGTAGTGCTTAGAAAAAAAGGTACTTATAATAGCTTTATATATTATAGTATATATAGTATATATTATATTTACTATAATATAAAGGTAATATATGGTTTTCCCTCCAGACAGTATAAGAAAAACCTAAAAATCTTCAGGGCCTTACATCCTTTTTACCTTTGTATTTTGAATGAGAAGTACATGTAAAGATTTCTGATCACCACTGAATATACACAAAAAATATTTCACTTTAATGTAAAAAAATTACTTTAAACTTTTGCCAAGGCTAAATACATGTCACAAATTCTTAAATGGTTTGTATTTGTCATTACTTACCTATACAATTTAAAGGCACAACAAAAATATCTATAGGTTGAGACATTTGTGCGTAATGTAAGAAATAATTTTAATATAAAAAGCATGAAACTTAAAAGCTTAAGAGTAGAAATCAAAAAAGGTTCTTGCTTTTAGCATTGCATTTGATTATGCTTCTGAATAGCTTTCAACACTTAAAAATTCTGTTACAACAATACTCTCAGCCACTGTGTGATGACTTTCTTAGCTCTAATTCCATAACTAACAGAGACATTCCCATGTAGGAGCAGAGATACTCCCATATTTTTGTCTCTAGTTATTGATATTTTCTTTATTGTCTGTACAGATTCTGTGCTTTCCATAGATGGTTAATAATAACTCAAAACTTTAATTTTGCTCAAGTATATTTTAGTAAGGAATTCCTAAACGTGACCGAGTTGCTTTGGTACAGAACAACAGAGCCATGTGTACAAATGCAGTTTAGATGCAACACTGAGGAGAGCTGTAGAAAAATAATTAGTAGAGGTGATTTCCCAAGAGAGGAATTTTAGTGTTTACTTTCTTCCTGTGCTTTTAATGGAAATCCTAAATTTTTACACCTGATATTGTTGAGCATGATGTTTGCCGAGTTCATTGGAAACAATATGAAAGTACTTCAGGCTCATAGTAAAAAATAAGTACCTAATGTCTATTCCTGCGCTAACTGTATTGCTTCTGGTTATTTCAGTTTGTGCTGTGAGATGTCTTAAAAAGTATCTCTTAATAAAAAAAAAAAAAAAAAAGCTTTGAATTTTCTTCAGTGCTTGGTTCTGCCACTCATTTTCTGCATGACCTCTGTGAAAGTACTTAATCACTCTTAATAGCATGAGTGGAACAAGAATGCATTCATTAGTGTTTGTGAGGCTGCCAGATACTATGCTGTTGCAAGCATTTACAGTACCTTAAAAAAATCATAATTGCAATATGTGGCTGGTTAAGGCCTACCATTTGCTCTTCATTGTTATTGAATATAAAAGGAATTTTTCCATTTTAAAGATGTAGAATTAGGCAGTAGATGAAATACCATTAGCAGGCCTCTGAAGAAAATAATGTGCTGAAAGCATGCCTGGTGCTAGTCAGCAATTAGGGTGAAAAGTGAAATATGGCAAGAATCAGAATGCCATTTTCAAATCTGTTTTCAGAGTATAACCTTTTAATCCCCACCAGGGGGAGTGTACTTAGATAATAATTAGTAGGCACAAATAATGTGTTTGGAGAGGATGGTTTCTTTTGCCACTTTCTTGAAATAGAAAGGTAATTTGTGAGCAATTTTTTCCCCTCTGAAATTCCTTTTGCTTCAGCTATCACATTATAGCAAAGAAGCAGCATGAGTGTTTTCCTGCATCCCGGGCTTTGAACATATTGTTTTGAACAGTTCTTTTTTTAAGCATCGATGCCAAGTACAAGATTGAGCTCGGAGTTTGCTGAGAACAGGATGCTAAGCAGCAAAAGAAAGTCTCGTACATCATGGAGCCCAGGAAGCCTCTGCTGCTCCTGTCACTAACTCAGGCATAACTTATTATTCTCAGCAAATTACTGTACTTCCCTTAGTCTTTGGACTGCACTACTGCTTTGTCTGGTTCGCCACCAGTCAGACCTGAAATACTGTTCAACTCTGCAGTCCTTAAAATAAAGCTTATATAGATGGCCCAGTCTATGCTGGTGCATAGCAGGAGATTGGAGATGGGCAGGCAGCAGGTCCCATGGTTTGTGTAAGCAGATTAGCAGCTTTAGCACGTGTATGTATTATTGTAAATCCTTCAGATTTTCTTTGAAATAATAATTTGTCCCTTTGTGTCTAAAGAAATATATAGCCTCATTTGAAACTGAGATTTAAACCTACTGCTAGTAAATGCTTTTTAGCACTTAACAGTAAAACCTGACATATTTTATGGTCTGCTGCATATGAAAAATATTAATGAAATTCCTGTTGGAACAAATGGCCTCACATATATTCTTTACAAGTGGTGTATCAACATTTTTATAGGTGTTTAAAGGCATTTATTTCTCTCTGAAATACAGTTGATATCTGTCCCAGCCCATGAGAGCACTTAAAGTACTTTAGACTCGTTGTAGGGATCTGAAGAATGGAGTGCCCTCTGCTGTGCTATATGCAGAAAGGAGTTTCGATCCAATTGTCAAAGGGGAAAGATTACACTTGAAGAACTATCATCCAATTCCCTGTTGATATTCTCAGCAGCAGTTACTGGTACTATCACTGTCTGGTTTTGGCCAAAGCGACACTATCATTTTCAGTCATTCAATGAGATAAAATTCAATAATAATTTATTATCATCAACTATTACTAAGTGGAGAATTGCTTCTCAGTCCATATGGAGCAAATGATACAGGTTATGGTGTGACATTCAGGTGTGATTACTAGCTACAGTAATGCAGGGTTGAAAAAGATTGTAATGGATAATTTCCGGAGGAAAGCCTGGGGAAGGGGAAACAAATGAGAATTTGAGAGTAGAGCACACATCTCGTAAGTGGAAAAATAGTAATTGCAGACCTGGAGGAGGAGGGGATTTTAGAGCTAAGAAAGAATACAGTGTTGGGAGGCTGTTGCCACTGGGCTGGGCAGCACATTGGAAAGGCACTGCCTCTGCTGGAGGGAGCGTGTCACAGGGGTGAAGAGAGCAGGAGAAACACCAGAGTGCAGAAATGTTGTTGGACTGGAGTATCAAGCAGATAGGACATCTCTAGAGATTTCTGGGAGGAACTCAAGTGGTTTCCCTTGTATTTATGTGGCTGCTGAAGGCACTAGGCTGGAGGTAGCTATTGAGAAGAAGTTTGTGGGGTGAGGCAGTCAGATCAGCAGATGGAGGGAAAGGACAGCTTCTGTTTGTGATAGTCATTGCTTACTTTTCTTGCTCTGTAGTTGTATCTCTCTCAGACTGGACTTTCAAATTACAGATCTAGTAGGAAAGCGGAAATGAGGAAATACAGCAAACATCTATGATCAAAATACTTCTCTCTCCCACGCCATTCTTGAGCTCACCTGTGCTGTAGAAGGCACAGGAAGCAGGGAGATCACTACAGAATAGTGGATTGCATGGGTTTTTTCCATCAAAACCTTTGGAAAATCTTCAGGTGTTCAAGGTCTCAAACGTGCAACAGGAGCAGTGAACTTTTTCTGAATTTTTTATCTCACTGTATCTTTTTGCAGTGTAAAACTTGACAACATATTGGCAATAAGCACCAAAAGAGGAGGATTGGATTCTCCTGTTCATTCTCTTTGTCATGTAATCTTTTTATACTTCCTTTTTCTTTTTTCTCCTTATTCTTTAACCTCTTTCCTTTCTATTTATTGCAAACTGACATGATAATTTCTGGGAGTTGGTGGTGTTCCCATAGAAACAGCCTTGATTTGATGATATCACTGCAGGTTGCTGCTGTTATTCTGCTATGTTCTAATTAAAATAAAATCTCCCTAGATAAATTGCATTTAAATCTTCAGACATTTTTCTAGGTAATTGGACTAGCATAATCTTAATTTTTCTTTTGACCACATCTGTGCAGGGGCCAAAAGACTTATGATGATCAAGACACCATTCTTTTTGAAGCAGTCTTTTTTCTCACTTCTCCAGCTTTCATAAAACCCAAGTGGGCTTTTATAGCTCATAATAGTAGTTATAAGTGACTTCAAGTGATTTGTGAAATAAGAGCTGTAACTATTGTGTGCCACTGAGGAGCTGCTACTTTTGCTCAACATTTAATACTTTGCAATAACAACTGTTTTTGTTTTAGGATCTCAATACACTTTCTGTTATTATAACTTCAATTGATAATGAAATCTGCATTAAAATCCAGATGTTTAAGTGCCTGGCATAACACTCTCCAGAGGAGGAGTTCAATCGCCTTGCAGTAACTATCCTGAAAATGTTTTAAAAGTCACGGTGTGCCAAACCCTCTTGTTTTCATCCACTTCCCCTGTGGGGCATAGAAAAGGCTTAATTGCAAACTAGTCTTATCTAGATGCTGAGATGAAAATAAAATTGGGGGTTATTTCTAGTTGTGAAATGAATGACGTTTGAGAATGGAAGGGCAGGCAGAACGTGGTTACTGAAGCAGCAGGACTGTATTAAGTTAGTGTGATTTTAAGAGAGACTCAGTGCAATTATTGATGTAGACAAAGATGCCTCACCTTCTCTGGTAAGTGAAAACTACTGCTGTGAGATTTGCCACCATCCTGTTTAAGGAGACAAAAACCTAAGAAAATAACATAGCTCTCATTCTCTGATTTCTCCAGCTGTGGCAACCAAACCCACATATTCACAAGCATTGGTACTTCTTAGTAGAAGGCAACATGGTTAACACAGAAACTTTCATCCCTCCATAGGAAAAATAAGATAAATAAGTCTTTTGCAGGGGTGATGGTAATTTAGAAAAAGGTAGAGGTCCCACAGGTGGAAAACCTAGGGCCAGAATTTGGGGCAAGACCTTTTTTTTCACTTTTCTATTATGAACTTGCCATCAAATTCCCTTTCTGTAAGTGCTATTTTTGTGCTTTGACATTTGTTTTTGATCATAAATTTATCAATTCACTACATTAATCCTCAGGTAAACTCTCATAAATAAAGAAAATTTACCTGAACATGAGGTAAAATGGGCCAAAGCCGAATGCATTCTTAGAAACTACTGGGAGATGAAATGATCACTTTTTTATTCTGAGGCTGGAGTGTGCCTTTTATGGCAGGATCAGAGAAGGCTGCCTGAAGATCCTAGATACTGCAACTGTAAAAAAAATATGGGAGTATTTGTTCCCTTGGACAGTACTGAAATATCCATACCTGCCCAATCAGCTCATCTTTTAAGTATGGTGTGCACTCCAGCTCAAAAGCTAAATGAAAAAATAAACATGACAAACCTAGATGAAATAATTTCTACTTGAATTGTGAAGGTTAGCAAAGACCCACCGTGCAGAGGGACAGCTCAGCATGAATCAGGCTGATTATTCTGGTGTTTAGCACAAGAGAGCTGCAGAACAGGAAAGTCTTCCCCTGAAGGTGCCCAGGCAGCCTGCAATCCCCTTTCCCTCTAGAAAACTCTGCAGCAGGGCAGGTGCCAAACTCCACAGGTGCTCTGCAGCAGCAAACCTTGGGCAGCACCTTTCAGCAGCTGAATTAAATTCAATACAAAGGACAGAATGACCCCACAGAAAACGAGGCACTGTCGCGGCGCTAGGAACCAGCCAACACCTCTGGGTTGTGCTGGGCCACCAAGTTCACCTCAGCTGACTGGAAAGTCACTCGCAAAACACACTTCAAATGTTTCCTGGCAACAAGGTCAAAATGTCTTTGCCAGTTATGCCATTTGCTTTTTACCCAGCAGGCAGCTACTTTGTCTTGACAGCTATTTTCTGCCTTTTCTTTCCCTTCTAATATTCTCCAGTGTATTGAACACCACCCCCTTCTCCACCTAGGGGACAGTTTTGGAGTTCTTACTAAAAAAGGAGGTATTTTGATTTTTTGTAGAATTTGCTGAAATCAGAGGTTTCACACTGTGTGTTCTTACCACTGCCACCGCTTCTAATGAAATTACTAAACTACTTTTCCTTCATTCTGATTCATAACAGATTCATCCTTTATTTCACTGCTTTCTAGTATTTTCCATTTTTCAGTTTGTTACTTGAAGTAAAGACAGAAAGCAATCCTTTTGGTTTGACTAGAAAACCTTACCTTTTTTCAGTTCACAAATATCCTGTGAATTAAACCCAACTTTTTCCTTCTTAGCTAGTGGTACATTTCTTTGTGAGTTTTGATAAAAGTATGTACACTTCAGAATAAAATAAGAATTACTGGGTGGCTTGGGTTAGTGCAGTGGTGTTTCGGAAGCCGGGGGCCACAGGGGTGGCTCCTGTGAGAAGCTGCTGGAAGCTCCCCCAGTTCCAGTGCTGGTCCCAGGAGCTGTGTTGAGGAGGGGTAGAGGGCAGTTCAGGAAAGTCAGACTTATTGCTGCCACAAGAATGGGTGAGGATGACAACTGCTTGTTCTGAAATGGCTCATTCCCTGTCCAAAGCAACAGCCTTGACTTGATTTTGAGGCTCCAGCTTTGGAAAAGCAGGGAGCAGGACCAAAGATGTCTGCTGCCCATGTAGCTCTCTTTCCTTGTAGTCTCTGTTCCTTGCAGTCGACCTGTGTACATTTTCAGCTTTCACTCTGGGTACAGAAAAGCCAATTCAGATTCTTTCTTTGCCTGATTTGGATCAAGGAATGATATTTGTCTCATTTTAGGAGAGCACTTTGGTCATTGACTCAGGAGGTATTTGAACATCTGATCTCAGCACTGTCTATTTTGTTTACCTACAGTCATCAGAGCTGGCCCTGGAATTCATAGACAACTGTCTCGCAAAGCACTGTTGCTGGTTCTCTGGCCCAAAGAACATTTGAGGTGTATGCACAAGTCAGAAAACAGCCATGTTTAGGGCCATGTTTTTAGCACTAAACCTGGATATGGTTCCTGGTTCTACAGCATAGAATTGTTCTTGATTCTCACCAGAACTGATATTTTTCTAGTCTTTTTTTTTCTTTACAATAATTTCACATAATTATCTCACACCCTTATTGTAGCATCTCCCTTTCTCATATCTTACAGTACTGCAAGGTTCAGGTGTTCAAGACATTTGAACGATATACAAATACTGTTTTCTTTGCCTAGTTTTTCAAGTGCCACATATTTTTTTTAATGAAATTTCTCCAGTCTGTGTTTCTGCAGCCTTAGGGCCCACCCACTTGACTGAGGCATGAGAGCTTAAGTAGTAACTACGTATCAGCCAAGCCATGGCAGATATCCTGTGCTCAGGCTTAGCCCACAGCAAATGTGATGTAATGTGAGCAATCTTAAGCCTCTTTCATGATGAACTTATCTCTATTTCCTGGGAGGCTGCTGGGTATTATTATTCCAGTTGTACTGATTTGTCCATTTGGGGTCTCTGTACCTCATCCTCTAAGTAATTTAACTACCTCCTGCTATAGATACAGCCTTTGAAATCTTTCCTTTTTTATTTCATTTTAATTGACTGCTGCAGCAGATACCTTATCATACTTTGCCCTTACCTGGAAGCCTGTAGCAAATATTACAGGTTGGTCAGAGGAAGATTTTCAGTACAGAGGAAAGAAAGCAGAAGAGCAGATGCAAACAAGTCTGTACACAGAGACAGCCAATCCTGCTCTAAATGAATGCCTGCTGAATAGCAGACCTCTCATCTTACCTGACTGCTGATGCATGGGACTCCAAAGGTCTGGCCAAAAAATGATGGACAAAGAGGGAAGTGCAATGGATGCACCCAAGAGCATGAGGCCCCCCAAGAGATGTGAGACTGGGGTGTGTGCCTGCTGCTTGGGAGTGATGTTGGTGCAGCCCTTCTGTGGTTATGGGACAATTCTCAGAGGCACTGCCAGTGCTGCAGGCCATGTGTCAGGTGCATTTGTATTGCAAATGCCAGAGATGCTGGCTTTGCAGGGAGGCACTGGTTAATGCAATGCAAAAAGGGCTTGGAAAAAAGCAAGTCTAATTATTACACTTGTGCAACTGAAGAGGAGAGTGTGACAGCTAAGGGCTCAGATTCCAGACAAACGAGCAGAATGTCTGTAGTCTACCCAGGGACTCAAAATGGTCAATGAAAGTTACCTGTGGCATTACATCTCATGACAGGGAAAAGTCCAGCTACAGCACTAAAAGAAACATAACCTGAGTTGAGTACCCATAACTGCTGAGGCCTGGAGCTTGTGTGTCTCCTTAGAGCTGGAGTTAAATATGTAGCTGTTTAGAAAGTGCATGATAAAAGATAATACCCAGCAATATGCTACAAGATACAAAGAACTAAATACAAGAGACTTGCAGATTGAGGGTTATGGGATTCAGGTAGCTGGATAACTGACCACGGATTGACAGTAACCCACTGCTGTTTGTTATCCTATTGCAATAAAGTAAGGTTAGTGATAAACCTGGTGTCAAGTTGAGAAAGTGAATTTGGGTCCTGGAAGAAAAAGGATTTGAAATCAGTTTAAGAGCACCTTAGCAGCTGCACCTTGGGTAGCCAGGAGCAGCAGTAAGGCATATTTTGGGGGAGCAGCCAGTGCAGGGGAGTCTGTAGGAAGAATTCAGTTGAGACCACTCTGGTCTCATGGCATGAAGCACAAAAGATCTGAAACAAATGAACAGAACTGGGTTTGAGTAAATGTTTTCTTAAGCAGATTTTCAGCCTTTGGAGGCCTTGACTTACCTTGCCTACCTCCACACACAGGTGGAACTAAAATAATCCTGACATACAAGCTTCACTAGAGGACAACTCATCCTTCTTTCCAATAATGAGCAAAATATGGACAGAAAGGATCACATTTTTGTGAGGATCACCTTTTTGCATCTCAGGGTCTTCCCTGCAGTTAATAACTCTAGGAATATTCTTCCTCTTCAGTTTGTGTAATGAAAATCTTCAGTTTGTTTGGAATACTCTTCAGTTTGTGTAATGAAATGCAGCAGTTATTTAGTAACCTACTGTGAAATGAAGAATGAGACCACCCGTCAATGGCTGGTGGAGCTGGGTGCAGCAAAATTGTCCTGGCAAGTCACCAGGAGGCTGCCACATGTTCAGAAGAGATTAGTGCAATCATGAGACACCTACAAAATCTGCTCTGAATGTCTGTGGTCAGGTGATTACTTTCTATAAGGGGTTTTATCTCTTTGACAGGTTGTTCATCGCAGCCTTGGGTCTGTGAAGAGAAGACAGTTGGCCTACTTCACTGTTTCATTACTTTAACATTAGTGAAGTTGTACTAACACATTACAATCAAGGGGGTTGCACAGATTAAATGGAAAAAAAACGTGCAGTGCCTTAGACTTGTGAGCAGTTCTTCATATTCTGAGAAATTTGCCAAAATTTTGACTGTGTCCATCATACTCTCCTACACAGAGAAAAAAAATCTGTGCCTGATATGTTATATTTCCATTAGTTTATATGAATATGTGAAAAGAAAAAGTTTCTTTTGACATAAATGTGATTGTCATTGTTGTAGCAAAATACACACACACCCAAACCCAGGAGGGTGCTGGTAAAGAAAGCTGATCCTTGTTTTCTGCTGCAGTCTCTCAACATGGCTTAAGCTGACAAAAGGATTAATAACCTTGTCACATCACAGAGGTTAGAAGCCACAAACTGACACTACTACTGCAGTGACTGTAGAAATGAGAATAAAGGCAAAGAAACTAAGAGACAATTTGTTGTTGTTCATATTTATTCATTAAGCCACTAGAAGTTTAAACACATCAGATCATTGCTCAACCCTCTGGCCAAATTTCGTCTGCTTTGAGGCAGCCAGGATCAGCTGAACTGAAGTGCAAACCTGTGATGATGTGTGATAAAGATCTCATCTGTGCTGATCCACATTTTCAGCTCATGGCTATGATGCTGTAACTCTTCAGCTCAAACAGCAGCAGCACATGGATCCTTGAGGTCTGTTTCCCTCAAGGTCCCTGGTTCATTCCTCGATCTCTCAGACAAGGCAGCAGCCTGCCCATGAATTTCCATTGCAAAAAAAAGAAATTGCATGTGAGTTCTTGATATGAGATCTTGAGAAGACAGCCTAGTAAATACAATTAGACAGCACCACATACTAGGTGGTCAGCCTCAGTGTCTTTTGATACATGTGCACTGGGGCATTAACTTTGAATGGTACCTTCAACAAGTAAAGTTTTTATGCTAATCAAGAAATTGCAAGTGTGCAGTCAATTTGGAGGCATAATTATTATGATATTCACAAATGAGGCAGTTTGGTCCACCACCAGCTACACGAGTAGAGGAGAGATACTGAGGTGCTCTGTGTGTTTTCTCCCTAGTGCCGCCCATTCTACCTCTTGTTTTTGTACTGTTTAAGCTCTCTCAACTTAAAACCAAATACAATTAGCATGATAAACATTATCATTCTAAACTAAGGCTGACCTTGTCCCTTGAGCTTAAAATTTATTCCCAACTGTTGTTTATTTCACCAAGGCCACTTTCACAATCCAATATGATCCTCCTCAGTTTGTGTGCACCCATGAGGGCTGGAGACTTATACCTCCCACACTCCTCAGGACTGCATCCTGCCCACTACACAACAAATTTCAACTTCATCCTGTTCCTCTAAGCAACAGGAAGCAGGAAAATACAGGTCTGGCATTCCTCTCAGGTCTTAAACAAACACACACCTAGGCGCATGGTTTTATGAACTTGTTCCAGCTATGAGTAAGAGTTGTATGAATGCATGCATGATAAAGCACTTGGTATTTAATTTCTGTCTCAATATCTTCAGGACATGACTTGTACATGCCGTGGCAGGGTGACTGTGACACCGGTAGTGGACACATCCTGAGCACAGTGTCCCCTGATACAAATGGAGTGGCTGGAGTTGGAGGTTGCTTTCAGGTGTGACTTAGGATGCAATTGCCAGAACTGGCCTTAAGCATGCAATCTGTCTCGAAAGATAAAGTTATTTTAGAAAGCACCAATCTCTATGTAATCTCTCCCCTGAAAGGGCTTGGTTCTTGCTGCTCAACATGAAGTCTGTCGGTTTCAGCTGTTTGGAGAACAGTCTGCTGAAATTCAAGCTCAGCTTCCTAGGGCAAAGTTATCTGTGTTGGATCACTGGCCCAAAACGGGGTACAATGTAGTTGCAGGAGTCTCTTTATTCCAGAGAATGAGGGAAAAATAGTCTTGTTTATGCATCTGTTTTTCTGTTTTGGAGCTGATTGCATTAGGTGATGTACATGGTTGGTCACATCACAATGAACTATCACCATGAACCTTTCATGGATCACTGGAGACACAAAAGACCTTCTTTGTTTAAGTGCCCAGAAAGAAGTTGTTCTTTGGCATTTTTAGTTTTCAGTGAATAGATCATCTGCAACTAGAGACTTGCCCCCCACCTCGTGAGTGACATTATAAAAAACTGGGATAAACAGGAGAGGATTAATGATTATGTAAGCATCACATTTCACAAAGGGCAGGATCTCAAATGCTTTTGTTTGGTGACATATTGCAGGCTGCAGAAGTTCTGTCTGAAATTACTTCTTGTGAAGTCCAGGAGCACGGGAGGGACACACCACAGGCCAGGAGCTGGCCACCTCTGATTCTGGAATTCTATAGCTGCACCTAAACCCAGATTTCCTGTATACCATGTTTTCTTTCTGCATAGCTGGCTTTTATGAGCAGCAAATAATGTGAAACCAGAGGAGGCCTTCTGATTGTGGAGCCTTTCAATGATACTGTGAAGCAGAGTCAAGCTGGTCTGAAAATACTATTTAAAGATTAATTTCTTTTAAATAAATTGCTTAGTTATATTCCCCACTGTTGTTTTTTCAGAATAATCAGTGATCCTATGATTTCTATTGTAAAATACTGAATTTAAAAAAAAATTCCAAGCAAATAAGAATGCATAAAGAAATTGCAGAGTCATATTAAGTAGATTAAACACATTGGCCACTGGTGCCTTCCAACCTAAACAGTTCTATGATACTGTGAAAAGTGTTACTTGATGTTCAGACAGAGCCTCCTGTGCCTTAGTGTTTGTGCCCATTGCCTCTGGTCCTGCACTGGGCACTGCTGAAAAGATCTCAGTCATCTTTATATCCTCCATTTATTTGTACACATGGATGAGAAAACCCCCTGGGCCTTCCTCTTCTCCAGGCTGCCCAGTTGCAGCTTTCTCAGCCTTTTCCCATAGGAGAGACACCCTAGTCCAGGGTACTGTTGGACTCTTACTGCAAGGGCACACTGCTGACTGATGTCCAACTTGTTGTCCAGGACCCCCTCTGAGTAATCCTGTTGCCATCTCAGTCATGCAGCTTGCAATTAATGTTTATTATCCAGCCAATTTGTGACTAAATAATAGAACACTATTTTTTAAGAGACAGCTATTTGAAACTGACCCAGCTAAAGAAGTAGAAGTTTTAATGCAATCATTTCTATTGAGTTTTCTGAATGTTGATAAGTCAGAGTTTTACAGGTAGTTCTTGCCCTCATAATAACCAGTGTTCAAATAGTGAGTTTCCTACTCAGAGCTGTTTCTTTTACAGCAGGTCATGGTAGTGAAAGCTATTTCATCTGCATTTCAAATGGTTTACCTCCTTGACCGATCCCCCCTAAAACAATAAAACCCTCAGTTTGATTGCATAATCCCTAATATTTGCTTTGCATGTGTTATTATAGAGATATTTCGATCTGTGCCATCATTTCTGGGTGTTACTATACACCCTGCCTCAGCCTACAGGAGCTGAAAAATGGCATTAATTCCTTTTTACCACTGGGTGGCGTTCTCTTAAAAATTATAAATGCTAAAAGTATCTTGCCCGATCTTTCAATTTTTCCTTCCTCTAAAGGAAAACTCAGAGACAAGAGTGCAACACTTCTGGATGGCAGTGGCAAAGGGGGTCTGACAACAACATTCAAAAGTCTGCTTTCTAAGCACAAGACATCCCAGCAGATCTGGCTACAACTGAAAACAATCCCATCCTTTTATAATGTCACTTGTGCCTGCAGAGTTTAGTATGACTTCTCAGAAGAAAAAAAGGCCTTTTTACAAAGCCAGATGTAACTCACAGCTTTGGAGAAATGCTTTAGGTATGAATCCTCCGTGACTGACTAATGCTGCTGTGCCTGCTATTTACCATTTTTCTCTGCATTCGACAGTCAGAGTGGAGTAACTGCTTAAAATATTCTTTTATTATTGTCCAGATTTAGGAAGTCACCAGGAAGGCCTTACCTCCAACAATGGTGTATGAAGTGCAGTTCTGCAGATCACTGCTTTATCAAGCCCTCAGACCTGAAGGTGAAGGATGAGAGCAACAAGAAAGGCAAAAATAGAGAAACGTTTACAAGAAACATAGCAATTAGAGTTTCCAATATACTGAGTGTATACTGAGTTGTGTTGTCTACAGAGAGAATTTCTAAACTTTTATATCACTGAGCCTTAAGATACCACTGTCTGGATAGAGGAATAACTGAATACTCAAAATTCTCTTAACTAGTTTAACCAGCAATTTTTTCAAATGAGAGGTATGTATAAGTTAGATACAAAACTACCATCCAGCCTTGTATCCCCAGAGAAGTAATGTCTCAGGTTTGAGGACAAATAATACCTCATATGTGCCTTATTGTACTGCATCTATTTGAAAAGTTACTTGTAGTTTAATGATAATTCTGATCAATGTTGAGATATTATTAGAGATATTTTTCTGATGAAGTTTTTAAAGACTGTTTAAAAACTTGACTGACAACCCCTCCCCCTCTGGCCTGGATGGAACCACAGTCCTGCAGCAAAATATTTAGATTTAGGAGAAGGTGACCACTACCTTTTCCCAGCCCAATCAGGAGCCACATGCCATGCCCATTTCCTTTTGACAACAATTCAATATAGAGATCTGGTTTTCAGGGAATAGAATAAATAGGTTGAGTGTGGACTCTGCCAACTGTAAACAAAAGCACATGAACAAAGGTTGGAACCACACCTGGCTACCCTTAGCTCTTTTATTTTAATTTAGTCAGCTTAGTTACAGCTGAACAGCTTGTGATATGCCTTCTAGCAGTCACAGGACATGCTGGAGAGGTTAGCAGGACTAAATAGACAAGGGTCTTTGGATCTTCACAATCTCTCATCTGTTGCTTATCCTAATGAGATAAGAAAATAAGTGCCATAATTTTTGGAGTTCATCAGACAGTGTTCAAAGTATGAAACAATAAAAAAAAGCAGTATCATGAAAGAGAAGAAAAAGTTCTTAGGTTAGCTACAAGATTTGAGAATTGCAGCTCCTCTACCAGAGCACTTTCCCAAATGTTTGTCCATATGTAACATGTTATTAGCACAGTAGTCACTCCTGCCATACACCTCACTTCTTCCCTGCTGGCTTTTGGATTCCATCGGGAAATTTAACCCTCTGATTGCTGTGGAAATGCATAATCACCCTTCTGAGAAATCACCTACCTGGCTTATGGCCAAGGCTGAGTAAAATGGAAAGGAGTTATGACCACAATAAAGCATTCAGCTTACTAATTGCTATTTAATTGCAGTTCAGCATTTCCAATGCATTAACTGGCAATGGGGCTGTTACATAAACACTTGAAAGCCCCCGCTGGGTCTGGGGGATGAAGGGAAAAGCACTGCATGGTGTGTGTGTATGTGTTCACGTGCATGCTTGGAGGCATAAAACATGAAAAGGCTTCTCTTCCCCACTCTCATGACACACAGTCAAGAAGCATATGGATGTCCCCACCAAAGGAATAGCCACCGAGTCCAGGAGATGCCTTTCTACAAACTTAATGTCCCCCAAAGGATGTATATACTTTCAAATATCAGAGCTCCCTGACAAAAAGCCTACACTTCTCCTGGCTTTTTGCTTCATCCCCCATCCAGAAACATCCCCCTCATTAGAAATGCAGTCTGCAAATACAGGATGTAAAAACAAAATTAAAACAATAGCAGAGAAAAATAATTTCCTCTTCTGTAAATGGGGAGAAGACGGAAGACAGAGAATAAATTAAAACATAAAGGGATTCAATATTTTTAGAAATAGCTGTCACCGAAAAACAGTTCCCCACAGCTCTTGATGAATGCTCAGCTAGTTCTCCATGAAAAATCCTTCCCTTCACGGTGTTGCTGCCTGCCTGCCTTGCTCAGGACTGCTACATCCCAGGCTGCCTACAAATCCAAGACAGACCTGGGGCATTTACAATGTCAGGGTGGGTTCAGGACACTCATCAAGGCTGTGCCTAGGGAATGCATCACATGTGCTGGGCTGGAGCAAGCCCTCACCCTGTGCCAAGCCTCCTGCCCCCATCCCCTTGCTCTGCTGTTAATGCACAGGGAACAGCACACAGAGAGCACCAGGGCCACAGGGCATCCTGCAGCATCCACCCAAAGCCCAGATACAGTCAGTCTGATGCAACGGCTTTCCATCAGCAAATGCAGTGGTGGTTACATTGAGCTGAGAGGTGGCTGCTGGGCTGCATTTCAAATGCTTTTGGAGCAGTACAAATCCTGAAAGCGTTCTTAGCATCGTGCACATCAAGAGCATGGACTTGCATTTCCCACCCACCTTGCTCTCTGTCTCTGTATCAGGCACTGGCAGGTTAACAGCTAATTCACACCATGTGGATCCTGTTTTATTGTCCTCTTCTGGCTCTAATAAAAAGAGGGAACACTAATCCAGAAGTCCCAGCAGTATTTTCCTGCCAGCAATAGTCAAGATGCCTTCTCCATGAACTGTGCAAACATGCCATTATTCCTCACCCCTTCCCTTCTGCATTCCTTCACCACCATTTGGTGGCAGAGGGAGTGAGCCACCAGCACACTGGCAATGCAAAGATCTCAAGAAGGGCACTCACTCTCTAAGCACAGCGTCAGCAGATGTCCCAGTGAAATGTGGATGGCATTTTGGTTCAGATAGCCCTAAGGACTATGTAGATTCAAATCCATTTTCTGACACAAGCTTCCTGTCTGATTTTGGTGAAATTACTTAATCTGCGAAATAGGACATAAAATATTTTCTTTTAGAATCCTTTGGGGTGGAGGCTTGCTCTCTGAGAAATAGGTGTATGGTATTGACTACAAAGAACTGTGGATTTTATTGAGAATCTCCTAGCATGCTTGTAACATATAATGAAATAATAATTGGAAGTCGTGGGAAATTTTCTTAGCAACCCATACATTTTTCTGGCTTGAGGGATTAGTTTAATTATTGAATCTGGCTTCATATATAACATGAATTAGGAGGTTTTCATGAACAATTTCTTCCTTGATCTATAGCCTCTTTTATAAAAATAATTCTAGCACTAGCTTCAAATGGCAATGATTTTATTAAGTATTACATCTTATTTATAATCTAGGTTTGCTGCCATCCTGTCCCAGATCTTGTTACATCTTCGTCTGCTACATCAAGGAGACTGAGATCAAAGTTTTGTCATGCTGTGGCTCCTTTGTTAAGCTAAATAGATTGAACTCCTCTTGTCTTACACTATGAAGTATATTTTCCAGTGCTTTAATCATTCTTGTATGATCAGTCTCCTCTCTAATCATTCACAGATAAATGAACTAGATGTTCTTTTAGAAGTGGCTACACCAGTGGAATGATGGAGGCAGTAAGCCCTCCCCACTCATTCTTACTAATCTCCTATTCACACATCAAGGTTTACAGTAGATACTTTGTCCACTGGAAGCCTGTAAAGACACTTTGCCCCTCATGCTCTGGCTGCCCTATGATCTCTGCAAGAATTAAATTTTTTCGGTACACATTTTTTGATGTGACCAGAAGACCCAGATCACTCTCTGTCCATGACCTGTCTTTGTTTTTTACCCACTGACTCTGGTCCTTATGTCAGATCAAGCTTTCAATAATCGAGTCTGGGAATTATTTTTCCTCCCATGTCACTGATAAAAAATGTTAAATGACATGAAAATAAGAGCCAATTTGTATGAGCTCTGGCAACACGATCCTGCTAATTTCACATTGACAGTGAGATTTTGAACCTGTCAAATTGTAACTATTAAAAATATATAAAATATTATTTTGTATTCTTTTGACTCTTACTAAAAACCTAATGCTTTTCCATGAATATTTCTGCAATAAGGGTTTCTGTACCTCATAGGCTGTACTTTATAGTCCATGTATATAATTTTTTTTTCCTCTGCAATTTCTCCATCCAGTGTTCAAAACAGGAAAAGCCAACTCCACATCAGTAAGAGTGAAGGCAGCTGAGAGCTGTCTCTTCTTGCAGAGGTTGTGCTCCCAAAGGGGCACCCATCCACACCTAGAACTCCCTGCTTTGGGGACAGGCTCTCCTGCACTCTCCTTCCCCCTTGTCGATTCTGGCTTGCTCTTGGACTGTCTCTAGTACTGCAACCAACTCGTCTCTCTCACTTTTTACATTTTTACTTGAGGGTGCTGGTATTTTGGTATTTGGGCAGCACACAGGTTTACCCAGGCAATCTTTCCCCTGCTCCCCATTTACCAGAAAAAAAGTGACAAGTCTATGAAACCTGTTTACAAGTCAGCAGTGGGAGCCTCTCCTAATCTTGCTATCAGGAGACCCAATCACATGAGGTGAACAGATGAACCCCCTGCTGAACCAAACAGGTGGCAAACAAATGCCAAATCTTGCTTCATGCTCTAAAACTTCTCATCCAAAGCCTTTCACTTCTATTTAATAACTGTTTGGTTTTTTTGTTTGGGTTTTTTTTTTTCAGTTTGAGCTGGCAGATGTCCTGCTTCAAGGCTGTGCTTCCTGCTAACAGATGTGAATGTGGATATTTGCTGTCCCCTTGGATTTGTGCAGATCCAGGGTGGGCACTGTGTTTCCTACCGTGTGAAGGAAACAGCCAGGGGCTGCTGCCAGGGGCTGAGCTGAGGCATTCCCTCAGGTTGATTCATGCCTGTTTTAGGGTTCCCTAGCTGCAGATCAAACTATCAGAACAGGATTTTTTGCTTCGCTAGGAAATTGTTGGCTTCAGCTCAGGCTAGGAAGGGTAAATGCTTGTGGTCACATTGTGAGGAGTGCTGGGAGAGTAAAGCACACATGCTAGTGTAAAATTTAGAAACCTCCCACACTGATTTGCCCTGGACCCTGGAAACACCTGCACTCACTGGTTCTTATGGAGCTTTTATCTACAGTCTCTTTATCTGAGCTAGTCATTCTTTTTAACATGCACTTTGCAGAAGTCATTTATGGTTTCAGCTTCCCCAAGGCCAGATGGCTGCAGTCCTCCGGGTCATTCTGGAATCTACAACCCCTTACAAATCTTATTGATGAGAAAGATCCTAGATCCAGGATAAAGCCTTTCTTTATATTGCTCTATCTTTCCATAATAGATAGCGGGTATTGTGAAAGTGGTTACAGTCTTTGCAGGGGTCAAAATTATTCTGGGTCTATACAGGGATTGCAAATATTCAGCGTTGTTTCCCAGGATCAAACAAATGTTTTTAGGAAGATCAACTTAGCATAAATTTCTTTTTTTGGGTGGGACTGCTCCTCCTGTGTCCATAAAACAGTCAAGAGAGACAGACAGCCATTATTTCTCCCTTTAGAACCAGCTGCTTGGAAGGCTGGAAGGAACCAAATAGATCCCTGGCTCCAGCCTCCTGCCTCAAGGCAGCGTCAACTATATTTCAGAGAAGCCCTTATCTCAAAGCCATGTATGGTGAAGGCAAACCTTCCAAGCTTTGCTTTTTCAAATGTCAGATCTAAGTTCCTTTTTTGTAGCCAAGACCTATTACTCCTCATGTTAACTCCCAAGGGCACGGGAAGCAGATTATTCTTTCTTGCAGCAATTTTCTAGGTGTTTTAAGACTATTATGTTTGCTACTCCTTCTTTTCCTTTCTAGATTAAAAAGCTCTATTTTCTGCAGTCTGTCCTCATACATCATGCTTTCTAGGCTTCTGCTCATGCATATTAAGCACCTCCAGCAGACTTTCTTTATTTACTCTCCCTCCCTCTCAGTGCCTGAAGGATTCAAACCTGGATGTGTGATGCAATTGCAATCTCATCAGTGCAGCAGAGAACTGAAGCACTGCTTCCCAGGCCACTCTGCTCTTGATTCAATGCCTTTTCTGCAACAGTTTAATGACATTTTTTGGTGGGTAAAAAATGAGAGACAGTTTTTAAAGGACTCCAAGTATCAACATAGCATTCCTAGTCACAGCGGTCAGAATGCAGCTTCAGAAAGAAAAGGACTCAGAGGCCTGGGCACATAAGACATAATCATTAATTTTCTACAGTTTGTTGTTGTTGTTCTGCTTTCAAAGAGACTTCCTGCTGCTTCTGCAATAAACTGGAGAACAGTACATAAAATTCCTTGTCAGTAAAATTATAGGGATCTTATGCTCATTAAGGATACAGACTCTTTGGTAAATTACTGTCATCCTTCACTTTCATTGAGTTACGTCTGGGATGCAGCTCATCCAGACCGCAGCAGTACTCACTGCCCTGGTTGTTCTGCTGCTATAGCCTGTCATTTGTCCTTACACATCCTGGTAAGTTCCATACTGAAGTTCTTCCTAGCAGCCAGATTCCCATGGTTCTGAGTGGAGATTTCCCTCTGAACCAATGACTATCCTCCTCCTTGTCTTCCTCTAGTTCCTTAAAATGAGAAGGTTGCTTTGTCTGAGGTCAGCTGGAGGGGTTAGGAATTGAGAAAGGAATTTTCAAGAACAGCTAGGATAATTTCTTGCTCATTTTCTGACTGGCAGGCAGCAGAAGTTGTGTGTCTGACACCTATTAAAATTGTAAAAATTACATAAAAATTCTCTAAAGTTAAACTGTGAAGCACCCCTTGGTCTCTGGATTATGTGAAAGTTTTAAGCTTCTTATTTATAAAAGATTTTTAATCCTAAAGGATGCAGTTCATAACTCCCTGAAAATACTGTGGTTAATTTCTGAATGTTTTGCCTACTTGCAGCAGTAATTCCATGTTTCATTTTGCAGAGAGCATAAAGCAATCACACCAGGAAAGGAAAAGGATTTTAAAGAGGGATAGGTTCACAGTTTGTTGTGTCTTGCTTGGACAGCCTTTTTTCTGTTGCTTTTATTTATTGAAATGTTCTTTGTGGATAATATACCACAGAACACCGAGGTATTTTAACAGACCCGTGAGTTGATCACTAGCTAATGCAAGAAGCAATGATTTGTGATTTGGGTACTCAAATTCGAAGGTAATGCAAAGGGACTGAATTTTCAGGGAGGAGCTCAGCTTTTCCTGAAAAAGAGGCAGAATTTATCATTTTAGCTACCCCCCCTGCTCTGTGCCTGGCAATGTTACTTTCCAGGATTGTTTTCAGTGGTTTGCTCCCGAAATATCCCATCCATTTACTAGGAAGGCATTTTTCCCAGCCACTTAGCAAAACTCAGCAGATCACAAGTGAAGTTATATGGCTGACTAGGACCACCCTTACCTTCACACTGTCCTCCAGCCTTCCCTCCTTTCCATTCCTTTTGTGTTTTGTCGTTGGGTTTTTTTGTTTTTTTGTTTTTGGTTCTGAGGGGTTTTTTTTGGCTTAAAGTCGAGTCATTCATTGTCTTCAACCCCAAAGCCTTTTTGCTAAAACATGTCCAGTTATGGATCTGCTATGTCAACCATTTTCAGCAGCTCAGAGCAAAAGGCAGCAGCAGACACCAGCTTTGCTCTACTCATATTGCCAGCCTCCAGCTTCCCCAAACTGCTGTACTCTCTCTCCCCTCGCAAAAAGGGGATGTAAGCAGATCAGTGAATAATGGATTTGTTACTGCAACTGTGTGAACTTAACCAAGAGGAAATATTTAGGAGAAAGGAGTGCTTTCTGAACTAGCACTTATGCCTTCAGAGGGTGGCAGTGCTGCCAGTCATGAGCTCATCGGAATTTCAGTGGCAGAAGTGGAGTTTTCCAACAGGATTGTAAAGAGTGAAGTTCAGTTGAACTCCACCACGGCTAAAAAAAGGTGTCTTTTCCTACAAAACACAGTATTCTACCAGACAGTCAGATATCACTTTAGTAAATACTTGGTGTTTTCTTAATTCAAAGTGCAATATGTTACAGTACTATGAAAATACACACCAGTGGAGACACGAGTGGAGGAGAAATCTGTGTTCAAAAAGTGCATTTTTTCAGTACCTTTTACTGTGTAAATTTTCTGCAGTGAAGTCTTCTCATCCTAAAAAGGAAGTTACTATAGTGTCTGCATACCTCTTAGTCCTCAGTTAATTCATGTTTGTAATGCATCTTGAGTTCCTAAGATAGTGAATGATACTACATGAATGGGAAAATGTGGTTGATCTTTCTTTAAGATAAATCACCATTTAGTGTGGATCTCTCTGTAATCATGGAAAAAAACCCCTTTCTCTCAACCCTCTCTAACACATGGGTTCAGAACATTAATTCATTCAGGTCTGCAGTATTTTGTAAACTTAGTTCTTTGAAGTCATGTTTTATTTCCCGAGATTCATCTAAAACTTTGCACGTTGATGCACCTCAGGACTACAGTTCAGGCACATCCTAATTTTTAAGATGGTGTATGTTAATTTATTTGTTAAACCAGACCAATTGGTAGCAAGACCTTGATCTCAAAGCAACTCTTTAACAGAGAAATAACCTTTTAAACTCTGATAAGTTCTGGCGCCAAGATTCTGCCATGACCTGTGTTATGAAAATAATATAATCTGCAGCAATATAACAGTACTGAGTTACTACTGATAGTCTGATAGAGCACAGATAATGAGCACATCATGTCCTTTTATAATAGCTCCCTGCAATATATTTGCAAGGGAAAGATAGATTGCTTGTATACTTTTTATGGGACTCCCATAAGATAGTGTGTATCTTCCAGCACTATCGGATGCTTAAGCTTCATGTCAGTGTATTTGCCTGTCAAACAATCAGATTTATGATGCCCAAACACAGTCACACTGGATCTGAGCAAAGGTCCACCCAGGTCAGTAGCTGAGCTTGCAGCAGTCAGCAGCAGATGTTTAGGGAGAAAGTGGAAGTTTAAAGTGCACATTTACTTTTCCTACAGAATATCCTCACAGACACTCACAGTCTAACTGGGGACTACCTATGACAGAGGTTTAATCCAATCTTTGTATTTTATAGGCTTTGATGTTTGGTTTCTTGTTTAATCTGCAAGTTTATTCATTGCACTTCTTTCAACATACTTAACTTTTTGTCTCCACAACACCCTATGGAAAGCAGTTCCACAGCTTAATTCATTGGCTGTGAAGAAAACTTACCAACTGCTTTAAACCAGCCTTCTTGAGCTTTTGCATAGAGAGAGAAAGTTACTATGTCCTTCTCCCCTTTGCTGTTAGTGTTTTTGTATAGCTGTGTTATGTCTCTTCTCTACTGGATGTTTCTCAAGAAAATCTGTCGAAAGTCATCTTGATCAAAAATCTTTCTGAACCTATGCTCATCTTTTTACCTTTCTCTAGACTTTTCCTAGCCATATTGTGTTTTCCCTGAAATAAGGACCAGAACTGCCTGCAGCAGTCCAACTGTGGACAAATCATGAGCTTGCAGTTTTCACTTTTGCTCTTTGTTCCTTGACTGATGAATCTTAACATTTTATTTACCTTTCTGTACTACCACAGACTACTGATCTGGCATTCTTGCTGAAATAGCCAAAGCAAGTTTCTAGCTCTCCTTACCTAATAGTAATAACTCTTGGTAACTTTCAGAGAGTTTACCATTGTAAGGATTGTTTTCCCTGGATCCATTACTTCACTGACTTTGGTTTTCGTCTGTCATTTTATTTGCCAAGTACTGACTCTGACTCTGACTTTTCTGAATAATCAATATTCTTTTCACCTTGCCCTCTGCTGCCTTTCCAGCATGAGCCAGTTCCTGCACTCAGAAAACTGACCTTTTATTACCCTTTGGATTTTTTTTTTATTTAAACTATTATTGACTCATGAAAGGACTATTTCTCTTACACAATTTAATAATTTATTTCCCAAGTAACAAGGGAATCATTCCGTTCAGATGTGGTTGCTGTGGAAGACAAAAATTTTTAATTATATGCCCTTTATACATCCACAGACTCAGTCTTCACACTCAGAATTAACAGGAAATGTCTTCTGTTAAATATAACAGCTCTGGATCCTACATTCAAAAATGTATAATGTTAAAATACATATGGTAGCCTGCAATCAAAAATGTATAATTTTAAAATACACGTGGTGGTTGCTGCACAGGCAAAGCATTGGTTTGGCCATATGGTCCTATGGTCCAGTGATGCCATAATCTGGAAAACACAATAAAGATCTCAACATATTTACAAAACCCACTTGTTCAGAAGTAACAGGAAGACAAGGTTTTTCTGCATGTAAAACTTGAGAGAATAAGAGTAAAAAATTCTCAGAATTGTTCTACCGTGGCTCAGGCCAGCAGGAATAGTTGGTACACTCCACCGAATATCAGATATCAAAAGTATAATAAGAACAACTTTCTGTCCTCTAGCAGCTTTTCTCAACTGGGAAATTAAATGTCCTTTCATCTGCCAGCCACGGATCAGGATCAACTTCAGTACATTACTACTTAAAATGCCATTATAGGATTTCTTAATAGGCATTGAGTCATGCTTATAATGCAAATAACAATAAAACACAGAATTAGTGTCAACTTTGCCCACAGTTCCCTGTTGGGCTGCTGGAGACAGGCAGAAGAGAGAGAATTGTCATGGCTGGAAAAGACCTCTAAGATCACTGAGTCCAACTGTCCTCCCAGGAAAAAAAACAACCAGACAAACAAGAAAAGAAAGAAAACCACAACAAAAAACCCCACACCATGCCCACCAGGGCTTGTCATGAAGTGCCAGGTCTACATGTTTTTTGAATACCAATATGGATGGTGACAGCATCACCTCCCTGGGAAGCCCATTCCAGTGGCAGACTACTCTTTTGGTAAAGAGATTCTTCTAGTATCTAGTCTAAACCTTCCCTGGTGTAACTTCAGGCCATACCCTCTAATCCTGTTGTTATTCACCTAGGAGACAAGGCCAACACCCACCTCACTGCAACCTCCTTTCAGGTAGTTGTAAAGCTCAATGACATCTATCCTCAGCCTCCTCTTCTCCAAACTAAACAATGCCAGTTCCCTCAGCCTCTCCTCACAGGACTTGTTCTCTAGTTTTCCTATTTTTTCTTATATTTTCTCTGACTGTACCAGATTAGAATGCTTGCAGATTGAAGGGCATACGACATGAGTTAATATTTACATCCAAACCTGTTTTAGAATGGATGCCACTTCTGAAGCCATCCCATCACGTCTTGTTCCTTCCTGGCAGTTACCCTCCTGCTTCTCTAACCAGCACAGGGCACACCATGTCCTGCGCCTCAGCTGCCGCTCTTCCTACTCCTTCAACCTTTTAGCCCTGGAACAATTTCCAATTCAAAACCAGCAGCATTTGCAGCACTCATGGCACATGCCCAAGCAGTGAACCACAATCTGGTGCACTCTGGTCCAAGAGAGGACTTTTCCCTGCAAATTTTCTTCCAGGTGCTTCTGGGAGATTTTCAGTAGTAGACTGTGCACCATGCCATGGGAGCTGCTAGCATGGGACACATTCATTTCTCAGCTTTTCTAAGCTAGAAAAAACAGAGCTACTTAGCACATGAAAGAGTCAACTCTCATATATGAAAATGGGAAATTAAAAAGCCTTACATAGAAAATTCAGGATTTGGAGAATGTGGGAGTGAAGGACCTACACCTTAGCAGCTGCATACAGCTGGATGGAGGACAGCTGCAACCACATGATGTGAGTGAAGTTACTAGGGAAGGTGACAGAGTAGAGATTAAAAGCTATTTTGGTGCCCATTGAGATTGCTCCAGGCCCAAGACAAAACAAGGCTGATATATTGAACTGGAGAGAGGCCTGTGTGCTTTTTCTTAAAACTCTCCCTTTGCCACTTTTGGCAGAGTAAAGAGTTTGTCCCTTGTAGTGCCTTGAGTGCTCAGACATCCTTTTGCATTAATGTAAAGAACATCAGATTAACTTTCCCTTGACAAGAAATACAATAAATCTACAGGCCTGGCTTACTCCTGATTTATTTATACATAGTACTCTAAAATGTAAGCTAAATTAAGCTGCTCATACAATGTATTATTAGCAGTGGGAGATAGCTTTAGAAAACCTGGGAAAGCTGTGTCCTGAACCAGGTCATCAGTGTTGAGAAAGGCCTGCAAACACAAAAATTAACCCTATTTCTAATTATTACAGTTTTAGGAGAAATAGCTTTAACATAATTAAAAGCCTGATTAAAATCTTCTTGAAAACCATGACTGTATTTTTCCTTGAAGTACCAAACTGCAATTTCAGCATGTCCCTCAGGACCACAGAGGGCAAAATGGGTGTGAAGACTGATGCACCAACAAGCAAAAACTGTTAGTGTTATGGAAAGCTGAAATCCTCCAAGAAGGATCACTCCTGACAGAATCAGAATCAATAACAGCAGACACTGTCAGTGCCCAACAAATAAACTGCATGTTTTCAAACTGGTAAGAAGGTGAGAAAAAAATTTATGTGAGCAGTAAATTGAGCTTGGTATTCACAATTCATAAAAGTTAAAATCTTAGTAGTTACTAGAAGCTGGCTGACTGACCTCTTTGCCTGAGGTTGGTCATGAAATGTGCAACAGCCACTGCTCCAGAGGAACTTGTAGTTCCCTTAAAAAAACAAAACCAAAACCAACTCAAAACAAAACAAAACAAAACAACCCAACTTGGAAATGTTTTCTCTTTTAAAACAGGCCCTGAAGTACTTTAGGCAAAAGTAGTATTTTTAGAGACTTTTTTTTCCCCTGTGGTTTATTACAATGGTGTGAAAGGAGAGCCTGTCTCTATGTGACTTAAGGCTGTTGCTGGAGAACATAAATTATATGAAGCTGCTATGTGCCAGCTCAGAAAATTATCAGCATTAGGAGATTTTATGTATACACAAAAGGGACTATGGAACAGTCAGCCTTACACAGCTGGAGCTCTGCAGGTAAAATTCTCACAGATTAAAGTTTTACTAAGGCACCCCATCATTTTAAGGTTACACCATAATTTATACCTGGTAGGTAAATTTTAAATCTGGATAGTCACTAGAAATAGTACAAGAGCGTAAAAGCTATCATCTACTGCAAAAGGAAAGCTCTTGGAGCTGACAGCTTGGGTGTCACTGTTGGGAAGGAGGCTGAGGGTGCAAGTTCCTCCCAAAGGATGTGTGTGGAAAGCTTTTCACATCAGCCCCTCCCTACAGCAGGAGGTATGTTGTCTATTGCTGTGTAATTGTGAATTTTTTATTGTTTGAACATTGGACAGTTAAACTGTGATAAAAACAGTGTGTCATGTCACCCTGGTGCATGTAGAGCTGGTTTGTTTGTTGATTTTTTTCAGATGTTGAATACGACCAGGCGTCTTAAAGATACTTCATGTTCTAGTGTAGGCACAGGAACTCCTGCCAAATACTTGTTCACCCCTAGGAACAGAAATCCATCCCTTCTGCTCATGCAGCTCCCATGCAGAGGAATTCAAAAGCATTTAGCAAATATTATCTCCCTAGATATTAATACATGATGTGCAAAAGCACAGCCACATTTAGCTAAAATATACTAAAGATACAGCTCATCATAGCAGTTGCAGAAGATGCTTAGTAGCATCCATTTCTTGGAGAAATGAGCACTGACAAATGCAGACCTTACAGAACTTTTGTGTTAAGGGTCCTTGCTCTAGTGCAAATAAAATGCATGACTTTTGGCCTGCTAACACAGCCCAGATTCACTAAAGATATTTGGGTTTTGTAGTCTGTTCCAGGTTGGGATTCTTCAAGTGCTGGACTTAGGTGAAAGTCCTGGCCACAGGCATGAGTATTTTGTGTCCTCTCCTTCTTCTGGGACATACTTTCATAAAGGCACACTGCAGAGTCCAGACTCCCCTCCTGAGTACATTTCTTCCACAGGGCTTGCTTTTATTTTTTTGTACCAAGAAAGACAGATTTTTTCCAGGTCAGACCAAATGTCCACCTAGACCAGTACCCTCTGACAGGAATTTATAACAAATATTCCCTTTTGTCAATTCCTGAACAAAACTAACATGGGATACTTCCTCTGCTATGCTCTCCCACTTGTGACACGGTCAAGGCTTTCTGGCCAGGATACTCCCCATTTGGAGATTATAACCCCATCTTTGTGTTAATGGCTCTGCATGCACTTTTCTCACTGGAATCTGCCTAATAATTTTTGAGCCCCATCAACAGCATGGATTTACCTAGCCTGACATTTGAAGCACTTAAATTGTGTTTCCTTCATGCCTGCTGGGGCTCAAAACTACCTCTACCGGGAGAATCACCTGAGGCTGCAAATCTTCCCAGTCTGTTGGATGGACAGGTTTCTCTAACTACTTGATAGAGCAAAGCATCTTCCTCCTCAGGCATATTTTTAATAGCTTCTGGGCAGATTCAGTGTGAAGATTAACAGCACAGAGTAACGGACCAGCAGTCCAAAGCAGAAAGCAATTAGCTGGCCTAATGAGGAAACACCAGAAGCCAGACTGATCAAAATGGCACCACAGTGAACTGTCATTGTGCCTTTCTGAAACCAATCATGTGAGTGAAAAGTCTGCATGTTTCCTATGCAGTAGGATCTGGTCCATTAGCCAGGATAATGAGTTTCAGGTTTAAGGTCTCTCAGAGCATGCACTCCAGTTTCCTACAGGCACCTAGATCAGCCCCTGTAGTGAGCTGCACCTCCAGGTAAGATCCTGTAGCTCTCATTCACAATAATTTAATGGGTGTGTTTGTGAACAGATAAGGACTTTAGATGGGGAGATCCCTCCCCATAAATTTAGCTTTATTTTGTCATGTAAAAATGGCTTCTTTCCAAGCTTCTTAGTCAAGACTTTAGTGCACCACACCCCTTTAGAGATCTGTCAAATATATCCAAATGATACTTCCACACTACTTAAAAGCAGATGGAAGCAGACTGGGGAACTGTCACAGCAACAGGCAGCAGCAACACAGCTGCCACAAGCTGAAGCACAAGTAGTTTTGATTTGGCAAAGAAGAGTAACTAAAGCGGACTCCTCCAGGAGCCCTGTGGCTTTGACTCCTCCAGTCGTAACTTTTACTTTCCATTTAGTTGTGCAAGCTCTGTTTCCTCTTGAGGAACTACCAAGGCGGTCTAGGAGAGGTGTGACAGATTCAGAGCTTTCTCAAGCACAGTGTCACTGAGGTGCCACATCGGGCGTGAGGGGACACTCCAGCCCATGCGACAATCCCCAAGCAAGACAGGAAGGACAACATTTTCAGAATGCTTCCTGCACATAATAGCCTATGTTGATTTGCACAGGTCCACACCTAAATGTAAATTCTTCACACATACTGGCAGCTGGCATCTTATGTGCAGATATCTAAGGCTGGGTGTCACTTATGTCCTGAAAATACTCCATTTGCTTGTGCACGCTGGACATTCGCATGCATAAGCGCTCAACCTCAAGAAGCCAAATTTGTACTGCTGCTCTTGCCTCTGCCCTGACAGCAGCTGCTTCTTTCTATCTCTTCTAGAAAGTGTTACAGAGCATGCAGATGCCAGAAGGGACCATCAAAGCCCTGACAACCCACCTTTCTCCAGCCTTGGGGACAATCTGTGGATCTTTATGGTGATGGCTGAGATTCAAAATGCTGTTGCTGGTTACTGCTCTGTATTGCAGGGTTTAGGAAGGTGTCATATGACTGCTGCTTGACACGGGCATTTGTTGAGGCAAACATTTAAAAAAGGAGCTTGAATAGCTCTCAATTAAATAGGGCTTGTATTGTGTTAGGTGAGGGTGTGCCCCATCCTGGCTGGCAGAGTGAAACAGGTAAAAGCCAAAGCATTAACTAACACCATAATGTAGGGAGGGAGGGGGAACTCCACACACCTGAGGACTTAAATCTATCTTCAACCTTTGGTCCTGTTCTCAAAGCAGACAAAAAGCAGGAGAGAAGATTTCACTGGGGTTTCTAAAGAAGCTGTTTAGCAGTAAAAGCTGATCTACAGACAAGAGGACAAAAGAACAATGGCTCTGCCGGAATGTTACACTGAGAGGTTCTGTAAGGAATTATTTCAAGGCAAGAATAGAAAAGATCAAATATCACTTGAAAAGCAAGAATATACCAGGGAGGAGGGGAGAAAGGAGCTATACTGCTTCAGCACAAACAACTGAAAATACAGAATAAAAAAAGTTACATGTGTTATTACACAACTCTTTTGCATCGTTAACTCTATTTGCCTCGGTAAATAAACTAGAAATTTACCTTTTTAACTTCCTCATCTTAGTACAAATCTGATAATTTTGTGTAACTAAGCTTATATCCACAAAAGTACTGAGACACCACTGAAGCAAGTGGAATTAGACACCTCAGTGCTTTTCTCAATAGGACCCTTTGACCACATTGAAAATCTGCAGCTGCATGAGGGGAGATTGGTGCTCGCACAACTGCACTTGTTAAAACACACACCTTAGCTTATCCTGAATTGTTTTTCCAATCTGGACATGTGGGATGCCACTACCACAAATAAAACCAAAATTCCACTTTTGCCTAGCTCTGTGGTACTCTTTAAGTCACACAGTTGCTCAGTAACTCTCCTATAAGAAGATGTACTTTCACATTTAAGTGATGTCGTGCTGGTTTGGGCTGGGACAGTTAATTTTCTTCATGGTAGTTAGTATGGGGCTGTGTTCTGGATTTGTGCTGAAAACAGTGCTGATAGTTTTGGCTGTATCAGTTTGCTGATAGTGCTGTTTTAGCTGTTGCTGGGCAGTGCTTATGCAGAGCCAAGGCCTTTTCTGCTTCTCACATTACCCCACCAGCTAGAAAGCTGGGGGTGCACAAGAAGTTGGGAGTACAGTTGACCCCAACCGACCAAAGGGATATCCCATAACAGATGATGTCTCGATCAACATATAAAGCTGGGGGAAGAAGGAAAGAGCTGATGTTAAGAGAGGTGGTGGTTGTCTTCCCAAGTAACTGCAATGTGTGACGGAGCTCAGTTTTCCTGGAGGAAACACCTTCCTGCCAGTGGGAAGCGGTAAATTAATTCCTTGTTTTGCTTTGACTGTGTGTGCAGCTTTTGCTTTACCTATGAGACTGTCTGTACCTCAACCTATGAGTTTTCTCCCTGTTATTCGTTTATTCTCTCCCCCATCTCACCTCCAGGGCAGTGACTGAGTGGCCATGTAGTGCTCAGTTGCCAGATGGGTTAAACCACGACAGATGTTGAAACTCCCACATATCCAAAGGTTCCTCTCAGGGGTGTAAAAATTCAGAAAGCCCATTTGAACCTCTTTTCACCACTTATTACATCTTGGTTTTCTCAGGCAGTTTCTGCATAGCCTGATTTCTGGTCTCAGGCTGGATGTGTCATCCTGTTCAGGTACTTCGGAGCTTTACTTCAGCCTTTACATCTTAAATTTCCTTTCTTTAAAGTGGGGATGATGCATGCTTGTGTTTTGTTTTTTTTTTTTCAGGAAGATGAAATGATCAGTCTTCAGTGGTGAACTCACTTTTCCAGAGAACTCTACAACTGCTAGGTATGTTATTAATTTGAGTTAGTCAGGTGTAGACACAGGTCATCGGAATACCATTGAATTTTGTGAAGACACTTTACAGGGGACAAGCACACCAAAATGTTTGTTTCAGAGCTAAAAATAGAGAACCAATAAAAGAAACTAGAGAGATAATATGCAGTGAAGAAGATTACTACTACTACTACTACTACTACTAATAAAAAAGCTGTGTGGTAAATTATTACAGTGGAAAAATAAACCCATGCAAAATAAAGAATAATTGTCTAATATAAAAACAGATAATATTTTATATGCTTCAAGTGACCATTTAAAATGAGACCTCAGCTTTTCAAAGCTGCTTTCAATCATGGTCAGCAACTTCTGCTGTTCTAATGTGATTCCTCACTTTCTCACCATTTTCCAGCAGACATTAATTAACACTTGTGATAGCTAATATATTACTTAGAGGCATTTTCATATCTACTGTTAGCAATTGAGAAGTGAGCCAGGAACAAACCATAGTTTCCCAGCTTTGCAGGGGGAATTAAGCTACCTCTAAATGCAACATGTCAGCTGCTTCTCCAGCTGCTTTAGGTTTCAGCAAGGAAACTGCTACAGCATTGACATACCAAGAAAAGAACCCAGAAACAGAGAAGCCAGAAAATACATTTTTTTTTCCCAGAGGTCTGAGCTACAGCATTTCTAGGAGGTACTGCTGGCAGGATTTCTCCCTTAAGTTTACACCATGTTCCTGGTCCTGAACACAGTGATTTTAAACAGGACAGGTAAAGCAACTCTGACTTTTGGAAACAGTGGAAGCACATGCCAAGACAAACACAACCAATGGTGTGCATACTATGAGGGGCCCTTCTGTTTCTCAGGTAATTGTATTTTGGGAGTCCAGACTGAGGCTTAGTTCTGCTCCTATTCATAAAATTAAGAGGGAATGTGCCCAGAAGCATGTGTAGAAGTGGCTCTATTATAACTTTTCCCCTGGCCACTAAAGTGCTGCTCACTCTCCTGTCACTGGGCAGTTCTTGTGAGGATAAAACAAAGACCTGGAAAGCCAAATGAATGTAAGCCAGTAGTGAAGGAAAACAAAAATTCAAGGATGCACAGTACCTCTAACTTTTCATTTCGACAGACATACATAAGAATGCTTCTTATTTTCAGCAATTCAGAGGATGATACTTTTTACCTCCTTAGTGTAAAAAGGAACTACCCTGATAAATAGTAACTTTGGATCAGGGGAAAGACCCGAGGCATTCCAATCAGGCAGCAGGATTCATGGCACATAAAGGCTTGCATCTGAAAATCAAGCCTACTTCACACATCCCGAAACATCAGATAGTCTGGTAACTAATAATACCCTGAAAAAAACATTCTAACTCATTTTTACTCATATGAAACATGACATCTAGATCTGACAAGGATTACTCACCAGAGTAAATTTTTCATTTAAAATAATCTCTTACAGCTATCACGGAAAGCTGTTTGGTATCCCCCAAACACACATTATCTGATGTTATATTGCTTTATTTAGATAAAATGGGAAGTAAATCAAATTCATAAGCTGCAGCAGCTAATCAATATGCTTTAGTTGAAGACTACCTCCAAATACTGTTTCTTACAGCCTTTTGTGAATTTCAGGTGTGTCATTAAGGATAAAACAGACAAACTACTTCACTGCTTCTGGTGTCTATAAAATTGAACAACTTGATCCATTTTGTGTTATTTTGAAATGAAAAATCACAGCCAGCAGAGCTCATCTTATTTACAATAAATCAGTGATGAAGGGGAAACATTTGTGTTTAGAAATGGTGTAATTATATGGTCTCAAATATCATTCTATAATCAACCCTCTCTCACCCCATCTTTTAAAAGACATCTTAGAAAATGCTAGGTTTGGGTTTCTTCCTTTTGCCTAGCCAGATGAGAGGAGCTTCCACTTTCTACCTGCACCCAAAATAGCTTTTCTTCCAGTTAGATATCAGGTGTTTGAGTGAGCTAAATTAAACATGGGCTTTAACATGAAGCACCCAGCTGCACTGGCCAGGCCAATGCTGAGAGTTTTGTCCTTCACATTTTATCCCTCATATGAACTCACCTTGTTAGTGGAGAAGACACTATGTTTCAAATATAAAATTATAATTGGCAGCACTACAATGAAGACAGAACTTAAAAAAACCCCAACAACAACAAAAAACCCAACACAAAACAAAGCCCCAAACCCAATGAAGAACTCTCTACTCCCTAGGACAGTAAAGTCCCCTCTCAGCTCAGTTTAAGTTATACCCTGACATAACATCTGAGGTCAACACTCTTCAGTCTTTCAAGGCATTTATTTATCCTTGTTTCCAATTTAGGATCACTTTCTGCAGGTGTTCCCTATAATCTTTGTTGAGGTCCAGACTGACCAGCCTACAATAGCAGGGAATGATTCACCAGGCAGCTACTCAAAGGTTTATTTTTAGGTTTGGCAAGAGCAGGAATAAGCAGGCATAAACTTTGCAAGTTTATTTGAAAGGTTCACTCTATTTACAGAATACTTATTTTTTGCCCCAAACCTGCAATCCTTAGTAGTACCTGGAATAATATTAAGAAAACTGCACTACAACTGACGTAGCTGAGGTTAAACTTCATCTCCTTATTTGTCAATATATCACCGTTTGCTTTTAAAAACAAACAACAACTACTTTCTCAAATGCCCTATTTCTTAAACTTACTTTCTGATGCATGTTATTTACAAAGGAGATAAGGAAAATACCCTTATGAAGAATGTCAACAGCCTTTTAATAATTCAGTGCACAGAAATGCATTGTTGTTATAAGTCAGCAAGTATTGCCCAACACTAGAGATCAAACTTTCTCCACCACGAGGGTTAAAAAAAAAATTACAATTCAGATGCTCCATAAAGTGCCATCTTTTCCTGTATCACATTAATTCATTTACATGTGTATAGATTACTTAAAGCTTTATCTGATGCTCAGGCTTCAAAACAAGAGGACTGTTTCTGAACTAGGAGCTGGTTCTGGCCAGCAGGGCTTCTCACTCCTGGCTGTGGCACGTAGGTCAGCACTAACCCTAAAGATATTGCTGCTCTGCCCTTGCACAGAGGGCGGGGAAAGTGAGTAGAGGCAGGCAGCCCATTTTCTCATGGATCTAGTTTTTCAGTGGCTGCTATCAAATTCATTGAAGCAAGGATTTGACTGAGCAGGAAGATAGAGTTACGTCTCCTTCCCACAGCTCAAGGTCAGGATAAAGATGGAGGATGGCCGCGAGTGAGTAATTTTGTGTCCATTTATTGACTTTGTATTGTGACCAAATTTCCAAGCTGGAAACACTGTACACAAGGATTAAGACCTGGCTAATATTTAGTCACATATTAACCAGTACTAATATTGAATCCTAACAGCAGCCATCTGAACAGCACACCAGGCTTCTTCTCAAATAAAACCCAAATTGGTATGTATCTTGTGCCTAGGTAAAGACTTGGCAACTAATACACCTGGGATACTTCCAGAGAGCAAACAGAGGTTCACTGCAGAAAGAGGTAGCTAGCAGGTACAGAAGAGAGGAAACTGGACTTTCACAGCAGTGAAAAGATTAAAAATGCAGAAAAGCATCTGCAGGAAATGTATACAGCACTGCTCTGCATACTCACACCTCCAGGTAGTTCTCAGGGTCTGACTCTCACAGGGGCTCACAATTAAACCACACATAAAAGTAAGGAACCCACCAGTGCAATAGCTGCTTTATTGTTCTTCCATTTTGGACACACACATACAAAAAAGATTCGTTGGGCCCTAAAATATAGAAATACAGGCAGATATTTTTTTTTTTCCTGTAATAAATCCAAACATGGTGCTTTCCAAAGGCATGACAGCCCTGGAAGCAAAGCCATCCCTTTCTGCCTGTCCATTCTCAGCTTTTAAACATTGCCCCTTCTCTCTCAGAGCCTTTCATCTGCTGCAGGGTTTGCTCCAATTGCCTCTTCTCAAGAGAAGGATTTCAGATGCTTCTTGACTGAAGAGGCTCCATGTAAGCAAAGCAACTCTGATAAACTTTTAAGAGTTCCCCATACAACCCCCACACTCTCTGCTTGTTAAGCATGCACTCAGGAACATAAAAAGGCAGTCAAAAACCAGTACCTTGTAGTTTTAATAAATGAAATTTTTAAAGTGTATGTCTGCACACTGGGTGGGAAAAAAAAAGCTTTTATGGAAACAGATTGGATACTACAGCCCCTTTGTCCTTGGGTTTCAGAGTCTGAAGGAGCAGCTAAGTAAAGGACCGGTGAATGCCAGCTAGAAAGACAGCTAGGTTGCCCAAGTTTATTGCACAAGAGCTTTCAAAGTTTTATTGTATATTATTATTATACACATTAAACCATAGGGCACTTGCCCAGGATCTACTGCATCATTTCAGAGACTGCGAGTGGTTTAATCCATATTTTCACCTGGACATCTGCTCTCACCTCTTGTTTCCTTCAGGTCACCTTTTATTTATAATTGACCTTAAATGATTAGTTGCAACCAAACAAAACCTTAACTGTGTATTACTTGACTGCTTGCAATAATTTTCAGTCCCTGCCACTATGTAATATCGTATCTCTCATTCAGAAAAAGTCTAAAGCCATTTTAACAATATAATGCATATTGTGAGTGCATATAAAATAAATAAATCAGTTGTTGCTACATCACCTACTATTAAGAAATGTGTAATTGCTGAGTAATTTTAGCTGAGTTTGCTTTGTAAGGCACAACACCAGTATGAATCTGGCTTATAGTTTACTTTGTCCAAAAATCCAGGAGCTGTTAGAGGGAGCAGATAGCTGCCCACGTTAAAGCACATTATCTTGCTATCAAGAGAAATCCTGGGAATCTTTAACTCTGCTTCACAAACCTTGGACATGGTAAACAGTAAAGAACATTTCCAGTGGTGCCCAAGCCTATTTCCATGCTAGGAGTACAACCCTGCCCTTGCTCTCCAGAGCTGCTCTTGCCTCCCAAAAGACTATTTATGTCTTACCACTCAACTTCTTCATTGGAGCCTCGTTATGCCAGTTATCAACAATTATGCAAAAATGTGTTCCCTGGGTAAACAGTGTGAATTGCTAGACAACAGCTGGCCTCCCTCTCTAACAGAACTATGGGAGACCAGCCCCTGAAACACCTGCTAACCACTACACAGTGAAAGGAGGGAGAAAAACCAGCAAGGTCCTGCCTTTTGCATATTTAAACGCCCCTCACCATTCCGCTCTCCCGACCCCGTGAGGGGAAGGCCGATCACGGCCATGCCTGCTCACTGCAGGGCAGGAGCACACCGGGCACGGCTGGAGGCATCAGCTTCATTCCTCTCTTTCCTCCATAAGGCAGAGTGTGAGACAAGAGCAGCAAAGCACCTTCTCTGGCGGAGAGCCAAGGGGAGCTGGGTCACAGGCCCGGGAAGTCAGCACGTTGGCTCCTGCCAAGGGCGGGGGGAAAGTATGGAGCACCCAGCGTCGGTCCTGGGGTAGCACCTGTGAGTCCACTCACCACAGTAGAGGGAGCGGGGTGTTTATTGGTGTTATTTTGTTAAAACAATCGCATCGTTCTGTCATCGGGGGGTTTGGTCCCGGCGGTGTTCGTGTGACACAGCGCAGGAGTCACTCATCCGGCGGAGGTGCCGGGCTCCCCGCAGTGTCCGCTCAGGGCTGGGGAGGCCGCTGCCGTGCACCTCCATGTCGCCCACGGGGTCAGGCAAGGCCAAACCCAGATGGTGAGGCAGCCGTAGGCTCCAGCCACCTGTCCTGCCAGTACTCTGCCCACCCGTCCAGTGGCGGCTGCTCTCAGGTCCACAACTCCGGGGGCGAAGTCCTCTCCTGGGCTACTCGCCCCCCTGGGCGGCACAGCCCGGGGCACCGCCACCGTCGAAGACCTCGGGGCTGTCGGCCAGCAGCGAGGTGCGCACCTTCCGCCTCTCCTTGAAGCGGCCCGAGTGGGAGACGCGGAGGCTCCGGCGGTTGCCGCCGCCCGTCCCCGCGGCCTCGCCGCTGCCGAAGGGGGGTGGCTGCTGCTCCTCCTGACCGCCGAGGCTGGGGGGGACGGCGGGGGTCNCAGCGACTTCCACCAGGGCCCCGACGAGGTGCCCTTCACGCTGGCGCGGGGACCGGCGGTGGCCGCGGCGCTGTCCGCCATCTCGGGCTCCTGCGTGGGGGGGAAGAGAAGTGAGGGAGGGCGGGCTGGCAACTGGGCACGCCGCCACCTCGCCCGCTCCGGATGGCGCCGGGTGCAGCTGCAAGCGCAGGGGACCCATCATCCTTCCCTGCACGGGGATTGCTGGGCAGCCCAAGGAGCTGCCGAACAGGGAAAGTCAGGTTTTGCAGAGGCGCCCGGGTGGAGGGCGGATTTAGCGCTTTGCCCCTGGCCGAGCTCCGGTGACAGGCACCGAAGCACCTCTTCACCTTCCCCTGCGCGGCTGCCGGAGAGAGGAGTTAAAGGTAAATAAAGCCCCAGAGCTCAGCCGCCGGCGAGCTACCACTCACCGCCTCCAGCCCCTGAAGTAGACCCGTGGCCCGGTACCTTGGGGCTGCTGCCTCCCCGCGGGACGGGGCAGGGAGCCCGCGTACCTCCTGGGGCTTCGCCGACGAGGCGCTGCTCCCTCCCTCCCTCCTTCCTTTCGTCCCTCCCTCCTCCCATCGGCTCCCGGCGCAACAGGTACGGGCGGCGCCACTGACCTCCACCCGCCCGCTGCGGGAGCGCTCTCCTTCCCCCACGGGGAAGCGCGGCCGCTCCTTCCTCCGCACGTCCCTACGGCTCCGTCGCCGCCGGAGGAAAGGAGCGCGGGCAGCGAGCCCCCGGTGCCGGCGAGCTGCGAAGGGAAGTGGNGGTGGCTCGGCCGTCCCCAAGGCCAGGGCGGCTCCCGCTCACCTGCCCGGCTCCGGCCGTGTGGGGCAGGGGAAAGGCCGAGGGAGGAGGGGCCGGCCCCGGGATACGCCGCAGGGCCCTCGGGGCTGCGGGGAGGAGGTTGCGGGGCGGGAAGGAGGGACACCCGGCTGTGGAGGAGGGAGCCTGCGTGCAGGTGGGGCAGCACCGTGGCATGGTGAGAGCCTGAGCTGCCCAGGGAGGCCGCGGTGCTGTCGCGTTTTGTTTGCGGACGTGACAGAAGTGTGTAGGTGAGAATTTTGTAGCCCTGAAGACAACAGAATTGTCTGTAGTTGCCCATATTTAAAAAATGAATGTAGCTGGCACACTAAGAAAGAAAGTGCCACCTCCTATTTATACCTGAACTGGCTTAGAAGTGGGACTTTGAATTTCTGGGTGATGACAGTTGTACGGCCATACCTTTTTTAATGTCTTTATGTTTTTTTTTTATTCAGCCAGAAAGAAAAAAAAATTGATTGTACCACCCATTGTGTTAAAAATGGTGATTTATTCTATGGAAAGCTGTGCCATGTAATATGCATTTGATCTCCAACACCCCTCCTGTCAGCCACACAGTCAAGGATGCCCATGATGATGTGGAGGAGTTGATGGAAGCAGCTGTATTTCAGCCTCAGCTTCTTTTACAGATCAACTTCTACTCGAAGCTTTGCTGAATAGCTCAGAAACATCTGATGTATGGAAACTGGTGAATGCAGATTACTGAGGGAGAGGAGCCCGGGGTGTGCATTTAGATGAGTCTTTAAACTGCTCTCTTCAAACCCAGAGTGTTTAGGATGGGGAAGCATGCGTGCACGCACACTTGAAAGTGCTCTAAACTGTCTGTCATACTAATTGCTATCAGCAGCAAAAAATCTCTCCTATAGAACAAACCAGTAACTTCCAGTGAGAACAGATAGCCTTTACATTCCCTCCTAACAAGCAAGCAGACAGCATTTTCTAAGATGCATAGCACCAGGGCATGGGGCTCTGCTGGGCCAAGGACAGCAACAGAAGACAGGGTCAGGTAACCTACTGCTACATTACTCCTTTGTATCTATGGAGAAGGAGAACCCCAGCATCTCTCCTCATCTTGTGTCCCAGGGAGGTGCTTGGGAAATAAATTTATGGAGAAATAAGGGTGATTATTTTTATTAAAAATTCCTTTCACAAAATGTTGACATATAGTTTCCGTTATAGAATGGTTATAGAATAGAAACTATAGGTTCATACAAAACATTTGCCACTGTACAACTTGTCTATATTTTTTGATCACCATAGGCTTGATTTTTTAGCTCACATAATGCCAAACTTGTATCAAATTAATGCTTTTTTTTTTTTTTTTTTCAGTTCATCCTGTTTCAAAGATCTTTACAATGAAAGAGGTTTGTCATTTTCAATACTATACTGAAGGAAGGTCTACTGAAAAGAGACAGGCAGGCTGGAAAGAGACAATGTGAGTAGGAGGATGCTGCCTGCATGTGTATGCAGGGCACAGAAGGACAGCAAAACCTGTTCTGCATTTGAAAGTTACTGCTACAAATCAATCACAACACAAGATTGTCACTAAGGTTAGTGTTTATATAAAAACAACTCTGACAGTGAAAATGTATGTTCTGCCTCTTTCTTATGGCAACAGTACTTGTTGAATTCCTTCAGTGTGTATATATTTTCATGTTGATATAAAAAGAAAAGTAAAATAACCTATTGACTCTTTCAGTGCATGGAAGTAAGTTAGATACTATATTCATTCAATGAGACTGCTGCAGTTAAATTCTGTCCTTTCATTGCAGGACGTGATTAAATTCATGGGGTTTTGTAGTCCCAGCTAGGGTGGATGTGCAGGATTCTATCAGATGGCTGAATCCACTGCAAAATAAAACTGTAGAGCCTTTTCTTTTATATGGCAACATGCTCCTTTTGTGTAGGATTGGACTATATTGACACTGGGATCTTAATAGCTCTGCAGGCTCTCAAAAAAAGCTGAAATACTCTGTTACTTTCAAGATTTAGATCCTCAAGATTTAGATCCTTCAATATCAGCTCTCAAACCAACCTTACAACACTGAAACTGTTGCTGTATTGAAAAGAGAGGAAGGAAAGGAAAAGGGAGAGGGGAGGAAAGGAAAAGGAAAGAGAAAGGAAAGGGAAAGGAAAGAAAAAAGTTTGTTGCACTTTCTACCATTCTTTTTTCCATTGAAAAAAGAGAGTTGGTAATTATTGATACCAGCACACTGCAGTTCTTGCAGCTTCAGTAACAACTCAGTTCTTCAGGCTTTAGATTCCCCAAATCTGTCCCTAATTCCTACCTGAATTACAACTGTGACACTCCTGTCAACAACAACAAAACCCTGACCATAAATATCTGTCCCTTCTTGACATCAGCCCTATTCCTACTACTGCAGGCTGTGCAGCATCCAGTAATGAATACCAGTTCCTCAATATTTGGATTCTTAACCCTAACTTTTACTGTTACTTTGATATGAATACTTATGGACCTCAGTCACCCAAAGTTCTTGGGCAGTAGCAAGTAGTAAATATTATGCATCTTCATGAACATTGTTCATACTCACACCTGCCCAATAGTAGAACAGAAAATAAGGTATATTCAAATACTGCCAGCAGCAATTTGTATTCTTCAAAACCTACAGTTCCAAACCCTATAGCTAACCCTACTCCTCATTCTAACCTTCATGTTAGTAGTAACAACTGGCTTATACTTTTAGGAAAAGAGAGGATACTTTAACCCTCACCTTGCCAGGTTCTGCAGGGTCCTGCAATAAATGCAGCTTCCAGGGGTAAACTTGGTTCCTGAAATCCCCAGGTCTACCCTAAACTGAGCCCTCTACTTAAAATTCACTCCTTGTTTCTATTGCAGCTTACTAAGCACTGGCTCTAACTGACACAAGCTTTCTTCCTGACTGCAGTCCTTAAAACATCCTGCAATAAGCCAGGCCCTTCAGGCTTTGAACTCCCAGTCCTAACTGTAGCATCAGCATAATTATATCCAAAGACCATGCCTTTCGAGAAAGATAATGTAAAGGATGGGCCCTAAGCAAGACCCATTTATGTCCTAAATCTGCAAGCCCTAGAGCATTCAGCAATAATCACAGTTCCCTAAGGTTCATATTTCTGAGTGTTAACTATAATCTTTACTTTAATCAAGGAATTAATCTCTACAGCTGAAGAACATAAAAATGTATTGATGCTCTTATCTCCATGAGTCCTACAGTCTCTTCATTCCCTTTGGATAGCTGTAGGGGATATAGCAATATAATTCTCTTTTGAAGATCCAGTTAGATGGCATTCTTCTCCTTGTATCAGTGTTTGTGAATTACCTTCCTACTCAGAGTTTTCATCAGTTCCTGATTATTGGAGGGGGGTGGAGTCTGTTGGCACTAAGATCCTCTTCGTCTCTTTTCTGCAGACCTTGGCTTTGTACTTGTCAATAAAGAAACAAGAAGGTGGCCAGATAAGCTCCTGCAGCTTGTGCCCTTTGAACAAGGTTTGGGGAGAGTGCAGCATCAAGGGAAAAGGTTGTAGCCTCTCCAGTTGCTGCCACCTTGGTGAGCTTGAACAGCTGGAGAAGTGCTCAATCTTGGACCCTTTTGTGAGCCTTTCTCCCATCCCCATCTCCTCCTCTCCAGCACCTTCTCAGACAGCAGGGCAGCACCTAGCCAGCTATTAGCAGGAGCAAGAGAACAGGCTGCCTTTGCCCTGTCTGTAATCTGTGTAAGGGAGGGTGATACTGGAGGCAGCTGAAAGTAGAGCAGAAGAGGCTTTTGGCTGTCTTCATCTTCAGGTGGTAAGGAGTGGGAGAGAACAGCAGCTGGGTTAGGAAAATGCTCCCCCTCCAGATGTGTGAGTCCAGGTGGGACCCTGGGCAAACAGAGTTAATCATCTCCTAGTGTCTCATTTGTAGAGGTCTGCAATGTGAAGTGTTTGAACTCATCATAAAAGAGAAGAAGCAGTTATTCTATGGACTCTGCAAACCATTCTCAGTACCTGCCTTCACTTTCACCTCCTTGCAGTGTGGCTTTAAGCATTCCTTCAGCCCAGCTATTTATTACCACGGGCTGTCCCAGCACCTGAGACCTTACTAAGCCAGGAGTTTTGTCTAATATAGATTTTCAGCAATCCTTACTTCCTCCTCTATCCTAAATTTGTCAGTACTCCACAACTCAGGTCTTTCAATCGTCTTGTTTCATAAGAGATCCCAAACCTAATACATTCCTTCCCAGCGTCTCAGGCCAAGTGTCCCTGCAGCTCTGTCTCCTTTGCTAGGCTCAAATGTTGTGTGAGCTTTGAGACCTGTTAAGTGTATAGGAAAGTGTAGTCTTACCCCTTGCTTAGAAATAAAACCAATGTGGTACCAATTTATCCAGTTTTGTGCTCTGTCAGACTCATTCTGTAGCTTAAACTGACACCAGCTTGCAGAGCAGCAAATTGAGAGCAAAGTTCTGCCTCCTTTGTAACTTCATTTTAAAAAAGGTTCCCCAAGGAAACAAAAAATCTCCACTTACGCTCATTGTCTGCTTCTCTTCTTCTTTTCCTTCCCCAGTAACTTCTGCATGCTTTTTCCAGTTCCAGTGGTATTTGACAGCAGGAGAGACAGGATGAAGCTTCAAAACAAATGGTCCCCCAAATCAGTGTCTCAGTTGAAGAAATCCTTCAGTGGTCCCCTGTTCACTCCTGCCTGCCAGCTGCCTTTTCAGTACACGTGTGCTTTGGAGTCAGACAGCACATGCTGCCTCCTCCCCAACCTGGTGATCTCAGGAAGCAACTCCTTCCCTGAGCTGCCCTAGCAGGTTAGAAATATTTAAACCTGACAGCAACGAGTCTTTGCAAAGGTGGAGGTATAAAGAAGAGATTTCAGCTGTTCCAAAGCACTTTAGAAAGTTACTGCCTTACCAACCATTAACTTCATGTAATGTTATACCAAGCGTGGCTGAGACACTTGTGCTTTATGGGAGGCAAATGGGTCTCACCCTGGTAGCTCTGAGGACCAGTGGTACCTCCCCCCAGCTGAGGGTTCAGAGTTGCACCCATCCCACCAGAAGATGGGGCAAGCTGAATGGCAGATGGGAAGCACGGGGGGGATGCTGGTGGCAGGGCACTGCTGCAGCACCCCCAGCACTCCACCAAAGGCTTTCTCCAAAAGCTGGGGGGGAACAGGGTTCCTACCAAACTTCCAGCTTTTGTCAGACACGGGTATCTTGCCTGTTTCCAGAGCAGCAAAGCTGCGTTCTGCTCCAGATGAAATGGTAAATTGCATCAGCTCTAAACAGACCCTGGAGCATCTTTCAAGTGATGACTACTACTGTGTAGTAGTGACTCACGTGAAGATGTAGCATCACAGTTTGCTGACTGATTTGATGCAAAGGGAAGATCCTTTTTTTTCCTGACAGACACATTTTTGCTGTTTTTCACATAGGTTTGTATTACAGAGATACATACTTTGTCTTCTGCTTTAGCAGTCAGTTTTGCAGAGAAAAGTCTGCTGGCAGCTTATTTCCTTGCATGGTGAATTTGGAACAGATGATCAGACCTCAGAGGTGCTGCTCAGCCCCCCAGGCAGTGATCATGGCCACGGGAAGCCTGACATAAGAGATGAAATGTGTGCAGCCCTAATGGAGTGCAGGAGGCATAGGGTCCTTTTACCTCCACACTCAGAATGCCCTCAGCTGGCTACCAGTTAGCTGAGACAAAAATGAACAATTCATGAGAGATCTGTGGTTTAAAAAGCAGATTCTTTCTCTTCCCTCCATCCAACAGATAAGAAACTTCTTCCCTCCAAAGACACCACGCGTGGGTGTTTCTAAACACACTGCTTTGTTTTGTCATTGAATCCTTAGGATGGGGCATGTGTTGAAGACTGCAGACTGTGAGACATGTCAGAGCCACCTTGCTCATGGTAGAGGGGAAGGGAGAAGCAGAAGTGAATGGCTTGTTTGTCTTCCTGCAGGAAGAAAAAATGCAACTAAAATACTGTTCTTGACTTTAAAATAGTCTTTACCAAACTGACCAGGGGAAGAAAAAAAAAAAGAAAAAGATTACCAGTCAAATGTTTGCATTCAAGGGAGTGAAAAAGTTCTCTGATGGCATTATTTCTTGGGGAATGATTGGACTGATACTGCATTTCACTGCTTGCTGAAGTTTCACACAGAGACGGCTCAGGGTGGTTGCAGGAAATAAATGTATGCAGGAAATACCCCAGGCTTGGCTGGGGTACTATGGGCATCCAAAAGCCAATCTGAAACTGCTGACATTCCATAAAAACTGGCCTAAGTTTTCCAAGTTGGAAAGTTTCTGGCAATGTCAGGATGGTAATTAGCAATTGATTTTCATCTGGCAGCTTGCCATGTGGTCAGAGTGATAGACACCAGAACTCTTTAACACATTTAATGGGATTTTTCCTTCCATTTACACTATCATAAATTACAAAGCATATTTCACTTCACAAAATAAAACCATTTCCAGATCATTTTTATGACAGTATTAAGTAGTACATAACCTACAACAAATAGTCCTGTACAAGGCAGGAGGATCTATGGAAATATTGGGAACTCAGACTATTTAGCATTTGCTCTGCAATCTGGGTTAATCTATCTAGCCCTTAGTTATTTATCTAGAAGATGACAAATTTACAGTCATAACCTTCACTGCCCTTCATTATCTTAGTTACTCATATTTTTCAATTTAAATAGAAACATGTGCTCCCTGAAATAATTCAGGAAACTGCATCGCTGAGTTACTGAGCATATGATACAAACAATCAAGATGAGGGATTACTATAATTTTTTTTTGTATCGAAAACTTAGTTTGGTAGTAAAGTATGTTGATTTTTCTATGCTTGCAGAAACATCTCATGCTGAGAAACAGTTTTAACATTAGGAATAAGTTGCAGTTAGACTATGAATGTTTGTGAGGGGACAAAAATATTAAAATTTGATAATAATTAAATTTACCAACTCCCACATTTCCTACTCATTCTTTTTTTTTTTCTTTTTTTTTTTTTTTTTTTAATAAACAAACCATCAGGAAACATTCAAGATAAATACCTACATTTTTAGCAGATTTACTGTACGTTTATAAATACAGAAACATGACAAAACGTAACTCAATTTTCACAGAAAAACCAAATCCTTCATAATTAACCCAAAAAAGTGCTAACTTTTCAACAAGGCCAGAAAATATCCAGTGTCCCAGCATCACTTAACTTACATATTACTGTAATCCAAGAAATATCTGGCATGGGAAACTGATACTACCACCAGGACTTTTGAAAAATTCTTAATATCATATTTTACATGGGAATAAAAAAAAAGAGAAAATGCTATATAATTTGGGAAATATCAAAAGGTTAAAAGTGTACAATCTTAGGATGCTAATGTCTAAATGCAAGGAAACCTAAGGAAAGCTGGAATACACACAAAAGAATTCTTTAAAACACTTGCAATGAAAGAGGTATGTCAGGATAATACTGCATTAGTGGTAACTGTTTTCACTATATCATAGCAAAAATGCAGGAAAGAATTACATGGAAAATAATCAATGCACCGCATTGATTTATAGTTTGTTAAAATAAAATGCCATTCTTTCAGCTAGGTAAAGTAAAAATATCTTTATAATATAGGTTCTGTTTCACAATTGACATATATAATTATGTCTCATGGAGAGGGAAATGTATACAAGTAACACTGATTAAGTACCTTTTTGCTTCTCTAGCCATATTAAAATATGTTTTGTGTTTCTTAATAAGTTAACAATAAAATTGTTTGCAACTTCTCAAAACAAATATACATCTGAGGCAAGGCAAAAGATACAAGGTAAGAGGATTTTTTTCTGACCTTTGTTTTTCCCTTCTACAAAAAGGCTTATGTCTATGAGACATAGGCTTTCCCTAAACATTTTGGCATCCATCTGCAACTTTGCAGAAATTGAAGTGCAGTCAAGGAACTTATCCTTTATGTTTAAAAAAAAATTACAGAATGTTGTTTTTCCTTCAAACTAATTATTTCAAAACAAATTGCTTTGAAGATGTGCCTCTCTGGCTAAAAAAGAACATCTTCATTTTCTATTAAAATCTGCACAATTAACTTCTGGTACCGCATGTCATTCAGTGTAGCAAGGGTACTGTCCTCTGGAGGTCTCATTAAAGTAGGCCCAAACACTATTCCCAGGTTTTCAGCATTCATAAAATTATCCTTTTCATGCAAGGTAACCCTAAAATAAGAAAAAAAAAGAAAAAAAGAAAAACGTAAGAAGTTTTTACCTCCCATAAAAGAATATCTTTATCTGTAGTCCCACTTCACATCAAACATTGGTAGATAATAGCATTTTTCAGTAATTTCTTTTTACTTTCATTCGGTATAGTACCTATTTCCACTGCAAGTACAATGCAGTTACAGTGGGGCTGAGACTTCAGCACCTTTAAATACTCCCCTGATGTTTCAAGTGATTTTTTTTCCATGTGGCTATCCATTAGGATGTAAAAATTAGTGGCAATTGCTGCTCTAAAAGACATAATCATGGTTTAAATGATGATGTATGTAGCTCTACTCTACTGTAAGTACAGCTCTCTGGCGTGTTGTACCAGGTGTAGATGTGTTTCAAGAATATGAACCCAGATTTCATTTTGGTTACCAGTGACTCTGCTGCTTCCAGCCTGCAGGAACCCACTCACTTCTGTCTTGCTGGCTGCCTCAGGCCAACCAACACCTGAGTGATTCTGATTGCTTGTTATGCTTTAGAAGTAGGCTGTAACCTGGAGCAGTCCAGAGAGGTGGCTTGCTGAAGTCAGGCTGCTAGAAATGCCACCTGATCTTGACAGAGAACAGAAATGCTTCTAGAAAGGAGCCTCAGTTGTTCCCTGATTTGAGTCATAAAATGTAAATACAAAAAAGGTAAGGTACTTGTGGCTGCAGCCATCAGAGATTGCCAAGGATGCAGAGAAGTCATCCTTTAGGCCTGATGGAAAATGCACAATGTTCTCTAGGGTTGCCCTCCAGGCACTAGAGGTGGATTACATCACTGTTGTCCCAGCAAGCCTTTGGTATTTGAGTTCAGTCCTGAGGATGCTCTTGCATTGCAGCATAGAAACAACAGTAATCCCTTGATCAGTCACAGTCCCTCATGGACCAGACACTGTTCCTGAGTAGGGTATGGGTGCAGTGTCACACCTCCATTCACAATGCCTCTGCCAGGGTGGACCACATCTGGTTTTGGAGTCAGCTCTCTTGGCAAAAGCTGTGACCACCCTTGGCCATGGCAATTCCTAGCTGGGCAGCTGTTAGGATTCACTTGTGCTGTCAGGGGAGCACGAAGAGGCTGAAACCAGCAGTAATCTGGTCTTCCCTTGTTTGCAGGGTCTTGATGCAACTAGGGTTTGCTTCTACAAATGGCCCTCTGCAAGGAGTGGCTCTGTCACCAAAAATCACTGTTCTTTTTGCTTTCAGGACAGAAATTTGTTAGTGCCCTTGCTGACAGATAAGTCACCATCTGCTAACATCAACACGTTAACTGTACTTTGCAAGGACAAAAGACAAACCAAGGCTGCCTAGCCCAAGCCACCTCTGTGCAAGCGTATGGTAACACTCTGCTTTCAACCTGTGGCTGAACAGCTATGCCATGCTGCAGACATCTTGCTAAAACCTCTGTGCAGAGTGTGGTGCTTGCTGCGTGACCTGGGGTGAACACAGAGAAGATTCACAGCTTCATGTCAGCATGGATGGAGTTGCATGTATTTGGCCACAGGGGGGACTGCTCAAACTATTGTAATTCCTCCAGCTTTGAGCAAAAAAAGTGTTACCAGAAAGGTAGCTGCAGAAAACAATTAATTTATTAACTGACAAACTTATTTTTCCTTGCACTGTCCTTTGCTGGGTTTTCCCATGCTTCTCATGCTTTTCCTATTCAGTGCAGTTTCTTTTCTGCTGATAAACAGGACTGGCATAGGGGCTGTGATCCTGCAATCCTGTGATCTTTACACGGACTTCGTGACACCAGTGCATGTTTCCTCCGTGTAGGCAGAGCCCTGTGGGACTCTATGTTTAACCTATAGAAAAGCACAGTCTGAACCTAAAGGATCCATTCCTCTTTCATGTTCAGATCTCTGACAGATTTGCCATAGGTTCTGACATGCACTTGATTTCCCTGCAGATGCTGAAAGCTGTTTAGGAAAGGAGTGGAAATTCATTGCGTGACTTGCAGGTATTTGAGAGAGAAAGCTTAATCAGCTGTTTGGACTATTTTTGTCTCATCAGTAGTTCAACTCAACAGCTGAAGCAAAGCCTTTCATAGAGCATTTCATAGAAAAGAAGGAAGGCAAGTCAATAGTTGGCTATTAAAATTTGCTGCCAGGTCATGAAAATAGTGATTCTGTATGCAGGTCCCTGGATCGTCTACAGTCTTCATGGGCCTTCTTAAAAGCCAGCATGGTTCATCCTGAATTTTCCATGCATATGTGCTGACAAAGGTGGATATTTGCACATCTCACTTCTGCAGTCTGAAGAAGCTCCTGTGCGCCCAGGTGATCTCTCATCGAGAGGAAAAAAATACTCAGTTGTAATGACCTGAGCTGATTCAAAATGAGGAAAAGTCTCTGCATAATGATTGCGCATGAAATACACTTCACACAAGCTCTCCAATGCAATTTTATGAGTTGAGGTCTTTTTCTTTTCTTGTTAGCATTAGTAGTGCAGAATAATGCAGATCAAACCCAGAAAATAATCCAAATTTGCAGCTGTGCTGCCAGCAGTGGGACAATTCAGAAGAGATGAAAAATTAAATTCAGGCAGCTTTTGGAATGTTGTCTCTTATGACTAGAAACACTTTGGAAAGCAAATGGTGCAGTGTGTTTAAAACCAAAAGAGAAAGGAAATAACTGGTAAGGGCCTGTATTTCTTTTGCTAGTCAAATAATACACACTGTATTGTTTTTACTATGTCCTGCTTAATTCTTGGCTTAACTGTGATGTAAGCAAGCAGCTTGTAAGAGACAGCTCTTTCCTTATAGGGTTATCACTCAGGAAGACAAATCAGGAGGTAAGGGGAGACAAAAGCAAAGTTTGAGCAAGGGACTTGCTGCAGCACATGTAGCAAAGCTCTAAAGTACCCACTGTTCCACTATTTGTTTCAGATATTGCCTGGCTCAGAGAAATGTGGCAAATCTCACTTAACTCTTCCCAGGCTGGCAGTGATCTGCCAGCAAAAGGAACTGTGCCACATATGAGCATAGCTTATATGCCTTTATACAAACATAACTTGCCTGTTCATTTGTAACATTATTGCTTTACTGGCAGTGCCCTAATGGAAGTTGTATTGGTACATTGAATAATATCTCTCTTTCAAAGCAGAAAATTGTTAAACTCTACAAAAATTATCCTACATGCCAATTAACTCACTTTTTGAGATGAATCATTAGGTATCTAAGTGTCTCATAGTGAGCAGCAGGGAGTAACATCAACACTTCATGTATTGCTTCTAGTCGTTCATCAGGATTGGAGATTTCTGTAAAAACACCAAAGAGGATTAATGTTACTAGGGCTTTCCATTTGTAATCACCAATAATTCAGGAAGCTAAGGTATTATTATGGAGTCATTTACAAACCTTCACTGTGCTTGGAGGGATAAATTGGAAACTCATAAACATAGAACTTATCAGCAATTTCTGCATCCTCAAAAAAAAAAAAAAAAAAGGCTTTTCAAAGAAATCAGACCCAATAGTTGTCTCTGTGGTCTGTAGCTCTATCTACAGAGCTGTACAGGGACATGTCCAAGGTTCATTCAGTGCTTCCTAATACTTTGTCTGGAACTGACTCTTGAAAGTCTTATATAAGATTACTTCCATTAGCTTTCAACACCAGATGGGATTGTGGATGTATGCTTCAGAGACTGTGCCTGAACATACACATTTAGCTAGAAATTCAGATGACATGGAATTACTTAAAGAAAGATTTGTGAACATCTTTATGTAGGTATTGGTGATCAGAGAGCATGAGTGCTCATTTGGCAGTCTCTCTAAAAATCTGAGCATAATTTACATGTATTTTACATGAAAAGTATGGGTTCCTAATCTGTGAACTGAGTCAGAGTTATATTTGCTGCATGACTTTCCACACAAATGGCACCAGGAGCTTGAAATTTTAGAAGATTAAGAATCTTTTTCTTTTGAGAGACTGTTGTGTCAGCATCACAGGAACTGCCTCCTCTGGGCACGCTCTTCAAAGGACTAGGGAAGGCATCACTGTTACACAGGCAAACTGCTGTTGTTGCTGCTTATTGATGTACTGGGTGACATTTCAAAATTACTAAGGATACCTTTTAAAGACAAAAGTATGCTATTTCTTAGATGCTCCAGATCTTTCATATTTTTTGCCAATAACGTGATTCTGATGCAATCCACTCGATGAGTTTTCATTAGAGACTATCATTACATGGAAGGCTGTGCCCCCCGGAGAGCAGAATTTCAGGTAAATCTCATCTCTCTGCCAACATTATGGCAGAGAATGCTTCTTGTCCTCCTCTCTCTCGTAGTGTGTACCCCTGCCTCTAGGCAGGGTGTAACTGCACAGTGAAAGGGACAATTGGGGCCCCACCAGCTGTCCATCAGACATGTCTACACTGCCAACTCACCAACAGGACAACTGACCACCGACCAGCAGGTGATGCTTTTTCAGCCCTGTGAACAGAACCCTGGGGAGCAGGTGGCTCTGCTTATGGTGCTCTGAATTTTGCAAGGAAACTGTGCACAGACTGGGGAGTTCAAGTGCATGCATCACACAATTTGTAACACAAAAATTAATGGTCAGATAAAGGCAACTCAAATGTGATACAAATGGGGCTAAGAAAACAATAAATCAGTTTTTAAAAGTGATGTGAAGCAAATGCACTTACAAAACATAAAAAAAAAAAATTTAAAGTGACATTAAGTGAATGAAAATCTAAACCACCTAAAAATATTTTCTAAAAGTAATGTTGAACAAAGACACTTAAAACCCATCAAAACACAGCTTTTAAAAGTGACTTAGGGGGCTGCAACCTGAAACAAACTAGTCATAATACATTTAATTGAGTTACCTTTATCTTATAAATAATTTTTCATTTCTCACATTTGATTGAGTGGCCTTTTTCTCACTGTTACTTTTTCATCATACAAACTGTGTGGCACACATACTTGAACTACTACATAGATGCACAGTTTCCTTGAAAAATGCAAAGCACTGTGACCATAGCTTCCTGCTCCCCAAGTTTCTCTTCACAGGGCTGGGATGGTGTACCTGCATCATGTCCCATCTGCAACAACATTCAGGCAAAGGTTTCATGTGAAACAAGGACGTGGCAGAGAAGTAGTCAACAGAACAATGCCCTTCCTTCTGATCTGTTGTCTGTCCTTTCTTTTTTCTTTGAGGTGGACAGCTTTATGGGTGGGAAATGTAATTAAAGATCAGCACAAATTACTATGCACTACTTACTTGCTGCCTCTATGAACTTGGAATAGGTGTCATAGGTGATCACAGGAATTGGTAAGTCTCTGAAGTATAGCTTCAGTGCTCCTGCAATGATGTTTATGTCTGGATAAATAGTGGCAGAAATATCAGCCTTGTCACCATCTAGAAGAAGAAAAAGAAATCTTTTTGAAACCAGGCTAATTTTGACTGAAGCAAGGCTAGGATTCTAACTCAGATTTATTGTGTCCGACCTGACAATAGAAAAACCTTGAAAGCATTTGAAAGGATTAAATGAGAATATATTGCTACCCATTTTACAGCATGTGAATGAGGAATAGTAGTTTCTTTATCTTCCAGTAAACGATTTATTTGATTACCTCTTTTCAAGAGGCTAGTGATTACATCAACAAAATCTGCAGCATCCCATCTCTCATAAAATGGTTTAGCATTGGATGAAAAAATCACGGTTAATAGTATACTTATTGAATTTGGCCCATTTATTCACTGAAAATAAGCTCTTAATAACTTGTCCTGATGTTGTGTTTTGTATTTGCAGATCTATGCACAGTAGTATGAACCATTCTTTTCATTTTCACTTGGGTAAACAGATTTGCAGAGAAATTACAAAAATTTCCAATCACTTCCGTGAGACCAGAAGGAAAAATCAGAGTAAACATCCAAATCTTGTAATCTATACTGATTAGTTGGTAAGAAACCGACCTTATTTTCTGGATGTCCTCTATTGTCTTCATATTTGACTTATTTATTTATAGCAAAGATTTGAATTTAAATAGACATGCTGTGGCATTTAGCTATACAATTTATTCTGAGATGTGGATTGCAATTTGTTAAATGAATATGGATACTGGTAATGGATGGAAAGCTAAATAGATGAATTATGGGACTGAAATGACATACATTTTGTTTGTCACATATAGAGCATTTAGTCAGAACTCCATTAAGGAGCATTTTAATCACTTGAGCTTAACATTTACAAGTGTTGTGTGACCCCTTGACCAATGTGTGGCTAGCAGCGAGTGAAATTACAAGAACTACAGTGAGGCTGGATTACTGTTATTTTTCAACTTTAGGTGTTCTGTTCTACCTAGAACTCTCATATCCATGTTTTTTCTCTAGACCAAAAAATTCTGCTGTGTTCTTTTCCTGGGCCCTGTCCTTGGTGGTATTCCAGTAAAAAGACAGGGTAGGGCACTGGTCAAGCAAGAGCAGAGGCTGTCTGGATTTAATCCCCAGCTTTACCTCAGGCTTCTCTGAGATCAGTTATAACTCACAGTCCTTAATCCTCACCTTTCAAGTGAGGATAATAGCTCTTCCCTCCCAGGAGGTGGAAGAAGATTAGGACCATACGGTGAGGAGGGTGACACGAGGTTCTGCTTGCTTGAACAACAGGTGCCAGGAGGGGCAAGCACAATCTTGGGCTGTTACCACTGAGGTGCTGACATACTGCAAAGCCATCACCCTGCTTGTCTCACAGTAACTAGTGCTTGTAGACATGCCCTGATACAGACAGATGTGTGGCTGTGCTTGATACATGGCATCTAAGATGGTGATAAAGGCTTTCACAGCAGAGTAAAAGAGTTTATATTGATTGTTGGCATTTTATACAAACCTATGGCATTAATCTTGAAGGGATACGTCCTGTCCAATGTTTGCACATAATTCTCATTAAGACTAATAGCACTACATGTTCTCATCAAGAGGAGATTATATGCTTAAGTGTTTAAAACAAGCAGCCTTTCTTGATGCAGCTGAGCAGTCTGAATACATCCATCAGCATTTAATTTAATACAGCATCAATAAGCCCTAGGAGGATGTTTACACTGCCCCAATCTTTTGTTTAATCCACACGTTCCAGGCACAGTAGCATTAGTCTTGTAAAGCTTTGTGTGGAGAGCTCTATTTAATTGATGGACACTGAGCACTCAAAATGCTCCACTGAAAATAGATACCTCCAAGGAGCTGCATCAGGACAGATACAGCAAAGCAGAAGGTTGCATCTATTATCCAGGTCACCAGTACACTAAATGGAAGCGTTATTTATTTAGTACTTTTGCAAAGCAGCCCAGAAAGCTGCCTTAAAGGGACACTTCAGCTAGAGGTCCTTCAGACTGCAGTGTACTTCAAACATACCTCTTCTTTACATATTTGCTTACTGTAGGAAAATGCATTAATTCCTGAGTCAGAGAGTTTTCTCTTCCCTTCATAGACAAGTGTACATACAATGGAAATACGGTGAAGATTATTTTAAAGTGAGCATAACAATACATGTGTTATAATATACCTACACATTTCTGCAGTGGATATGTAAAGAAAGGTTGCTTTCTATTTTCCTTTGGAAGATTTCGTATTATCTCTTTTTTTTCCCCCCTTTTTTCCCCTCCTTTCAGTTTCAGCAAGAAACCGGTCATTGAAGACCCGTGGCAGGCTGCAGTCATTTCTTATCCTCATCAAATCCTTGAATTTATATTTTTATTTAAATATCCTTAAAAATCAAAGCACTAAGAAAGAAAAGTTATTTCACAGATGGTAAAGTCATGGCATATTTCACAGGAGATACACTGCATGATCCACCTTCTAGATGCACTGTATGAACTACATCTATTTTATATGGCACCTTCTGTACTAGAACAATATTTTTTTAAACTCTTCAGTAACTTTCCTGAGATTATAATTAGTATTATCAGTATCATTGTAGTGGCCATACGTGAGACAACAAGTTTTTGAATTTTGGATTACAATTTCATTTTGGCTTTACAAACCTAATCAGTCCAACCCAAACCCCATCATTTATCTTTCCTTGTGACTTTGACTCCCAGCACATTTTGTTGCATTATGTTGAAGTTTGAGTATCTCAAGACCAAGACAATCTTTACTCTGTTCCTTGAAGGCTTAAGCTGACTCTGGATGGCATAGAAATATATCAATAGGTTATTAGAGAATGAAACGGAATAAGTAGCACATTCTTAAAGCCTCAGCAGTGCTTTCTGAATACTCAATTACAGTTATACTTAGGTTCCTTCCTCTCTAATGCTTTGTTTTTACTGAACCACCTTTGTGATGCTAATGTACTTCTCTGGTTTTTCTTGAATTTGGCATTTGACAGGTTTTCAGCTACACTCACAAAAGAGTATGAGTATGAGTTAGGATGCCTCTAAGTCCTCATGTAATATTTAACAGCATAATATTTTAAGCAAGTGTATTGTACCAGCCTGTCATGCAAACAAGTGGGGGGACAGAATGCACTGGTGACAATGGCAGCTCTGTGGGTAAAGCACACAATGGGGGTTTTCTGGATGCCACAACGCCACAGCTCAACAATACTGACAGGGAGCAACTGTCGCTTTACAGCACCAACATTCACCAGATTAAATGAATCCACATTATTCCACTCCTTGTCATTAGAAAAAAAAAAAAAATCACTAAAATGGAACATTGTCAGTGGCTCAGAGAGCCTAATGATAATTTACAGTAGGAGCATTTACACTGCTTTGGCTTTGGAAGGTTGTCTTGGTTTAAATCGGATGATGACCGACTTCTCCCTGTTTTAAAACCAACGACCCCAGCTTCATGGGGCCCAATTAGCAGGATGTGGGATGCCAGGCTCTACCCGAGCTGTTAACTTTCAAACCTGCCTTTGCTTTCCTGTCCTGGCTGTAATTCTTTGGAAGCAACAACTGAGTGTCCCTTTGGCAAGGCAGAATTAGTCAGAGGGAGGGTGTGCTTCTCTTCTTTGTGTCCCTTCATCTGCCCATGAAATCAGAAGGAGAGTCAGCCCCTGCACCTCATCCCTGCATCATACTGTCCCTCTGGCTCCTGTGCCGTGACAAAGAGCTTGGGGAACCACAAAGCTCAATGGCATTATTTGAAGGATGGGTCCAGCACACTAAATGGGAGGACTCATTGTCTATTTTCAAGCCCGTTTATTAAAAGCTGTATTTCCAGAGTTCCAAAAGCATCCTGGCATTCCAGCCAGATGCCTGGGGACCGACTCGGAAACAATGGGCAAGAAAGGAGCTCTGAAATGCCAGAGAGCAGTGCTCTGCTGCTGCAGGCACCATGCCATATAAGCCTTCTTGTAAACCCCTCAACTTCCATTCTAAAGCTAGTTAAGTATTTTTTATCCCTGCTCTTATTACAAGGTTATTTCAGAGCCTGATTTTCAGATGGTGAAAAAACGGTCTTTAAATTGTCAAACAAAATTTATTCCCAGCCGGTGTGCATCTTCTTGTGTTGTACTAGGACTACCCATTATACTAAAGAGTTCTACACCCCTGCTCTCAGCTTCACCTTTGACAGGAAACTGTCTCAAGCTCTTTTGAAAACATGTACCTTCTGCTATGCAGTGTGCTCCAGAGATAATGACATTGCCACAGATACGGCTGTTTCTGCTGCAGCACCTCTCTTTTAACAGAACTGACCAGGAAATTTCCATGTTATATTTCAGAACCAAATTTTCCTAGTTTTTTAAATATTAATTTACTTTTTTACCTTTGTGAAAAATATAATAATTTCCTGAAGTGAAAGTGAAAACAACAGTTCTGTAAACCTTCCACAAACTTCAGCTTCTGAGCAGATAATGAAATTTGAACAAAAACCTTCCAGGAGCTGCTGAAGGCAAGACCTGTCACCTGTCTCTCAGCTCCTTTCTCTGTTACCTGGGACAAAGATCTGGGATGTCCCACATTCTTGGGATAGTCCATTCCCTGATGTTCTGGCTTCTAGGGATAAGCAGGGGTAACTGGGCAGCAGAAAAGCAACACTCCCACCTGTGGGGCTGGGATGCAGAAGGGATGGAGGAGTCCCTCTATCTCTCTAAAGTTGGATCTCACAGGGAAGCAAGCCCTGACTGAGCTGTCAGGCTGGAAATGTCTTGCCAATTGAGCCTTCTGCCAGATGATAACTTCTAGCTGCACAGCCCAGAAGTCAGAACAAAAAATCTATTTTAGTTTTCTTTAAATCTGTGCAAAAAACCGAAAAATCTAACTCCTTCTGCTTTTCCATCTCAGTTCAGGGAGAAAACATTTTCAAAACTGTAAAGTGAAGTTCTTAACCTCTGGTCTCAGTAATATTCTAGCCATGTACTTCTCATAAAAATATTTTGCTTGCTGTTCCACCACTTTTAGCATTATTTATGGCAACACTCTCTTTCCTTTCTTATCCCTTTTCCCTCCTGAGACTGTTAAACAAAAATGAAGACAAGGCTTTTTATAAATTTATGCCCAATGGTTTTACCCACAGCCTGTGTATGAAAACTCAGTCCTTGCTTTCTTACATAAAGGTTTATCTGTGTTTGTTGGGTTTTTTCCCCCTTTGGAAATCCAGAACTGCTAGGCATCCTCCTGTTTCTAGGTGCTGCCTTCTTTGCCAGTAAATCACACTTTCTTCCTTGCTGTGGGTCTAATTCAAATGCATATTGGCACCAGACTATGCCATGGGTATAGGCAATGATAAAAGATAAATTGTCTGTAAACCTGAACTGGCTCAAATAGTTCAAGGCATTTTCAAAGGAACTTCAGCTGCAGCAGTGTGCAAGTCATGCTCAGATATAAATTTCCATCTGCTTTCTTCAACCTCTTCCCTCTTTAACCTGTGGTTCTCCTTCTGGGTTTCATTCGGGATGGAACACTTAAGAGGTGAATTAACAAATAGAAGAAAAGTGTTTTGCCAGGCCAGATTTACCTGCAAGGAGCAGAGTGGGACCTATGGGGACTGTGGCTCTCTCAGTACCACTGCTACATGTGGCACATGGGCAACATGTATCTTCCTTTGATAGCAGTCACATCACTCTACATCTCTTCCACCCAGATCATGGCTGCCCTATGTGTGTATATGTATATATTCACAACTGCAGCATCCAACACAGTTTAAAACCTGTTTTATTTTTTAAAGGATATTTCAGCATAGCATGAAACCAGTCACTTTGGCAATTCCTAGCTGGACTTTGCCAGTGATGTCTCTGTGACAAGTTGTCTCCAAACAAGAAAGTATTCAGGCCCAGTAAGTGTAAGATATGCCACCCACAGGCTTTTCTGATCCTGCCCAGCCTCCTCAGGAGCCCCCACAACTCCTGCCCATGGGCTCCCAAAGTCCTAGTCCCTGCCTGACCACATCCTAGCTGTCCCCAGCTGGGTCATGGCCATGCCTGTGCCTGGATGTCTACCCTTCTGGTTGGCACCCTGACCTGCAGCTGACTTTCTGGTTTGACCTGGACCTGCCTTGTCCCCATGGGCTTGCAATCACGGGGCTGTGTCTAATTCTATTTCCTAACATGACAGGAGTAATATTGAAAAAAAGTAAGTAGGAAGACAAACATTACTCAGGGGAAAGAAGAATATCTATGTAACTTCCTAGATGAACTTAGTATATGTCTTCTGTTCATAAAGGCCTACTCTGCAACCACTTATATATACACTTAAAACTAAGATGTCAGTTTACACCAAGAACCAAGGTAATCAGGTAAGTCAATTCAGAAGGGCTACTAGGATGGTAATCAGGCAGTGTTTTAATCATTATTTTTTTCAATATGCTGTAAAACCAATCTCCTCAATGCTCCTTTCATCTGTTGTGCAGACACAATCATGCACAGTGGTATGGTGCTTTCTGCAAGGCTACATTCAAAATAACTTCCCAGTTGCAGTTCCTGGTTCTTAAACTCAAAAACAGATTATCATATTGTAAAGCACTGAGTCTACCAAGGACAGGACTAAGAACTTTTCCCTGGGACTATCCAAGCTCATCCTTGTAGTAGGAGCCCAGGTTGCACAGCTAGGTTGAGCATTCATCCAGTCCCTTGAGCATTTAGCCTCCTGCCTACCATTACTTGCTGTTTCATTATCCCCTCCAACTATGAAACAAGATTTCTTCTTAAGAAAAGCACTACAGATTAATTTAAGAACACAGAAAAGAGAAGTTGCTTTCTGTATTTCTGCTTATATGCCAGTTTCATTACCATGGTACCCATATAAACCCAAGAAGAACTGAAAAGCCCTAGAACTGGAAGCTTAGATTAAAACTGTGCAAGATTAAAAAATGGCATACCTCTATCAAAGGCCATTTTCACATCTTCAATGTGCTCAGTGAAGCCAGAGACTCTATAGAGGCCCTCAGACTTTAAGCCTGAAAGAAAAAGTTCTTGGTTAACTTTGCTTCAGTAATCAACAAATTCAGTCTTAAAACCAATGAAGAAAGAACAGATCCAGTACATGTAGCAAGGTATTAATTGTAATGTGAAACTCTGGAGCACTTAAGGAATGACCAAGATAATTTAATTTTTTTTTTTAAGGACTAAAGAATTCTAGAATTTATACATTCTGATTTTGTTAGGTACACAGTTGATTATGTTAGAGGAAAATACTGCAATTTGCTAATGGTGGGACATGTGATCTTATCATGATTTATTCATGTTATGTGGGAGATTTTCCTGGATTTGGCTATAATTAATAAAGCTTTAGAGCTCTCCTTTCCTTTTACTATTTGCTTACTGATAAATAGCAATGCAAGTAAGAGATTGCATTTCTACACAAGCACATTTGTTCCCAATTTTGCTGCCAGTTTCACTTATATACAGCTGAGAGATGTAATGGATACATCAGTGCATCCCTTCTACAGCTCTGTATCACCACAAGAGACCTGCTTACTTGCACAGCTCTCCCCCCACTGCTCCACACCAGCATGAAACGTGGAGCTCCCCACCAGAGCAGGCAAAGCTCGCCAAGCACAACTACACACACATAACTTATTTTAATCCCAGAGCTCCTTATTGTGACCACGCACAGTGCTAACCTACTTCTAAGATCCCATACACTCTGTTTTCTTGAGAACATAATCAGTATCTCACATAGTCCTATGGCAATTAAAGCAAAAATTGAAAGATGTTGGAAAAACAAAGAGCGGGCGACAGATTTTAGCTCAATCAATAAATGTACAAGTAAGTGATTAGATCTCCAATGTGATGTAGCATCCTGCTACAGCATCGGAGTAAAGCTCTTCTGTCTTAGTCCAAACTATTCTTTCTATTTGTCCCTGCACTGATGATATAATCCCACTAGAGCAGGGGCTTTACTCATAAATCTTTGGTTGATTTCAGTAGATCATGCGTGGCTTTGAAATCCCCATGGCTATTATCAGTGTGTTGCCATGCAGATTACTGGGATGCCATGAATTCAACATTATGAGATTTCTGTGCTGAAGCTATGACTAACAGGGAAATTTGGCTTATTGGGCAGCACAACATACACATCTGCTGTCCAAAGCAAATGTGTTTTGTTGGATGGGATACAGTATTTCTTCAATTTGGCACACATCTCTGTACTAAAAATGTGTCACAAGCTGGAGTTTTGCTCTGACATGCTGCCTGAGCCACAGTGTCCATCAGCCATTAGCAGAGCATCATGCACAAACCCTGCACAGTTTGTGACAAAACACCACAGCCTGTGACCTCACTTGTCTGAGTCACTTCCAGTCACTTGTGTTCTCTTGCCGGTAATTTCTGGAAAGGTTATTAATAAGGGATTTGATTTAAACTGATTACTCTGAAATTGGAAGTGTCCCTAGGTATGCTAAAAGAAAATAATGAAAAAAGACACATAAACATGAACGTAAAGTTCACTTTAAAGTTCACCTCTTTCAGAAGTGTAACATAATACATGTTTTGACATGTTTTCAGAAAGCACTTCAGGAAAACTGCATTACGAAATGCCCTGATTTAATTTTACTAGCTAATGCAAAGCTATGGATCACCTACACTAAAAAAAACCCTTCTCTCATCCTGTCTTCAGTGTGCATGAACATACTGCCTCGTCCTAGCTTAGCACATATTTCAAGTCATCTTCATTTAAGTGTGTCTGCTGCTTTCCTAAGTGCACAAACCTCTTGCTTCGATCTCTCGAATGCAGGAATCCACAACCATTGGCCTCTGGGTATTATGGGCTTTCACTAGTGTGGTGAGATCACAGCAGTAGACTCGTTTTATCCTCTTGAGGTCTGGTTGGCAGTCGTTGGGCACATATTTGGAGCACTGCTTATGTACGTTCAACCCGCAGTCTGTAACCAAAGGTAGCCAGGTTAATTAATTTATAGTGGTGCAGAGAGATTTTATCTGTGTATTTATCTACATCAAGAAAGGGGAATAATTTCCTCATCAATCAGCAAAGATAGAATAAATAAATATGATGGAGATGAGACAGATGAGCATGGAAATCTGTAAAAGGCTTATGGTGAACAAAATGAACTCCAGCAGTTGTTAAAAAGCTATACAGGCTCTGGGTGTCTCACACCCTACGGAGCTGAAGGTGACTGCTGGTACAGTTCAAGTCAGTTCATCACTGGACAAGTAGCTCCAGGTGTTGCATTTGAATATGTGGGACTTAACTTCTGGGTATTTTAGCTTAGCATCTTATAGAATTAGTACATTAATGACTGTCTTCAGCTGGCCAGCTTGTGGCTTAGCCCTGCTAATGGGCAAGGGACTTAAGATTCACCTGGGCACTCAAACTGGGACAATGCTTTGAGCTAGCATGGCTCCTTCCCCCTCCCACATTCTTGCAGTGTTGTGTTTTGGCTCATCAGTAGCCTTCCCTACCCTGCCTTATCATTTCACTGGTGACTAAAGTGTCCCCTGTGTTTAATCTGCAGGTCAGTTTAGGCATATAAAATGCTCTGAAAGGCAAGATGTGATTAATTTTACAAATTCTTCTTGGTGTCCTAATCCAGAGTAAAATCCTACACTTGGTTGCATGGGTTAGGTTTCTTTTAACTTAAACATCACTTCTTGATCTCCACAAATAGAGTTTCTCTGATAGATTCAAATATTCATCCAAATAAATTTATAAGCCTCAGTAAAGCAAACACCACCATAGTGAGTTACAGAACTCTCACAGAACTCTGATTCTTGTTTTCAATGACTTCCTAATTGTATCCATCACTGATGGTGCCCTTTGGGACAACTCACCACGTGTAGTATCATTACTGCTAAGTTACTTACTCCTTCTGCATGTTGACTGACTGTCCAAGTTATAAGAAATGTAAACATGACTCTATTACTTGCAGCACATTTCAGTATTATTCTCTATAAAATATTAATCAAGCAAAATGATATAATCATTACAAGCACACCTACATATTTAATGGATTTGGATGGGGTTTTGTGTTTGCCCATACTGTTATTACTACATAACACATTATTATTCTGCAAAATCTACACAAATGTTTGGAACCCCTCTGTATTGTTTTCAGTGCTATTCTGCGAGCACTTGAAGTTAAATCCAAATCTGTATACCTAGAATTAAAATGTGGTAATTTAGGGAGAATATTATGTATGTTTCATCCTAAGTAAATGTTTTCAGAAGTATAATATTTTATGTATGTGAACAAATACAGTGCTATGTATTAGTGAAGCCAGTTTTGCACGCGTTTACGATCAAATAGCTTGAACAGCAAACTATTATTAATTTCCCTCTTTTTTAATGATCTTCTGATAACCTTTGTGTCACGATTATTCACCAACATGCAGTCAAGGTATAGCAGTAGTTGAGACAGCACTTACTGAAACTGATTTGTGAAATGTATTTTGATGTTTAACTGCGGTCTAAATTTTAGGTAGCAACCCCCTCCTCTGCCTATGAAAGGCAGATGTTAGGGGCAGATGTCTCCAATGCCAATCTGAGACCAGGAATGCCTGGAGGTCAGGGCAGGGGAGGGTAAATCATGTTCAGGTAAGGATATTCAGGAGAGACATAAAAGGGACTGAAGGTCTGTAGAAAGAAGTCATGAAACTGCATTTTCAAGGAACAAAATACTATTTCACTTGCTGGATCCAAAAGCTCATGATGTGATAATTATCACATTTTTCCAAGATTATTCTTTTTCACAAAAGAACAATTATAAAATAATTAAAGCATGATTAAAATACTAATGCAGTTATGGAGGCAACAGAAAGCTAATCCGTCTAGGAAAACGAAGGTCATATTTTTTGCTTTCCCTTGAAGTGGGATACTTCAGGCTTGCAGCAACACATGGTACTTTTATAGGAAACAGGTGACAGTATTTTCAGACAAGGGCCCTTCTGACCAGTTTGTGGTAAAAAGGTGAGTTATGAAGCCTAGTTGCTGGCTGGCTATGCCATTTACAGGGTTTGTTCTTAAGACATAAAAATACTCAGGGATAAAAGATAAATTCTTGATGTATACACCAAGGCAGACGCACAACTAAGCTACCACCAAAAGGATGTCACCCTCAGTGACCAAGGGCTGATGGCTTCATTTCTGAATCAGCTAATGGGGGAAATGGTGAAGTTCTAACTTAGGCAGGAGGATTTTTTGGCTTGTTCTGTAAAGTAATTCCTATCCCCTCTCCTGCCAGGAGTGCAGGCTGGGGGTGATGTCTGAGCATTTCAAGAGAATGACAGAAAATTCTGAAGGGCTACCTGAACACCTCACTCCTTGAGCGATGAGACCCCACATGAAATTGGCGCAGTACTCACACCAGTGTGGACCTCGAAACGTATGGACCTGTAACACAAATGGGGGGGGAAGAAGAAATGGGGTCACTGGGAGGCAGATGGTCTGACAGATGGAACAACTGCAATGGATAAACAACAGAAGACTCAGTAGGAGTAAATCATTATCACACAGTGCCCACATCTTTTCAAAGTCTAGATGAAATAAACCATGGGAACAGAAATTTGCTTTGATCTTGAAGTTTATCTTTCAACAGGCTTAACATAACAGAGAACTGGGCTGTGTATGACACTGAAAACAAGTCATTTTTGCTAGCTGACATTTTAGCTTTAGTGGAGGGGAGGAAACCAGGAAAAAAAAAAAGTAATACTAATAATCTGAGGAACTGTTATCAATGCTTTTATTTGATGAGTTTGAACAAAGGAGGAATGCTTCTGAGATTCAAATGCTCTTCAACAGATCACTTGGGAGAATGGGAAATGCAGTGTCAGAAAGTCCCTTCCAATGCACCACGTTTCAGTTCCCTGCTGCTGTGTGTGACCACAGACCTGGTGCAAGACCCATGTTCTAAGAGGACCACTCAGGTCTGAAATCTGAAATGCCCATGGTGTTAAATGTGCATTTCTCTGCAACGACACTGAACAAAACTCGAGGTGATTGCTGTAAATTCCTATCAAGGATGAATGATTTGTGTAGCTGCTCCAGGTAGCGGTTGGGTAATGATCTGATTTTGCACACTGGAATTCATTATTGAGAAAAGAAAATGACAGAGTTCCCTGCTCTGTTAAGTAAACTGGACTCAGAGAGGGAAGATGTGTCAGTAGGCCTTTTTTCAGTAGGTCAGACTTCATCAGGAGGAATGAAATGACCTGTGTGCTGACAGAGCTGGCGGCTCCCCAGCCAGGTTTTGCATACTGCTGCTGCCTCCTCCACATCTTTTCCAAGGCTATGATGGAAGACCTTTTTATTTAAGATGGATGTTCTGTTAAAGTAAGGATTTAATTTTCATTGAAAAGGAGAGTAAATAGTGAGGTCTATGCCTGTGTGAATGGACTTGGTATGAGCTAGTTCTGGCCAGCGAGTTAATTGAGCTTAACAAAACATAAATCATGCACACTTTGTCTGCTAATGATTCCTTTTCCTTCTTTCTGCTCTTGTTTACCCATTGGGTGGATGGCTGAAAGGCCATTTCTACTTCCTGGGATGGGGAAAGCTGCTCTGTACTTTTCACAGAATTAAAAAAATGGACATTGCCTTTTCAGATAAATTTTGTGAAGTTTTAAGACAGGCATTTGGCTTATCTTAAAAACATTAGGTTTTGCCCTATTTTCAGGATAACACCAAAACAAGGCTGTACTCGAGTTCCTTCCCTGAGAAGGTGAAGTATTGTGATTTCAATACAGATCTCTCTGATTTAAGTGATGAAAATGTGAGCCTGACTACAAATTACTCCTGACCGACTACTCACAGTCAACAATTACCAATTTTGGTGGTAGAAGGTTTAAACTGGAACATTTCACTGGTCACATTTATTTTTTTAAATGGTATTTTACCTCTCTAAAAAATGTGTATCTCTGAGAAATGGCACTTTGCAATAAAGTTTGAGATAAATTGGTACAGACACATCTTTCTCAATCTTATTTTATTTTGCAGGGTGTGTAGCATGAGTTTCAGGTATGGATTTTAGTGCACAGTTTCCTTACTCCCTTCAGCTTGATGGTCCACAAAAGTTAGCTCTCTTTCACTTCAGTTTTCCCTGGATCTGCATTTTAGCTCAAATGGCAAATTCCCTGCTGAAATGCCCTGTGAAAAGTGAAACTTTGTAGTTTCTAGTTAGGTTAAAACAGAGAAATACTCACTATCTCTAACTGAAAAAGGGAGACCTTCAAAAGTTTCTGAATGAAGGGCCAAAAAAATCTCTTAAGATGCAGTTTTGAACTAAGTCTCTTATAAAGAAATATTAAAGGCAGTCTGTTCTTATGAACACAACACTTGAAAGCATCCTGAAACTCGCACACAGCTCTTTTGAATTGCAAATGGGATTTTTTCCTGAAGGATTGGCCTCATCTCCATTTGAAGGAGAGGTAACAGCAGCTCTTGGGTTTCAAATGGGTTTTTAGGTTTTGTCCCCCCCATCATTACAAATGGACTGGGCTTGGTTTTTCTGTAAATATGATCAAGGTCTATTTATTACTGGTTCCTTCCTCATTCTGCAGCCTCAGGACACCTCTCTGTGTGCACACAGCATGAGCTCAGGCTCCCTGGGCTACAGCTGTCACATAATTACAACTTTAAAATAGATTTTACAGGGAAGTATTTCCTCATATAAGTAAAAACCATGACGTTTCAGACAACACACTGTACTTTTCTTGTTCAGTCTTTCATCTTCTTTCCACAATGTCTAACTCCTAACTTCTTCACTCTTATTTCCTTTCCAGCTCTTTCACTGAGAAGTTGTTTCTTACATTCATCCTTTCTTCTCTGCAGAACAATCTCACTTATTACTACACTGCATGTCTCTTATTGCCTTCAAACTTTAGCCCTCTGGTGCCCTTGCTTCCAAAGGGCAAAAAATTCACACCACCACCCTCCCCCCCCCCAGGTTGTTCTCTCATTCAATGTTATTCTGTGTTTGAGCCACCCTCACAGAGGCAGAAACCGAGACCAAAGCTCAGAAGTGCCAATACAGTGGCAAAACAAAATAGTCCCTTAAGCAACACTGCAGAAACAAACTGAAAATTTCCCTAGAAATGAAGCACATGTTTTTTTATTGGAATTATACAGTGCTGAGAGAATTTTGTTGCTTATGTGACTTGGTTTGCAGATTTTTCTATTTGCCTCTGAAGTTTTTTCAGACTTTTGCTTCAATACATACACATTTCAACTGTCCTGTGTGCTCCTGTTGAACCTGAGCCATTTGCAGGGAAGAAAAGCTGCCTCTGCTGTTATTTTTGTTTAAATATATACACATAATCTTCACAATGTCTGTGAAAAACACCTCCCCCAAACCCTTTTCTCTCCAAGAATCAGTGTTTATCTGCAACAACTAATTCAAGGGGAAATTTATCCCAGAGCCTCCTTTCTCCCAGCAGATCTTCTGATATGTCCCCAATTATCTGCCTCTACTCCACTAGCCTACCTGCAAATAGGTATTCCCATGCTCTAGTGGCAAACAGGCACAATATTGTGACAAATGCACATTATTCAGCTGCATTCCTTTACTTAAAGCAGCACAGAGGCCCCCTCATGAATTCCCAGCCTCAAACGAAATTCATGGAGCACCCCCAAACTCCATGCTGCTGCCCTCAGGCATGAGGTTGACCTCTCCACCAGCTGGAACACCACTGAAGTTGTCAGGTAAAGCACATCCCAAAGATCCTCCTGGATCCTGATTGTAGAGAGATGCAAGAGGACTTTGCGATCCAGTTAGGCTGACGCCCACATAGCTACAGAAATACCTCTGTGTTTTTCTAAACAGGGCTTCAGAGATTTATTCTCTTTGCTGAATTATGGTATGTCTACACTGGCTTGTGCAAAGTTGTCCCGCCAGACAGACGCCAGCTCCAAACCTCCATCCCTGTGACTGCACTGTGTGCTCAGGATGAACCCAGCTCAACAAATCGGTCTGGATACTAAATCTTGTTTTGTTCAGTTGCCTTAAGTGCCTTGGAATTTGGGAGAGAGGGTGAATGAGAAAGCATGGATGCTCACAAAAGCATAACCTGGTGCCCACATGCTCCAGAGTCCAGTGCTCCTTTTTAGTTTTTGTATCAGCTTGGAAAGGATGGAGGGAGAGCTGTCCTTGCTCTGAATTTGTGCCTTGAGTCTACTTCTTCCTTTTGTTCCTTTTCTCTTCCAGCAGGGAAGATCTTCCAGGTAAGGTCTACAAAAATCTCATCAGCTTAGCTAAAAATGTGCCCTTCATTTTTAAGGTTCTTCATGACTAAAGGTCAAGAACTAAAGAGTGCCTGTTTGTCCATGAAGAATTGCCTAGGACAAGATTATGAGGAACACTGTGACACGTAACCTTTGTTCCTACGAACCGAGATGAATGATACAATACACGTCAATATTCACCTAAAAATGGGGAGGACAACTCTTTTAATGTCTGCAAATAGCATCCCTCTCCAGATAAAGCCCATATCATCAAAGCCTGAGTGCTGTCAAAGCCATTAAGAATATTGCCCCAAGACCCAGAAAGCCATTTTTTCTCTTCTAAATAATGTCTTAGCCCATTTATGTCATAAATATGGAATATATTAAAGAAACTAGTTTCCAGATGTCTTTTAAATATAAATATTCTACTCTAATCATCCTATCTACATTTTTTTGTTCAACAACTAGACATGTTCTACTATATTTCTTTAGAGGACTAACTGTATTTGCATAGTGAAGATAGTTATTCATTAAGGAAATGTAACACTTTCAACTGTCTTCTCTGGACATTTTTTTTCATTGCTTTTACTAGGATAAAAGGATAATTTTCTACTGTCAAGCCTTTAAATATATATATATATATTAATGATGTGATTTTTCAGTTAAACTATGACTCTATTGAAGCAGAGAGGAACAGAGACTGTACAACAGCTAGATTGTGCAAACACAAAGTTAACTGGGCACATGTCCAGTTATAAATCAAAGCCAAACAAGGGGAATTTTGAAAAGGAAAGAATGCATGGGTCAAAGTGGAAAAAAGTCTCTGCCATGAGAAAATATTTTCTAGTTAAACTAAAATAGTTTTGATATAAAAATGATAATGAGGGTAAAACTCAGAAAGAGTGAAAGCTCATTTAATAAAGCAAGAAAACACATAGTATTTCCACTATTTCCTTTTGGGCTGATCAGTGAGATAAACATTGACTTTTCTGTAGACTAGGTAAAGGAGAGGGAATGAGAAAACGGATGCTATTATTTGTTTCACTTACTAATACTAATACTAAATTACTGACTTATCAACTACAGCAGAAGCACTGCAGAGGACAGCAATGTCTGCACGGCAGAATATGTAGAAAAATAGGACGTGAAATTTTTGTGCTAAACCAGGAAATCAGAGAAGTCATTTTAATCAGTGCTTCTCCTTTTTTGACAGTCCTGAGATGAATATCAGAAAATCCTCTTTCTGCTAATGAGATGAACTATTCTGGCAGTGACCCAGATCAGCATCCTCAAGGAGCATTAAGAAAACTGAAGTTTCAAAGCTGAGATGCATTCCTTTCTTGTCTTGTTATTGCCTCCTACCCTCTCTGTATCCATCCTGATAAGCATCAAACCGCAATCTGACAGCATTAGCTACGGTAACTGGCTGGCATGCTCTGAAACCAGCACAGTCCTCTTGGCAAAACATCTTAGTGCAAGCTGCCTGGAAGGTCCGTTTTCAAAGCTGAGTCACTTCCCTGCTGCAGCACACCAGACACAGCATTGGAAGGGGAGGAAACCCTAAGAATCCGATTTTATATGTAGAAGACAGCAAAAAGATGATGCATTTAAACGTCTCTGCTATTTGGTTTAGTCTGACGTGCAAACAGAAGCTCAGATCCTATAGCTCAGTGGGACTCTGAGAGGATTTCCTTAGCATATGGTGGTGGAACAAAAGCGAGGAGACAATACCACTGGGCTCTGCTTTATTGTCAGGGAGCACCCCAGTTGCCTCAATTTCTTCTGAAAACAGAACTGGTCCAAAATGTTGGCTGGTAAAACCCTACTGGCTTCTGATAATAGCTAGATTTTGAAAAGGGGCCTTTTTCTCATTTAAAATTGGATACACTTCAAGATAATCAGTATGAAGGACTTTTCTGAACAAAAAAGAAAACTGAACATGGGCAAAAAGAACTATGATGCCAGACAAGTAGTGTAGTGAGTAGCAAGACTGTTATTTGGATTAAGTGCCTATGTGAAAGAATGTTAAGAAGACAGTCAAAAGAACTTAAAGTAGAAAGAAAAATGCTTTTTTCAACACTTTTCTCAGAGCTAGTATAGACGGATGCATAAAAATCCCATCACAGCAAAAAATAAAATGCAAGGCAGCTCAACAGAAATTCTTAGTCAAAAAGAAAAGGAAGTTGTGCTTACCTTGAAATTGTGTGCTTTTTCATAGTTGAAGTGGTTGTCGTTTTGGGTTAAGGCTGCTCTTCTGACCAAGGAGGTGATCTGTGAATAGGCAAAGAGTTTCAGAGGTTGCCACAGAAGTGCCCCCTTGACTCCCACCTTCACCCCCAGGGCCACAGCCAGGAGCTCTTGACGCTTCCTCCCTCGCTTCGACTTGTGAACAACAGCACAGTTTTTCTCATTTTCCAGCCACAGATCCTCCGAGAACATCGCGCTGGGATCCCAAATCTTTTCCCTGTCTTCCTCGGCAGCCGGCAGCCCGGCTGCAGTCAGCACGGTGCAGTTTGTCCAACTGCTTCTGATGTTAGACAGCAGATTTGAAGCAGCTGCAGCCCATTCTGCTGAGACCTCTGGCATGTGACCCGAATGGGCCGTCTTGTGGGACGGAAGGAGCTTCTGCATCTGAATAAGTAACGGCCTGTGCCCTGCCGATTTCTTAAGGCAGATGTGTGCCTCCAACAATAGCCCGAATTCAGGCACTGAGCAACCTTCCCCCCTACTC
>JAAWXA010000002.1:30907749-31052272 GCA_038090715.1 Florisuga fusca | reverse complement strand
AGTGAAGCTGTAACACTCTCTCCCCCCTCAGCCCCAGCCCTCCCCGAGCGGTGGTCTCCAGCTATAGCTGCTGCCAAAATACTGGCTGGGGGGGTGAGAGTGTTACAGCTTCACTCCCAAAGGCATTTCCAGAGATAGATCGCTTCGACTCCGCAGCCAGTTAAATATGAACAAACAAACAAAAAGCCCCGGGAAAGCCCACACAACTGAACCCGATGCTGCATCCAATTACACTCAGACTGAGAGACTTATCAGCCAGCAGCCTGCATGCCAGCAGATTAAGCCCTTAAAACCATGATGATTGTTTAATCCTAGAGGGCTAAAAAACCCTCTTTTTAATTTTTTTTTTTTTCCTCCTCACATCCTGTACAAAGGGAAAATCCAGCAGCACTGCAAGCATTACTGGCACTTCTATGCCATGTTTTAAACCAAAGCATTTTGTCCAGTGTGGATTTGATAGTGTGCATGGGGCTGGCTCCACTACCAGGGAAAGTTGGAAGCCCAAACATGTGGGAGGATGAAAGAAGCCCCCAGACCCCATGTAGTTCTCTAGTGAAGGCAGAGGAGCTTCGTGTGGATGCTGGAAGCTGATGTTCACAGCTCTCTTTGCAGAACAGGGTCTGAAAGGCAGTGAGAGCAGTCGTCTCTCACTTTGGTTATGTGCAGCTAGAAATCTAGGGGAAGGAAGAGATTTCTAGCTAGAGGCCAGGGACAGGAGGGATTTGGACCCTGACCAGTCTGTTCTACAGCCTGCACCATTACTTGGGGCACCCAATTCACTTCTTTACAGGAAGCTAATTCCCCATGCCAGGATACAGAACGTGCCCCACTGAGTATCCCCTGGGAATCATGTTCTATGCCCTCTCCGCACCAGCTTCCCTCCCTCCAGCTCCCCTCTCCTGCTCCCTTGGCAAGCATGCTCATTCTCCATCTGTAAGAGGAAGATAGGAGCTACCTGCTTGTCAGAGCACTATGAGATTTAATTCTCCAAGGCCTGTCTAATGCTTGAGATGCTGTGACAGAGCAAACTGGAGGGGTTACCAGCACTACTGGGAAAACTGCTTCTTTTTAACTAGAGACACTTAAGACCACATCAGCCTTTCAGAGTCTGCCTTACTTCAAATTACTGAGAAAATATGGGAAATGAAAGTATTTAATTCAGTTATGTTAACTTGTGAAGTTGAACTTGCCTCATTTTTTTCAGTGTGCTTTTTCCTCAGGCTGCAAAGTCAGAAGGTTCATCTAATTTACTAGCTAAAACCTCCACTGCATAGTCTGCCTGCTCTCACTAAAAGTGATGCTCTCCTGATTTGAAAGCCCATGGGGACAGATGGTCAGCTGTCACTAACATCAGGCTGTGCAATTTCAGATAGTGCCCTACTTAGGGTACTCAAGAAGTTGTGCAACCTGCAAAATCAGCTTCGCATTTATAAAACAATGCACTTACCTCTCTGTATAGCATACTTAATTCCTTTCTTTTCCAGGTAGCTCACAGCACCTCTTTTTCTGTCCTCCTGTACTCCAAAGCTTCTGCCACCCAGTAAGGAGGATTTCCTCAAAACCCCATTGCTCCCTGAGAAGTTGCTTCCCGCCCGACCTTTCCCCAGAGCTTGGGACCACCAGTGACAACTGGCTGTGGTGTATGTGTGAACATTGTTCTGCCTGGAGGAAATCCCTCCTGCTCTTCCGTGTGTCCTCCTGCTAGTGAGTCCCAGTTTCTGCTAGCTCAGGACCTTTATCCGCTTTCCAGCAGATAAAGACAGACTACAGATCCCCAGCTCACTCTTAACGGATTTCAAGAGATGAGGAGCATTGGTTTTAGGGACATCTCTGACCATACCAGTGACAATGGCTTTAGTTCTTTCATGAAGGAAACTTTGGGGCATCTAGAAATTCTTATCACATTTCAGTTTCTCTCCTCAGTACCATTTAAAATGCATTTACATTTATCTGGTACAAACTAGCTCTTCAGCTGTTGGATACCTCTGAAGCTACAACACGTAAATCCCCAAATATACATAAGCTATCTTCTCTCTGACTTCCAGCACAACAGATCCAAAGTCAGAGAGAGGTTGGATTGCTAATAACGCTCTAATATTTGTATTTTTTTCACTAGTCTGATAAAAATCCCATTATATAACCAATATTTTTTACATAACATGGCAGATTTCACACTCAAGCTACAGGCTTATGATGCTACATCTTGGAATGCCTATTTATCAAACTATTTTTGGAATATCAGAGTGTCATCCTGGGATCAGACATCCAGTACTATATTTAATGGAAACTCTGAGTGTTCACACAGAAGGATTAATCTAATAGACTTGGAGGAGGACAACTCAGCCAAACCAGTTCATATGACTAAGGCAGATCAGTATTTACTGTTTACCATATATGAAATTTTATTTATCCCCTAGGTTGCTTTTTCTGCTTTGCTTGGGTCCTATTTAGACAGTTGTTTACTGGGATCCCTTGCAAACACAGGATGTGTACAGAAAGTCAACAGTGAGTTCGACCTCTTAAGAAGCTTAATCATACAAATCTCTACCAGGTTTGTTATCTAAAATGGTACTGGAAAATTGTGATGAGCTGGACTCCATACATAGCCCCTTCCTTCTCTAAATATAATGCAAACAGCAGCAACAGCAAATTCTTAGCCACAACCAGTTCCAACGTAGTGATACCATCAGCCAACCCCAGTGCTCTCTTTCAGCCGTTTTCCTTTTCTTAATACAAAATTTACTGCTCAAGGTTGCTTGTTTAAAGAGAATCTCTTTATCAAGGTAGCAAGTTAGTCTGAAGATAAGGAGGAGAATGCCAGCAGCTAAATAGATATTATTGCTGGTTGTCACTGAATGCCTAAGCTAGTGAAGGCCGAAAATACGGGTTGTCTGCGTTTTCAGACCAAAGGATTTCTGCATAACATATGATTTTAGTTTACTAGTCTCTCTGTAGAACACATGTACTGCATAGCAAATCAAGCATTTACAGCAAAAGAAATGTCCCCGAACCAGAATAATAAATTTAAAAAGGAGGGAGGAGAGGGCAGCTCAGCTGTTGCACCATTTCCAGCATGCCTTTGCAGAGCGAGCTGAACCACACCATTGTCTCTCCCCTCAAACACTGGCGTCTTGTTTGCTAACAAAGGCCTCGGGGGGAGGAAAGGACAAATTTTAGTTTGAAAAGCTTTCAGTTTTGTCCACGTGGCAAGACTTCTGTTGTAGTCGTGTGGGCAGCACTGAGGACTTGCTGGAAGCAAGCAGCGGGGGAACATGGCCTGTGGCCCAGCTCCTCAGCACCAGCTCTGGCGTGGTGGGAGAAGATGGCTCCTCTGCTGTGGCTGCTGCCATGCCCATGCAGGCTGCCAGGGACAGGCCATCGAGGGGCAGGTTCTTGGCTCGTCACTCTACCTGCCAAAGGGCAAAGGTAGAAGTGGGTGAAGGAGCAGCAGGGGCACATCTCCTGGGACAAGACCACAAACGAAAGGGAGACAGAGCTCCATGAGGAGGAGCTGTGACAAATCCGTGACCGAGCTCGAACTGAACACACTTAACACCACGCACAGATACAGCCATAGGTCAGAGAGAGGCCTCATTCCTTGCAGGCACGGCACACTGGGTAGTCTGCCAGACAGACTGTGTTTGCTCAATTGCCAACACGATGTGGAGATGACACACGGTGCAGGAATCTTGCAGATACTGACTCTTTCTCCCACGGAGCCCTTCCCACGATGCACTCAGGGGACAACACCAAAGAAGCTGACCCTTAGCAAAAGACAGGGCATGGAGGGGAAATGCTGGTGGCAGCCAAAGGCCTTCTCCATGCCACAATGCTGCCAGCCTGTGCCATGGCACTGGGAGCTGCCATTAAAAGGCTTCAGTGCTGCTGAATCAGGAGACAACAAACTCCAAGCAGAAAATGCACTGAAGGAGAAGCAGAGCACGCTGCCTGCAGAATGACACTTGCCAACCTCATTTCCCCAAGCTCACATTCCTAAGAAACCATCCCTCTGGCAGGAAGGGTCTCGAGGTGAGCAGAGACAGCAGAGGGGAGGAGGGCTGGGAGGCTGCACAAGACAAAGCTCAGGGTTAGGAAAAGAGTCAGACTGCACAGAAACTGAGCTGCTGCTGTCCTCTGCTCTATTTTTGAAGGGAACACAATCTACTTGCTCATGGGGAACCAAAAATACACAAAAATAATTAATTGGCTGCCACCCTCCTCTGTTCAACAGAACTCCAACTGCAATTGCTAAGAGCTTCCACTGAACGAAGACCCATCCAGAGTCCTCAGGGGTGCTCTCTTGCTGGCTGAAAACCCAATCCCTCATTTCCAGCATAAAACTTCCTTTCAGATGAGTACAGTAAACTCAGCATCTTCATTAAATAAAAAAAATAGCACCACAGGTTTTGTTTTGTTTGTTTGTTTGCTTGTTTTAAGGATTAATTTATATATAATCACAGAATCATTTTGTTTGGAAAAGACCTTTAAGATCATCAATCCCAACTTTAACTGAGGACTGCCAAATCCACCACTAAACCATTTCCCTAAGCACCACCTCTATGTGGCTTTTAAATATCTATATTCTACCTTTCTACTAGGCATGAGTCTGTGGAGCTGTCAAAACTATGCTGGAAGCATTTATGGCAGCAGTGTATCTACACTGGGCTCCCATTTTGGAGACCTGGGTTGCACTTTCATCACCACTAATCCCACCTATCTTTTGAGGATAACCCACTTTCAAGCAAAAGGAACTGTTCATTTAGGAGGACTCCATCAGTAAATGCTCTGTAGTTAAAATTATTAAATTTTAAATTTAATCTCTTATAAATTAATGCCATTGAATGTTTATCAGCATTGCCGTGACCAGTTGTCATTTACATGCCCTTCTTTCTGAAACGGATTTGATCCCCTCACTTGCAGATAAAAGACATAATTTACCTATAGTGAATAAAAATATAATCGCCCTAAAACTTCAGATCCCCTTTCTAAACCTAAACCAGATTTTTCTGTACACACCATGACTATTTTTCTCAAAATAATGTGGCAAACCAAACTATACAACAGACAAAAGTGAAATGTAGTTTTAGGAAAACACTAAAGAGATGAATTAAAAATAACAGGTGCTGTAAGCCTCTAGAGGAGTATTATTATAATAAACTCTCCTCTATTTTTTAACAAAAAGTGTCCCAAAATACATTGTGGTATGCAATTACATATTCATCTCCAATTAAGAAAAATAATGGGAGAACTAAAATATTTTGTCAGGCAATTGTCCCAATATATTAAGCTTAGTACCTCATGTCCATCATTGTATTAAATATGCCCAAAATAGTATTGTGATTTCTCATTTTTGTAAATGATAATAAATATGCATTGCATATACAAATACATTGCCAGTATCAAGGAAGAAATAGTTCAAAAATAAGGAAAGGATTGAGGTATGGGATGAACTAATCCAGCAATTTCCCCAAATAACCCTGTAGAGATCAATATGGCAACAGCAGCTCTAGCCTATTTATTGCCTTGACTCCCATTCCTCCCACTCTCTCCTTTATCCTTCCCAATCTATCTCCATAGCTGTCAAGTTTATTAATGATGTTTTCCTGTCCAAGTTCATAAACTTCTCCTCTGTGCTAAATGTTCATGACCCAAACAGTAGCAGAAGGATGGAAAAGCAAGGGTGTGAAGGCTAAGCAGGGCAGATGAGAGCAGAGCAGGACACCAATACCATTGCTGCAGCAACAGAGGAAGAGGAGCACCCGGTCCCCTGTGGTGGGGCTGGCAGGAACCACTTCATCTGCAAATGGGGATCTCCCAGGGAAACTGCACTGAATTTATTTCTGAATTACTTCTTGTTCTCTGTGCAGATGCAAAAAGTGAACTTGACTGATTGTAATGTACTTGAATGAGTACTGCTATCACAGCTATGAATTAAAGCATACCTATGATAACATCTGGTCTCTAGTCAAACTAAAATCCAAATGTGATATCCTGGAATTTGTAAAAAATCTGCAGTGATCCCATTGTTCTTTTGATGATTTTGGTTTTGTTGACAATAAAACTAATGGAATATTATTTAAAACAAAATTTAAGGAGAGAATGGATGGATGGATGGATGGATGGATGGGTGGATGGCAGGTGTCTAATCTAAAACAGTAATGTGATCTCTATAAATGAAGGAGAAAACCAGAAATTGCCAGACAGTTATTCATACTCTTCTATGACAGACCAAGTTTAAAATGAGTGAGCTTGCATTGCTTTTTTGCAGCTTTTTAATGAATCATATAAGGAAATAAGGTGGCTCAGGTAGAAACAGACATTCAACTTTAAGATATTAAAAAACAGGTAAGATGAATCTCTCTCTGAACTCTTTTGTATTTCTATTTTTCTGTTATCTATTAAATTTTAACATAAACTAAATAAAGAATTGTTTATTTTATCAGCCTCAAGCATATCTATATCTATACCTATATCTATAAATAACTGCAGAATAATAGCTGTATTTTGTATTGATTATCATGGCTAAGACTCATGCTCTGGAAACATGGAATACCCAGTTTACTATATCATTTTTTACACAGCTGCATGTACCTTTATAAATTTATCTGGACTCATTGTATGAACTTTTTCAAGAATTAAAACTATAGAGGGATCAGCCTATAATTAATACAAATTTTTGATGCTGACTACATAGGTAGCCAGTGTTTTGACATTTCACTTACAGAGGAAATAGCCTAGCAACATAATGAAACTTAATATGATATAGAATGGTTTCTGAATTAAGAGGGAAGTGACTCATGCTCTCTGCAAGATACCGGACTGTTAGTCAAGAGACAGAGATTTAAAAAAATATCCTAAACATTGTATTTTTTTTTATCCAGATCCCCAGCTGATGCTGGCTCAGCACCACGTAAGCTTTAAATGTATATGACCCGTTCATCTTTTTATGGTTTTGCTATGAAACTCTTGCTTTCTGAAGAAACAGTGCTTTGTTTAGGAAAGCTTACCATTGATTGCAACTGTTATTGCCCTACAAGGAGACTGCAGAGATTGAACTAAAGCCAAACCTACCACAATGAAGTGGAGAAGTTAATGTGCTTAGTCTGGGGACAGAGAGAGGAAGGTGAGAACATCCCCTCTGAGAAAGGTGATGCCTGTAATGGCAGTGCAGTGCCCTTGAGGGGATGGGAAAGGGGCTGAAGGCACTGGAAGTGCAGCAGTCCTGCCCTCAGAGTCCTTCTGGCTTGCTGGTGTGGGACTGCCATTAACCATAACTGCTTGTGCATTGAAGGAGCTGGTTAGGTGCCACACTCACTCAAACCACAGGGTGAAATTGAGGACCATGTTTTGTGAGACTGTGTTAAATCTGTTTAATGTCAGGACATCAAATGAATGAACTTTGTAACAAATTCCAACACTACACAGCTTCTGTGCTATAGGTGGTGGGTGTGAGTCCTGGATGTTTGACCATATGCCTCATTACACACTCAAACACATAACCTAGGGCCGTACACAAACACCTACATCCTCACTTTTGGCATAAGTCTCATTTTTGTGTCTCAAACACTACTACATCCCACAGGCAGGTGTTATATCAAAGCAATACATTAACTAGCTATCTGCTCCAGCAAAACTTAACATACATAAATACACTACAAAAATTTAAGTACAGAAGGTTTTCTGTTTCTGACTTTGAGTTCTGATACTATGTGATGGTGGGAGCAAACTTCTCTCAGAGTGGGATGAACTCAGCTTCACAGCACGCGCTCCCGGCTGAACCTTACAGACCACAGTCAGAGCTTCTGTTCGCACAGAAAAGCAAAAATCCGGTCCCCCTGGGGTTATAACAAAACGTGGAGGAAAACAGGCTTTAGGAACGTTTCCCAGAAACCACAGAGTCAGACAGCAATGGTATTTATGTTTGGAACCACGAACTGCTTGGCAGAGCCAGCTGATCTCTGGAGCGGCTGTAAAGTGATGCTGAGAGAGCTGCCAGAATGTAAAGTATGCTGTGGCAGTCTCAGGAACCAAGAGCAGAGCCCAAAGCTTTCCCCCAGCTCATGACATCTTAAAACAAGAGACCTTGGTGTGTTAAATGGGTCGAAGGAGAGATTTATGTAAGTGAAAAAGAACAAATAATTTGTGAACTTGTGAATCGTGAACCCATGATCATCCTGTCTGAAAAACTGGCACCCTGTAAGTTTGTTCCTGGACAATAACAGTTCAGGAGCAGATTCTCAATGGTGTGATGATATGTCCATTTAGTGCTCCCAGGGAGATGGGGGTGATAAGCAATTTGTAGAGAGGACAGTGCCTGTATCAGTATCAAGCAGCAAACAGGATTTTTCTCAAGATTTGGCAGCTTCTTGGTGGTTTGAAGGAGCTCTGAAGCTTCAGTCTCAAAAACAGCATGACTGAGTTGCACTACTGCATGGCAATCACAGTACCTTCAGATAAACCACTCAGTGCAAGGACCTAGAAATGTAGTAATCTGTTTTCTGCAATCTGTAATCTGTCTTCTGGAATCTAGTAATCTGTAATATTTCTGTCCCCATTTACTGTAGCATCTTGTGACTTCTTCCTGTAAAAACACATAAACTATGTAGACAGTCTAAGGTGAAAGGAATTCTTCATGCCATTTAGGACACAAAGCAGGCAATTAGCAAGTAAGAACACAGCCCTTTTTCAGGTTGAAAGAATGCTTTTTAGCAAGCTTGAGCCATTGCACTTCAAAAAAAAAAAAAAAAAAAAAAGGAAGAGGGGGAGAACTGCTAGTTTTATAAAAATGCTGTGCTTTGTGATTGTGAACTTTTATTTAGGTACCCTTAATTCAGTATCCTTAGAGAGCTGCATGGCAAAAAACCAAAAACAAAAACCAAACCAACCCACAAACAAGAAAAAGAAGGCAATAGGCAACCATTTCCATGTGCAAAAGTGGAACTGCAGCATGGAGATCACTCGTGATGGATGAGCCATGGTTGTCTTACAACCCAGAGCTCAGCTGCATATCCATGAATGTCTCCACATCCCAGGACACATTCCTCTGAGCTGGGAGCATACAGTGTTTACAGTTTACCCATTTATGAAATACAAGCTTTTGTCCCATCGAACTTCTTGGAATGTCATCCTGTTCGTGAGTGACAGGATCAAATCCTGGACTGTCATCACAAAAGAAGTGGTAAGACTGTATGGCCCCTGCTATATCTCCAGTTAATGGCTCAGAAACAGAGCAGGTACCCATGCAGACAAAGGTGATGTAGGGTTAAAGAGAAGATAGGAGGCTCTGCACTCAGCTGTGATCACCTATCTATTTCATTATATGCATGAACTTTAGCCAATGCATGACATTCCCCACTGGTCTATAAAAAAGGCTCCTATATCTTAAATCTGTATCAGCTTCTGTTCTTCCTGTGGACACAGCACCAAGAGAGATTAGTTGGGATAGGACTGGCACCACTTGTTGAAAAGCAGAAATCTGTCTGCAGCACTGGGCAGTTTTATCCTGCAGAGTTTGTACCGTCCTCCAGTTCCTTCCAGCTCACCCTGCAGAAATAGCAGGTCAATGTAAAACCAACTAGATCTTCTCCTGAATGCAGCTTCTGGGCAGCACTCGGCCCTCTCTCAGCTTTCCTTTTCTCATGGAGAAGCAAGGGAACTACTGTCAGCTGCAGACCGCACATGAAAAGCATGGCTCGCTGCACTTTAATAAGGGCGTGTTACAGGATACACAAACCTCTCGAGATCCCTCACTTTGAACTTGTATAAAGTACCAGAATGTATCCAGGTTGCTTTATTTTCCCTTGGAAAGAATTGTTTTGTGTTGTGTTTGCTTTGCCCGCTGCTTGAAGCTCCTTTTGTTACTCCTTTACTCCGTGGGTAAGTAGCTGCCCCTGAGACTACATATGCATTCCCATGGCCATCAGAGAGAAGCTTAGACAAAGACTGACCCCACTTCTCCTCTAGTGAATGAACACATCCAGGCTGTATAATCCTAGTTTCAATTTTCTGTACGGCATGGCATCAGGTGTCATTTGACCCCGATATCCTTCTGACTCCCTGCGACCTGCAGCTCTCTGCCCTCTGGTATGAAGCAGCAGCTTTTGTTCCTGATGGCACACCATCCACAGCTGCTTCCACCATTGTTCCCAGGGGGACAGATGGCTGCTCTCAGCACAAAAAAAAAAGAGATTAAAAGAGGAACTAGGGGGATGACATTGTTGGTATTTAATTCATGGGACCCCTGGAGCTTACCACCAGCGTGAACTCAAACGTGTAGCAGTTGACTCTGCCCACAGGAAGGAAGAAATTTGGATTTTGCAGAATGAAAGATGTTGCTTTTGAAATACATAGATGCTGCAATTCTAATGTTTACAGCTGTTAATAGAATCTGAGTAGACATTGTCCCATCATCAGCAGCACTTTTTAAGTACTCAAAAAGCAAGGCTTATACTGCACCATTCCTATATCCACGTCTTTAGTTTGCAGCGACTCGGTTTACAGTTTATTTTACTTTGCTTGAAAGAAATGGTTGGGGAAACATGGAATAGAATAAATGAGTTTCACCATCAGGACCAATCCTGCTAGGATATTTTGTAGGTAAAAGACTGGGAACAGCAGAGATCTCCTCCACACAGCCTAAGCTGAGGCTGGGACCTGTCACCCTCCAGGGCTCCACTGCCGCTCTGGCCGTAGCCCTGAGGATGTTTTTACTCCTAAATTCAGGTCAGCATCCGAGGGAGACTTCACTGTCTGTGGTTTTGTCTGAAGAACCAAGCTGAGCCTTTTTCTTCTTGCATCTAACCACGAAGAGTAAGGTTCAGATTACCCCTTGGGCACAGCTGTACAAGCCAGCTCTATCTGGGAGACTTCTGGAGGAAACCTGTGGCTTTCAGCAGATTTGCACAGCTGCAGCCACCGGATGGGAATACAGAAAACCATAATGCTGATGAGATGAGAGATGTAACAGCTCACATCAAAGGTGCTCTAAATTATATTGTCTCAGCAGTGGTGGTGGGAGCACCAGAAGATACTGGAAGGGCCAGAACTGACTGTTCTGCACATCTTTCACTACCATACAGACCTGATGGTATTCAGGACACCACAAGTTTACATCAGAGGTTATGACTAAAAAGAGGGAAGATTCATTTGCTTCATGAAGTACCCTCATCTTTTATTTTGCTAATCTGTAGAGCAGAACAGCACGATTAGTCAGCATACTTGAACTTGGAAGAGGAATTTTTCAGGGAAACCTTTTTTCTTGCAGAATATGTGACTCATCAGACTGGGAAATTTGCACAGGGAAGTTCTGACCAAGACCCAAATTCCATTTTTTTAAAATGGGAAACTTTCAAGTTTGATACAGTCTAAAAAAAAAAAAAAAGAGAGTTGGACGTGATAATCTTAGAGGTCTTTTTCTAACTGTGACAATTCTGTGATTCTGTGTAAAAAGCCATCTTCTGTTCCCTGTTTGAAAGACTTTGTTAAAAGCAGTTAATAAATCATTAAAAATGGTCACAGTTGCAGTGAATCTAACTCAACTCTTCTGCCTTTTATCCTGCTTCCTCAGTGCCCAGTCATGAAAAATTTAATTTTTTTACTTTTATCCCAATTCAGAACAAAGTCAAAACAAAAGTGCAGAAATTTCCCACGACTATTATAACCCTCCACTACAATGCTTTGATAAAATGTTCGTTTCAAAGGTGATCCTCTACTGATGACTGCCGAATGAAGTTGTATTCCCCTGTACCAGCTCAATACAGAGACACAGGGGCTTTGCATTCATTTTCTTTCTGCTAATCAGTTGTTCCCCGGGGCTCCTTTAGTCTGCAGTGACAGCCTCACTACCACCGAGAATAGCTTTTTTGCTACTAAAACAAAAGGCACATCTCTAAATCCTTCATAATTTCAAGCAGCAAAGAACCTTATTCTCCTGCTTGAAGGAGACCAATAATAGAAGACTCATGCCTTAACAGGCTGATGTGAATCACAGCCCTCTTCTGCTTTCATTTTTGTTCTCTCCAGACTCCAACTGAAAGACAGATTCCATCTCACCAGCACGGGAAGAAGGAGCTGCAGCCAGGCCCTTGCAGAGGCTGATTGACAAGAAATGCCCCTCAAGGAATGCTGTAGAAAGACACTCAGCTGTTTGTAAAAGTATCACACTTCATCCCTGGTGGAGGGGACAGCCATACTTAATATAGACAGCATTAACGAAGGATTTACTCAGCCAAGAGCAGACAATGCAGCATTTAAAACCTTCTGTTTACACAAACTAGTCAAAGACTTGCCAGTGCACAGGACAAAAGCTAAAATCAGGCTTACTGCACCGAAAGACAAACATGTCTTCTTGCCTCGTACATTTTCACAACACACCGCTTACATTTATATTGCTAATTTCCAAATTAGACAAATAATTTTTTTTTTCATTGTAGCATTAAAAATAACAGCTTTTTGGCTCTAAATTTTGAAAAATAGGCTTGGCACTTTATTGCCCATTGAGACAATGCAAGGTAATTTATCACCTAAATGCATTTTCACTTCATTTTAAAACCTCCTAATTTGCTGTTAGAAGTTTAAAAAGTTGGTTTACTACTGCTGTAATACAGAGAGATTTCATTAAATGACCTGCCATGTTCTATCAGCATCATCATGATTACGTGCTGGCCTTGTTTTATTTTAATTTATAGTGCTTTTTTTGTTTGTTTTTGTTTTTGCAACTTGCCAACATGATTGCTTAGCAATTTAGCAGAAGTGCGAGACTGGCATGGAAAACAAGCCAGTTGCTTGCATTTCCCTTGTGTTCCACATTTCATTCACATCCCAATTTCACAGCCTCCAGTGCTGCATGATACTTGCAGGGCACCATACCTGGAGATGTTTAGGACGAGGTCTTCCCATTTGGTAGCTTTTTGCGTTCTTATTTATGTGCTTCATTAACTGCAGCAGTGGCAAAATGTTGTGGAGAGAAATGCTCTCTTCACAGGCAACACTTCCCTCAAGCTTTATGGGCCAAACTTCAACATCCTAAATTTGTTTGCAAACGATCAGGCAAAAGGTGCTTTACAGCATGTACCAATTCTTCTGCATCAGCCACTGAAGAAGCTGTTGCCCTGACATCAGTTTCTAGCTTGTTTTTTAAGAACAAGCAGCCAGCAGCAGTGGGACAGATAGCAGTGGCAACCTATGCTTCTAAAGGAAACAGCTGCAGTGCCCAGGTAGATGCATGTCAAAAAACCCTGTCCTTACTAGCTGGTAATGTCTGTCAACACCAAAGAGCAGTGGAGGGTGTACCAAGACTCCCAGCTGCTGGCTCTAGTGACATGCCAGGCAAACACAGGGCCCCGAAGGAGCAGCTTGAATCCCCAGCCGACTTCCAGGTTGCTTCATCACCTCACCCAGCTTCAGCTGCAAGTTATCCGGAGCTTGACGGTACTGCTGACTTCTACACTGCTGCCTCTATCCATGTGATGAAGATCAACTGGGTGGTGGTGAAGTAAAACCCTGGCCCCTGCAGGGTAGAGCCTAGGGGGAACATCTGTCCCAGGGAGCCCCTGGGATGAAGAAGTAAAGCCAACAAATGAACAAGTGGTTGCTCTCAGCTAACAAAAAAGCCACTAAAAACCAATCACAGCTGTTATCCTACATGTTTACGCTGACAGTCTGATCAATGATGGCCTTAGCAGTGTGAAAAACATACAAGTTTACTGATAAGGGGAAGAGTTATGAACCATCCAGGTAGCAGCTCTCTACACCCAGTCAGCAGGGGCCAGGTACCAGGTTTTGGCACATTGTGTGCAAAGAAGAGGGATGGGGAGGGTGAGGGGGGGGAGGGTGGCATCACTTCTTACAAACCATAGCAGTGATAAACACCAAATAAGATCAAAAGGGCTTTGGAGATCAATCAGGGATAGGGAGATTACTTTCTTGATTTCACATGGACCAATGCCATGGGAAGTTTAGGCTACAGGTGAAGAAGAACAGTAGGTGGCAATTCTGGCAGATTTTTTGCTGTCAGAAAAACATCAGCTAAGCAATCAGAAAGCTGTCCCGAGCAGCCCATCTCAAACACTCCTCCAAAAGCAGAATGTCCAAGATGACTTAACTGCAGTACTTTTATTTCTTATTTTTGAATGATAAAAAGTTCCACTTGAAAGGAAGAATTCAGTGAATCTTCAGCCAAAACTCTTCCATAGTTCAGCACCAGGGATCTCCGCCACCTCATAAAGACAGACTTTTACTCTGTATATTTTTCACTTTCTGCTTCCTGCCCGTGTGTAATTAGATGGCCTGTCTTACATTAGAAGTGGGCCATCCATCCCATTCAACACATTTGTGCCACTATTTTCAATGTAGTTTTACATACACTATCCCTACTATCAATATTCCCATCATTTTCTGTCATATTCAGCTGAGAGGACTCTAGTCCCCTGACTGCATGGAGCACCAAATGAGAAAAATACTTACTCAGCTAATTCAATTGGTAAAGTTATATTTTTATTCTCTAAGATGCCTTGAATCACTAATAAACATTAACTCATTTCCTAGAGAAACCTTTTGTTTTTTTAGCAAAAATTAAATATCTTCTACGGTTAACTATATAGTAATTCATGTAGTGGACTGAACAACCAGACACTCCAGACTTATAGAAGTACTTCACTATATGGTTTAGCAGTTCTGCAGTTTACAGTGATTTATATTTAAAGAAGCCCTTTAGGATTCAAGGGCTTTTTAAATGGCAGGGTCACCAAGTAAAAAGAATTTTCCTTTGATAAATCTGTACAGTCTCATTATTTATTCTTAACATGAAATGTCATCATATTTATCATCAGCAAATCTTCTTAAGTCTGCAAAGTATCAACTGGCTGCACGGCTAATTTAGAAAAGTCATTACTATTTTAAATTGTTACTGTGTGCCAAACACAATAACAGTAAGGGAAAGGATTGACTTTGACACCTAATTTCCCTCAGTTCATACTTGGGTAGGACTCTAGTTGACTGGACAGACTCTTTATTTTTAAGTAGTGTTTATTATTTGCATTGCAATAGTGCAAAAGAGCTTGAGTGTTCCACCAGGTCAAGGCAACAGTGATGCTGTACAAACAGAGTAAGAGACCGTTCCCTGCCCTGAAGAGCTTACAGTCTAGAAAGATGCCTCACCTTCACAGCAAGGACTTTTTTTCCACGCAAGAAAAAATATGAAATGGAACATAACCATAATAAAAAGAGATTAATTTTTAAGCCTGTGAAGAAGAATTTGCAAATATTGGAGCAAGGACCCAACAGTAAATTACCCAAGTGTTTTAAAAGTGCAATACATACATACCCAAAGTAGGAAAGCTCCTGTCCCTCTTTTCCTTAAGTGCTGAATTACTGATTAACACACGAACAAAAAGGAGGAGGGAGGCAGAAACCCCATTTTAATTCACAGATTTTTTTTCCCTACTGTCCCTGTTTTGCCCAGAATAACCAGATCCCTTATTTCTTCAGAGAATAAGTTGGCAGAAGTTGAAGAGAAATGTATACAACAAAGGCCACTCAAACAAAGTTTACAAAAATATAGAGCTCTCTTTGAATATTATCATGGCATGTAGATTATTTTTCAGCCTGATACTCCATTTTTTAATTTCTAACAAACCGTAATCTGCCCGAGAACTGACCATTGCTATTCCAAAAGCCTGCAGTCCACAACACATACACAACTAAAATATTTTTAGAACATCTACTAAAAAATCACAAGTATTTTAGTACAAAATAATCCTCTCTTAGACTTTCCATTAAAATACATCTTTAAAATAACTTCCTAAGTTTATAAGTAGACTCCATGCAAACAACATTTAGTTGCCAAGAAATACCAAAGCCAAGAACTATCTGAAGAATTCCAGCACTGCCCGACTGGACATAACATTCATCTACCTACTTACAGACAACATATTTTTTCTAATTTTGTGTGTGTGTGTGTGTATATATACATACATATATATATGTATGAATGTATTCTTAGAGTTTGCCATTCCATGGACATAATGGGGAAGGGGCAAATATTAAGATGAATATGTTGCGGATTATTGTGATGATTTATCAAAGAGTGTGAGTAGACTACATTTGGCTGAAAAGCAAAGAATAAGTTCTGTGTAAAATTTCTTGTCTTTTTTTCCAAAAATTTAAACCTTGGGGGAACTGGTGGGCATTTGGTGGAAGCAGTTCAGGTCTGCTGTGTCTGGGGAAGATCTGCCAGCCAGGCAGAGGCCTGTGGCACACTGCCTAAGGCCCAGGGATCATTAACTTCCAACATAATCAGCCAATCTATCAGGCAGATCACAGCAAGGCTCAGGACACCCAAAGAAATCCAAGAAGTGCTGAAGTGTGAGTGCTGGGGCTGGAGGTGTGATGTGTGAATACATATGCCACTTGGACTCAGTAAAATATTGTTTTCTTTTTAATGAAACCTTTCATGTTAAAACACACATTTTTCTGAAAAATAAAAACCAAACCAAAGCAAAATTACGTGTTACTGGAAAACTTCCAAACATCTCTAAACTGGACTTCTTCCAAAGGAGATGGACTGTGCTTACTGGAAGAACCAAGACTAATTTAATGAGCAGTGGGTCTACTTTTTCAGCAATGAAGATAAAAATAAATACTGAGCAGCTGCCTACTTCACTATGCATCAGTCACAGGCTTTAATCCGTTTGATAGCCCATAAATCTGCAGAGAAGCCAATGAACAGTGGGAGTATTTCATATTTATGAATCTATTATACTCATGTAATAGAACATTACACTATTTCCCTTAAGTGCATCTGTAGATGTATATAACTTTTGGTATGCTTTGCACAGACAATATGTATGCATATAATATGCTTATCAAGATAGAAATCTCTCTATATCTAATTAATTGGCTATACTTGAAAAATGTATTATAGGCAAAAGAAAGAGCTGGCATGTCAACTGGAGCCATGCACTGTAAACACCACCCTCATGTACCCGACATCTGTCTCTAAACCGGAGATAATTGTGCTGCATTGTGTAGACATAAATTCCAACTATCAGGATGTTTCTTTAGAAATATGCAAATCTTCAGACTTCTGGAATCATAATTTTGGATACAGAGTCCCCTACGACTGGATTTTGTAGCAGTGGATATACAGGGAAGACACACAGCAGCTAGAAACATTGAACGCATTTTTCCACATGGATTTATGTTCATAGCCAAATACGAGGAACGTTTTTATTCTAAGTAAGAACTGACACCTGTCCTTCTTTTGCAATACCTTTCCAATGTTATTGTTTACAAAAAGATTCTGCTAAGAAGTATACTGCTAAAACAGCTTTCTATTTCCAGCAGCTGTGTACCTTTACTGTCAGTGAGGGTGTTTGGTAGATAAGAACCCAAGCAGTCTACTGAAGGAAGATAAATGATCTTTCCCTAAAATGATGCCAGCAATTAGCAGTATTTATTAGAGCTAGCATCTCTCCTCAGCTGCCAGGGAGGAGTCGTGCCTTATATCATCTGAAATGCCAATGAGGATGTGAATTTGTTTCTCTCATGTAGACTTTGTGAGAGACTTCCTTGTTTTAACACCTTTGGAGTGAAGGAACTTCCATGCCATTTATTTCAGAACCTGGAGCACCCACCAGAGACTCTGCATGACACAGGTTGTAGTCACCAGCCTCCCTGGCAGGGACAGGATGTTCAGAGGAACACAGCATCTGTGCTGAGCTCCCTGTGGTTCTCCATCACCACTGGGAACTTTGCTTCTTCCAGTTCCTCCTAATATCTGAATTTGGCAGGCCACAGAAACATCAACTTAACTGAGTTTTTGAGGTGGCTACATTTTAGAGGGTGAATGGGAAGAAAAAGAAACAGGCAGGATTGGTCTGTGAACCTCTTCTTTTTGATCTTTTTTTCTTAAAATAACATTCCAGTTACAGGTCATGCTTAGATTTGACTGTGCATCACCTACCACATTTTTAGTTTTTGTAAAACAAGAGTTCTATATGGCCAGGCACACAAGATAAATCGTTGCAAGCAATAGATAAATAAATACAGTCCAGAGAGATTAATTTTACACTGCTTCAGGGAAAACTCCTATTGACTGCAAGTTTCTAGGAAAAGAAACTCACTTCCTTATTTGTCTGTAAAGTGCCTAGTACACATTGGTGCTTTAATAGAAAACAGATACTAATAAGATGAGAAAATATTAATAGTAATCCTCAGGATACCTGTGAGATGAGCAGATACTTGCTTCTGGGTGATGGAAAGCAAGAGACAGCTGAGGGACTAAAAGTGGTCTAGGGAGAAAGTGTCCAAAGCGTTTTCTGAAAAAGCTGCCCAGTTAATTTTCCTTTCTTTTTTTTTACAGCACAGAGACTAAAAACTTTGCTTGTAACAACCACAAAGCTGGAAGACTGATGCCTTATGGTAAGAAATACTTTATTCAGACACATTGTGCTCTTAAAAAGATAATAAATCAAACACTCCCTGTGTTATTTGTTTCATTTGTTTCTTCCCATGACTTTATGGAAGAAACTGATGGCTATTTTTCCATCACGCTGACTTGCACTCAGGGAACAGCTGATGACTCAATGGCATGCATGTAAATCTTTGAAGGAAAGAAAAGAACATCCCTGTTTACTTCTAAAGTGAAATCCCAGCATCCAGCAGACGTTTAAAGATGATTTTTCTAGGGCAATACTTCTTTCATCTTCCCAGCACTAAATATTAAAGAAGAGAGATCTGTCTTAATTCAAGCTGAGCTCTGACCCTTGAAGTCTTATGATGTTGTCTGTGTTTACATGAGCGCTGACTATTTTTCTCCAAGCCAGTTCATATCATGCCTGTTCCTCTCCAACTCTCTTCTCCATCCTGAATGCTAATGTCCCTCCCTCATCCCCTGGATTGTCAGGGAACTGGGAAGCTGTAAAGTCTGGATACTGAACAACAGCTTTCATCAAAACCCTGGTATTATTTCCACTTCACTGACAAGAGGCTGACTCGTTATATTAATCTTCTTTTAGGCACCTAATTGGGGAGCAGCTTGCCTTTTTTTTTTTATTAAATAACATTTAACAGGGTATATTATTTTCTATACTCAGATAACAGATCCCATTAGTTTCATCTGCATTTACTCAATACTTGTGCAGAATCTAATTTGTTCACGCAGTAGCAGAAGTAGCCACATTAGCCTCTGAACATGTTTGAGCTACTTGCCAACACACAATACGGGCTCTGGGCAGGGATGTAATCCAGCCCATTGTGCAACTTTCAACCAGTTTAATCACTGCAGTACACTTTTTTTCTTTCCTCTTCATCACATGCCTTTCACTTCCATAAATAGCAAGGCAAAGCTGCTCACCCACAACCACCCACTCACCCACAGCCATGACTTAACAGTCATCAAGAAATGGAAACAGTAGAAATCATAGTCAGCTATAGCTGTGGCATGCAGGGAAGGCAAAATTTGGAAATTCTTCATGGGTTTAAGCCACTTAAATATAACTCATGGACAACAGCATGTTTAACTACATAGCCACATTGCTTTAGCTGAGCAAAAATTCTCCAGTGCATTGAGTGAGGCAGGAGCCCCACAGGAAAGAAATGAGATCCTGTGAGAAAAAGAAGTACCATCCCATAAATATACAGCTGGGGTGGTACTCTGTTTGGCATTTCCTAGCTCTCAAACGCTTAACTTTGTGCCTTCAAAGCTCTTTTAATGTTGACTCTTTTCCCTAATTTCTTTGGACTACTGCAGCCACATGAACCCCTTTCCCACGCTAGAAATCTGAACTGGGGAACTCCGATGACCTCAATGTGCTTGACTGCCCCAGACCAAAGCCTAAAAACCCAGTGACAGACATACAGATGTCTGCAGTATGAGCCAGGACAGTGACTGTCAGCAAGAAGCAGGTGATGACTTCACAGATGGATCAGTCATGGGAAGAGATGACACTTAAATGACTCTCACACTTGTTTACTGACAGCAGGGAAATGATGAGATTTTTGGTCTTTTTTAAAACGCTGTAAGGCAGAGAGGGTGGTGGGGCATGGCATTACCCCATCAGGCACCAGCATAAGCAGGAACTCTTCTACCTCAGGCTTCTTCAGGCTGTCTCCACTAAAGTGAGTGATTTGTTGGAACTGATCCTCCTCCACAAGGAGTTGGAATTTTCCAAAGGAAAAATTGCTGTGTAAAAAAATTCCCAATGAATTCAATTATCTGCACTTTTCTATGTGCTGTCAAGACCTTGTACTTCTCCTCATCCTCATCTGAGTAGCTTTCTGCAATCAAAGAGCAAAAAATATTAACACACATATTGGAAACCTCTCAGCCAAATGGCTGAGGCTGAGCAGAAGAATTTTGGGGGCCTTTTTCAAATGGAGGAAATCAGGCATTTATTCCTCTGTGCAACCAAGAGAGTAACTCACTGGGAAGTCTCATTGAAGAGGTGGAGAAACTCAATCACTCTTGGAATCGAAGCAGTCAGAAAAAATGGAGAATGTGTTTTAGCAGCAGGCAACTTAGAGATTTAAACCAAACCAGAGAAGACTGTTTGATGCATACATTCGTGAGATTATTTTTTTACTGTTGCTGACTACACTTAACTCTGACCACAGTCAGAGGAACTGGATGTTACAAACCAGTTCAAAACAGATTGTCCTGAATGATACAGCTTCTACTCAGGTACAAAGAAAAGACCCACTCTGGAGGCTCTTCTTGCCACTGCAGTGAGGATACAGTATGTGCTCCTCAGCCAAGGGACCTGATTGCATTGCAGAAGAGTGATGTCCTGTGTCCACTGCCCAGAGCCCCAAGTTTTAAAGGGTGGAGGTAAAAATGGGCAGTTTCTCAGGGATCTCTGCTAGAGGAGAACAAGGTACAAGATTCCTCCAGTTTCATCTTCTGTAAGTAGGATAAGGGGACTACCACTTCCAAAGCTGCTATCCCCAGGTGCTAGGATTGCTCTTCTCCCTTCAGTCCCTCTGAAAATGGAGGAGAAGGTTGGGAGCCACGTGGTACTCAAGAGCATGAAGAACAGCAGAAGCCTCTTTTTTTCTCCATCCCATAGCAAAACACCAGCCACATTTTTGAGCCACGCACCTCACAGTTTTGTATGAGCATCTCTCAGACACTGTCAGTGAGGTGCTCAGCTCACCCACAGCTGTATCTCCCAGCAGCCATCAAGCAGTAGAAATTGCAGTCAGGGAAAGATAAATTTTTAAAAAAAATTTTTGGTTTTTAAAGCCACCTGAAACCACTAAGTGCTACGTAAGAATTTGGCAAGTTGCAACATGCCTGGCCAGCTTTCTGTAAAGCATCCAGAAGCAATCTGGATGGCACTGGTGGAAACCAGAGGAGCTGCTGCAGCCAGGTACTTTGCAGAAGAGGCATATTTACAAACATGGCTGGTGGAGGAGGAGGGAAAGAGGAGGTGGATCTTATCATTATATTTACACTTACAGGGGGGTAAAAAGCACACCTAGAAACCCTACCTGTAGAGATTAAAAATATCATTAAAGTAAAAGGTAGTATCGATCTCAAATTAGCCTGGTGACCTACAGAAACATGACTGTGGTGTGTCTTGCCACGTGCCCTGATGATCTTTTGAACTATCTGGCTAATTCTAGCTGAAGCTGATGGAGCAACACACATCTGAGTTTCATGAAATTTAGTAGGCAGACCAAAGTGAGAGATGCAGCCTGTGGTCTGAGCTCCTGTGCTCTCTCCTGGCTGCCTGGAAGCCCCATGCAGAGCTTCAATGCCTCCTGCCTCCTCTGAAGGTACTGAGAAGGAAATGCTGAGAGGAGAAGAGGGCAGGAGGATTGGAGGTGAGGGAGGGATGTGTGAAAGATCTGGAGGGATGGCTGGGCTTACTGAAGTGGGATTAAAGTGTGCAGAAAGACAGAGCACAAATCCATAGGGAACCAGGGATCACCAATTCCACTGTTCACAGAAACCCCTTTCTATGTCTGGCTCCAAGTGCTTTGTGTCAACCAGAAACATCTGGAATTACAAAGACTTATTCTTTTATGTTCTAATAGACTTTGGTGCTTAAAATTTCAAGGCATTGCATATCTTTGCTATAGGACTCCCTTTAACCCCTTTGCTGCTGGTCCTTCTTGCATCTTCTGTGCTGCGGCAGAACGTGACTGTTTTCCTTGGCTTTCCTGATGCTCCATAGGTAGAAACCAGGGTATTTGTGTTGGGGTTCCTGAAGCATAAGGTGGGAAAAAGCCAAAAGAAAGACTTTTTCTTGTCCTGGGAAGGCAAGAGGGGAAATAATAAGGAAAAATAAAGGTGGTGTAGGGTGGTTTATAGGATAATTTAAAAAAAAAAAAAAATTATTGAAGGAAAACCATGGGGTGGGGGAGAGATATTCCAGTGCATCAGATTTGAGTCAAATCTGTTGGTTTCTCAAGTGACATGTCTACTGAGAAGATCTCTCTTTCTAAATTCTTAAAAAGTGTTAAGGCAAAATCCTTACTGGGAGATGTTTTCGAGAGATTATAATTTTAATTAGCAATTGAATTTGCAACTTTTGCTGCACTTGCTCACAGAAGACTGGGGGAAAAGGTTGTCTTCAGTATAATTTTTTCCAACAATTCTCAGAGCAACACCTGAGAACTATGCAGGCAGAATCCTGCCTGTGAGACCAGGAATGCTGGTGCTGGGGCTCCACATGCTTGGTTGCTGCCAGTGAATGAGGAGAAAAACAAAGCACCCAGTGTTCCCAGCCATGCCAATCTTCTCAGCTCCCAGGGAGCAAGTGCTTTTATTTTCTTTCAAGGGGCAGCTCTGAATTGCCTTTTCCCCCTCCAGATCCCTGCTGTTACCCCTTCTCTCCCCTCCATGCTCCTCTTCCAAAAAAGCTGTAAGTAGAAGAGCTGGACATGCCTCCTCATGAACTTCAGCTTTAGGGAAGGAGACCAAATAATGCCCTGGGAAAACCAGCCTTCCTTACACCCTCTGGGCATCCTTCTGCCCCGATTCTCAGGGCAGCCCCCATTTCCATTTTGCCATCTGAAAGAAAGTACCAAGGGCTAACCCATGAGGACTGAGCAATCTTGTTGAGATTGTCCAGATGTTGCTCTGCTATGGCCAAGCCAGTGGAAGGTCCATAGTTCCCTTTGCTAATAAGGGAAAAGCTGAGATTGCAACACACATAATGTAAAATATTAAAATACTGCCCAGTGAGGGCTTTCCACAACCAGCCTGGATAACCTTGCTGGGGAAGTTAAGAAAAGGAAAGTATGACAGTGCCAACAATTTTTCTCCTGAGAATCTCTCTGCATAACACACTTTTTTAAAAAAAGGGTTGTTTTCTAGAAAAAACAAATACGTTATGCACATAGAATTCCTTAAAAAATATTGTAAGAAGAAAATATATATATATATAAGTTTACCATGGCCATAAAAATAATGCTTCCATCTCTGCAGTGCCTGAGATATATATATCATTATACCAGCTTCAAGCTGATGCAAGATGTTGGAGAACCAGATCCAACGTTTTCTCATCCAGAGTCTCATCCTTTATTTTATATTGTGTATGTATCTGTAAGTTCATTTTTTTCTGAATATGGAAGCCTTCTTTCCACTCATTGCTATGCCTTGTTACTTGAGAATAAAATCAGATAAGAAGGCAATTTCTGCAAATCCCTCAAAAAATCACAATTTTGATCACTGATAGTTTGTTTAGAAATGTGTCTATATTGTTTAAATCAAAAGAGAATTCAAATGGAACAAAGATCTGCCAGCTGACAGATTTTTATTTCACATTTTTGGTGTTTACTTCCTCATTCTTTCTCTGGAAGTGACATCACTTATCAGAAGAAATCATTAGTGCTCTGTACTTATGTAGCAGCAATAGGAAGCTACATTTCTTATCATGTGCTTCTCTTTGCAACAGAATCTGGATAAACCTGAAGTCTCATTTTTGCCAAAAGTATTTGTCATTTCACCTCATGTGAGGGATTCATGTTGCAGAACAGGGACTGGGGCTGACCTCCTGCCCTTCAGGGTAGTATCCAAATGGTGAGAAAGTTTTGCAAATATCAAATAGGAAGAATATAAGTAAGTATAAATAAGAGCTGGTGCAATTGCTCTTTGCAATTAATATATGGGGCTTTTTAAGGACCTGTTAAGTTGCATATTCCAGTTGCTGACCAGCTCAGGAGCACAGACAGGCTGGTTACAAATCACTGCCCCTCCCAGTGGAAGAGGCTGAAGAACTTCAATATTGGCAGACAATATTAAATTTCATTTCCACTCCCTTTGAACAGAGCAGTAGAACCTTTTCTGAAGTGACAGCACAGCACTTGCATTTTTAGAAAGTCAACACCACAGATGTAAAACAGAAAATGTTGATTACCAAGGTGGGAGATATGCATTCTTATACTGACCATATGGTCAGATTGACCAATCTTTCTTGTTTTAAAGTGACTGCTTCAGAAGATGTGGAATCTAACCACATCAACATTTTAATTTTTTTAGAGGCTGTATTTTAAAACTTCCATCCTCAGTTTCTGGCTTGCCAGAACAAATTCCCTGGACTCCTTTATTACACCACCAACAATTCTCAAGCTTGATTTTCAGAGAAAGAATAAAGCCCTGCAAAAGCAAAAAAAATATAGGCCCAAAGCTGAGGAAAGTAAAGCTTGAAGCACCATTACCAGAGATATACCCATGAGGGGTTAGCAAGGTCATAGACGAGAAAGCTTCAAAGTGTATCACTAGGAAAAGGACACCCTGCTTACTATATCTCTCCTATGAACATACAGTGAAATCTTACTCAGAATTACAAAGCTGAGGTAGTGGAACCTATTGAACTGATGAATCATAACTAAGAGCCAAAAGCTTCTAGATTAAAACTTGGGCTTTGCCTATATTTTGCTGTCCACAGCCAATTCCTGTAATGGCTCCCCATGCTGCTATGTTTGGATGCAAATCATATTCTTTACCTGAACATTCTTCAAAGTTAGGGGAATTTGAAAACTCAGGCTTTGGAGACTAAATATGACGGAATTTCTAGATCCACCTTCTTTGTATTCATTTTAATAGTAGCTATATAGATGTATTAAAAATTCAGCAACTATTAGATCCTATACCCTCAAGACACCTTTTATAAAAGTATGGCTAAGGCAAAATGTTTTGTCTTTGATGTTGTGTCAGTGAAGAATGTTAACGAAAATGGCAGATGATTGAGAATGAGAAACAATTTATTTTAATGCTTCTTATGCTATTTCTCCTATTGTTTCTATCTCTCTTGGCCCTTCATAATAGCTGTGTCTTTTCTGCATTTGCTGCTGAGATCAATAAGAAGATGTTAATTAAAAGGAAATTTGCTGAAGGCTGTACTTTTCTGTTTGTTTGTTTTATCCTGGGCCCTGGCTGCAACATCTCACTGGCCTTGACACCAATGCCAAACCAGGCCAGGTCTTGTCTTGGACTCAAGCTCAACGCTGACCTTCAGAGATAGTTCCACTACTGCAAGTGTGCCTCCTTAACATCCCCCCACCAGACCCCCTCCTTTCAAAAGTGACTTCTGAGGGCTCTCAGGTGCACAAAACACACCGCATCAGCACTGCTATCCTGGATAAACCATCATGAGAACATGTTTACAAAACAACCCTAATGACTACAGCTTCCCTACTGATGCAGCAGCATTCTCCAAGGAGACAGATCTACCCTGGTGTCCTAAATTCCCTATTTGTGCATCTTGGCCTTACTGTCTATAAACTGAAGGAAGAAAGTGTATCCATGGGTAGAGCCATGTGTGCAATGGTAGTGGAGATAAAGACTTAGTGGAAGTCAGGAGAAGGGACTTTACCAGCTGCTGAGACACAAACATTAATTCAGTAGTGAACAGCAGATAGTGAAGAACTTCCAATTATTTTGTTTAGCAAATGCCAAACACAACAGGTTTTCACTACTCCAGGCAACACAACCAGTGATGGACCAACTGCTCTGTGTGAAAATGGTGAGGCAGACAACCAGCTCAACAACGTGGATTGGAGTTCAACAGAATATGTGCTGCTAATGAAAGGGAAACCAAGAAGGACAAAGAGCAGTGATGTGTTTTCCAGGACCTAAAAAGGCATCCTCTGACACTCAGTGTGACAACTACTTTCATTAGGTTCTGTGAAAGCAAGACAAAAAAAAAAAAAAAAAAAAAAAAAAAAAAAAAAAAAAAAAAAAAAAAAAAAAAAAAGCATCCTGCTGAAAATAAAACAGACAGTTCGAGGCTCATTATTGTCTGCTTTGCCTGCACCTATATGTAGGCTGAGAATCCTTTCTGCTGGGTTTCTTGCTTTTTAAATGTATCACAGGCACAGACAAATCATGAGGCACAGAACTGCCAGGCAACAGACTAATGTCAGCACTTCAGCCTCCTGGCTGTCAAGTCTGATTCCAAATAACCTTTTGTCTTCTTGTTCCAGCTACTAAATTCCAGATCAAGTGAAAAATGTAATTATACCCCAAAAGGCCATGGAGAGCATCTTAAAATATGCTGAACTGTGAACAGAACAACAACAATAAAAAGATAAACTAGGATTACCCATGATGCATAGCTAATCCAAAATGCTCCACAGTCCTCCATGGGTTATTATAGAAATGTTTACTATTTGCTAATTACTGTTCTGCAGGGACAAGTACCCCTTCTAGCCTGTCTTTAGTATAATTTTGCTATTTGAAGTCTTGTAAAAAATACAACTCCCCTGTTGCAATAAATACTCTGTTATGCTGTTACTGCGCATTTGTGTGTGGATTTTTTTTTTTTCTGAAGTTGATGCACAACTTGAGCAGTTGTGGTTTTTAAAGTCGTATGAAGCTGGGAATAGTGAGACTTATGAGTAACAGGTGCAAGCTGGACCACAGGGGGTTCCATGTAAATATAAGAAAAAGCTTTTTCACTGTGAGAGTGACAGAGCACTGATAGAGGCTGCCCAGGGAGGTTGTGGAATCTCCTTCTCTGGAGACACTCAAAATCCACCTGGACATGTTCCTGTGTGACCTACTGTAGGTGATCCTGCCCTGGCAGGAGAGGTTGGTCTTGATGGTCTCTGGAGGTCCCTTCCAGCCCCTAACATTCTGTGATTCTGTGATTATATCACAGATTCAGCTGCTAAATTTTTACAGAAAGCAAAATATCAAAAGCCAACAGGAATACATCCTTTTAGGTCCGAGTCTGTTATGTTGGACTAGAGTGCTATCAAATACTGAATTAGCTTGTTTTTTCATCTGATTATTGGAACAATAAATATTCAAGGACTTCTGAATTCTTGCACATGTCTATAAGAATATAACTATTTGAGATAATAAATTATTCTCAGCAGCACCTGATAAGATAAAATAGGTGATGCTGTTAACAGTGCAAACCTCCCCAACTCTTAGTGCGATCTACATGATCAGAAAGGCTGCTGATGGCTCGAATTTTTCATCTCATATTTTTTATTAATATGACGATTCTTACCTTTATTCAAGAATTTAAACTCAAATTTTAATAGGAAATTAGGCAATAAAAATGGGAAAGCATTAGCATTTCAGTGCTTGCCCTGTTATTTGCAATCTTCTACCTCAAATACCATTTGCAGAAGAATGAAATTCACCATCCTCATCTGTTTGCACCAAAGTGGGTTCTTCTGAACTACAGAAGATATGAATATTTATTACTCCATAAATAGCTTAGGCACTAAGCAATACAGCACACTGTTCCCAAGTCCCCTCTTAAGTTTTGCTGCAAGTAAGATGTTCTGCTTATGTAGTAGAAACTGTAGATACTAAAGCGACCTAAATGGACTGATTTATCCACATTACAAAATCCTGCTCAGAAGAGACTGAGCAGGTTGGTTTCTGAACTCCATCTGCAGTGCTTTAATCTCCCCATTACTGTCATCCAGTAAGATGCATGTACCAAGGTAACCTGGTCAGAGCATCAGCCCACACAGTCTGTGAGCTGCACTTGAGCTGATGTATGGAACAAGTCACCTCAATCGACCCTACAAGCTGCCTGCACCGTGCCTGGGCAGTAGGATGGCTCACCACAGCCCCAAGGCACTGGGCTTGGTGGTGTTTATCACAAAATACTTGTCCACATCTCTTTTTTCTGGGCAGCTCTAATGGGATACCTACGTGCCTTGACCCATGGTTATGTAGGCTCAGGCTCATTTCAGCTGGGGCAGTACTCTGCCTTTGTTATAGAGCACACACTATGATCTGCAAGGGAAGAAAACACTACATGTACCATAACCACTTACTTTTTCCAATTTTTTTTTTTTTTTTAATTTGCAACGTAACATTTGATGAGGAGTAGGACAAGGGAAGTTATAGAAGGTTTTGTATTTTCTTGTGAAATGCCTATAATGGACAATATGGAGCTTGTCCACTGCTCACACATGGAGAAGGAAACTTCAGCCACTTATTGAAAAAACACACATGGAAAAATTCCCTGGCAAACCACCACGTGGAAGCTACATAAATCCTGCATTGTGTGCAGCATCTCATAAGAATCAAGTCATATCAAATGATGACCTGACTCTATTTAATGGGGGTTCTGCCAGCCCACAAAGAAACCACAATCCAGCCTTTTCCCTGAATTCCTAGTACTTTGAGGTCTACAAGAAACTAAATTATGTGAACAATGTCCTTGAAAATACGCTCTCTTTTGTCCAGTTTCTGCTGGTATACTTCATTTTCAGCCATTCTGAAAGTGCCTTAAGCTTTGTCTGCAAATCCACTTGGCCTGACATTCATCAATGCATTACAGACCAGATGGATTTAGGAAACTGCACTGACTGGACTAATCAAATTAAAGGAAGGGAGAAGAGGGAAATAAAAGGAAATTATTTTTTCCTTTACTTCCTAAAATATATAAATAAATAGAATTACTTTATTTGAAAGAGTTGCCCAGGTGTCTCTGTGTACTTCCACTGTAAAGCACAGCCCTGTGAATTCAGCCCAGCAGTGGCATAGGATCCAGCCACTGTGTGCAGGGGGGCAGACTCAGTTCACTGTCTGAATTACACACTGGTCTACTGGTCTTCCCCAAGAGCTGAGAAAATAACAGACATAAAAACCCTTTAAAGAATAAGGGCAATGAGAGCTACTACTGTGAATGAAAATAGGTATAAATGCAACTCTGTGGTACAAATCTGATCAGATTCTCCTGATGCCAGAGCACAGATGCTCCAGGCACATTTTTGATGTTCTAAGCCAAGGTGTAAGATGTTCAGTTTCTGCCCCACCAGATCCCCTGGCATCAGATAATGCAATAGCTACAGCCTGCTTCTTGTGTCAGGATAGGATGGAAAAGGGAAGGGGAACAGAACTTTCTTCTCCCCTTGAAGAAGACAGGCCTATCTGGGTCACAGCCAATGTCAGGCAAAGAAAGGATTTGTCCCCATAGTCCTGTTCTCTATTTTCCACACTCCTTGGCACTGGCATAATGTGCACAACCCCAGCTCAGACCTACATGTTTAGCTCCCTTTCAGTATGGCCCACTTTGTCTGTAACAGCTCACACTAAAGCTATAATCAGATCTGTCTACTCAGAGGGCCAAACATGAGGTACAGCAGAGCAGACTGGAGCTGATAGGATTCACCTCAGAAATCCAGCTGGTGGTGGACACAGGTCAGCAACCAACAACTCCTTTCCAGGGAGAAATGCAGCAACCTGTGCAAGCAGCACTACAGGCATCTCCCATGCTAGAGAAGTTTTATCTCCATGGTACCAGCACTTAGTCCAAAATATTTATCTCTCTCCTTAACATACCCCTAAAAAGAACTAAGAATTTTTAGAGCAGATATGGTGGTTTTTTGGTAGGGGATAAGTGCTCTGCCCTGGTGATGGCTGAGGTGCTGCATTTTCTCAAGGATTCAGTGTATGAAAAAGCATTTCTATTAGCTAGGTGTATTAATTCTTTCACCCATGGAGAGGCACCAGCATATGGAAAACTGCAGCCTGGCCGACTTAACACATCATGCAGACACAGAATAAAGGCATATTTTCTGCCTTTGAGTATTTTGCTCAAACCACTGGATGAGTGGTTACCTTAAAATACCAGCACTGAAATCAAAAGCTGTGCTTTGCATTCACATAAGGAGAAACATTATGTTTCCTTCATTTGACTTTTAAAATGCATTATGTATTCCTACATTCAGCCTTTCAGACAAGTAAAATAAGTAAATCACACTATGAATTTGCATATTAACCCCTCTCACTCTACACAATTCCTCTGAGACTAGGCCTTCCTGTAGAACCATTGCCACGTTGACCTATTCCTTACTGCACTGCATTTAATAATCTGTGTGTTCATAAAGAAGTGACTTGGAAGCTAAAAAATAACTGTAAGGCTGAAGTAGGTAACGCTATCTTTGTGTCAAGTTTTTTAAGAACAAGATGAATGTCTGTTGTTAAAAAGAAAGCATCAGGTGGTCACGTTCACATATTACTGCACCCACCAGACACACACAACTGGATGTCAGCAGCATCAGATGCCCAAATATAGTCCCTGGAAACTCTTAAGTAAATATGCCACCTAGTGTTTAATTGGGACAATTTCATTCATAAATCATCTTTATACCGAGCTTTCCGCTGCATGTGTCAGTGGTATAGAGGCTGACAGAGGTATCTGGAGATTTCTTCACCCCTTTCCTCTCCCCAAAAAACACACCCTACAGCTTTCTCAATAAAGAATTATCTTCCTCCTGATGGACTTCACCAAATGGCTGATGCCTTCCCAGCACTGCTTTCTCCTTTGAGGAACCCACACCTCAGATTGCCAAGAACCAGAGGGCACTGAGAACTGACCCTAGGGGGTGTGGAGGGGTCACTTGGACTGTAAAGATACCAAATAAGCCTGACTGGACTTCAGAAAAGCTACCTCATACCATCAGCTAAATGGCACACAGGCATGTAGTGAAGGAAGAAGGGCTTTCCACATCTCTCTACCTCCAGGTGTTGGGCACAATCATTTTTGAGGAGAAACATTATTCCCAGCTTACAGCTTGCCAGAAGGGGACAATGTGTTACCACAATATAGGTATTGTTTAGCGGGATGAACCAACAGAAAATGAGGGAAAGAGGTTTTCAAAGTGTACCAACTATTTCTTTTGACAAGTAGCAGAGACATAACTCCTCCTGAGGCTACAGCAATGTTCTCCTTTCTGGCCTTTAGCCCCTGCTTAATACTGGCACACCTGGCTTAAATGCAAGTATCACTCCTGACAGAAGAGATACTCCAGGTATGTACGTGGCTTGGCCCTCTTCCATGTGCTTAAAAGATGCAAATTGTATTCTTACATTTTCTAATTGAGAATCTCTTGATGTGTCTGTCGTGGACACTCATTACCCAGGGATTAAATTCTTATACTCAGTCACATCATAGTACAAACCATCCTGAATTTTTGGTAATGTCTTGTTTGCACTTTTTCCAGACCAATAAAAATCTTTAACAAAACTTCTGTCCCTGCAGTACTTCATCAGCTACCTTTCCCCAGCTTATCCAGCTGCTGCCTATCTTCATTCTTTGCTTGAAATTCCTCTACCTATTTTTGGTCCATGTGACCATTTTCATGCACCAACCAATTTGAATTGATGTCAAGTGTATGATTTCATGAGACATTGTACTACTTTGCTAAAAATCCAATTATTCTGCATCTGCTGCATTCTTTTCATTCAGTACTTTTGTAAATCTATCAAAAAGGCAATCAAATCTAACTGGCAGTATTCATTCTGTACAACCCACGCTGACGACTGTGTGGAGTCCCACTGTTCTCTGGGGCTGAGAATACATTACAAGAAAGAGCCCATTGTTACAAATTGTACTTTTCACACCACAGTGTCCTCTTTTCCAAATACTAGCAGATATAAAAAGCACTGGTTCCTGACCTTTGCACTAAAGCCTCAGGTGAGAACGCTGTCAACAGCATGTTTCACTGTGACCATTCCCAGTTGTCATCCTGCCCAGGCTGCGGCCTTCTCCTGCCTGGCGGCTCCAAGCCAGCTCTGCTATCCCTATGGCTGGGACTGTGGCCCACTGCTGCCCCAGCCCAGATGTGCCCAAGGAGATCCCTGCACCTGGATTCCTGGTAGACCAGCTGCAGGGTGAGGGTACAGACTGCTGAGCTGGCTCTCCGTGGCAAGAGCCCAGATCAAACAGAGGACATTTGCTTGGGCGCTGCGCCTGACTTCACTCGAGTGCCCACATGCCTCAGGGGTGAGACCTTCTGCATCCTGAGTCTGGAAGAAGATGTTCAGGGGATATGGAATACATGCTTTATGCTCAGAAAGGATAATATCTAGAGCGTGATGGGACAAGTGCCAGTCAGTGAGTAGGGACACAGAAAGCTGGCCAAGACGTTTCTTGGCAGACGGTCTTCAGAGTGTGCAGGATGCAGAAGAGGGAGCACAAGTTGGCTAGCACTGAGCATTTCATGGAAGCCTTGGACATGAGGATTGAAGCTCCAGTTAATTTCTCATTAGTGAAGTGATGATTCAGAATTGAATCATAGAACCATGGAATCACAGAATGGTTTGGGTTGGAAGGGACTTTAAAGATCATCGAGTTCCAACCCCCCTGCAGAGACACCTTCCACTAGACCAGATTGCTCAAAGCTCCATCCAACCTGGCCTTGAACACTTCCAGGGAGGGAGCAGCCACAATTCCTTTATGCAACCTGTTCCAGTGTCTCACCACCTCACAGGAAAGAATTTTTTCATACTATCTAATCTAAATCTACCCTCATCAGTTTGAAACCATTACCTCTCACCTAATCACTGCACTCCCTGATAGAGAGTCCCTCTTCATCTTTCCTGCAGACCCTTTTTAAGTACTGGAAGGCTGTTATAAGGTCTCATTAGGGTCTTCTCTAGGCTGGAATGTACTCTCCTCCCATGGGGAGGAATCAATAACTGCTGCTTTGCTACACTGGTAAAATATCTTAATCTAGACTGGATGAATCAGGGCCTTAATAACATTTTTTCAGGCACAGAAAACCACATAAAGATAAGACTAAAAGGTTCTCAGGAGATTTTTCTCCTGCCCACCTCAGGTATCAGTGCTACTTGTGCCATTTCTCACAGATGGTTTCTAATGTGTTTCTAAGCCTTATTATAAGGGAGATTCTGTCACCCTCTCAGGCACTCCATCCCAGTGTTTCAGTGTTCCTCCTTTTTTTTTTTTTCCCCTCAAATAATAGCTAACTTGCAATATTCATCACTGTATTTCAGGCCTATCATCTCATGTCCAGCATGAGCACAGAGGACAGGTTTTTCCTTGTAATTAGGCAAGCAAGTGCATGTCCTAAATGAGCACATCACTAAAAACACTTATCTTCTAAATAAAATATAACGGATAAATATTTGGCATGATTTAAACACCTTCCTTTTGACACAAATTCCAACAATTTCCGCTAACAGAAATTCTCTCTTGTCCTTAAGAAGCTGAAGTATTTTAAGATCAAAAGATGGCAGTTCAGAGGTGGTTGTAAACATTCAGTGCCTATTCCCACAGTGTCTCAAGATTCATGCAAGATGATAAAGTATAGATTTTTACTTAAAAAATGTTTTTTCATTTTCCAGTGCCTAGACAAATTAAATGTTTACACTGAAAGGCACCATCCCAGTCTCTATGGGAGTCTGTTTATAGTAACTTAATGTCCCCAAACTATGTGAAGTACCAAGAAGCCAAAAGAAAAGAAACTCCTATGAGGCTTTTATTTTTAATACAACAAACTAAGCATGGATTTTATGCAACAAACATTTAGCTTTATTAGAATTATTAATATGCTCCTAACAGGAAAAGACCCAAGAGAAAAAGATTAATTTACGTATTCATCAGAGCCTGGCTGCAGATACAGTACTGTACTCCAAGGAGCCAAGTGGGGTTTGCTTTAGGACTAAGATAAGCCCTTCAGGTGTATCTAATCACTTTTAGTACCAACCTGGCTTTCTCATTTGAGAAATTTCATTCCACACTTGTGGTATTAAGGTAAGAAATTTTCACACTGCTTCTACTTGGCCACCTTTCTAAAACTCTGGATAGGGAAACTCCTTGCTGGTAACAAATTTCATCTTTGTCTTTGCTCCATATGCTTCACTGTGTTCTGGACTGCTCCAAGACCCAATGGAATATTTGGCAATCTTCCCATTCATTTCAGTAGCATTTGAATCAGATCATAACCGTTGCATCATGTCATATGTGTAAATCAGTGTTTCCTCCAACTTACACATTCTCTTCAGGCATAATCTTATCACTTATTCTGCTTAAGGCACAAGTCATGAATCCTAAACTGATGGTAATAGCCTTACATAAACCAGGAGCCTAGAGAGATGTTAACAGCTCAGGGAAGCAATGTAAGCACACACTTTGCAGTTGAACCTCTCTTTCTCTCTATTGTCCCAGTTACCATTACTGTTAAAATGAGTTCAAATAATTCATCACAGAAATCCATGTCTAATCAGGCAAAACATTAGGTATTAGTTAAGAATGCCATGGTCAGCTACAAAGCACTATCCCTTTTCCAGTGCATAAACACAGACAACCACAGAGAAGGAATTCAGAAAGATACATTCCGTTATTTTACTTCGGTAGCTTTCTTATTTTTATTTCTTGTAAATTGCCTGTTTCATATTTACGATGCTTTAAACAACAAAAAAAAGAGAAGTTTTAAAGAGACGCAGCTGGAGAATACAGAAGAATGCTGCCATTGAAAGGCAAAAGAAAATGATCAGCCAGCTCTATTCTCAGTACAATGGTACTTCTCCTCTAAAGCTGTAAAACTGCTTAAAATATGTACACTGGTACATCTATAAACTCCTCCTTGCTGTGGTTCAGTACCAAGAAGAATTCTGGATTAAATCAGTACTGAATTGCTAACAGTTACTTGAAGAAGACAGTCGGGTATGTAGTTAAGTACTCAGGTCAGGGCATGCCCCAGTTAAGTATGTACATGTGCTAACCTGTGTGCAAAATACTACTCTTGCAGGACAAGCCTGAGTGTCTGATTAAAGGAATAAATTACTCCCAGAGTAATTTTGATGTATTAAGTTTGTTGCTTCCAGGAGCAAAAATGCCACACACCTTTTATCATTACATGTATTACTCAAATCTGTGGATAAGGGCGACCTTTTTGTACAGACTTTATGTTGCTACTTATCAGTGTGGTGTCTGAGCACCTTTCAGAGAAAACCAGCTGAGGAGGAGCTCTTTGTGCATCATGTTGATATGAATATGTAACTGAAACTCTAACCCCTAAAAAAAAAAAAAAGGTGGTGGGTTGTTGATGTCCCTGTAGAACACATTTTAATTTGTTCTGACCAAGCATGCTACAGAAACCAGGGAGCTGAAGGCTATGTAGAAGACACTGGGTCAAATTATCAGTGCAGTTCCAGCCCAGAGTCTGCAGGAACAGATGTCTTTGCTCTCTATCATCTTAACCCTGTGATATGCAGCTAGGACAGCACAGTACCTCGCAGCCCTTGTGTGGAAGGACATGCTCAACATCTGGACAGACATCCCAGAAGAGAGTTAAACACTAGCTAGCTACCTGTAATAGGATCATTAGAGGTTTAGAGGAGCTGCAGAATGGGAAGAATAATGAATAAATGAAAGACTGAAAAGATTTCTTTATCGTTGGCTAACAGCAGTACCGGTAGTGAATTCAATGAAGAGACAAAAATGGAGTGGTAAGATGAGGGCCAAAGGCCTACAGAAGGAGATGTGGTGTGAATAGCAATGTAGAACAGTAAATAGTTAAAAAAAAAATGAACCAAACCAGTGGTTCTCTCAAAATTGTCTGTCTCCTGTGCAGTTTTGATGTAAAGAAAACTGCAGTGCCCCCAAAATTAGTTTCATAATCAGATTACATATCCAATTAAGCAATGTTAGAAAACAGTCTTTCCTGGAAGTCCTGCATTTTCTTCTGTGGGAAACTGTGAGCAGCATGACTAATGAGGACAGTAATACCAACCACTATTTCCAGCAAAGTTATTCTCCCTTTTCTGTCACCTTTGCCTTAATAGGAATAGCTTTCTTATCTGTCAGTTATTTGCGTGGGATTTTCTGCGGAGGAAATCTATAACCTTGCAGACTCCTTAATATGCTTATCAGCTCAGCTCTTTAGTTCTAGCTGCAGCAACTGTTATTTTCACTTAAATGCCCAATAACGAGTTCCAGAGAAACAGACAGAGAGGTTGCCATGTCAAGCAGCAATATATTTTTCTGCACCATCCTGCTGTTGAGGGAAGTCTCCACATGCAGCTCGCTCTTAAGCGTAGCTCAGAATCCTACACTATTCTTTAGAGACCTTCATTCCATGCCTCTTGCTGCTCCTGGCGTGTACAACCACGAGCACTGCAGCCCAGGCTCTGAGCAAACTCATATTTCATCTACAACTGGTATGCTTGAACTGACTGAGCCAGATCCTACTTGGAGAGAAGTTGACGGGAGCTTTGCCAGGAACTGAGTAAGCGGAGACCTGGCACTGGCAAAGCCTTCCTTAATCTCTACCGTGTTTACCAACAGTTTGTTCTCTGTCAGATAGGTTAAGATCATTCTTTTTGCAACTATTTTAAGCTCAACTGCTGCCAAGGCTTTTATTTAGCTCCAGCCTGCAGTGCTTATCACATCCAGCGTGCTAACAGGAATACTGGAGAAGTTGTAAAGCAACCCAAACTGAGGAACTGCTCCTGTGTAAGGCCAGCATAGTAAAAAACCAAGGTGTGGGGCACAGTCATTGCCTGACCCAGGGCCCTGTATCATAGTGTCCATGTCCCATCCAAGGCATGGGGTGGCTGTGGTAGCACCCAGGGCATGTCATGGGAGCAGGAATGTAAATATAAGAGCCAGGAACCAGGAGGGTTTCTCATCAGCAACCATAACAGCTTTTACCGCCTTAAGGCACTCATGAATTTCCATCTCGCATTTACTTCCAACATTTCAATTACTTGAATATATTTTTCAAAACTACACTTCCTGATGTAGGATTAGAAAGGAAAAATTTCTTCTCCTATCCTGGGCAACATGGACCACTGATGCCGTAAAGGCAGCAGCTGCAAGATAACATAAACAGGAAGGCTTGAAACATTTTAGAACTATGTATTTTACTGACAGACTACTGCAACTTTTTCTCTCCTATGTGTGAAGATTAATTACTTACAGCAAGTTACATTTCTCCTGCATTCACCAGTAATGTGAATTACTGATAACTGATTACAGTATGTACCAGAACCAGGTACTTATCTGCCCTACATCTTCTAGAAGATGCTCATTTGTCCTACATACAGCATTCCATAAGCAGAACAAACAGGAAGCAGGTGATCACAACCTGCCCAAACTTAAATCACAATCTTGAGCAGAAAACATACAATCTTTGAGTGTTCTTCACACACAAAAAAAGCTATTTCTCTGTCCCAAATCCTTTTTGAAGCTGGATCCCACTAAAATGACAATTGCCTACACTGCTAAGGAAGTATTTACAGAATGCTGTTCTCCCACAACACTTCATTCCTAAAAATCATTATGGTTACCTTCAAATTAGATATCTGTTTAACTATTCTGACTTAAATGTAGAATCTGTGTTTACAAATCTAGAATCTCTTTAAAGCTATACACAAATAATTTCCAAATGAAATGTCAGCATTATGTATCTTAAAGCATAAACGTTTTCTTAGGCTTGTTCCAAAAAATGTTGCATAAAAAGGCATTAACAGCAACAGCTCAATCCAGCCCATGCATCACACCCCCCTTCTGGGGTGGGGACGACTCCACTAATTACAACCTTAAAGAAATTATTGTTATGGGAAACGACAGGTACCCCAGGCAGTACACCAAGATATTTCATCCCAATGCCTGCTCCTCCCACCAGCCCATGCCTTTGGTGATCCCCTTCCATCGACCTACCCCATGGGAGGCAGCAGGGATGGAGTGACTGAGACATGGAATGATCTCTGCTGTCAATGTGGGAGGCGACAGAATGAGCAGGCTCCCTGGATGGTGTTAACAAACCCACTAAGGAGACAAATGCCTTCAGCTGCACTTTCACACTCTGGAATTGGTTTCAGTATAAAACAAAATCTCACTTGTAAAAAGCCTAATTGGTAAGAGAAGAACTGACACTTAACCTTAGAGCACTGAATTCTCACATTCCTCCTGATAAATAATGAAAGTTTCTGTCCTGCGTATGTAGCTTTCCTTCCATCATTCCTAAAATGATCAAAATACTCCAAGCAGCTTTGAAAATAAACCAGCTCAGTTACCAAATAATGACATTGTACCTGTTCAATTGGCCAAATATAACAAAACATACTTGGCAAATAACTCAATGATTTTTCATACATGCAGCAAGGAATTTACTTGGCAGAGAAATGCCATACTGAATACTCATTCCCTTATTTCTAGGGCCAGACATTTATTGGAGTAATTGAAGTGGTTGAAAGTCTTCATTTGTGGGCAAAACATGGCTTTTGTCTAAAATGCTGTACAACACATGGCAGTCTCAAGCAAAACATCTGACACGACTTCTACAAATACCACTCCCCAGTATTGTTTCTATATTTTAGAGGACCTCTAAAGTGTATATTAAAAAACCCATTACATCCCCTTTATCCTCCTTTGTCACTATATGCTATTACTGACAAATGCTCTGTATTTCACCAGTTTATTCCAAAACCCAGACCATACTTTATCTGAGGGTTCTGTGAGATAAAAGTGGGAAATGATGACCTGAATTTTTGCTTGCTACCAAAACCTCTCATGAACTTCCCCCAGGAACATATGAAGCAAAAGCAAACATGGAAGGCACCATTACACAGGGTCCTGTGAATTTATTTTGGTTGCTAATAATTTAGTGGACATAATCTTTTTTACACATGGATTTCCATGAGATGATGGAAAATGACCCATACCAGTAGAGAAACCTATTGGAAGTCCTACTCATCAACATCAAGGCCTGAGCTGCTATGACAGGTTTTCAGCCTGTAAGCAAACCACCTTGCCTATTGAGCTCCCCTTCTCTTGTAGCTGTGATTACTCCTGCCCCTCCTGGCAAGAAAAATATGTTAGGAACAGCTGCTGTTCCTCCTTCTGCTGCTTCCCCTCAGTGGGAGGAAGGCAGGGAGGGTTGCCAACAATGTAGTGGCTAAACTGAAGCCAGCTATTTTTACACAACAGCACAGCCACAAAAGAAAACCAGATGAGCACCAGTCCTTGTGGGGTAAGGACCTGCAGTGCTGCCATCCACATCATCAACCACCTTGCAGGTACATAATATTCCAAACTCTTTAATTTCATTTAGCAGCAATACAAAAGACTTCACCCAATTACTAAAAGGTGTGTTTTCACTACAGACAGCAAGTTACTTCAAGTCCAAATATTTTCAAGCACAGGTACCTGGAACTAAGGATGCAGCTCTTCACTCACTTGAAGCCAATATAAGAATTTTTTACGCTGTCATCAGAAGAAATTCTTGCCTTCTCCTTTGTGCTGCAGTTCCACCCATGTGAGGTGGATAAGGTAACATATCTGGCTGAAAAATCCATATTTTTTTTCTGGTTGAATTAGTTTTAATCTGGAGCAATTTTCACCTACTGTGTAGCTGCATAAAACCTTACATCAGCAAAAAGCTGGTGGTGAAGGAGAGAGGGCAGGCACCCCTTCAGAAACACACTGCCTTCTTTTGGTCAAAGAGAATTTTTAGAGTACTCACTCAAAACTGTCCAGCCTGGAATATGACATCTAATCCCAAGCACAACAGAAAAAATTTGCTTAGGAAATACATGGTAGTAGAAGAACCCCCTCTGAGATATTTGAGAACGCTTTGAGCGATAAAAAAGACCATTGGTCCTCAACTGCAAGAACTGTAAGTAAAGCTGAACACGTTTTTAAAATTGTATTTTTCCTTCTACAAAAATATCATCCTGATTTCCTAGACAATGTAGGATCATTATCAATTGTCACAATTATTTTATTACACTACAGCCATGTAATAATACTTACAATCATCCTGGTAATAGTCCAGTATTTTCTCAATGTAGAAGAAATATTTCCAGAGCATCTGCTAGATCATTCCCCATTATTTCCTTGACTGACCTAACTCACACCTACACAAAAAGTCTGTCACACTGCACTACGTTTACTTCCAATTGTGTCTCAACATCAAAACTCACTTTCTTGTGCCTGTTACAGTATTCACAACCAGTGTCCATCCACAGGAATCAACTGAACAAGCATGAAACCCATCTCTCTGGCACCCCTCCTCTCACATATTACAACACCATCCTACTGAATCCAAACCCCATTGTCATCAGTTGATTTTTGAAATAAAACTTGAATGGAGGACTTGCTGCTGTTGCCATTCTCCTAAGGACTTCTCTGCAGCAGTATGTTTCAATTCAATTGAAATTCAATGGAATTCAATTGTTATGGGGGCTGAATAGGTTTACATGTCAGGGCAGTTACTCAAGAAATTATTACTACTGAGAAATCCAAACTAGTATACAATCACCCAGTGCAGACAGGTGAACCCAACAGATAATAATTATGGCAGAAATGTCCTTGAGTTATGAGAACACACACAAAAAAGCTGATCTCTTTTCATGCTCATTCTTACTGTAGGACAGCAAGTTCATTCTCTGATACCCAAATACAAACCAGCTCTAGATTCTAGCTACCTAGCCAGCACACTGCACACTAACATCATCAGTCACGCAGCAGAAGTACACTTGCAAATATCAGTATGTCAGTTCAGCACAAACACTGGACTCAAAAATATGTTTTGTTTGACAGTTCTTACTGCCTTACTGCCCGGGAAATGAAAATATCCACATGTCACTGCTTACAAGACTCTTATATGAAAAAGAATTTCTAATTATACATCTTCAGATGGCTGCTAACTGCTCAGAATTCTCAGTTTATCACCATGTAAATAAGTCCTTCTCCATACAATGCTATGGGATACAGGTGCAGGAGAGAAGGAGATCAAGTAAAGCCCACTTCAAATGAGAAGAGTGAGAAGCAAGGAAGATTATACACAATACCCCAATTTCAGACCCACAAGAAGAAAGGGAAGAAACCACACAATATCCCAATTTGAGACCCATCCACCAAAGATCTGGCAGAAAAGAGGAGCTTTGCACTGTGAATAGAAAGATAACAAACTTGAGCTGTGGTGAAGGGTCAGTGGGAACCAGCTTCATATTCCTACTGTGAAATATGCTTGAGTATACATGGACAATAATATGACTTTTGAACAATTTTAGATGCAGTTCCTTAGTTGGCCAATATGTGTGTATATATATATATATATATATTTACACAGTGAAAACATTTGTAGTCAGTACTTAGAAAGCTTTAATTATAAGCTCCAGACAAACATTCATTTGGAGCCAAGATCATATTAACAGGATGTAAATTTTTCAGTGGGACGGTAATATTTTTATACAGTATTAGTAATACTTCTATATAGTATATAGAAGTATATAAAAACAGAAGATGGTGTTTAGACAAACTGCTTTTTCTCTTAGGCTTGATAGAAAGACTGTAATTGATTGCCAAAATTTTGAACTGAATACTTACCTTTTCAACTGGAGTATTTTCTTCACTCGTTACACTTGCTTTCCTCGATTCATTTTTTGTTCTGCTCAGCCTGCGGGACACTTTTTCTCTAAGCAAAGTGGCATAGCCTATGTGTTCATAGATGGGGTTTGTTGTCATTTTGGAAATATACTCAGAAGCCTTTGTTTCTATATACAATGTTATCAAGCCATCTGTAACCAGGTCGTGGATTGATTCAAATCTTTTCTCCCCAACAAAGTGCTTCCCATCATAGAACAGCCTGTAGTTTAAGGTTTGATTACCAAATCTGGAAAAAAAAAAAAGAGGGAGAGAAGGAGATAGGAGAAAGAGTGAGAGAATAATTCGTATTTGCAAAACTCTCAGGTGGTAATTTGTCTGATGATTCTATATATTTGGATTACATATGGAACATCCACATGGCTGCAACTGGATCTTTGTGGACAGGTCAAATCAGGTTCAAGTCCAAATCTAACTCCATCAAATGAACTGGCTACAGAACTGAGGCCAGTTCTCCTTAACAAGCCATGTGACCCAGATGTACATGGTTTTAACCTAAATCCAAACCAGACTACCACAGCAATCAGAAAGGCATGTTTGCATTCAAAAGAACAAAGAACTTATACTAGGATTTATAATTGTGTTAAGAGTAGATGAAATCTCAGGGGTTTTTTTAAAGTGTTTTAAAAAATTAAGTGCTGTAGTAGCACATTTGGTTTATAACACTGAGGTTGGAGTCCCATTCTTGATTAAAGGATTTAATGATACGACATTGGGTTAAATAGTCATTATACTGCACCAAATGTGCATATCTCTGCATAGTTTGTTAGGAATTCAAAGAAAAGCCTCTTATTTTTTCACCCACATTTTTCATATGAATTCCCAATTTATAAACAAATTCAGTTTTTGATTCTACAGATAATTATCCAGATGGATATAGAGATCATGCTGTTGTGTCAAAACAACAGGCATTTTATCATAATCCCCATCCTTTACTAGTTCTTTTTTATTCTTTATTTTGAAATCTCTCTCCAAAATGTTAAAAAAATTATGTTTGTTCTTTTTCAGCTGACAAAAGTTGCTTTCAATTTACAAGACTCACCAGCTTTTCCAGATCTACCATCTGCACATCAATACGAATTCTGAGGATGCTTTCACCACCATATCACAGCTACTTGGGGTAACTCTTTAAAGGATTTCTCCTTCTAGTTTACCAGCAAAAGGATAAAAATGCATCCTCTTAGTGTATTCCCACAGGAGTAATAACGCTTTGAAGACTATAAAATATTGCCAAGGAGCCTCTTTTGTTAAAACCCAACAGAATATCTTGTCCTCCTGCTGTTAACCCACATCATCTTTAAGACTGTTGTATAGGCAGGTTGTGAAGGGCAGAACTGAGCCAGGAGCAGCTGCATTTTCAAGTGAAGGCACCTCTGAGAGCCAGTGAGGTTGCAGATTGGGTTATCAGTGAATTTTCCATTCATCTGTATAGTAGACTTCTTTGAGCAGCAGCATTCTCTGCTTCATACCGTATTTTCAGAGCAAGCTTGAATTCCAGTTAGGAAAGAAACCCAAGTCCAGTATGCTGCCTTTGACAGCTGGTCAAGTCACTAGACTTCGTAATTTTCCAGGCTTATCTAGGGTCATTAATTATGACTGCTGCTGCTGTTTGTGTACAACACATCACTGAACTCAGAGGACAACCTGACTGTGCTCTGCTAGGATATGCTCCTGTCCTGTACTCACAACCCTTATGCAATTTTCAAGCAGAAACTTCATCTTTACAACACTCAAATGTAGAGCAAGAATTGCATGGTCTGCTTCTTGAAAAGGGACTTCCTAGCCAAGTGCTGAAGGACTGACTGAATTGCTGCAGTACTGCAGTGTTAATACTGCAGACAAGAGGGTCCAAAATCACCCTGACACCGTGAAGTATATTAAGTAATGCTGGACATAGACTTCACTCAAAAGGAACTGATATAATCCCCTCTGTTAAACACATTTACATTTAAACTATAAGCCTCTATTAATAATAGACAGCATTTACCTGAGAGCAAGAGTATAGCAGCCGGGTTGCCGCTGGCTTTCTCTAAGAATATATGCTCCTTCTACACCAGCAAGTATTTCATCTGCTTGCTCCCGAGAAATGATCCCATGAAACCTAAGGAAAGACATTTCAATGACTTACAGAGCAATCCAACCAGAAACACCTCTTCCTCCCTCCCCCCCCTCCAGAAGCCATTTGAAAACTTCCACACTGCAAAGCATCGTGGTCCAAGCCACCAGGACAGTGTCCAAAGCATCTAAAAGTGGCAGAACAGTCAACCAACCTGGCCAAGTCCAGCACTGAGGCAAAGCAAAAACTACACTGTACATGCAGTTTCAGACAACGTAACCCTAAACCATACACAATGATTATTTTCTGCAAATGCCCCATCTTTTCACAACCTTTCTCCTCTACCACTCTATGCCCCTCTGCCTTGTTTCCTTCCTAGAGACCTTAAAACAGAATTGAAAACTAGACACCAAGGTTTGGTGTTTTTTTTAATGCAGATGACTTAAAATTAAAATGAGGTAATTTGTATTATCAGTTTGATTTATTTGTCTCCTCAAATTTGTAAGGGAAACAGAGACAAAAAAATGGCAACAATTATTCAAAATTCTATTCTGCATATACTAAAGCAGAAAAAGAGACAGTAGCCTTGAAAAAATAGTTTTCTTCATTTCAAGGATTTCCTCACTCAGTGTTGGAAAAAATCCATGCTTCTCTGATTCTTTTGTCATTGCTATTTTAAGAAAGAAAGAGACCCCAGGATGCAAAACTAACCTTGTGATAATCAATATTTAGCAGTGATCTTTCCACAAGTACAAATGCAGTCTTTAGAGCAGATTGAGTCTTAAATACTTTGCACATTTTGCCAGCTTCTAAGTCTCCTCTGAGCGTCTCCTCAGAGGTTTTGAAAGTTTCTATTTTTGCTGCTGTTTGAAAAAAAAGGCATTAAAATGTACTGGCCTTCAGCGTTTTCTCTTCTGCGACAATACATACGAAGTGGCACATTTCTAACATTGCCTCTGGCTCAGTAGTGAAAGAGAAGAAAAACACATCGGATGTAAGTGCAATTGTTCTGTTCTCTTCCATTGTCTTTCCACAGTTAATACATGTTGGAAATATTAGGTTTAGGTGATCTCTCCAGAGTGACCTTCTATTCAAAATGATGTAAATTGATTCATAATTTCTTTCTGCACTGGCGAGGGACACTCACTTGCTGTCACATTCAAACTGAAACGAGCATCCCCTAGATGACATAATTTAAGCATGTCTTTACCAGTAGATTCATGGCAATTAAGAACTCTAGTTAAAAATAATGAGCATAAGCTATTTGCCAACAGGAGCTCATTACAAAATATAGCAGGCTTTATGTTAAAAAGGAGCTTTAGGAAAAAAGCTTTCCTGATGATGAGTTTAAGACAGGACTGGGACAGGATAGGGACAGGATACTTGGGGCACCTCTGAAATTTCTTTAACCATGAGTAGTAAGCACTGGGTAATCCAAGCTTTCTCACGGATACTTTTAGTAGGTTTTTACAAGGGCACAAAACCAGCTTTTATATGGTAAAACATCCCCTGAACCCAGATGCCTGCGTCTGACAGCAGCCGACAAGAAGTGCTGACGGAAAGAGGACAGGAAGCAGGGACGTATTTCTTTCACTTCACATCCCTGTCCATCCATTACTAGTTCAGCCAGAAGTTGTGTCCAATCAGCTGTGACTTTACCCTTCATGAATCTGAGAATCTCACTGGTAAAATCTTTAGTATCTTCATGCCTTTGGCTTCTGCAGCACCCTGTGGCAAGAAATTTGAGAGGAACACTGTGCATGCCCCTCTCTTGGACACCCTCTGGGGAAGATCTGTTCATTTTCCTCCTATGGGAGAAGCTGCATCCCTTTTTCTCCACTTGCTGCACTTTGCTGTACCTTTCATTTCTTCTATAACTTTTCTAAAAAGGATGGAGGAGAAAGGGGCAGAGAGGTACCAGAACTATGAGCACTTTTAAAAATGCAGATACATAATAGATTTATACAGTAATATAATTACCTTTCCCTAAAAATTGCCCATTTTCTTTCCAAGCACTACGCAGCATGTAGTCAATTGTTTTTACAGGACTGTCCCAGTGGTTCTGAAATCTTTCTGAATGATAGTAACTAATGTGATCTTGACTGGGGAGGTTCACTGAGGTGACTTCTTGCAGTTCATGCCAGCCCGGCTACTGCACAGACCCAGAGTATGTCAAAGAGCCAGGCAGGGTCCTGGGTAAGAGACTGCAATAATGGTTTTACAAGTTCCACTGTAGGAAGTGTGATGGGTTACTCAGCTAGGTATTGTCTTCAGTTAAGTTTTTACTCTAGTGGCTAGAGCTGAATTCCCTGGTGTCAAAGCTAATATTTAAAAAATGAAACTTCAGTAATTAGGGGCAAAGCTACTGGCTCTTGAGGCTTCTGTTGGAAGGAAAGGATCATTAAGCACAGATGATATGTCTGGGATGAGAGAAAAAATAGAACATGGCATCTAAGTAACTTAACTGCTGGTAAGGGCTAGGGCCTCAGGAGATTCTTCTAGCAAAGACCAAATGCCATCTCTGGGTGGAAGCTGCAATGGCTGTGCCCTTCAACTTCACCTGCCCAAATCTCCATGCCAGTGCAGGATCTAGTCTTTTTCAAGCTACTTTTTGGCAAGAAGACCACTGAGCACAAAGGAATTATACTCTGATAGTCTGGTATTTTCCTCACAACAAAAAGAAACCTCTTGTTTGGGTATTTCAGACCTTGTAACCTTAGCAGGGAGAACATCAGTTACATGGAGGGTGGTGAAAGTATAGGGACATGTACAAAAAGGCAGTGAGAGAGGCAAGCTGTTTCTCTCCTCCCCAGGACATTACAGGGACGCTGGAAGGTTAAAGTGTCAACCGAAATAATAGGAAGAAATGCTCCAGGCAGTCTTTTTTCCCCAAACTCTCCTGAAAAAAAGTAAAATAAACGCGGAGGCGCACACAGCAGCACAGTCCGTGGATTGTGAGCAGCAGTACTGGACTATAACATGGCTAAATTGTTAGACTTTCAATTTATTTTGCTCCCAGATGAAGTGAAAGGTAAAAAAAAAATATTTTATCAGATATCAATTGTATCTTTATTCTTTAGTTTTAGAACAGTAGCTTTTGACTATACAGAATAGATACTTAGAAGAAGAAAATACTTACTCTCTTCCATAATACTTTGGTCTGTTCTCCACCTAAATTTTGAAAGAAAGGAAAAAAAGTATTAAAAACCTGCTCAGTTTTTAAGAAAACACATTAAAAATGAATTATGTTTGATTGTTAATGAGAACTACTGCACCAATCTAAGTGATGAAATGCTGCAGATTCAAAACAGTGACTGGAACATGACTACACAGAGGAACAGAAAAACAAAACAACCAGAGGTAGTTTTTATTGATGGGTTTCTGGGAAGAATAACATGCATCAATGGCAAAAAAATAGAACTACATAATATAAATAATTGTATAAAATCTGATCAAACGGATAAAGAATAATTCACTGAAGTTTTGCAGATCTAGTATTTATAGTATAAAGCAAGGCTTTTTGTTTTACACCATGAAGATTTTAAAAAACACTTTTCACTTACAGATGGCCACTGACTGAAGAGAAAAAGTTTAAGGTCCTTGGGGGGGGAACAACAACCAAAAAACCAACAAGGTTTCTGAATTTAGGCCTAATTAATTGAAATTCCCCGCAGCCTCAGGAATTCGCAGGGGCTCCGAGCGGCAGGGCCGGGGCGGTCCAGCAGGGGGCGCTGTGCCCTCAGGCTTCAGGCGGCGGGAAGGAGGCTGCAGCCCAGGCGGGATGGAGGGAGCCACGGTGGGGCAGCCACCTGAGGAACCCATGGATTCCCCCTTTGTGAGGCTGTGTGCAGACCTGTGAAGGCATTTCAGTGTTTTCAGAAAGAGATGCTCTCTCTTTCTCTCGCTCCCTCTCTCCCAGCTATGGCACTCATCAGTACTGGCATCTTACCAGGCTGCAGCTTCATCCCGCTTTTTCATGAGTTGGGGATGCTGGTTGACACCCAGCTGAGTATGAGCCACCAGTGTGCCCAGGTCGCCAAGAAGGCCAATGGCATCCTGGCTTGTATCAGGAATAGTGTGGCCAGTAGGACTCGGACAGAGATTGTCACCCTGTACTTGGCACTGGCAGGGCTGCACCTCGAGTGCTGTGTTCAGTACTGGGCCCCTCGGTAGGAGAAGGACATTGAGGTGATGGAGAGAGTCCAGAGAAGAGCAACAAAGCTGGCGGAGGGTTTGGGGTACAATCCTCACAAGGAGCAGCTGAGGGAACTGGGGCTGTTTACCCTGGAGAAACGGAGGCTCAAGGGAGGCCTCATTGCTCTCTGCAACTCTCTGAAGAGGAGGTTGTAGCCAAGTGGGCATCAGTCTCCCAAGTAACAAGCTATAGAACAAGAGGAAATGGTCTCGAGTTGTGCCAAGGGTGGTTTGGATTGGATATTAGGAAAAATTTCTTCACTCAAAGTGTTGTCTGGCACTGGAACAGGCTGCCCAGGGAAGTGGTGGAGTCACCATCCCTGGTGGGATTTTAAAAGACGTGTAGACCTGGCACTTAGGGACATGGTTTAGTGGTGGACTTGGCAGTGTGCCAGGGTCCTGATTGGGCCTAATGATCACATCTTTTTCAATCAAAATTATTCTACGACTCTGTGATTCTAAGTGTGCTGGTTTGGGCTAGGGTAGAGTTAATTCTCTTCACAGCAGCTAGTGTGGCACTATGTTTTGGGTTGCTGCTGGAAACTGTTGATAACACAGGGATGTTTTTGTTTCTGCTGAGAAGTGCTTACACAGAGTCAAGGAGTTTTCTGCTTCTCAGACCACCCTGCCAGCAAGTAGGCTGGGGGGAAGGAGAAGTTGGAAAGGGACACAGGCAAAACAGCTGACCCCAACTGGGCAAAAGAGATATTCCACACCATGTGATGCTCAGCAATAAAACTAGGGAGAAAGTTAGTCAGGACACAACTGCTCCAGCACTGACTGTTCATGGTTTCATTTGCATCACTTGTCTTTCTTGTGTTTTATTTCTCTCTCTCTCTTTTTTTTTTTTTTTTAATTTCCCTTTTCATTACAATTTTATATTAACAGTAATTATTACTACTTTATTTAATTATTAAACTGTTCTTATCCTAACCCATCAGTTCTCCCACCCTTCCAATTCTCTTTCCCCACATCCTGTTTGGCAGGTAGGGGTGGGTGGAAAGCAAGCAAGTGGCTTTGTGATACCTCATTGCTGGCTGAGGTTAGTAAGCATGACAGAACTGACTACAAGAGATACATAGAATCTCCTGATTATTTAAAAAAAAAAAAAATAATAAAAAAATATATATATGAATGAGTGCATTCTTGAGTAAAGCTGCCCATATAAATGGAATTATTGATTCATACATAGATGCAAATTTAGAAAAATTTAGATTTTTAAGGCTGTTTCATCCTTTGGGATAAAATTGATGAATTTGGATAATTTTATCTTACTGGAAACAAGGACCTTTGTTATTGTTTTGATTAAATCTCATTACTTCACTCATAAAAATTTTAAATTAATAAAGGTTTTTTGTTTCTGAACAGCAAATGCATAAATGTGGCATTTTTGATTCAGCACTCTACATATCATGCACCAAACCCAAGCAAGTGACTTTCTACCTTGCAGTCACTCAGGCTACAATACAGCACAAGGTGAACTAAAGTCTGTACAAGATAATGAGAATCTTCAATGGACAGAAGACCTATGGGAGTTCAATCAAGTCCTTACTGCACTTCTTCCCAGCTTGGCAATTCTTCTCTAGCAGGTCAGTAACAATAGCAGCATCATACCCTTGAAATCCCTGCCTAGTAATAATACCTCGATACAAACGTTTTTGAGCTCTGAGAGGCAGGAGTAAGTGGAAAAAGCAAACACAGAATTGAAGGGAGAGTAAAATCAGAGGAACTGTCAAGAGCAGATGCTGTGTTTCTATGTGCAGAAATGGCAACTCAGAGAAGAAAGCATATCAATTCTATTTTTTTAACTTCATAAGTTAGAAAAAGAATCAAGAGAAAGCCTCAGAAAGGAGGTTGTTCATATGTTCATCTTTAGTAGTGCTACACAGCTTTATTATCTTGCAACTGCGCTGCCTTCCTTTCATCCTTCAAGACCCCTCAAAGCATGTTTTAGCTAGATACTTAATTAAAAATGGGTATCAGAAGCTGGGTGAGGTGACAACACCACATGCAATCTTCTCTTTCATGGAAACAAAGGCCACTCAGTACACTGAAAATGGGGACAAGAACAAACGGATAAACTTTCATTCCCACAAAAAGCCAAATAAAACCTTTACACCACAGGAGGTAAAGCATGAATTTCACCTATGATTCATAATCTGCTTCTGTTTTAAAATATATATTTTCCTTGATTGTATATACAGACAGAATAAATCCCAACACATCACAAACCACAACACATAATAAAGCCCAACACTTTCAGTCTACCTCAGAAAGGTAAAAGAATTGACAGTGCTAGCACTCACCTCAAAACTACCTGCAAGCACAAGGTCTCCCACAAAATATAGATAGATAGATAGCTATATCTGTAGAAGCAATCTGGAAATAACTCCTTGAGCAAACGGAGGCATGTTTTGTATTCCTCTTACACCACCACTTACGGAAAATTCAAATTTATTTATGAAATTTTTACCATTTAACCAGCAACTGACTGAACTGCCATAGATAGAGTGATTTTTTCCCTGCTGCTTATGAGTTAAAAGATTTGTTCTTCTGCGAATCCTAAAATAGGCCACCAAATCCTTTGTTCTTTCTTCCTATAAACTGGAAGCCTTTACTATAAAATCTTTCAGCATACTTGTTTGTAAAATAGTCATAACTTCAGCACTTGGCTTGAGGCAAGAAAGATAGAGCAGTATTCCCTGAAATGAAGCTCCAGATCTGCCAGACCATCCAAGTGTCTCACAATCCAAATATCCGCTCCTGTGCTAACCACAACCTTCAGCCTGAAATCATTATTTTCCTTCTAACCAACTTCACCACAAGGAACAAACACATGAAAACAAAGTTACAGCAAGATAAAAGATCAAAATAACATCAGAGTATCTACATCAAAATCAGAATGTTGGACTGAACCTGGAAATAAACCAATAGTGTGTACAATTGATGGAGCAGAGGCTTAAAAGTATCAAAGGAGCCAGTAGGTCTCTTTTTTTGCCAATTGCAGGCTCTGCACAAATTTCAAAGGAAATTCTATATATCCCAGAAGGCAGAGGTGACCGAAATTCAGTTGGGATTAGCTTTCTCTTTCCTGATTTAAATGGGCTCACATACACAAAGTTGGGCAAATATGCCTAAGAGAATTGTTAGTCATGGAAAGAACAGAAAATCGGCAAGCAGAACAGTGACTGTTTCCCCGTGGCAGAAGCCCTGAATAATCAGCCTTATTCTGAGGACACATACATTCAGGGTTTTCTTTTCACAGATAATGGCCATGAAGAACACTTCCATCACTTTCCACATAGTTCTCACAATTTCAGTGTTGAAACAAGGGCCACCTTTCCCAGGTGACCAGTTGGTTTATCCATTACCTTGGCACATCTCCCTAGACATGGAAGAAGGGGTAGAGATTAGAGGGTTTGAATCCTTTAGGACTCAGACCAAAAATGAAGTGCAAAACTAAGGGAAATTATGCAAGGCAAATAATAGGTCTTCACCAACAAAAATATATCTTCACTTAAAAAGCTCCGCAAATTGTTTTTGTTACTCTTATAAAGAGGATAAATAAAATGGGTCCTTTTTTTCCATGAAAATTAAGTGGCCACTTTCAAGTCAAATGTGAGATGGTAATTTTCTGGCTTGGAAAAAGGCATTTTTGACAATCTCAAACCAAAATGTTGTTGCAGAGCAGGCATCTCTCACCGTTGTTCCAGGAACCAAGCGGAAAATGCTGAAAATTACTACTGAAATTCATAGTTGTGTGAACTATGGATCATCAGTGAGTGCCAAAATTGTTTAAAACGAAAGTCAAGTTGACTTGAAAATAATATATATGGTGAAACAGCCTAAATCACCACTAATCCAGCACCTTCAAGAGAGCCAGCAACATCAAATAACAAGCAGGCTTCTCTTGAAGCCTGCTCCAAGAGAAATGAAACCCTGCATAGCTCTCCTGGCACTCTCAAAGGGCCTTTGGGAGCTCCTGTTTGAAAGACGTTTGTATTCTCCAGCCTTGACTCCCAGCTTGACGAGGCTGATTGCCCCTCCCTAACCCCCAAGAAAAACCCAACGCTGCCTTGTACACTTGATCTAGTTTTATAGGTTTTCTTTACAATGTTATAACATATTCCTCTAAGATGGGGAGTTAGTTATACTGAGGTTTGAAGTCAACACAGAGGAGGAAGTAAGTTTTCTTAAAAAACAAAAAACAAAAAAACCCAAACCACCAGCTATCTAAGTTAATTCAATATATTACATTTATATAATTTTTAAGTTTACTGAATTTTAATGCCCTGGGATTTGTGGCTCCTCTTTTGGCCAGGATGGTTTAGCCCTGGAATGACATACTTGTGCTAATGTGCAGATTATTGCATTAAAATCCTACACCACTCTGCAAGATAACTCATCACAAAACTACTGGGAATCATGCAGGCAGGAGGTGAGCATCCCCTAATGCGATAGATTTTCATTGCAAGCATTGACATCTAAGCCACACTGCACTAAATTGAAGATACCCTGAAGAATTCTTCTGTGTAAGTACTACCACAGAAATAAGATAACCCTAATTTCAGAAAAATTTAATTTCTTTTCAGCTTCATTGCACAAGACGTATTTCCTTATCCAGTAGCCAAAGCTGAAATCTAGAAATGTTGGAATGAAAATGTAGAAATCCCTCTAGGACACCAATGTGTCTGTAATTCAGAAGAACCAACATGGCATAATATTGTATATCTACCTATTTCAGCTACTGCCTTAATACACCCATGAATACAATACAAAAGTGGAAGGAAACAAGGTGAGTAGCTGCATTTTTTCTCCAGTGCACAAAAAAAGCAGAGAAACAAGATTCAAGAGTTAATAATGTCAGTGTATTGGCTCAGAGCAGGCAGTGTGGCATTTTCCCAAAGGAAGTTTAATCTGATATATTTTCTGTTTGGAACAACCCAAATTATTTTTCAGTAATTCTTGTTGCCTGGATATAAATATGTTTTTCAGCTCAGTTTGACACAAAGAGAAACAGAAGAGTTGGAAAAGATGCAAGGCAAGCCAAGTAAAAACAGACTGTACAGAAAATGAGTTCGATGTCCAAACAGTTCAGCTTTTGACAGAATTGTCATGAGCCAATTCTAAACTTTAGCCTTAAAATCAACAACCAAGAAGGTCTAAGGAAAATTTTAAGACCCCATTAAATGGAATAAAGTAGAAAAACTTATGGTGTATTTCATGATTTCTATATTATAATGGGCTTGCATCCAAACTTTCTCAAAGAAATTTCAACTTAGATCAAACAGCATGATAAAGTTACTCTCCAAAGGGGCCAAATTATTCCATATCAATGACTCTTTAAAATTTAAATTGGAGGAAAATTATTTTTGAGGGGAAATGTTTATTTACCTATTTAACTACCTTTTACTATTTTCTTAGTATTATCTTGTCTGGTTCTTTGGCCAGTGTTTTCAAAGAGAAGCAACTCCTGGTTTTGCAATAAGTATCATATAAAGGCTGCATTAGTAGCAGTGTAATATCTCTAGTCCCTGGCCAAGGACAGGCCAATCACAGATATTCATTATGAATACACATACAATTAAAAGAGGGTCCTCTCCCCTAAGATTTTCAGTCAATGGCATTCAGCATGACTGATGGGACAGGCTCCACATGACAAGCCTATCCAGCACACATAACTTCATGAGTATGTTCATATATTTTGGCTGTATGATGAGGGAGGAGCAAAGACATTCCTCAAAAAGAAATCAGCAATGCACAAGCTCCCAGAACATATTCCACTTGTGCTGCCCATGTTTCAGAGGTTCCCCAGAGAGAAAGGTGACAGGAATAGTTTTGGAATCCTGCATCTTCTTCTGTCCAGTCACAAATCCATGGGGATTCCATCATTAAGGCTGCTCAATGGATGCACATTCAGCCACGTGACAGCCAGGGACTACAGTGCCTCCAAGAAAGTAGCTGGGAGCAGGATGTCAAAATCACTCAAAATACCAGAGGGACAGTGACTAGACAGATCTCTGCAGAAGAGGATTCTGGCATCGTTTCAGATCATACAATGAACATGAATCACTGATGATGTCTGCTGCAAAAACTGCCAAAACCAGGATGTCATAGTGGGGCATAAAAACAAGAGTGCAGCCAACAAGACACCCCAGAGTAATCCCCCCCTTGACATGTCCACTCAGAAATCCTCTAGCTGTATTCTTGAGTGTAGGTTTGGGGATCACATCTCAAGAAAGACTGGAGCAATAACTGGAGTGAGCAGGGATTTGGCAACTGTGAAAGACATGAAAAGAGACTGGTCTTAGGAAAAGAAGACAGAGAGAGGCTGTAGCAGACAGGTGGGAAAGAAGCTGCTTTCAAGAGGAAATAATTTTTCTCCGTGTGTTTGCTAGACACAACAAGAAGTAATAGACTTGAACTGCAAAAAAGAATATAGATATTGGGAAAGTCTCAAAAATAATGAAACACTAAATGAATAAGCAGAGGTGATCATGAAATCTTCAACCTTGAAAGGCTTTAAGAAGAGAAGATACAAACATCTCCTTTTGACACAGGGATGACAACCTCTTGAGTTTCTTCTGGCCCCAAGATACCATGATCCAGCCTATTCCTCCTCTCTGCCTGGACCACTGTTAGGAGATAGGAATCAGTAGGGAGCAGACCAAATAGGTTGTGTAAGTCACATATAAAAACTGCAGTAACACCATGTCTCTGCCCATCTCCGTGAGGGTCTCAGGAGAGAAGGCAGCAGGAAGAAGCAGAGTCAAAGGGTCTAGGGGAGAAAGTCAGTATTTCGAGTGATAAACTGGTCAGTGCTTACCTAAGTAACAAAACCTAGTTTAAATCTACCAGCATGGCAAAGTGACAAATTCTGTTTGGTATCTTCTAACAAATATTTCGTGGCAAAATTAGAGTGCTGGGGAGAAGGCAGGAGAGGAGTTCTTCACTACTAGGAGTAACGTAAAAGGAAAGACAGAAGTGAAGAACACAAAGAATGTTTTATTAACTGCAGCTCAAAGCTGCACGACTTTTTTGCTCTTATGGTATTCTGTAGCCTACAGAGAAGGTAAGATGCACAACCACACTTTCACAGAAGAATAAAGCATCATGAAAAAGTGCAGGAAATTCTGCTGCTCTGACTTGTTGTGACACTTAGTTAAGGATGACTTCCACTCTAACAGATATTTCTACCATTTTTTAAAAGCAAAGAAGTTAAAAATAATTGGGTTTGCTTATTTGTTTACTTTCTTGTATCAAAACTTTCATAAGAGTTCCTTTAAAGCAGCCTTTATGAGGGTATTTTTAACCCATTTTTTCCCTGTGACCTTGAGCAAACTGTCTAGCATCCAATGACCAACGTACCAGAAAAAAACCCTATAAACTCCAGAAGGTAACAAAAATTTCCCTCAACACAGGTATCTGATACTGCTACTAAACCAGAAAATACTTCTGTTTATATTCAGTGAGATTAATAAGAAAAAACAAATATTTTCTCACATTGTAAGGAAAAGAATACTGTCCTGAACATAAGTTAATACTAATTGGAATAAATATTAATCAAAGAGGTTGCTGCTAAATAGCAGGGTTCAGGTTCAAACTACTTCAACAGCAAAATCAGGAGTCATCTATTTTGTTATTCAGCCTCCATTCACATAGTAAAGGACATAATTAAATGTAAGAAAGAATATCAATGTTACCTTGAATGCAAATGAAAAATTTGAATGTAGTATTTAAACTGTGCTCCCTTTTTTCAAGAACAATGTGTTGAGTCATTTAAATGGGAGGAAAAACATCCCCGGCAGCAGCAGATAAATACAGCAAACCGTATCAATTCCCTAAATGCTGCTTGCAATTCTGTAACCAATAAGAAGCATCAAAACATCCCTGTGACATATGCCACAACAGCCCACAGTACCTCTGCCCAAACCTGTTGGTGTTACATCACCCACCCTAACACATCCCCAAAAATCGTGCTTCCTAACCTGCTGCTGCTGCTGCTGCTGTTTGATGTAAATGTGCAGCCCCTCAGCAAGGTGTCCAGTGAGCGTGCTTGGGAAGTGCCCAATGAAGGTTTGTAACCAATCTGCTGGAGGGTGGTTGAGTACAGGCTGAATGCGTGGAAGGAAAACCAGGAAACAATCCATAAGAACTGTGAATGGATGGGGAAGGTGGAAAATGAGAAGTGGGGGACCTTAGACAAGATTCTGTGTAGCATTGTGGGGTGTGAGAAGCACTGTGCCTCATTACACTGGGAGAACATCTCTGCATGAGCCTGGGGGAAAGATGAAAGCAAAAATTAAAGGAATAATATTAATTCAGTATATCTCTGGTCATTCAGTTTATGAATAATTCTGCTCCATATTTGGGAACCACAGACATTTCTCTATCAACTATCTGCAAAGTCTCAACAGGAATAAGAGAGTTTGGTTCATCCTGCCTACTTTTCCTGAGTCTAGAAAACGTGGAGATCCTATTAATTCCTCTGCAAAATGCTAAGTAGGAGAACATTTATTTCCCAAATTATGAACAGTCTGATAACTTACAAATGCTTTCATTTCGACAATGCTGAATATTTTGATAAGTATTTATGAGATAACTGTTCATAGAATCATAGAATTGGCTGGGTTGGAAGGGACCTCAGAGATCATCAAGTCCAACCCTTGACCCACTACCTCTGTGGTTACCAGACCATGGCACTGAGTGCCACATCCAGTCTCTAAAAACATCATAAAAACATCTTTGTCACTCTCTTTTACTAATTTGTACAGGGCAATTAAAATGTATCAGTACATATTTGTTGGTCATTATGGTAATTTTCAAACATATTTGCAAATCCTTTGGAAACAACAGATAAAGAGAAACCTACATGGCAAACCTTCTGCATTTTCATTCTGAACCATGAATTCTAAAAGCCCCTGTTTGAATGCCATATAAACCCCACCATCTTCACGCTTACTTCTCTTCCGTGTTCCAAAAAGACATGTAACTTGCTGACTGGATGATTCTATGTGTGTAGGTATATACATACCTTTATAGGAAGTATAGGAAGCAAGATAGATGGAGGTGTAAAGTTACTGTATTATGAAATACAAATGAATCAACTGCTCAGCACTCTGTTTCTTATCTTGGAAAAAGACACCAGACACTCCACAAAGTATCAGTCAGAGAGCAGAGACAGTGAGACCCCCCTTCTACATATTAATTAACCAGACACAGGGAACACTGGCCTAAATTGGAACAGAGATGTAAACCTATATAAGCACACAGCATTTTCCCTTACACATTGGCTTATTGATAAACTTGATCTAGGGTGAGATATGAAACAGGCTTTCTTTTTTTTTGGCTTGAAAAACTACTTACATTTGACATCATGTCAAAATAAAAAACCAAACCCAAACAACCTAGATTAAAAGACTGATATGTAACAAGGATAAAAGGAAATAAAAAATTAGAATAGCAAAATCACAAACACAGACCCATCACCCACTTCCAAGGAAAAAACTAGAAGAGAAAGTTTATAAAGAAGCTTTCAAGCAGTGGCAGAGGGATAATTAGCAATTTCATCAGTCCATAAAGACTTCATAGAGTTTGCACTCATTAGTATGTGGAAAGATGACACTTTTTGGACATTTTGTCTTCTAAAGATGCCTTTTAGTCTTCTAAAAAGATGACTTTAAATTTTCCATTTTGCAGTGACCAATAAATGTACCAGCTGGCCCATACCATATTCCTCTGATAAAGATGATCAGTCTAATTTGCAAATCACAACCTGGGACATTGGTAACTCAAACTTGGTAAAATTCAAGAGGAATGGACAAATCTCATCTTGTTTTGTTTAACTGCAAGTACTTAAATGAAATCTTTACTGTCCTGTCAGCAGAATAATGATAAAGCTTTCTCCTCCATTCAGTAGTCAAAGGACTGTTAAAATGAGGATGATGTGGCTCCATCTGAGCGCTCCACAACCTCACTACTAGAGTGGGGTGAGACTTCATGGACTCTAGGAGAGATGAGATGTCCTGTCAGTTCTTGAAGTTTGCTGGAAAAATATACTGGCAACTTTGTAATGAATACAAGTGAGTCTTGGGCAAGCAGTATTCCTGCCTCCTTTCTTTCTTTCTTTCTCTCTTTCAGGCACTCCTGTATATCACAAGCATTCTGTGGGACAAAATTTACTACAGAGGTACCACAGAAAAATGACATTGGGTGTCATTTTAAACCTATATTTTTATAGGTTTATATTTTAAACCCAACAGAAAACCTGCATGTGGCCAGTTTAGAGGGATGCTGGTTACACTACATGTTGACACTCCACAGGTCCTCTGCACCAGTTTAACCAAAGACCCTTCCTGGCCTTCAACTCTTTTCAGCACCCTCCAGTGCAGCCAGGCTTTGTACTTTAGCTACAGATTTCAGCTTTTGTCAGTCTATTCAAAATTGCCCTTCAGCTTCATTTGCAACCCACAGACAGCTGCTGTGTCCTCCTGGTTTCTTTTTGTTTCTATCATGAAGACAGGATTATAAAAAGACAATTAAAGAAGCAGCAATATTGTAAGAATTTGAAGATATAGGCTCCATTAAGTCTTGCACATGTACAAACATTTTCATTAATGAAAATAGGCTTCAGAACAATTCTGCTCATTTTCACTTAATTGCTGGCTAATGGGGTCTCTTGGTGTGTCATTGTGTGTGTTCTGAGGTTTCTTTCTATAGAAAAGATAATACAATATTCTGAATTATCTCAGATAAGCTATCAGGACTGACAGTAAGAAACACCTTACAGTAGTGTCTGACTTTTGGCAGTAGAGTAATTTGAACAAGTGCCACGAAAATTCCCATTTACTCCCATTATTTGCCACCAATTTTATGGCTAATTTTAATTCCTATTACAGCTCTGTAGTGCTTTACCACAGAACAGACATTGTTCTTAGAAAGATGAGGGCAGAGGGAAGGAGGAAATACTCAGCTTGTAAAGGTCACTAAGTGAGCAGAATAAGGGAATTCATGGAAGACTTATTGCAATGATTAAATACTTATTATCCAGTCAGATACACTTTGCAAACATCTTACAAAGGCTTAATTTTAACAACCTTGCTCAAGCTGCCCTAATCATAACCTTTTTTTGATGTACAAATATCAAAAATTTTTTGTACCTGAAAGAAAGGCAAAGGTAACCAGCTTTTTAGAAGCACCTTTCAATATTGCTGTAACGTGCCTAGTTGTCAACCTGTGCAAACTGCTATAGATGAACCTGCTTTAGCAGGGGGGTAGACAAGAGGATATCCAGAGGTCCCTTCCAACCTCTACTATTCCTTGATTCTAAATTTCTGCTGTTTAAATGATACTTTGTTAATGGCATTGTTCTTAGCTTGAATCTCATGCTTTAGAAGAAACTTCCAAGGATTACTGAGTAAAGAATAATTTGTAGTGGTTCAGTTTTGGACATGTGCAATGATCCTGTATGTTCTCTTCTAGTAATCTGTAAGATGGTAATATCATTACAAACTTACTAGTCAGTGACCATTGCAGCAGTTATGCTCTATGAAATGCCACTACCTATACAGCTCTTTTGTTAAATCTGGGTAATAGATACCCAGAGGGTCAAAACAGCTCCTGACCCTCCAGATTCTTAAAGACTCTCAGCAGTACAATTGGAATATGCCATCATTATTTTAGTCTCTTAAAATGAAAAGCAAAAAGTAAAAGGGATATTTTTTTCAGAAAAAAAGAGCCCTTTTAATAATAATATTAGCTTTTAATAAAGAAACCCTAATTTTGATGCTTTAAAGGTAGAGACAATAATTTCTACTGCTTCTGACACAACCTATTTGGAATTCAGAACAACGAGGAAGGCAATTAACTGACATTTTTCTACATAATAATATAAGTTAGGGCTCTAAGGCTTTGTCTACACTAGGGAAATTTAGATGAGTTTCTCACTGTGCTTGACACTGACTTGGCCAAGGCACTGATAGGAATATGCAAGGTCTAATGCAGACAAACTCACAGCCTCAAAAATTGCTATCAGCAATTAAGGCTTTCTTGGAACAGAACAGGAATAGCATTCACAAGTATGAATATATCTACACATGTAAGCCAAACATTCAGGGGGAAGACTCACTCCCTCTTGAAGGGAAATTTATAACAAGCCTATTGTTTCACCAAAGGTGTTCCCAAATGTCAGTGTCTTTCCTTAATTCTTTTACTTCGTTAAAACCTCCATTTCTTTAAAATATATTTTAAATTTGAATAGTCTGCTCCTGGACTTTTCTTGAAATTAAGAATTCTTTAAAATGTTACTTTTGAATAAAACCAGGAAGTCGAATGCTTCAATTATTTTCTGAGAATGTTATTTTTTATCACCATTTCTGTAGGATAAGCCCTGAAAGATGCTTTGTAATGTGATTTCCTCACAACATGAATCTGATTCTCTGATGTCTATCATCACACTTGCCTAAATATCTAAAAGCTACTCCTCCACCTGAATGGCACTTTTAAAAGAAACTTTTTCTATTTAAAAAATAAATCATTAAAACATTGCTGGAAGGAATATGGTTACAAATGAAGATATTGGCAGAAATCCAGCGTTATTGGGAAGGCAGGATATTCACACTAGTCCTGCTGCCAGTGGTGATTAATTAAAAGCTGTTAAGACACCTGAAGCTTTAGCAGTCCATGCAATATGATTCCCATTGCAGAGTGAACTGCTTTCACTCACAAGATATTTATTGGGAAACAGAAACAACACCACTAGAAAAGAAAAAAGAAAAAGGCAAAAATAAAAAGAAAGGAAAAAGAAAAAAGAAGAGAGAAAAAAAGAAAAAAGAAAAAGAAAGGACAAATCATGATAGCAAAGCTCAAACACAGAAAGATATAAAATGTCTGTGGTTTATTTATAGTCCCAGCCTTTAGTTTGCTGGTTTGCATACCAGGAGAGGTGATTTGTGTCACTACAGTATAGTTAATCAAGAAATCCCCACAAATCTGATGGTGGAACTGCAGAGATCTGAGGCTAAAACTCCTGTGACTACAGAGTAACAGAGGGATAATGGAAACGCAAATGAATGCAGAGAATGTTAAAGCTGTCAATGGAAAAGCTGGAAGAATGATGAAAATGCCAAATAGTGAGAGCAAAAAAAAATAAAATCCCCCAGCCCTTCGCAAGTTTATCTGTCGGTGATACAGATTTTGTTTGCAGCAGATGATTCAATGTCCTTGCAAACTGTAACTGTGTAGAATATGACAATTATGAATGAAGACATCTTCCCATAAGCATGAAAGATTTAAAATTATTTGCAACTTTTATGTTTGTCTGAAGCAGTTAGAATCTAAATTATAAAAGTAAACACCCTTAACGAAGTCCAGCTCCTATGCTACACAGAGAGAGATAAATCCTTCCCCTCAGTCACACATCCTGCTGACACCTGCTCTCCAGATGTTGGATGAGCATCACATTGCATAATAAAAACTTTTCGTATTGCCGATAATATATATTCACATAAATAACATAAAATTAGATTTTGACATCCTTCTATGTAACTGACAGAAATTTAGGATTCATAAGACATTTAGGATTCATAAGACACCATCTTTAGTGAGGCTAGACTATACAATCATCAAATTACACTGAAGTCAAATTGGAATGAAGAAAAACAACTGCAAAACACCCACCTTATAGTCTGTGTGGAAAAAAAAAGATAATAGGTGCTGCAGGAACACAGTGCTGTGTTTCCTCTCCAAAATAATCTGTGATGCTCTAGAAAGCCAGTATGTAGTTCTACTTTATGTAAAACTGGTAATATGAACTACAAGGAGCAACCAAGGTATCAGGACACCTCATGCACTTCCACTTCCCCAGATAGGTAAGTAGATAGATAGATACATAGATACATAGATATATAAACATCATTGCTGTTGCACTGGTTATTGCCTCTTGGATCAGAGAAACGTGTGTTTCTAACAATCAGGTTGTTAACACAGTTGACCAACAAAAAGAGTCCAAATCAAAGTAAAAAGAAACCAAGCAAACATAACTTTCTGTGGGCACTCATAATGCTTTATATACTTGCTCCTGAATAAAGTCTCATATTTTCAGCTGTTTAACTAAATTTTTAATAAACCAAACTAGACCAAATTAAGACAGTCCCTGAAGTGAGCCACTAAAACTGTTTCATTGGTCAGAACCAAACACAGATTATGTGAATCACATATTTTTACTTATTTTGTAATGTACTATTTTGACAATTATGTATCAATTTGATTATTATAATATGATCTTCGCTCCTTTCTGCACTCTTTGAAGGTGACCGGAACAGACTCGAAGTATGTATGGTCTTTAAATATCAGGCAGAGAGAGCAAAGGATAACTTCAGTTGCATGTAACTTATCAACTTATTTTCTTAAACTCAAGGATAAGTTGAAGACAGCACACTGGTAAAGAGATCACAACTGCACATTTGGTCCACTTACTTATGAAGATAACTTTGTTTCTATAAAAAGAATACAACTTCTACTCCCCCTTTAAAAGCCCATTTTACCTTGATGCAAATTTTGACTCAGGGAGGCAAGCTAAAAAATGCTTTAATTTCAGCTAGCACAATAAATTTTAGATAGACTTACTCGGATTAAATCACTTATATCCCAATTTGTGTCCCCACAAATTGTATACAATTGTATACCTCACACAAAGTGATGAAATCCTCTAAGGCCACACTGGAAATAAATTTTTTACCTTAACTATTTCCTACTATACCACTATTAGTTTATACCTGTTATGTGATATTCAATTAGTAAAAACTTCATACCCTCTCTTTTAGAGAATACCAGCCACAGAGACCTAGTTGTAGTTTGTTTTGCATGAGAATTTCAGAGAGGACATTCTTGTTAAAACCCTTCATCCCATGTGCACTTAAATCTCACGGGGCTACAGTGTGCTGCTTCTCCTTGAGCTTTGTCTTTGACAGGGAGAAAAGATGACACGAAGGTTTACCCACTCTGATGCCTTGCTCACCCTTCTTAGCATCTTGCATACACGTCTTGGGACCACCACAAACTGACAGGGCTTGAAGACTTCCAGTCTGAGGCCAAGATCCTGCTCTCCCTGCCCTGAAACTACTGGTAGGTGGCACTTGAGAGAAAAATGTAAGACACTGGGTGGACTCTGGAAAACTGGATTCAGTTCCTGGTTTCACAATGGATCTGCTGGGCAACAACCTGCACCTTGGTACAAAACCTCCTGCCCCACACAAAACTGCTTTGAGATTGTACCTGTTAATATTTAGCAGATGCTGTTCTAGGGCTCTACTTCAATGGGCACACAGTGTGGGAAGCAGATCAGAGCTCAAGATGTTTTTTGCAAGTGGAGCTATATATCATACCAATGGACCACAGATTCTATTTTCTTTCGCATCATCTTTTATGCCTCCTGCAATCAATTCAGGCATTTAGTATTTCTATTGCTAGTATTGCATGTCTATTTCCACAAAATTTTTCCCTGACATTACAGAAGATAAAGCTATCACAGTTATATTGATTGAGCAGACATCTACATACGTTTTCCATGACTATTATGCCAAGAAGGTAGAGGAAGGGACAATTTAACTAAGTAGAAATGGAGAAATACAGAAAAAGAAGACAGGGAGACAAGATAAACCAGCCAGACCTGCAGCCCTGTAGAATTCTAAGCATCCTATACAGTTCCTGTGACCAGCTCTCCAGCTGTCACTTCAGTATTTAAACTTGAACATGATCCTTGGCAAAATTCATTCAACAAACTGGAGCTACATGTATCATGTTGAAACATATGCAGACCTTAACACACAGATGCAGGAAGAAAATACACCTTCAATTTGACAAGGAAACACAAAACTTTAGGTAGTATACAGAAAAGCACACCAAGCAATGATTAATGAGCATGTGCCTAATGAAGTGGCTTCTAGTGGTGGAACGAAGCCTCCATGCCTAATTAGCAAATATTAATCTGCTTTAATTAACCAACCTTAAGGAAAATTATTCTATAAAATAATGGCTTAGAAAAATTAAAGTGAATACTACCCGCAGACTATGCAGAAGATTTTTTGGTAATCATATGCTGCTGGCAGTTCATCAGATTTAACAAGGTAGAGCAAAAGAAGAACTGACCTCCCGAGGACAGATGATTCTCTTGGGACGTGGTGCCTCTTGTTGCAATTGATACACTGTCAAACACAAAAAAGTACAGATCATTAGAAGATGGCAACATACACAAACTTTTATTCAGATGAGTCTTTTTAGCCAGAGGCTGCAGAAAAAAATGCAAAAAAAAAAAAAAAAAAAAAAAAGGCAGCAAACTGAGGTCTTTCAGTGTATCTAAGTAATTTATATGAAAATTGGTTGTTGACCTGCAAACTAACAGAAGTGGCAATTGGTTTGACTTTTATAAGTATTATCACCTTTTGCACTTGTTATTACATTTCCATACCAGGGAAGACTAGCTAGAAAGATTTGTTAGGTATATTCTAGGGATAAAATCTCACTTTTGTATATACCATGCTGCAACAACTCAAGAAGAAACTACTTACCAGTAACACCAGTGGTTTTTCTAGATAGGCCAAGAAAATTTCAGCACATTTGAAAGGGTTCACCACAATCTCGTAAGTTATTTCAAGATTTGCTAACAATTACTGATGAGCAAGCACACATTCATTTCAGAGAAATTATGCCCTATTGAAATGGCTCTGGGTCAATTTCATGAATATTCTGAGGGCTGGAGGAGAGAGACCTGAGGATAGGGGTAGTTGCCCAGCCCTGGGCCCCAGCCTCTTCACTGCATGTATTTAATGAGATCCTCTCCTTCCTTGTGAGGAGAAGCTGACATGCAATGACAGTAATCAATTCCAGTGCAGACAGACTGTCTCTCTGTAACTCCAGTAAAAATCCCAGAGGTTTGGATTGCTTCCCTCGAGACAGGCCTTCTGTATGTTGACCTTCTTGTATTTGGAAAGATCATGTCATGCCTATGAATTTTTTTAAAAGACCGAGTTTCTAGGACAGGGCTCTTCATAATGCTTCTGAAGTTTAGAAGTGTGCCCCAAAAGGTGGCAGATAATGAGAGGAATATAAATGCTTGTAGGCTTGATAAACACAGAAGCCCTGTTGCAGAAAGTGAATTGAAATGGCAGGTGTTACTCTTCAGCACCCTCTGCCACCTACCTACCGCACCTTCTCTTTAAATGAGGTAGAGGCACCCAAGTTTGTCACTCTAAGTATGTGAAAACTCTGGGGGCTTCTGTTGTCTGTTACTGTCAGAGTGGAAGGAAAAAAAGAAACACAACCTCTCCTTTTCCCAACCCAGCCTTCATCCCTGGATCCTTAGAGAGGCATAGAAAGCAATTTTATAGTTTCTTATATGCCATAATAGTTTTAACGCATGTGGATGTGATCCAGCTCCTTGTGCTAAAGAATTGGATTTAAACTGCATCGTTCAGCACTCCCAGGTCCCCCACTACTTTTGCATAAGATTCATGATAACTTCTGGTCTTTCTTACCTCTTGCAATTGTGCAACTCAGAATCAAAGCCTTTCTTTTACTCTTTTGTGATCTAAAGACTTGCATATAGTAATAATGAATTATATGCTGCCTTAAATGTGCAAGATGATAACATGTCCCCAAGTAACAAGCATGGTTATCATGAATGGTGGTAATCACAGAAAGCATCATATACAGGAAACAGTTCCTAGGAAAGAGAAAGAATTCAGATTTGGCCACATCAGCTATAAACTGAAAGACATTAAACTGACAGAAAGACAACCCAGTGGAACTACTACTACAGAGAGATGCAGAACCACTAGATTGAGGGAGAGAAGACCGATGAGGAACAGCCAGGACTGGGAGCCACCAGTGGCCTCATGCTAAGGGATGCCAAGCAGTTCACTGGGAGACAAACAGCAGAGAAGAGACAGAGGCACACACATGCCAAGGATCCCCAGAAAAGACACACAGCAAGGCAAAAGTGGAGGAGGTAAAACAACGGTGAAAGTGCAGTTAAGTGAAAAACAGGGGAAAGGCAGTATCTCAGAGACTAAGGTATGAAGGAGCAAGGCATGTGTGACACTACCAAAAGCTGTGTTCTCTAAAAAGGTTCTCTCGTTTCTGCTTCAAATGATTGCTGTATGAAAGCCTGCTAATGGGCTACGAATACAAGTGCAGTATCATGTCTAAGGTGACTTGAGAAAAATGTGCCCTACAGCTAAGTTCCAATGAGCACAGACACCTCATTAAGTGACCTCATTTTCAGAAGTGCTGAACATCCTGCAGCTCTGCCCGATTTCATTATATACTATTTCTGAAGTGCCTCACACTCTGGCTCACACTGCTGAGACCCCAGCAGAGCTCAGGGGACGGTCAGAAGTTCAGAAAGCACATACCCCTCACTTACTTGTTCAAATGACAATCAAGCCTTGCCTTTCTGCCCCATTTCCTTCCTCCCTCCACCCCCTAAAAATCTTAAATCAGAATCCAATATATAAAGATGTGGGTTAACCAAAATAATAGAAAACCACATATTTTATACAGTGGTAAGCAGTGACCAACATATGAGCCAGTCTATTCCAGCATTTAGAACTGACAGGCAGGTTAGAGACAAACCCATTGAGATTAAAAAAAAAAGAAAAAAGATGATATTTAAAAATAATGATGCATTACTATTTTAGCCCTGAGAAAATGAACCTTATAAGAAGTCAACTTCATGCAAAAAGAAAATGTATTATTACTGCTTAGAGAACAGCATCACACTGGGAATAGTTTTTATTCAGCATTAGATGCAAACAGAATACATGGTAATACTACACACTATATATTAGACCAAAACGCAGCACTGCAACAGAAAAACACAGGAGCTTTTACCTGGACCTTGAAAACCTTTATCAGTTTTATCATTCAGATAGCTTGCCAGCACTCACAGTATCATAATAATCTGAGAATTTATAAAGTTAACAAAACTTTAATTTTTTATTGAATTTCTAAGGGACCACTTCTTTGAGACATAAAGTAACTAGTTGGAATATATATCTCTTTTGTTCCTGCTAAAGGATGAGTCTTGTCTCATGGGATGAATAAGGAAAATTCTACAATAAGTTTAACAAAGAACAGTCTAATTCTGAAATCTGATCTGTCTAAGAAACAAAGGGTTGATATGAAAAAAACAACACTTACTAATTTTCTGCCAGGGAAGAAGGACTGTCACCAATTTCTTCATACTTTCACTCTGCAGTGTGTCAGGAACCCAAGCCTTCTCCTTTAACTCACCTATGTGTTCAGTGATGCTCCACTGGAGAGGAAAAATTCCTATCATAGCTTTTATAAAGCAGAAAAGAAACACACTGCCTTCCCTCTGAGAATGTTTCATGGAATTCCTTAGTTTTACCTCCTCAGCCTCATCTCAGTCAGGCATTTATCCGCATGTTGGCCTTGAACAATAAGGGCTGTCCTATTTCTGCAGGATTACTCACAAGCTTAATTAGGAACCTAAGTGCGTCGCTGAAATAAAGCCTTTATTTCTAACAAAACTGAGTCTCAGACACTGTGCTTATTATTTTATGAAGGGTGGAAGGCAGAAAAACTCTGTGAGGAGCTGAAACATGTCATCAGGCGATGCTCTGCGCCTTACCACACTGCTTCACACCAGCATACTGATCTTAAATAATGCAAATAAACATTGAAGTGGCATTGACACTAGACTTGCTTAGCACATGCCAATCTCAGCAGTGGTAAAAGGAGAAAAAGAGTGGGTTTACTTGTCTTCAAAAGTCAAGCATGTAGGTGCTGTCACTGGAAGTCAAAAGTGACTAGGCTGTTTCAGCAGTCAAACAAATTAATTTCCTACTCATCACACGAAGTAGGTAGGAGCATTGCTTCTGCTCTAAGCAGGCAGTGCAGCACCAGAGCAGGCTACCCAGAAAAGTGGCTGGGTCTTTATCCCTGAAGGTTTTCAGGCCTAGGCAAATAAAAGCATGGAGCTGGCAACCATTGTCCTTCGAGTGGGATGCTGGATCAGCTCACCCCAGAAATCCCTGCCAACCCATATGTCTGTGATTCTTATCTTCCCTTCTCTCCTACCTTAGCGATGGTAGAAAGGCAAAATGCCATTTGGTATAAAATTCCTAACATACAGCAGGCTACAAAAAGAAATCTGTTATTTGGTATTCATTTGTTGTTCTGTTACTCGAGGTTAAATGCAATTAAATGCACTGCCTAGAGATGACTGGTTGCTAGTAACTTTCCAGACTTTTTTCCCCAAGTCCATTCCTGGTAACATGAAATTACTCCTGCCATTTCTTTTATTCTCTGTGTCCCAGGGCTACCAGAAAAAAAAGTCTGAAAAACCTTGTGAAACCTATGTACCTTGTAATAATTCTTCATAAGCAAGTAAGGATCTTTTGCATTAGAAGTGCCCATCTTTTCCAAACACAACTGAAATAAGCATGTACATTATGCCAAAGGGCTAGGCTGGAATTCTGAAATCAGTTCCACTGTGATGGGGTTTTTGCCCATGGTTATGTGCAATACTGTTTATTTGAATGCTTTGCCTGAATAAACAGGAAAAAGTGTCTTTGTTGAGTAGGACTGAAGCCTTGATCATGATGTTAATAAAAGGCAACATAGTGCATCGAAATTTATCCAGGACTTGAAATCTAAATTATATGTATGCAAAGTATCTTAATAGAATGTTAGCAAAAATTAGAAGTTACTAGCTAAAATACACCAAAAGTAATGGTTAAATAGGCTGTAAACACAATCTGTTAAGAGTCAAATAAATACACTAAGCTAAAACAGTGATGAAACAGGACACTAAATTGCATCATAGACTAATGCTATCATTCCACATAACCTCTATAATTAATTTACTAGATTGGTATTTTTCTAGCAGAGTAAAGAAGCATACATTATCTAACACTGCAGTGAAAAATGTACATTTGTAGCTAAGCAGTCTCAGCAGTAAATATCTGTAACCTTAAACTATTTTAAGCATTTTGGAGCTGTGTAATTTTTTCCAAGATCACTCATGCGTGGGGCTCAGATGCTGAGGCTATGACTGTGTCATTACCACAGTATTGGCATCCTGCATGTATCTCAATAAGAAATCATATCCTTATTCTATTAGTTCATTCTGGATTTTTTTAACTTCAAAAAATGTTTCCTGGGACTATGTATATGCTGAGGTAAAAGTACAGAAGTTTTTCACTGCATGCTGGGATCTACCTGCTGCACAAGTGAGGCAAGTAAGAGAAGGTAAGTAAAGGCACGTGCTTAATCCTTGACTTTTTAATTAAATCATCTGTCATTTGAAATTCTGGTCTCATAAGTGTCAGTGGGAGATTTTCCAGTGATTCTGAGTTAGCCAGGTTCCCCTCCTAAAAAAGCCTGCTCCAGTGTCTTGCTGCTTTACAAGTACCCAGCCAAGTAGACTACAACTTAAGACAATACACTCTTGCTAACTTTAAGGCAGGGGTTTTTTATACATTCAAAATACTGGAAGAAAAAATTATTTCTCTAGAAAACAGTGTTCCAAAAAGCAATTTTTTGCAATTTAATGGCATATGCAAATTTGTTTGAAAAAAAATCCCAGTCCATTCTGAGGCAGAATGTCATTCTGAGGTAACATAGGGTTGATGTCTTTGAAGTCAGCAAGGTAGTTTAATGTGTATATAAATGAACTCAACAAGTTTATTCCAGTCTTTAAAATTATACGTGTATATGCATGTAACTACCATGATCCCTGTCTTTTTGTAGTTCCATGTTGGTAATGGCACTGTACTGAATTTAAAGTTGCCACAATAAAGTTGCCACTTTCCTTTTTGCTTAGGAAAGTTCTGTATCTGAAAACAGAAAAAAAAAAAACCAAAAACCCCTCTGCACCCAAAGCTACAGTTTCATTAAAGTTTCAATAAGGGTTTAAAATAAAAAAGATCAAATTGAAAGGCTATTTTTAATAAAGGTTTTAAAAGACAATGTCTTGTTCTAGATCTGGACTACTTTATTAGAAAATACATTTGGAACAAAGCAAAAAGGGCATAAAATATGCAGTTCTGCACTGCACTGTATGTAAATTATTTTTCTGAAAGAAGACAAGAAGGTTTAAAGAACTGATAATGGTGTCTCCAACTTCTAAACCACCACTTCAAAAATCAGCTTCTACTGCTAAGGATCAAAAATACTACTACCTTAAAGTGATTTGGTGACCCATATAAAAAGACAAGTATACTGAAGCCTGACCTTTAGTAAACACACAAGGCATTAACCTCTACCTCTGGAATCCTTCCTGAAAATCTCTGCTGAGAAGCCATGAAACTCAGGATTTGTGCTCTTGTAAGGCAACCCAGTCTGGCACTTGAAACCCTGCTGCACTTACTCCACAGAGAACCAGAGAAGCTGAGGTTTTGCTGTTTTTCCATACAGCAGTTTCTACAAGCACCTTGTACAGTTATGTCTTTTTTTCTAAACAAAGAAAAAGATTTAACAGTGACACCTTGGTAAGGTACTAAGGTTATTCAAATTTCTCATATACTCACAGTATGATTTCCATATTGGAGGCTGGTATTCTTCAGCATCTAAAAGAGAAGTAAAAAGAGGGAAAGGAATCAGTCAATTGGTCACTGGGTAAAACTGTCAGCATGTGTTTTTCTGCTGAGAGACCTCATCTTGTCAGCAAAATTCACATTTCTTTCCCAAGAGAGATGCTAGCTCATTTACAGTACTGTTTCCAATGTGAGAGAAGAATATAAATTTCAACCACTTGTGGACCCCACTAGCTTTTCCCGAATTATTAAAATCTAACAGGAATTAATTTGCATATAGTTTCCTGACTCACCAACATTTTTAAAAATAATTAGCTAGACTGGTAACTACATTATTTATTTATTGCACTTGGCCTGATAAACTAACAAATTACTACTGGTTTTCCATCAGGCTTATAACCGCAATATTGAGATTTTAGAAGGAACATCAGTGAACAACATATGCCTTAGCTAAAAAGATGCACAGCTCAGGCTGAACTCCCATGCACAGACCCAACAGTTCCAGCAATGAGATTCAATTACACTTCTTGAACCCACTAGTATACGTAATTGTCATGTTTTCCAGAAACTGCATCAGCAAAAATTATAATAAAAAGTTAGAACACGTAAAGACTGCCAAACCTTCAATCAGAAACAGACAACTATTGCCTTTATTGACTGAAGGGGCACAAAAAGAGTTGGCATCCTCTGTTAGTGTGAGAGTTATGCTGCTGGGCATTTTTGGCAGGGGAAGCAGAGCCCTTCTAGTTAAAACTGTAAGTTTTTAGGGTCTGTTCTAAATCCCCCTTCCCTGTGCTGACAGCCCAGTGAGAAAAGGGCTCTCCAGGCTAGGAGGGCACAGAAAGCAAAAGGTCATACTCCACAGGGAGGTTTCCAGCTCTCTGCAACAAAGGCTGTTCTTCAGCCTCCAGAAATCCCAGCCGAGGCCAAGCTTGAGTGGTAGGAGTTAAATTTAAGTTACTATACACCAGCCACAGAGGGTGTGGTGCTGGGTACCAGGTTGGCTCTAAACTGCCCTGTTGCCAAACACTTTGAAGAGATATTTACCGGGCGTATGTCATTAACCTCCTAATACTGTGCAAGTTAATTAAGGTGTTTGGTATTTACTAAACTTCTACTTAAGTTATGCTAGTGTAATTAAATTATAGTTGCATAGCTCATGCTCCTGGTCTATTTATATACACACAACCACTTTAAATATATCCTGCAAAAGTTTGTTTACTAGGAATGTTAATCATTAACTACCATCTGCCACTTTTAACTGCATTGTTTTATAAAAGGATAGATCTAGCAACCATCACAGAAAATGCCTGGAATAATACCCGTGACTATTTGCAGATGTATTGATTGGGAAACCCTTTCAGTTCCAGTTTCAGCCGTATCTACTTCACAACTTCAGCAACATTCAAAGTGCTCCCAGAGTGACAGAGTTATACGGTGCTGTGGCAATGTGTGAGTAATTAACTTGCAAGTTCATTATACAGAGGGATTATTTTAAATTATATGAAGCTATTCATGAGATCAGTGAAATTCATTCACACAAGAGCTGACTATTTTTTTTCCCCTCTCACATTATAATGGTAGTATAATATTACTATTTCTTTTTCTGTATATCTGTTGCTCCACATACAGTTTATCCTAACACAGTAATATTGTGCAGTAAATTCCTCTGTCATACTTCTTCACTACTGCAAGAGAATTTCCAAATTTTCTTGTTCACTTAATATATTTTTCCAGTAGGAGAAACCTTGATATAGTACAAATATCTGATCATCTATTCTTGTGACTCCACAGAAGAAACTGATAGTGGGAGAAACAGTGAAAAACCAACAAGTACCAGCTTTAATTTTCCATATTAATTAGAAAGACCACAGTAAATTGAACAGTGAAAGCTGATCTACAAGTGGCCATAAAGTGCTTCATTAACTTGAGACAGACTGATGGTGTGGAAACAGTGCAGCCTGGGTGGAGAACAATCATCCAAGAGATAGTCATAAAACAAAACTCCTAATGATTACATTAGATTTGTCACAGTCATGAATCTGTCAGCCCAGGAAAGAGCAGACAGAACCATTCCTCAATAGCTAAAATAATTCTTAAGAGCAGTACACTCGGAGGAAAATCAGGGGTCACCGGCTCCACATCCACACTTAACACAGCACTGCAACATCTTTCAGCTGATAACATGTCCCTAAATCACAGGGAACAAAACTCCCTACCAGTAATAGTATTGATACTGTTTATTGTCAAGCTCTCATGAGTCGCATTTGATGGCATCTATTTGTAGAGAAAAAAAGAACAATTAATTTAAATACAACTGGGAGACAGAGGTCAAGCTCAAGGATCAAGGGGATGTTTAAGGGAGCCTACACACACACCTTTTGCTTCCTTTGTGAATGGAGGCCCCTGGGCCCCTCTCTAAACATGGACCATCTACAGCCAAAGATGCCATTCTACATGGCAGTCAGTGTGGAAAATAGCCTCAGGACAGCAATTATACCACCTGAGTGATGAGAGAAATACACTGACTCTCCTCCCTGTATGATAGAGTCTTAGGACCCCCCTCCTGGATGACTTGATCAGGTTGAACTTCAGCCCTTCTTACATCAGGGGTCAAACGAGACAAATCCTACCTGAGCAGACAGATTACTACCATTTGCCCTTTTGTGCTTCTTTTTTTTAATTAGTCCTCTTTTTTTTTTTTTTTTTTTTTTTTTTTTTNTTTTTTTTTTTTTTTTTTTTTAGCTATACTCATTAAATCATTCTCCATTCTCCTTCACTAGACTTAATACAGCAGGTTCACAGAAGCTTCATATATTAGTTTGGCTGCTTGGCTCAGTTATTAACACCTCAACTCCAGCAGCTTCTGCCTTGAGACAGGTTCTGGTCATGCTAATGGTCTCAGCAAGGCCACAGACCTCAGTTTTGAGCCACGTAGCAGAAATCAATCAACCAGTCAATCAGACTGGGCACAAATGACAAATGCATTGGTATCTCATTGAATTATATTCCTAATATGAACTTTCCTCATAATGTCTACCACAACTGTGATTGGCAGCATGAGAAAAAGGGATCACCAAGGTAGTCCTAGATGATAAGACAGGGTCTCTCCTATTGCTGTTTTTTTCAACAGGTCACACTCTTAACAGTGCTTTCTGGTCTGAATTCAGAAACTGAGCCAGCAAAAGCTGAAAGCAGTTGTCACAGGGGAAACTCAGAGCACTAGATGAGCATCAGTTCTGAAAATCTCAGGAAAATGTCCCAGGGCCAGCTATGAGAGCCTTCAACAAATAATATTACAGGCAACACTGTTAACTAAAACCTTTGAAATGTACCCATTGAGAAGGTTAATATTTGTTAGACTTAAAAAAGGAACTAGGAATTAGTTATATGCTAAACAGGATGGCAAAAGGAATGGTGAATGCTGACTCCTAGGGAATATTACAGCTACCAGAAGGTTTCTCACTGCATGCATAATTGACATGAAAAGATACTGGAGAAAACTGTCAAACTGAAAATGATGCTGTGGAACTGGAAAGAGGGACTATGGAAAATCAGGTTAGTTCTTCACTTTATTTGCTTTCCTCTTCATAGAGCAGAAAGGATGAATTGAATCTTAGGAATAAAATATTTTCATAAAGCTGATGGAGCACCCTAAAGCCGAGTAGGTGTAAAAAGACTACGCTAGACTATGTTTTAAGCACCCAGATACAATTACATGAGGGGTTTTTTTTAAGAAACATGAAAACAAGATTATTCCTGTAAATAATGTATGGTAAATGGTTAATACATTACTCAGATCATTCTTAAGCAATTTCTGAGCAATGGGCTTACATTAATTGTACAGTAAGCAAAGTTATCCATGGACTTCAAACCTTGTTCTTCACTGGGTCTGGCTCTGTACCAAAGGTGGCACCTTTCTGGATGTAGTTGTGAAAGACATTGGAATGATTGAATTGCTTTTTACTACTTCCTTGTACTTTGTGAAGATGGTCACATAATGCCCAAGCTTGTGGTTTTGTGCTACCAGCACTGGGACTGACCTAGCTAAAGCAGGTCTAATAAGATACCAAATAAGCTAAAACTTTGCTTCTTCTGACTACCAAGACTGGTAACGCGCTGGAAAAAAGAAACTCTGTTTTACAGGAAAGCACAAAAATTATGCTATATCAAACACTTCTGAGTGATAAGGGCCATTTTGAATTATAATGGGAACAGTAACAAATATACATACTGCAGCTATACACCATACCCAGTTCTAGATATTCTAAAAAGTACTGTTTCCTATGGTAATAAGAGCTATGCAGACTTTATAAACAGCGGGACAGATACCACAGGGGGATCGTCACTCTTTGCCAACTTTTTCATAGTCACTATGAAAGAGAAGAATTTTTTTTTTTTCATTTTTGCCTTTGTCCTTAACAAAGGATTATAAAAAATACTCCACAGTTCACCTTGGAAGAACTGCCTCAGCCTGGATTTTCTGCCACTATTGTCTGAAGTTCAGACTTCCTTTCCAGTAACAACTAATTTTAAAACTTTGACCTGTGTGTGCAAGAAAAGACACTTATGTGTGAGGAAGAGCCAATTTGGAAACTGCTGGTTTACTGGCAGCATGTAGATAAATGATTCACCAGATAAACAAGTCTAGTTACTAATTTCTTCATCTTCTATTACTATTTTCAGGATCAAGACTAATAATCATGACTAGTTTAATGCATTCTATGCATTTCCTTTAGAAAGATTTTTCACAGTTTCACCATATACACTTTCACACTTATAGCTTGGTTTGCAAAAACATTAAGTTAGCATATATTGATAAACATTTTTTTCTTATTTTTATGTATGTAATTAGATATATAACTATTACATTAAACTTTTGAATAAAAGCCTATGTGAAAGATGAACAGTGTTTGTACTCTTCAGGCACCTATATTCTTTTTTTTTTTCTTCTTCATCCAGAATGATATTACACAATATACTACAATGGAAATTGACATCACAGAACCACAGAATGGCTGAGATTGGAAGGGACCTCTGGAAGTCATGTGGACCAACCCTCCTTGCTCAGGCAGGGCCACCTAGAGCAGGCTGCCCAGGACCACGTCCAGATGACTTTTGATTATCGACAAGACAGAGACTACACAAATTGCCTGGGCAACCTGCACCAGTGCTTGGTCACCCTCACAGCCAAAAAGTGTTTCCTAATGTTCAGAGCCTCTTGTCTTTCTTTTTTCTTCCCATTGCCTCTGATCCTGCCACTGGGCACCACTGAAAAGAGCCTGGCTCTGTCCTCTTGGCAGCTTCCCTTCAGGTATTTATACACATGGATGAGAGCCTCCCTGAGCCTTCTTTTCTCCAGGCTGAACAGTCCCAGCCCTCTCAGCCTTTCCTCAAAGGAGAGATGCTCCAGTTTCTCCATCACTTCCGTGATCCTTTGTTGCACTCTCTCCATCACGTCCAGGTCTCTCTTGCAGTGGGAAGTCCACAACTGGACCCCGTAATCCAGGTGTGGCCTCACCAGTGCTGAGCAGAGAGGAAGGATCACCACCCTTGTCCTGCATCCTGCAGCCCAGGATCCCATCAGCCTTCTTTGAGGGCAGGGTACGTTGCTTGACTCATTTTAAACTTGGTGTCCACCGGGACCCTCAGGTCCTTTTCTGTCACGCTGGTTTCCCACCAGGTGGTCCCCACCATATATTGGAGATTAAAGTGAAAGAGTAATAAAAGGATTTCTTCAGTAAGGTCAGCTCTTTTTTAACATGTAAAACATCACTACATTATTTCTCTTCTGTGCTTAAAACTTATCAATTACTGAAGCTGATTCTGACTTATCTGAAGAGCTAATGGTGAAGGCTTGGGATGGTGAAAGGCTATTTTCATTTATTTTCCCCTCTCACCAATTAATATTTATGCACACACAACTATCCCACACTGCAGTCATTTTGCAAACTATTTTAAATAGGCACTTTGAGCTATGTTTGATTGTCATTTGGCAAATACCTTTGGACATTATGATTACTACTATTACACACAGTAACTGTCCTTGCAGGCACATCTGACTACACTTTGAGAAAGAGCATTCTTATTTTTCAAGTTGCAATCATACTGTCAAATGAGCAACTCTCTACCTCCTGAAAAGTCTCTGTTCCTTTGAAGAGCAAAATTAATTCTCTTGCAGCTAATAATTAGCCATGTAGCTGCTGAAACATTTCAGCGTGTCAAAACTCTGTTTAATGTTTCATTCAGAAGGCACAGTTGCCAGAGGAGGAGTTAGTAGTTGCCAGCTTTATTACTGAACTTTATTGTCATTGGTACATGGACAGCTAAAACATGAAATGAGTCTTCAGCTTTGGCTTTAATGAGACACTTCAACATCCAGAGTAAGGCAAGAAACAAAAGTGATCGAGTTGTTTATTTGCAATATAGTTTATAATTGGTGTATTAATTCAGATGATGGGTGCTTCCCACGGCTCTATTATTTTTTAAAAGAAATAATCAGCTAGAGTGTGTAATTTAAAATGTCAAGAAAAGCTCACAAAAGAGGTGGAGTTCTCTCTTGCAGCAATTAGACTGAAACAGTAAGCTTTCAACAACCACAACATGAATTCATGGCAATTTTGTACCTTTTGCTCTTGCCTACCATAAACTTGCTATTAGAAGCCAGGGATGTAAAGGCAGCTCCTTTAGTCCATTCCACCAATCAGAGTCTTTCCAAATTGTGCTCTCTCCTGCTCTTGCTTCAGATTTCAAAACAGCATCTTTCCACTAATAAACAGCTGGTCAGTCCATGGATAATTTTGTTTAATGCACATCTGTTTTACTAAAAAGTAGATTACAGATTGTGGGGGGGGAAAAAAAAAAAAGAAAAAAGAAAAAAAAAGGGCAAATTTTATAATTTAGAGGAGTTACCAAGTATCAAAAAATTGCCACTGTGAAGTAAGTGAGTATTAGGGACCCACTCCAAAAGATCACAGAGCATGTGAATTATCTGAATCCACAGCTAAACCTGTGTAACAAAAGCTTAAGAAGCCATGTTCTGCAGCTGATGAGTGGTGTTCAGCCAGCTATGACCATCCCATTGGAGCAAATCTTTCTATTCTGCACAGATTTTAAAGGGATTAAAAGTGTTGAAAATGTAATTCAAAATTTGGAAATGGAGAGGAAGAATAAGCAGGGTTCTCAAGAGCAACAGAAGTGTAGATGGGAAGGGTATTTATATAATTCTAGTTTTAGAAGCCTCTTCAGAAGAGGAGTCTTTTCTAGGACTACTGGGGGTGGGGTGTGTCATGTTATAGAATTAAAAAGGCTCTACCAGAGAGAAATTCCAAGTTGACAGGAGTCTACGTAAGCTGATGCAAATATTCCCAATACTTTTAATATTTCCCAGGAAACCCGTGAGATTTAAGAGTGCAGAGGCATATCCACACTGCCTAATATCAGGCAGGTATGTCCTTTTTAATGCTGAATCACAATATATCTATTTGACCTTGGATGGCATTTAAGAGCCTCCATGATTTAGGGGCTTTGAAACATTTTGTTCACAGAGCAACAACTAAGAATTTCCTCATGCAAGCCATTAAAGGTTTGTGTTTGGCAACTAGAAGGGTCGATAATGAAAAAAATCACAAAATATGTCTTTCATGCTTGTTTGCCAAAAAATATGTTTAAGTTATTAGCTGCCATTACACTTACTCTGGTCCCTAAAAATTATGCCCCAATGCTTGTTACTAGTATCTACTTTAACACTAATGCTAGTGTAATTAAAATCTAAGAGTCATTTTCACATTTTCATTATTTTAATTTATGAACCAGAGGTATCAGGACATTAAAATGACCCAATCAGGGCTCTGTCTGACTGAGAGAATGACATTTCTTTGGTAGGAATAAACACATCTTGTAAGTTAAATCACATCACATTAGCAGACCTCCTATCTTATACTGATACACATTAGCTTCTAACTAATGACCAGTTAGTTCCTGGCTAAAAATCAAGACCAGATAATCAGTTGGCATATATGAGAACAGCTCCACTGAATTAATTTTATCACTGTGCAGACTGTGACAATGAATTTCCAGATATTTACTTGTTACACCTTAAAAAAATTCCAACCATAGCCCCCTAGCCAATGATCCCTGGACACAGCAAAGCATTCCAGGAATTCTATGAAACAGCATGTGACTGAAATAACCACAATAATGTCAAAAAATGGCATTAAAAGGGTCATTGTGAAGTATTTCAATTAGAGCATTTATGTTGAAGTAGTGTCAGCACATTCCCCCTTCCAGAAATGCACTCTTACATTGACAGGATGCCCATTTATCTGCCTTGTCAAAGGAGCCAGCACATTCCCTGAAAACTTATTAACCTTTAGCAAAATTCAAATTATTGCTTTTGGTAACTCTGTTACTTTTGATATGTGTCATTTTATCATCTCTCTAAGCAAGGGCTCAAGTGCTTGCTTTTGACTGTTCAAGGGTATGGGGTGGTCCCAGCCCAGCAGTTGACTGTGGAGGTTCTTCAACAGCTTTTCAGAGATCATCTCCATCTTCCCCATCCAGCTCTACATTACCCTTTCTCTAGATACAGAAATACAAGTATTTTTAGTAGACTCAGTACCAAGTGGAAACCACTACCTCAGCAAAAGCAACGTGATTCAGAGAATTCACACTGGTAACTTAAAAAAAATCACAAAATACATTCTACTAATACAGGGGCTACTAATTTTCTAAGCACTTTCTGGACTCTGCAGCCTCAATACAACATCAAGCCTTGGGCATCAGAGATGAGAACTACTCTGCCATCCAGAGCACACATAATGACCTGCAGAAGAATTAAAAGTTTAGCAAATAATTAGACCTTTATTTGGCTTCCTTTAGAGGTCCCGTAGCAGTGCTGCAAAACTTGCTTCTATACATTAAAGCATGAAAAACAGGAAAAACACCACCCACCGGCAAAGTGTGTGAAGCATTCCCACTGCACTTTGATAAAACTGAATAATCAGGGCTCCTAGGATGAGAAGCAATCCTGTACCTGTGCACTTCCCCTATTACAGACGTGACATTTTTTCTTTTCATTACATTCTTCAAGGGACAGTTTTATCTAAGTGTGTCAATTGCACTCAAGGCAAAAGGAATTATTATTTTATGTGAAGTTACTTTTTGGATCTTCAATGTATGTCTTTAAAAAAAATAGTCTTGAGATTAATTAATGCCAGCTACTGAGTACTACTGACTACTCTCTTCTCTTTAAACATATTGAACAAATGGACAAACACTTCACAAGACTTTTCTTTTATATGGCCACCCACTATTTAACTGCTCCTCCACTATTGCTGTTACTAATTTGGATCTAAAAATAGAGAAACATTTATCTTCTTAAAATTCAGTTCCATACTAAGATGTATATTAATATAAGATTCTTATCTTTTAGAAAGGTTTCTGTAACTACACTTTCCTCCCTCAATCTTACCATTAAAAGAGGTTTTGATATTACTTAAAATTGCTAGAAAACTATTGATGGATGATTTCCACTCAGAACAACATGGCTTATGTCTTGTTTCCTTACTCAGGAGGAATTTTAGTTGCCTTGTGGAGGTCTGTAACTTTTCCAAGAGCTTTTTATTATATCCTGGCACTTTTACAGGTGATAATGGCTTCTTACAGTATCATACATTTGCAAAATACCTTGTATGAAAAACTGTAAAATTTAAAAGACAGTTAGGTCTTTCACAAGTTTTATCAAACTAACCAAGAGGGCTGTGCAAAATATCCCAATGCCTGGGCACGGGTGACTACTTTGCTTTGCAACTTTGAGTATTGGCTGCATTTTCCCTAGAGAAATGCTGGTTAATGGGATGTCACATGAGGCAAAGCCCCTGTCTCTCTAACACTGTCATTGCCAAACTGAAACAGATCCAGAACATTGCTCACAGGACAGATGCACAAGTGCCTCCAGTGGCATCGAGTGTGAGGACAGAATTTATCCACCTGTAATATATGAAGGAAAATGTGACTGCACCTTGGCTAATATCCTGATTCCCTGCTTTGCAGTTTTTAAAGATGCATGTAACACAAGAATACTGTATTTAAGTTTCTTAAAACACATGAAACTTCTTTGTATGTGATAAGTAAACCAAATACACTGAAAGCATTAATTCCCATGTAAAAATGGATTTTCTTTCTGTATAATCAGAGATAGGCGGGGTATTTTTGCATGTATAAATTACAAAGGAAGGAGGAAGCACTATTTTTCTTAGTATCTTTCCTGGAATTGTTTTCCATCCTTGTAGAAATCACAAATAAAATTCGTTTCTTACTCCACTATACCCCACTTATCTTGCAGATACACTCAGAAGACAGTCAAGACAGTACTTAAAAGCTCATCCATCAGACCCTTGATCATAAAATCAGTACAGTAAGAAAAAAATGCCCTCTTCCTTGGAGTTATTTTTTAAAGATATACACAGATGCCACAATTTTGAACAAACCCTCAAATTCATCCCACTAAGCCACTTCGTGTAAGGTCAATTAATTATGAATAAGGCTATGGTTCTGGCACAGTAATATTTAATAAGAAGTGCAGGGCAAGAAACAATATTCATCGAAAGCTTAGCAAATGTATTTGCTATAAGCTTCCAACAGTTAAACAATAATCAATATTCAATACAGTAACTGTAAGGAAGTACACTTTCTACCTTGATTTGTACTCTGAGTGATGAAGTGTAGATATCACATATCCTCATCTTTTTTTTTCTGTGGGCTAAAATCAGCATCTGATCTTTATGACTAAGCACAGCCCCCCCTTAAAACAGCAAATGAGTCAGAATTCTTTAACTGCCCTGACACAATCACAGCTTTGATGGCAAAAGGTGGCTAAACACACTGCAGAATGAGAGGAGCCATTTCATCATGTGTCTAAGCTCACGGGGTCTGTATGGAGGTGTATTGGTGGATGCTGCCAGATGAAAAGCTATGGACACAAAAATATTCTCTCCATCAATTGCTTCCTAGTAATGAAACCAAGGAGAGCTTTGTTCCCCTGATAACCTACCTGTCTTCATCTAACAAAGCAATATTCACATTCAAGTATTTTTTGACTCCCAAAGAACAAACGTGTGTCTACATGCTCAAAACTGACTAATGTTACTCTGGAGCAGAGAAAAGGAAGAAGAAAACGAATTCAAGCTTTTCCTTTGGGAAGATCTGGCAAATCTCCAAAGCGATATGCTTAATTTTTTTAACCTAAGGGGAAGGGTTGGTGCTGAGCAAGAATTGCAACTTTGAGTAGCAACCACCCCTTCACAGTTCTGCTCCCATTTTGGGAGACAGGAAAGCTGGGTAAAAAAATGAGCTAATGATCTCATCTCCAACAACAGCAAAACTAGGATGGATATTTCATCTTTTAAAGACACCAATCCACATGAAACTTTTTTTTTTTTTTTTAAAGATTTTCTTGCTTTTCCTGTGTGTTTGTTGTATCACACAGGAAAGCCTGTCAGAGCCTGTCAGATTATCCTAGTAGCTAAACCTTCCAAAACACAGATTTTCTTGAGAATTCAGAGGTGACATTGCTGGTTATCTGCAGGTTTATCGGTAACAGCAAAGGTTTGTAACTAATTTCTGAGATTGTGTCCTGCCCTACAAGCCATCCCAAACAAAGCTGTGGTTCTGCCAAGTTTTTGCTTCATTTCATCAACATTACATGATGCTCACAGAGAGGCAGTGAGCAACTGTGTCAGCTTCGTGCACCAGGTACTATTTAACAGTTATAAAATATACATTTATTTTAAACTCCTCCTTCTTGTGCTTATTATTTTCAAAGATAGTTAAAGGTAAACCACGCTGAGAAATTAAGTATGTCTGCTTGTGACAGCAGGAAATAGACTTGAATATTAAAAAGAACCACATCTCAAAAGGCAAGCACAGTAAGACTTAAAACCAATTTGTAAGATAAAAGCTAACGGGACCACTTAGTACTGCCATCTGATAGCACTCAATATTGTTTGAAATTCATTAATATGCTGGGGACCATAAGTACAGTGCATGTATACAAAATTAATTCTATTAATTTCTACATTAGCAAAATCTACTGAAAGGGGAGGAGAATAATTATAAGGCAGTCTTACCATCTGTGGAAAAGGGATAGCAAAACCAATCTAAACCTCAGAAGAATAATTATTCCATGAGACTCCCACCTCCTGGGAGTGCCCATTATTGTGTTAGGAGAACATAAAACTGACAGTTATTCAGAAAGACCTCCAGAGAAATTTCAGCTTAGCTCCACTGCTGATCTCACCTTGTCATCTTTCTAGAATATCTACAAGCTTCCAGCTAACTTAACCAATATTATATTTCATTTTTACAAGCGAGCAGCAAATGCTCCTTTTGCAACATACACTTCTAGCAGACCAAATGTTGGAAAAATGCTTATGCATCTTAAATAAAAGGCTATTCAAATTTTAACAACTTTACAGACTAATAATATTTCATTTGGATGTGCCTACTAACTGCTGATTGTTTAGTTAGATTAGGTGGAACTCCAAATGCGACAGAGGCAAGGCATTTTATTATCATTAAATATTCCCATTAAGACAGCATTTGGAAACCAAAATCAGGTTTGGTGTCATGTCCAACTGCTAAAAAGTAGAGTTTAAAAATAAAACACAGCAGTCGTTGACCTAAAAGTGTTTGTGATTATAGTGTGCAGCAAGCATCCAACAGATAAAAGGAAAAAGGATGGAAAAGTGAAAGGGTAACAGGAGGGCTATCAGTGTCAGAGTCATAAGTACCAGTCACAGCATCCTCCTCTAACTATTAAGAGAACAGTTTCATCTGAATGCAACACACAGAGAGGTAAAAATCAGAACAAGATGGTGTTAAAAACAAATAAAAAATGTAAGATTTATTATTACACTAGGAAGCTTTACTTACAAGTGTTAAGAAAAATGGTGGAGATTTAGTTCCTTTTGAGAGCATGAGAAAAAACAAGCTCAATACGTTTAAGTTACATTTTTATTGAAGTGACACATCATATAAATAATAAAATTATTCTGGATCAAGGTTTTGCTATAGCTTGTTTCTACTGAAGAGTGAATTATTCAAAAGCAAACTGCAGCTCACCCTGAGCATATCCTTCCCTGCCAGAGAACAGCACATGACTTCAATGTATTTTCAAAGACATGCCTATATACGCTAAGTACACCTGTTGCCTGGCAGACTGGTTTCAGTGCATCTTTTTATCTGAGGGCAGTCAATTTACTTACACTGCTGCTGTGCAAAGGCTGCTCCAGAGTCCCCAAATGGTAAACATTTTCAGTACAGAAATGCTCCTTTTCTCAATCTAATTTATTGCCTAGAAGAACCACATTTTCTCCCAGCTTCTCACTCATTAGGGTCCAAAACTCAGTCCCTATCAGAGTGAGAAGGCCAGATTTGAGAGCAGTCATGCCTATCTGATGAGGTCCACAAGGCACATGATTGGTGCCATTAGGCAGTGAGATTCAGGAGAAGGCCGAGTTCTGCTGGAGACAGTTTAGGATGACATAACCCCTGGCTACAAAGGAGACATGAAACGTGAGCTTTCATCTAACGACCCAGTGATTCTGCATAAAAGCACTAACAAAAAAAAAAATCAGCGGGAGGTGGTGCTTCGTGATCATCAGCTGCAAATCACACCTCCCCAGGAAAAAAAAAAAATCACAGGGATTTTTAATATAGCAGGAGAGCCTTGTACAAATGCTGATCTCAAAACACACACTTGAAAATGCTCAGTGGTTTTATAAACAGTGGAAGAGATGACTGATTAGGTGCCAAAACAGTTTGATGCTAGCTCTGAAGAAAGCCTTTGCAGCTCTTATGATTTCTCTTAAAACAGATTCAGCTTTAAGTTGCAGTGTCCTTCAAAGTACAAGTTTGCCTTTTTGCACCAGTTCCAATGGGGATTTCAGAGATGTGCCCTGACTGCTCCTGCTGCTGTACAGAAGTGTTAGCCTAGCAGGCATATATACTTTTTTTTGCATAACTCAGATGAGAGCACAACATTTCTGCACCCCTTACTCTGCATCTAAATGAGTTTCTTTCTAGTCTTCTGAAAAACAGGTGACAGGTACTCACATGGTTTACTCAAAAAGAGCTTCAAAATATGTATTAGCTTTAAATTTATCAACAAGTGAATGTGAGTGGGAATAAAGTAGCATAACCAGTACCAAAGAAACATTTCCTAGGAGGTAAAAAATGAATGCAGCCTACAACTGAGTGAGACCCCCATGATAATCCAAGTCAATAAAAAAATTTATATCAAAGAGTGCCAAACTTTGATTTATAAAACTTACAACTGCTCAATTGACTTCAGTAGGGCGAGAGTAAATTCTTTCAGCCAAAAGGCTGTCCAGAATTATATATAAGCATTGTGAGCTCAGAAATCCCAGTGGCCATGGTGTTAACAGCAGCTGTTCTCATGCTCCTCTCAGTAAGCTCAGTACCAGTGACTGCAATGTACTTTTCCTCCCACCAAAGTATTAAGAACTTATGTTTGTGAATTATAGTAACTGTTTTCAGGTACTATACAACATTAGCCAGAGCTAGTCACTCTCTGATTTATCCCTTACAATTAATTCAGAACTCTTGCCAATAAAAGGATGCTGAAATTTTGAACCCATGTCCAGATCTAGAGAAGTAGATGACAATTATTTGACAATTTACATGAACAGCTAAAGTAGAAAAGATGAAAATGGCCTGCAGAGCTATGGAAGCATACTCCTCAAACTGTCCACTGGACGAACACCGTTTCTGCTACTCACAGAAATAAATATCTAAGCTGGTGAAAATAACCCTATAAAAAAGCTCTGTAAGAGCTAAGGTAAAAAACTACCATAATTCCAGGCTAGAAGCAGTATCAAACACTTTTTAATTCAAGTCCTGGTTAAGTCAAATTCCTTCATTCATAAATACTGTGAAGAAAACCTGTGAAGAAAACAAAAGTAAAACACAGCAGCCCTGACAAATGCCAGCACTATGCAATCAGGTTTTAACATGGATGAGTTCCAGTGGCTATATCCTAATATAGCTGAAAAAGTTCACCTAAGTTCATCTTTTTTTCTGAATATATTAAGCTACATTTACTAGCCTATAAAGATGTAGATTTATCTATCTCAAATACACATTAAGATTCTGTCTTTATTGTTACAAGTGTGATCTGTGTACTGTATCTCACAGACTGATCACTTCTGTTTTCAGTGGATTTTACATAAAAGGGTGTATAGAACAGCCGGGAAGCTTTCTTCCCCCTTTGCCCTGACTTCCAAAATAAACGTTGCAGTTTTACCATTTTTTATTCAGAATGTCATTGGTCCATCTAGACAAAAGACAAACCAGTGACACAATTCAGGAACGTATCAGGAGGCAACACCCTGACATCCAGAAATGACAAAGGACAGGTTTGCAATTAAAGGGCAATACTGAAACTTCAGAGATTTAATTTAATTTCTAACTCCTCCAAGTGTTCCCTGTGTTACTCTCCACTCCTATAGCAGACAGAAAAACAAGACAGTCTTTCTCCCAGCTTCTCCAAGCTTTCCTAGGGATGGAGCCACCTTGCCACAAACCTTGTGCAGTAGCAGAATCAGATCTGGCCTTTAGACACCATCGTAAGACAAGCCACAAATACTTCTGCTGCCTCAATTATAGAGCATATATCAAAAACAAGTAGCTCAAAAGCCAACAACTAGCACAAAGCAGGGGCAAGGTAGAAGGGGAGAGAGAGACACAACTAAACAAATCCAACCTTCAGTGCAAAGTTCCGCAGGGTAAATACTTCTAATCCAACAAAAATAGCTCTCTAGTGCACAGACATCATTGGTAGCTGTTGAGAGCATGGTCAAAGAGGAGCAACAGGGATGAAAACTGCAATTGCATTATGATCCCAGAGCAATCCCAGCACCACGGCCTGGTACCATCGGACGGATCAGACCTGTGCCTACCAGCCACCCTCTAACCCAGCACTTTAATGTGGTTGCTGCTCTCTTGCCCTGCTTGTTCTGGACAAAAACAGCAGGTCAGATCAGACAAACCTGCTGCTGAAATTTTAACTTGGCAGCTTTTTTTCATTTATTTATTTATTTTGAGTACTGCAATGGGGCTTAGGCAGGCACTGATGCCTCTGGGGCTCATGCCATGAGTGCTCAGCACCCCCTTCTGAGGACCTTCAGTTCTGACCACTGAGGGGATTATCTTCTGCCAGCATCTTCACTACATCAAACAGTTATTATCACTCCAAGCACTCTTTTCATTAGCCAAACATTTCTCCACACTCTTTTAAGATGAAACCACCACTTCTACTTAATGGAACTGCAATTAACTTGAAATACTTGGCTTTTTACTGCAATGCATCACTCTTTCACTGTCTGATATGCTAATAAAAATTGTATGCTAACATTATGTATAAAATATCATCTCTGATTTTAAACTAAACCAAAATTTATTAGCTCCAACAGTGCAATGCTCATCTACCCTATAAATATTAATGTATAAACTTAGATAGCAGAGTCTTACGCCACTGGGGAACTAAATTTGAGCAGAGCAGACCATACAGTACAAGGAGAGCCTCAGTTTTTCTGTTTCAGTAGAATTTCAATTCTACTCAAATTTGAATACAGCTCCAGACTGAAAAGGAAACTTGAAATTATATTTTTTGCTCCATGGCAGTTCTCATACTCCATAAATTGTTCCTTTAAATCTGGAGTGAAGAAAAAAATTGGCAGTCTTGCAAACAAAAAATCCCAAGTTCTTTTACTTCTTCTAAGGCATGATTAGCAATTATAGGATGCTGGCAGGCCAAATTATGCTCTCAGTTGTATCTCTACAACCCACCTCTCTCCTGCTTTTGCTCTTAATCCTTACCCAGCTCCACTGAAAATGCAAATCTTTACAATTAATGACTGTAGGGATAATGGTATAATATCACTGCAGTAAAAATGCCGTTTACCTCAATGGTGCTTAAACTCTAAGCCTTGCACTGGCATGGATAAACACAAATTAACTGCAATGTTTAAATGTTTAAGCTCCCATTGAGCAACCACCACCCAAAACCAAGCCAGCAAACAGCACTGCTAGACTCCATGGAGAGCTACACCCATCCATTTCATCTGAAAAAGGAAGCTGATGCAATGTGAAATGACATGAGAAAGTGATGATTGATTTAGCTCCTCATGAATAACAAAGTACTCCCTAACTCCGTGAAGGAATAGATAAGCACAGGAAGTAACTGAAGTCCTGAGACAAAAGTTACCAGCAAACAAAAAAAGAAAAATCTAGCTACAGTGTGACAGAATTATCCAGGAAAAAAAACAGACTACCAAACAGCTGTAAAGTTGAGGCGTCTCTTGTGAATTCAAGTCAAGTCCTTTTTTTTTTCCTGTTCAAATTGACAAGGGCATGTCTACCTTACCCACTTAAAAAAGTTATTGTTATATATCCAATTCCAGCTCTATTCATTATTCATTTACTGATTTGGAATTTCATCTTGCAAAGAAGATGTTATTGAAAATCTTTTGAGAAGTGTCTCTTGTGACCTTTGAGATGTCTTCTTAGAAGAAACATAATTCTGAAATACAATTGTGCATCAGACCTTGCACACTGATGTCTCACTGAGTAAACTGAGTTAAGGTCAAAGTCAGCTGCTCTTTTGTTACTCGCTTGTACTTGCAACTAACTCAGGAATATGCCTGATGGAATATAATTAATGAAATAGCGGGCATTTGTGCTGCCATTATTGCATTAAAACCAAAGAGATGTGCAGAAAGTTTGACTTGAAAAAGCTCTCACAATCATTATTTATTTACGCATCCTATTGACAAATTTTAGTTACTAATAAAAGGCACTAGAAAACACATTCACTTGAACTAAGCATGCATAAGAGAAAGCTAAAACTATCATGATAAAAAAGCCATAGTAACAAAAAAGTGACAATACGAAGGGAAGACTAACTGCTCATCTCACCCAACACACCAACAATGGCCAACAACACAGGCTCAGGAGTCTGAGAGCAAGACAGCCAAGCTGAAGGAGGTTCCTTCCCACATGAATCTATGAGAACTACAGTAAGCCCACTCACCCTGGAGCCTTTTGGATATAAACAGTCCTGCAGCATACAACAGTACCCACATGGAGTAACCAAGGGAAAAGTTTCATGTATGCACTGCTTTTTCTGAAAGTTCAGAATGTATCCAGCTGCCATTATTTGGCCTCTGAAATAAAAGGTATGCAAACAGCAGACAGGCTCACTTCCTGTATTTCAATTTTACAACACCTTAACTGCACTGAATTCAAAACCTGAGCACTGCAGTGTAACTGCAAAGTATTCTGTTGAACTAGAGCAATACTTCTGAACAACATGGACATTTACACCAGTATCCTATTGTAATACATATTTACAGTAGAGTGCCTGGTGAGATAAATCAGTCATACTGTAAATAGCCATCAGGGATAAGGAAACTAATAGTTTCTCATGAGCTGCTACATGTGTACAAAAAGCAGGTGACTGAAACGATGCAAATATGAAGATGGTATCTCTTGCCAACACTCCTCTGCCCTGGAGGGAGAGAGACAGGGACACTGTCTGTACACTTCCAGCTTCCCTGAGCTTTAATGAACACTCAAGCTGCAGAGACACATCCTCTCCAAAACAGAGTTCTGCTGGCTACAAAGGCAACTGAAGAGGAGTATAAACACATTGCTTGGTCACTAAGGGTTAACATCAGGAAGGTGAAAGGCCAGCTACAGCTGAATGAGCCAGTTACGCAAAGGGAAACCAGAAGGGCTGCTGGAAGCAATGCCAGCAGCAAAAGGAAGTTCAGGGAAAATGTAGGTCCAGAAATGAATGGATCAGACAACCCACTGACAGGCAATACAGAAAAGTTTGATTTCAGACCTCCACGTGTACCTCTACAGTTTGGGACCGGGACAAGCAGCTGACAGAAGGGAAGTAACTGGTGAGGGACTTGTCAGTAAAACTAGATGTATTTATTCAGATACCTGGGGATGGATGGGGTTCATCCAAGGGTACCAAAAAGTTGGTGATGTGACTGTGTGGCCATTACACACAAAAAAAATGCACACAATCAGGGTAGGTCCCCAGCGTCTGGAAAAAAAGCTGATGCTATGCTTAATTTCAGGAAAGGCAAGAAGGAGGACTAAGAAAACAACAGGACAGTCAGCCTCTCTTCAGTCCTTGGGACAGGGCAGGGAAGATGTTCCCTGGAGTCCACTTCCAGGGAAGGACAAGAAGGCAATCAAAACCAGTCAACACAGGCAGACCATGCTTGATCGAGCTGACTGCTTTCTGTAACAAAATGACCTGCTGTGTGGATGAGGAGGGAAGAAGATGCAATATACCTCGACTTATTGAGGTTTTTGACACTGTGACTCCCCCATGCTCATTTGGGAGTTGAGGAAGTAAAGGCTGGAATAACAGACTCTTAGGTTAGTTGAAAATTGGCTAGTTGGGCTGCCAGTCCTGCAGGGTGATAATCAATGGCTTTACAACTGCTTTGCAGCTGGTAATGAGCAGAGAACCCCAATATCAAGATTGATATTGTTCAATATCTTCATCAACTACTTGAGTAACAGGACAGACCCCTCAGTGGGTTTGTGGACAGTAGTAAATTACCATTTAGCTTAATTGCTCCCTGAGAGACTCAGTTCAGAAGGACCTTGATAAACTGAGATTTGGGACAAAGGAAACTTCATCATGTTCAACAAGTTCAGTGTCTGAGGCAGACTCACTCTGTACATCACTGAATGCTGGGAACTGACTGCCTGTGCAGCCTTGCTGAAATGTTCTGGGGCTCGTGGTGCTCTCCACCAAAGCACACTCTATGTTCAACAAATAATACAAACACCCTCTAGAAGAGATATTACCCCAATGAAAGGTTAAGGGAGCAGCCCCTTGTTAGTGGGGCAAAGAGAAAGCCAAAATGCCAATCTCACAGCAGCCTACAATTGCTTTCAGAGCAGCTGGAGCAATGACAGACCCCAACTCTCCTCAGAAGTAGCAGAAAATGCAACAAGTGGCAAACACCACAAACTACAGCTTGGAAACTGCAGATCGGACAAAGATGACAGCCAAAATTCTGGGCAGCTGTGGAACAGGCTGACCAGAGATATGGTGCAGTATCTATTCTAGGAGGTTTTCATGACTAAGCTGGACAAAGCCATCCTTCCCCATATTTTGTGCTGAAAATGGTTTTGATTCGGGACCTCTAAGGGTCCCCATCCAACTTCTCTATGATTCAATTAAAAGATACTGCCTAGGTCCCTCGCACAGCCTTCCTGCCAGATGTCTCAGTGCCCAAAAGTGCAGTGGGTAGGGTTAACCAGTCATGTTTTTTAGGTTGCATAAATTAACCAAGCTTGTTTTGGATGGAACAAGGTCAGGAAAGATCTTAAACAAGTCTATCTGTGGGAAGATCTGAGAAAAGAGTCACTTCCAGCAAGACAGCCATGATAAGCAATTGAGGATGGGCTGGAATAAAAGCTGCAACATGTTTCAGTGTTGGCAACAGCTGCTCTGTCAGTAGATGCAGGCTTCTGAGCTTCTGCCTGAGCTGCTCCCTGAGCACACCACGAACCCTACACCTTCCTCACCTCCCAGCAGTTGCTCTACAAACAGCTGCAAGAAGTTCCATGTCTTTTTTTTAATTTTTTTTCTATGATTTCCCACCAAACAGGTGTGTCACTGACACACATGGCATTTTTCAGACGATGAAACGCATCGGAGCCAGAGTTCAAAATTTATCATGCTACATCCAAGTAGAAATGCCAACTGTGCTGAACACAGTCTTAACATCTCAGCCAAAAGTCTCCCATAAAAGCAGTTTAGAAGCTGATTAACAAGATCCAATTAGCTGAATATCCAAGATCCAAGGCACACAGGTACATGAAGCTAATAAAATGGTGTAATGACAGTGGATGAAGAGGTGAGAACAGCCTAAACTTTAGCTAATAGCTTCTGATGGTGGGGCACTGGCAGACATAATTCAGTGGCTAAAAGCCTGTCACAAGTCACAAAAATTAAGTCAGGGATACCACAGGATGCAGTACTTAGTGTATTCTTTCCAAAGAAAAAATGAACATTATCTTTTTCTGCCTGAATATGCCAAAGAAATGATGGTTCAGCCTGGCAGGTAATCTATACTTATTTAAAACAGATTAATCTGTTTGCAGTCTCTACCACACACCCATGCATTGGGACATCTGGACACCCACCAAAACCGGTTTAGTCCATCAGCCCACAGATTTTCCAAAGCCTAAGCCTGGAAAGAGGGAGCATAATGAAATGTTTCTAGGTATTTATCTCAATTTAACCATCTAGAAATTGTGCATGTAGTCTCAGCTATTCACTTAGGCCACTTTAACTATTAGTCTAGAGACATCCTTCCAGATGTGTTTGAATCCTGTGTAAGATGGACAGAAAAAAAATCCCTTTTTTCCTCCCTTTCCCTCCCAACAAAGACAAAGCTGTTTCAGAACTGTATAAGTGGTCCATCACTGAGGAGGTTCTAAAAGGATTTCTATCTCTACAGCAGCAGAATCTGCTATGACTGTGTGCTGGAAGAGAAGATGAAAGAGAAACACTAGATAAAAACATTGCTTAACTAAATTTTTCAGACTTTTGGAAGGGCAATTATTCTGAAGTCAAGAATTTTTCATCCAAGGTTATGAAGAAGTCCTGAACGTGTCTGTGCACAAAGGAGATGCACAACACATATATGCGTATGCACGACTTCATCTGTACAGCTCAGAGCAAGGTTGCACTTCCAGTTATCTAAAACCAAATTCCTGTTGCCCACATGAATTACAAGAATGCTGACAGAGAAAAGATCTCGTGGGATCAGTTTCCATCCCTGGATGAATACACACAGCAAAGTGATTTCAGGGGAGTACAAAATTTGTCCCTCAAGAGTTTTAATTTATGCCAAATCATCTCTGGAAAATTAATAATCTACCACACAAAATTTTGCTATGTATCTCGCTGTTCCTATTAACATTAGGACCTCTAATAAACAAAGGAATTTAATATACCTCATGTAAAAGAACCCCCCAAAAGCCTCCTGCAACCCTGTCCCACAAGCTGTGTTCTATAAACTAGGTGTTGACTGTTTCATAGCTTTGCTCAAAATTGTCCATATCTGTATTTCAAGTAAGAATTCTTTCGACCATTTTTAAAACAAAGGTAGGAAATGGGAACAGAATTGAAAATAATTCAAATTATTTCTTTTGACAGAGAGACAGGAAATCACTGTTTTAGTTTCTAGATCCTGAGTTTAAGAAGTTCCTTTCATGAGGAACATTTTCTCAGTTTTAGTGGGCTCATGTCTCAACAAAGAAAACTGAACAGGGTGACACTAAATAACAATTAGCAACAATAATTTTGATAGCAGAACAAGTTTCTTCCTCAAGCAAACATAGCAGTGACAATAATGAAGTTTTACTTTTTAATTTTATGTGATAACCATGTACTGAAGATATCCTCTGCTCCATTCCCAGATCTGCAGGTCAAGGTACCCTCCCAAAGATGGCTCCAGCGAATGGAAAGTGCCATGTGACACACTAGATTGCTTAAAAGCATTATCAGATATTGGCCCTTCCCCAGACTGGATAATTGGGGCTGGATTTGAGACAAAGCTCTCATTTTATTTTCCAAGAGGAACTCTCCAGAGAAGTAAAATTCACCAGCCTGTAGCTTATTCCACTCCTCCAGGAAGGAAAACAAAAGGAAATGCATAACTCTTCTGAAAAGCCATTCAGGTCTCAAAGCCCCACTCATGACAGGGGAGGAAACAGAAAACTGTTCTCATTCCTGACTCAAACTTCACTTTAAATGGTTAGGATAGCAAAAGTAAGAACAATGAAGTGCTGCATTATTTGGCATTTAACACAGTGCAACATCTGGAGCAAGAAAGAAAGAGAGAAAATAAAATCCTAGAGCACTGTACCTGATCTTGACTCAAATCCCATGCATTACTGACAGCTCTCTTCTATCAGATCCATCTAGTGTTTCTTCCTATGTCTTTTCTATTAAATAGAACAGCCTTTTAGTCTTTTTGTAGAGATCAGTGTGCAAGGGGTAGAGGTCGAGGCACAGAGTAGATGTCATTAGAAGACTGACAAAGTACATGGTCCAGAACATGTAAGACCATGAAAGGCTCCCACAGCTGATCATTTTCAGATCTGAGTATCGTTAAAATTGAGGGTACTTAGCACTTACCACATCTGAAGCTGCATACAAAAATACAGAGCTGCTTTTAATTACAGCACTCAGACCCTTCTGGGGAGGGTCCTAATGACCAGGTATTTTGTCTGTCCTTCTCCCAGCAGGCATCAGCTGCGCTCACTCAATTGATCTTTCCTTGCAGCTCCTTTTAAAGAAAGGAAAAAGCCATACAGCCAAGAAAAAAAAAAAACCCAAACCCCTACCAATAACAAAAAGTTAAATTATATTTTAAACACCACTCTGACAACTGCACTGCTATCAAGGAGGCTTCCTCACTTCTAAAAATAGTATAGTAATTTTCATCAATTTACACCTCTAAGTCCTATAATCTTTAATAAAAGCCTCCTTCTAAAGTAAATGAACTCAGAATACTGACACTTCTAGAAGTTCTTGCAGTTGCTCTAGCAATCATCAGTACTAATTCCGTAATTATCTAACACTAAAATACCTTTTTGTCTAACACCCATCTCCCTGCTGCTTCCCCTTCTAAAAGCCACAAACTTTTAGGAAATGTCATTTCACACTTTGTTCTGCATCCACAAGGCCACTGCCATTCACTCAATTTATGAAAAGCAAGCAATTATTGTGAAATGCAAATAAAACAGTATTTTGCACTTCCTCTCCTGGCTCTTCAGCACTACTGGTTTGCCTACCAGTGTTTTCAGTATCATATGCATACTAATTAGTAATACTGCTTTGCAAATAGAAATGTTGTGAGATGATAAGAGGTTTAAAAGACAAAAAGCGTTATGCTAAAGTAATTTTGTGACTAATTCTCAGTCTGAGATTAACCACTGAAGTACTTGTACTTCAGCACTGAAAAAGGTCAGCATGTAAAACAGGCATCATCAACTGTGTTTATGTACAGGCTTCTTGTGGATCACCTACTAAGTAAGTGCCTTCAGCCAATGTGTTCTGGTCATTTCATTAAGCTTTGCAGGACACCAAGCCTGAGACTCTATAATTTACTATACATCACATCCTTGTTTTTAATACTGCTTTATGAAAACACACATTTTTTTAAAGCATTCAGTGTTGACTTGAAGAAATCAAGGAACAGAGACTGCACCATCTCTCTTGCTCATTCATCCTTTCTCAAGCTAAACCGAGAAGCTTATTTCTACTTTGGCTTTATCTAGTTTCTGTTTCTGCCTATTACTCATTTCCCGCTCAACTACAAAAAGCCTTTAGCACTCCCTATCTTTTCTCTGTGGAGGCATTTGTACTCTGTAATCAAGCTCTCCCTCTTTCCTCTTTTTTGATAAAATGAGCCTGAGAAGTTTTTTACATTTATTATATAATTATTACATTCCTCACTCAGGCCCTGCATCAGTCAGGTGTCTGTCTCGTTTGCTGTTACCTTTTAGAATTCCCTTTTTGAGGGGGATGAGGAGGACTGCTCAGTACTCTAGTACCAGTTCCACTGGTGATACCCACACTGTAAGTCATTGGTCTGCTCCTGATGGTTCCTGCACAACTTATGTGTTCACAGGGTACCTGAGCTTGTTTCATCATAGTCTCTCTGGAGTTATGTTCTCACTATCACCCTTCAAAAAACCACCAGTTATTGCTTGCTGGGACACTGTAACCCCATTCTGACACAGTCAATCAGAGATCACCCTTTAAAGTAGAAACTACTTTAGGGGTTTTTTTGGGCTCAGTTTGTTCAGATGAGCATGCTGTTCCATATGACTGCCTTGTCTTCCTCATTATGTACATCTGCTAAAGATGTCAGCAACAATTTTGCGTACCTCAGGATTATTGATCAAAGCTTCATTCCCCTAAAACCCAGCTCAGTCTTTACTCCTCACAAGTACTTTGTGGTAAATGTCTTGTTATTTTCAAACATATTTGGATCATCACACTATAATCTGTTTCATATTGAAATGACATTGAAAAAAATCTGCAGGAAATCAGCAAAGAAGCAAAACTAGGGCCAATACCCTGTTTCTTTCCAGCTTTTTTTCATTGCTCAGGATATTTGAAAAGCCACAAAGAGAAGCAGAGCTCATCCACACTCACAAAGTAACTCAACTGTTACAGAGTATAAACCAAAACCAGGGGGAAAGAGAAATGCAACTTCAGTTCACTGAAACAGCAGCAAATACTGCCAGCACTGTACCTTTCATGATAGATTTACTATGAAGTGCTACTGCAGCTAAAAGCATGTTTTGCAGGAAGACTGTCCAGATTCATCTTAGCACACTGTCACTTTGCAAATGAGTCCTTTGCAAATACTTACAGTCTCAAAACCACACGGGTGCACCACTCACCTTGTCCAGTTGTCATGGTTTAGGCCCAGCCGGCACCAACCAGGCCTCCAGTCCCTCACCCCCCACTCCCATTGTGGGATGGGGAGGAGAAAATACACCCAAAGCCTCATTAATCGAGACAGGGATAGGGAGGTTTGCATTCCCCAGTTCTGGTAGTGGGCAAAAAACAGGCAGGAAAAAACCCAAACTAATTTAATACACAAGGAGAAAGGGAAATATGGCTCCATCTTAATACCTTCTTCCCCCCCACCTCGCCCTTCTCCCCGGGCCCGGATCGCTTCACAGGGGGGGTTTGGGGTCAGTTCCCCACACGCTGTTTCTGCCGCTTTTCCTCCTCAGGGGGAGGACTCCTCACGTTCTTCCCCCGCTCCAACGCGGGGTCCCTCTCACTCTCAGGGAGAAAGTCCTTCAGGAACCCCCGGACATGAGTCCCTCCCAGGAGCTGCAGTCCCTCAGGAACTGCTCCAAGCCCGGGCTCCACAGGGTCACGGCTGCTGCGGGAGCAGTCACCTCCTCTGACACGGGCTCCTCCACGGCTGCAGATCCACATCTGACCCTCTCTGCAACCCTGCACAGGCTGCTGCTTCACGTCTGCCCACCCGTGACACTTCAGGGGCTACAAATCCCCATTTACCCTGCCGTGGTCCTTCAGGGGCTGCTCCACCGCGTTCCTCCATGGGCTGCAGGGGCAGAGCTGCCATCTCACCACGGGCTGCGGGGAAACCTCTGCTCAGGCACCTTTCCCCCTCCTTCTTCACTGACCGTGGTGTCTTGTCTCTGTCATTGTGCTCTCACTTTATCCTCTACTCTAGTCTGCTCTGTGGGTCTTTTTCATCTATTTCCCCCAGCTTCCAAAACACCACTGCACTAACCCAGGACACCAATATGGGCGTAGAAAAAGAGCTTTTCTAATCTATTATGTAGCAAATGAAACAAGTTACCAAAGAAGTGGTAAAACTTAAATGCCCATCCATAAATATATAATTGTTAAAAAGGATTTGCTTTCCTCCTAAGTTTGCGAGAATTGAGTCCTCTGTGCATCCTAAGGACTAGAACTTCTTAAAAGGCACTGAGATCCTACAATCCAATAAATATGCGTTTTCAAGCTGCAAAATTTCAGTCTGTATTTAGACTTTGAATATCTCCATTTTTCTTCCCAACTAAATAGTGTCTTAAGGCTACCCTTACATTTTCTCAGCTGCATTCTCAAGAATGAAGGTAAAATTTCTGACTTACCATAGCAAGAAAAGCCACGGCAGGGATTTAAGAGCTTGGTTTGTTAAATTTAAGAGCAATGCATACTGCCTCCAGCCCAGCTAGCAGTTAAGGGGTGGAGGAAATATTACTGGGAAAAGAGCACAGGAGATTGCTTTGAGGCAAGGGAGCACTGAGGACCACAGCAACTGCAGCTGCAGATATAGGGATGAAGCACACGGTGAGGAGGTGAAGTCATGCAGCGCAGAGGGTATGTTACAAACCCATAGGAAACCAGGTTTCACTGCAGTTCTGCTCATGGAACAACTTGTTCTTGATCATGATGATTGCCCAATCAAGGAAGTATTATATTCATCGTCTCTGGTGCCAGGCCTCACTGGCATAACTGTACATCTAGCCAAAGATTTCATTCATTGTCCTTTTATTCCTGCAATTGTGAATCACCTCCGCCTTTGCATATTCATGCCTAAGCCTGCAATTAACCTGACAGCCATCTTACTCATGATTAGAAATTGCTAGGTTCCTTTCTTATTATTTATTTACTTTTGTTTGGGCAATGAAGATATGGTAAATACACATAGATTTAAATGGTGTTCTGTATACTTTCTAGCCCACGCCTGATTATTGAGAGCAACTGACTCTTATCACACTCTGATATGAAGTCAACATCCTATGACAGAACAGCCTGTCTGAAAGACATTTGAGAACAACTGAAGCTTGGAATCAAAGAAAAGGAAAACCAACATGCAAATCTTTCACCAAAAAGCTTGTGTTATGAAGAATGAGTGTTTATTTAGCAAAATACATGTAAATACTTGTGTTCTGATATCAAGCATTAAAAAATGAGGTCTTCTCCAATTTTGTCTTATCAGCATCAGCACAACACTAGCTGTACACACTTCTTAAATACTACTGTTTTCAAAAGAAATTGAGTCCTAACTGTTCAGCTTCAGAAACTTCTAACCAGGTCCTCTTCAGAGTACCAAACTGCCCAGCTAACATTAGGATACAATAATCATCAGTTATTATTGAAGTCGCTGCTTTATGTCAAATTTTCATCTCCTTTTCATCAATGGATAATCTCCATTTACATTCAGTGCTTAGCTCTGAAGTTCTTTGTTGTATGCTGATGACCCCAAAAGGTTCTGGAACACTGGAACAGGTTGCCCAGAGAAGGTGTGGATGCCCCTTCCCTGGAAGTGTTCAAGGCCAGGTTGGATAGGGCTTTGAGCAACCTGATCAAGCGGAAGGTGTGGCCACAGCAGTGGGGTTGGAACTAGATGATCTTTAGGGTCTCTTCCAGCCCAAACCTTTCTATGATTCTATGATTCAGTTGCATAGTTATTCAAAATACCCACGCAACAGAACCACTGAAGGTTCGCCAACTCCCTCACCTTGGATGCTCCACACTATCAAATACACTCAGCTACTGTCTTCAAAATGTATTCTGTGTTTGGCTTTTATTCTTTTCAACCTTGTTAGTTCAGGCATCTTGAATTATTTGGGACACTACACCATTCATGTCTGTTGAAGAGAGGTGATTTGAATGTTACAGGTAACGACATTCCCTGACACTATCAATGAACATTTTGACTAACAACCCTAACAACATTCTCATAAATGTGATTACTACATAGAGTTGAAAGAACTTGAATGGCTATGTTATATGCAGACTAACATAATGATGTTACAGACTGAAAACAAAGAGCAGCTTCAAACAACCACACTGCCGGAGGAAAAAAAGGCAGAGGGAGGCTCCTCTTGTGCCTAAGAAGCTTTGAAGCCAGCAGCATTAGAGGCAGGTCTAGACTAGCATCAAGCCCATAAAGTAAACAAAAAACATGAAGGTAAAATTTGGGACAATCAGGCTTTGCAGTGCCTCTTAAAACAATTATTTCATTGTTGATATGCTCCACTGCTTTCAGAATCGAGTTTCCTATTAAAAATCCTGATGTACAGCATAAACAAAAAATATAGGAAGCGTGATATAAAAAATGCAATTAAAAGCTCTGGATTGATTATATTGCAAGATTTTACACTTCTGATCTCTCAAAGTCATGTAGTCATGCCTTGCTTCCTTAAAATTATAGAGAACAAATTATAGCCATAAATATAAATTATAATTGCAAGGGAACATGAAACTAGAAGTCAACCTATTATCAAAAATGCTCTCCTGACTGCATTGCAAGTAGGGTGGGAAACACACTTCACTCCTGCAGTAACACCATTTGAAAGGGTGAACCAGAATTTGCGTGACCCAGTTTTAGCAAATTATTGTTCTATAGATTATAAAAGTTTAAATTTTAATCCAGGAATGAAGCATTTAGTTCCACTTCTCATGACCAGAATAAAGAAAATTACTTAATAGCAGATGGGGACTCGTCATGGTCTTGGCACCTTGTGCAAGAGACCCATGGTAGTTACGCTGTTACAGTTTCACATACCCCAGAAAAAGAGCAAGCAAGTCAATCAGTAAATCATCTCTTACCATCAGGATGAGGCTGTGCCAAACTGTTCTGAGTTGGGTTATTGAATCTGGAATGTTTCATAAAGCTGGGAGTGGTGCTGAGACATCTGCCCAGAGATGGGCAACCACTGGTCTCTTTCTGCCCAACTTTTAAGTACAGGAGTAAGTACTGAATTACTTTTCTAGAAATAGTGTGTTACATAGGATGAATTCTGAATCTTTACTAAAAAAGTTCTGTCATTTTAAGTCTGCATTAGCAGCCCCTCCCTGAGGAAAACTTTGTTAATATTGAAGTTGATTATACTAGTCTCATTCCTTAAGGTATTTGCCTGAGCTTATGGAATAAATATGTGTAACACAAAAATCACTTTCCACAGCATGCAAATATATGTTATTGTATAAAACATCCAGGTCTTAATTTATTAAAAGAAAGAGGAATTCTTCAACACATCCAGTTCTAACAGGTCCTAAAAGACAATTAATCTTCAGAAAGGACTTTTCTATTTTGAAATGTAAAACTCCTTCTCTTTTAAACTCTTTCTGCTCTATTCCTTTTGCCATTCCCCATGCATCACCCTCCACCCTATCAATTAAGTTCAAAATGCTGGAGGCACTTTCTGTTTCTTCCTGAGTCCAAGCAGTGTTCATGCAGTGCTACTTCTTCCCAGACTAAATTTGTGAAAAAATGATAACGCCAAAACCTAAATACCATCCATGTGAACTAGACAGCTTACCTAAGCCAGCAGATCTCCAACCTCATTCTAATTCTGAGGATGTCTGTGAGGACTGCCACTTTCCACAGACCCTCAGCGTCTTCTGACAGTGGAGCTTCAATTCAGTGTTTTCTGCACTTTGTTTCCAGTGAGATCTCTGCAGAATCATTCTGATGTGTATTCCCTGCACTCCCAAACCTCCTACTGCCATCCACAGTCACTCCTGGAGTACAGGCAACACAGGAGCCACTTCTGAGTAACATCTCAACACACACAAAAAATAATGTTTTCCATGGGGGGGGCGGGGGTGTAAAACATAGCTTGTATGTGTGAACACAAACCTCAACACATTCTTTAGTTTCAGTCGGATTCCCGAAAAACATGAAGCATTTGGTAAAAAACCTCTTTTCTCAGCAGAAACGTTATATCTGACTGAAGCCACCCTGATCAGTTCACACTCAGATGGCTTTGCTGAGGAGAGAGCAAACAGATGCACAAAACAGTGTTAAAAGGGTAGCTCCTAAAGGTGGCGTTTTACTGTTCTGAAGTCCGATGATCAATTCTGACAACCAAAGTATTCTGTGCTACAAAAAACATAGACTAAGAATGAATAAGGCTTTCTGAAGCAGTAAAAGGCGGTTTGTGAAATTATTATCTCACAGCTTCCAATCCCAGCTCAGAGATTATAGGCAACACAGCAATAAAGCATCATATTGTAAGACACGGCTAAACAAAACCTTTGCCAGTCCCAGAAAAGAGGCATGCATGCTTTAAGCAAAACTAAAACACCACACCTTCCAAGTTCCGTATTTCTGCAAGGCATTTAATCATTACCTGTTTTTCAAACAGGATGCAAGCAAAGTTTGTAAGGGGAGTAAAAGCATGTGGGTCTGCAGACAACTGCTTCATGTCGGGCTTCACCAGCTCCTTCTGTGACCCGTGTTAAGCAAGAATCAGAAGTAGGAAACGCTAAGAGGTGCTCCACTACATAGAATTCAAAGCAAATTTTTAACAAGAATACAAAACAAAAATGTATTTACCTTGGATTTCAATATTTTGTAACTTGTCCTTAATATTATTAAAAATGTGTGCTTTTCTACTACCCGAGATTTCTAGTTTTATATGATGCCTATACTTGCTGAAGTCTTTCTAAGAATTTTGAATTTGGAACATTTGACTGCTTTGGAGGAAATAAAATTTTTCATCTGATAATTAAATTTCAGAAAACTGAGCATGTTTCTGAAGGCTCTTTTCATTATGGAGGATTTTCCCTTTAGAATGTAATCTGTAATTCGTATTGTACAATTACTACTGTGTATACTATTATTACTATTACATATTCCCCTACTGAACAAGTAGGAGACATATCCATGGGGCACACAACCTAATCCATCTTTCACATTTGAATTTTTTTTTGTCTGTTTGTTCCATCTGTGTTAGAAGAAACTATAGAGCAAACCAAAACACTAGTATTTTGACATAAACAGTCTTGCAAAACAAAGGTGACTGATACACCAAAGGCATCATCTACCAGCTATCCCTCCACTGCAGCCAGATGCTGCCTTCAAAATCTGTCTCTAAATTGTACCAGTGCTGTCTGGGTCTATGTACTAAAGAGATCTGGAGGGGTATGTTAGCATCCAAGCACCTACTCTGACTCAATCTGGTACCACTCCCATAGTGCTGCTTCAAATCCAGTCCTTAGATATATGTAGACACTCTAACACTGCAACAGCTGCTGATGTGCACAATATTATTAGTGGGTTTGCATATTACAAACACTGTTTTTCCAGAATAACTTCTCTCATATTCTGGATAGCGCACAAGGACCTCTATCCCACATGGCAAAGCATTCACTTTCACTCATTAACTTTCATTATTTAGCAGAGAAGGGCCACTCTGCAGCTACCTCTTGTAGCACATTTTCTAAAAATTCAGAACTGAGTACTAAGAAATACATAAAATTTTCAGCTAAAGCACTTGTAGATATTAAAGAGAAACTAAAATGTATAAAGCCCTCAAACAAACAGGAAAAGACAGCATAGAGTTGGGACGCTTTGAAAGTACATTCCTGCTTTCTATCACTAAAATGAAAGGTTTCCTCTTTAATTTCATTTACTTCTTTCTGCTACTAAGCAAGTGTTCAACATTTTCCTCCTTGCACTATTTTTCGTACTCTCTCTATTGGCTTTTTGTTCTTCAAATAGCTATGTCCATTCACATGTAATTTTTTTCATTTCCCTACTAATAAAACCCCATGCATTCATCTTTAATTTTTCCATACCATTTCTGTATCATTTCCCCTTGAAGTTGGTGAGCATATTGGCTCAATTCTTGCTGCTGCTGGAAAGAAGTTAAGAGAAATCAAGGAGCAAAATTACCTAAGATTGAGCATTCCTAAAAATGCTGTACTTGTTAAGATCTAAGTAATGCAAAGGTAAATGCGAAAGTCCCTTATTTACATAAATAGCAGGAAGAATGTACAAACAGAAACATTCATCCATAAGCTGCAACACCTTACCACATTGCTTGCCAACTGAAATTACAATCAGAAGAATGTAAAAGATTTGAGACATGAAGACAGACTTCAAAAAATTCAGTAAATGCCGCTTGGAAAGTGGGCCATAGTCCTGTAACTTTTCTGCATCCTCAGTATTTCTTCTGCTTACTTAATTACATTCCAAACTCCCAATTTTGGATAACACATTTGCATAAACCTTGTACTTCAAAGGCTGACTTGCTTATTAGCATAACCTAGTTCCTGTTCCTTGTATAATACCTGTGAACAGGAGTCACATTGATCTAGCTCCACTTGATTTCCATTCTCTGTACTGGGAATTCTTCAGATTCAAGCTCCTGTGAAAACTTGTAGTTGGTTTGGTATAATCAATTTCTGATTAATCAATTTTTTGATTATGTGCTTTGACAGGGAAAAAACTTTTTAATTAAAAGAAGAAAATAATTTTGTTAGGAAAGTATAGGGCTCAGTGGTAGTAAAATGTTGATGTCAAATAAGTAAGATACAAAGTGCTAAATACCAAGTGTTAAATAAAAAGATTAGGATTGGATCTGATTTTCAAAGAAAAATAATGGAAGAAAAAGACTTCAAAGACAAAATCTAAACTAAAAATAGTTTGCTTTTGACAGAGTTAATTTTAGACATTTGAAAAGGTATTAAAAAGTTGACTTCATTTAGCAAGATTTTTTTTGTAAGTATAATAAAACTCCTAAAGTGTAATCTTTGGTACACAGGTCAAGTAAAGTGCATATACAGGCTTGCTCAGTTCTAACTCACAGTAATACTTAAGGCCCCAAGGCTAAACTTCAGGTGAGTATTATGTCCACTGAGAAGCTGCTGAATCAGACCTGTTGACATGTCCTATAACATAACACAGAGAGGATTTTATCAATGTTTTTCCTCCTCAATCTACTCAGTCTATAGCCACTCCTTCCTCGCCCTTGGCAAGGAATCTTTCTTCTGAGAATTGAAGTTGTGATTTTTTCCTGAAAGAGCATGTACTAAATTCTTCCTGATGGCATCACTACTTCCTGCCACTGACCATAATAGCTCTTTAAAAGGGAGATTTATCACTGCTGCAGGATGACCAGAACACCTCGTTGCTGCCAAGGACAGAAAAGGAGCTAGAACATTTTCACCTGAAGGGAACAGGATGAAATTCTTTTTCTGGGGTGTCAGATTATCCCCTATGAGATGAATTTACATACATTCTGTGAGTCTTTCTAGAACCTCTCTGAAACTGTCAGCAAGTCAAGGCTTACTCAGAGACAGTTCATTGACACTGTCCTTCTCTAACAAGAGAGCACTGAGGATGGTGAGCAGATGTGCCAGGACCTGTGACATCTACAAGAGTCCAGTACTTCTTCAGCATCCCAGTTTCCTCAGCCCATTCCGACCAGCTATGGCCCCAGAAAGTCCATTTGGATGAGGCTGATCCACCCAACAAATCAGAACATGTTCTCCTTGGTAATGTACCCAGTAAAGTTTAGGCAAGGCTGGGTGTTTTGGAAAGCATGCTTTCAACTTTCTTCTAGCCAGAAAACAATGTACAATTATGCATTCATTTTAATACCATAGAGCCTAGTTTGTACAAACCATATATCCCATGTCAAAACAAGAACAAAGAGGAAGTTCCAGTTTCTTCATAGCTCCTTCTGAGCATGCAGTCACCATCATCACTATGGAAATGAACAACACATCCTTTTGGAAATGCATTGACAAGCATCTCTTTGAACTCAACTCCAAATTCAAGATGAGTAATGGCAACATGCCCAACTTGTTTGCACGCTAAGCCAGCAAATGAGCCTGTCATCCTTGCATTTTCTTCTGTGCCACAGACCTCTGTGCCCTGGCTTAAAAGTGATTTATTACTAATCAGCTAAGAAGACATAGGAAGGAGGAAAAAGGAATAAACTTCAAGTGTTCATAAATTAGCATATACATTGCTTGAATGGCACTACCTTTTCTGCTAATCCTACTATAGGTTTAACAGGAAAAAAGCCTTGTCTGACATATGCTTGTTATTAAGAAAAAACACAAACTTCTGCTTTTTGAAGTGCAATGCAACATCTTACCTTTCCTCCACATTTTTTGATCCCTGTTTTGATAACTTTTTTATCCTTACATGCTTTTTTTAATATGTCAAGTTGCCTTCAGTGTATGTATGTTCTTGGTGCTCTAAAAGGAGAAATGGTCTACGTACGGGAAAAATTAGACTTGAAACACAACAAATGACTGACAGCCCAAATAGAAAACTAGCAGAAGTTTTCTTTTTCTTTTTACAATTTTTTTTCTTTTGTGATACATCAACATTAAATGAGATTTTTTTTCCTTAGGTTGTTTTTTTTTTTCCTCCAGGAGGGCGAAGTTTCTTTAAAAAACAAAAGTGAGCTGTTCTTCTCTTTACATTACTTATTCTGGAAAGTATCAAGAACACACTGAGGGGATGGATTGCTTTTTACTTGGCTGGTTTGCTTCTAATGGCAACATATAGAAACAGACCACAAACTCAAATCACTCTTAAGATATATGAATATTTGTCATATTAATATTACCTACATTATAATTTAGTCATCACTGCCTGTTAGTCAACTTCTAATTTATTAAGTACATGTTTACAAAAAGATTAATTCCAGGGAAAATCCCCATCATAAAGTTAATCTGCCAAAATGAGTAACATAGAGATGGTTGATACAGCTATCACATACTCACCAGAAGTATCAAGAGGAAGATTGCATTCAGCTGCATTTTGGAGAGAAACACACTATTACACCACCAGATGCTTGGATTTCTTTCAAAGGAGTTAAGTGTATTTCTCAAAAAAGTAGTTTTATATGTGCTACACCAAGCATTCCAGAAAGCACTGCATTTTTCTAAAAAGTGATAGCTTTTTCTTCCTCAAATAAACAATCCACAAGCCAAAAAGCTGGTTGGTTTTTTTTTTAATATTTGTAAAAAGAGCTTTTAGTTCACAGGCTACCTTTTCAACCCCCTTTTCTTGGGAAGCCCTTTTTTACATACATGATTAATAAAGCTGAATTTGGATTTTTAATTCCTCCTGCAGTTCCAACACTCATTTCCTTCCCAAAGTGGTCATATTTATGTCCCTCAGTACCTCAGTAAAACAGATGTATTGGTACCAACGCCAAAGATTTCACAGGTCAGTTAAAATCCTGTATTTGCAAAGGCTTTCATAGCCCTCACTGAAACATAGTGAAACATAATACTATTTAAATTTTTTGTATTGATGTTGAAATGATCCTGGGCACATAAGAGGAATTTTTTGAGGCCAGACCCTGTTGTCAGCACCCAGCAGGCACAGAAGGTTGGGTGCTACCCATTCCAGGTTGCTGGCTCCTCCACCACCACTTCTGCATGCCAAGATGCTGGCAAGCCTTCCAGTCCCTGCTTCCTTTTGTCACAGAAGTTTTGGCTAAATATACACACAGACATTTATCCACCCTTCAAACACTTCCTCTTCGGATCAGCGCTTCACTGCGCACACGGAAATGTCTCCAGTCACATCCTGCCCCTTGGTGAACCCGACTACCCTTTACCACTGCAAGCCTCCTCCAACCTAAAGGGAGATGCCAGAAGCAACTCCACCACCCAGAATTAGCAGTTTCCCCAAGATTTAAGCCATAACTTAGCTTATTTCTTAAAACCAAATGTAAAATTAGAATAAGGCAGACTCAGTCTAATACTACGCTTCAGATAGATAACCTGAGTACTACACATCCTTGATCTATACTTAGCTTTGCCTGCTTTTCATATTAAATACATTTTCCACCTCAGGTGTTTTCTTATCAACCCTTCTGAAGACCTCCTTTATTTAATCTGTGAAGCATGACTTCTACAGCCCTCCTTGCTCCTGATCTGCTGACCACGGATCATTTATCCTGCTGCAGGTGAGGCTTTTACCTCAAAGTTTCTGCTCCTAGCTGTCTTTTGAGCTTCTTCCACAGGAGACTGACACTGTTACACAATCAGCATCTCCTCATGGAGGCTCCCAATCTTTCTGGTAAATGCCTGTTTTTTCTTTGAATGACAAAAATAATTGCCTCCTTCATGCAGGCCTGGACTCTCTTCTGCTGGATAAATCTTACATTTGCTACCTGTTGTGAAGGTCAGTGCAAAGCAAGGTTTTAACACTACCACACACACGTCTTGAACATGGGTCCACAAGACCAGATGGGATCCCAGCACTCAGAAAGAGGGTTACAAAGGATGTCATAACTCTGGAACACAACTGCCACTTGCAACTGTAAATTGTGCAGCAAGGCTGGAAAGCAAGAGAGAGTCCAAAGCGGATGAAGTTTGGGAACTGCTGACATAAAAAAGTTACCAACTTGAATAGGCACTAATAAAAGAAGGTCATGAAAACTGCAAATATCATCTTAGCGTTTTTCATAGATAATCCCCTACAGTTCTGTTTCTAAAATTGACACTTCAGACATGAAAGAGATTTGCTCACATTGCAGAATACATTGCATCACACTAAAATAACTTCGGTAGAGGCAGAAAATTTCTTTGCAGAGAAATGACCCAATTATAGCAAAGAAATCGAAACACCAGCTTTCCCTCCTATGGCACTTTGTGAGAATAAGAGCAAATGCTGATTATGCTTGTATATCAAAGAAAAATTCATAGATATATTCAAAGATGTATAAATTTCCCACCCCAACAAGCATTCAACATTTAGAAATGGTGTCAAAGGAATTATTATCTTTACTTTTAATTTTTGAATGTTAGGGTACATGGAAAAATTGGGAGATACAGCTACATAACAGGCGTATCTAACAAAAGTGTAGTCCTCTTAATTTGAACCCTAGATCTTTAACAAGATTGAATGAACAGTTTAGAAAGAAACCTTGCACTCCACAGCAGTGCTCCCTGTTCATAAAAAAGCAGGCAGAACTCAGGCACCTCTTCAACATACCCTCTCCAGATGCAACTCAACAGTGCCCAACAGTTGTTCTGTGACATTCCCCATAGCTAAGGAACTACCTGTTTCCAAAGAGAACTCCTTCCCATCCTTTATCCACTGCACCATCCCCACACCCTGATAACCTCAGAGCACTCAAAAGAAGGTCACTGATCCATCACCCACCACTCAATGCCATTGGCCTGGGTCTCCTGGTAGCATATAGAAGGCAGAGAGTCCAGTTCACACCACAGCCTGCAACAACCTTGAAGGATTCGGATCTTCCTCAGGACAAGAAACACTAAACTGCTCTGATGGAGTTTGGTCTTATAACTTCTAAATCATGGGGAAACTTAGCCATTTATTGTGGTTCTAAGAAAAAATAAATTGTTTTTCAATGCTAGAATAATTGCTTTCCAACTAAAAATACACATCTCACTGCAAAATGTGAAGTTGGGATACTATTTTCTAATGTTTCCTTTCAGTCCTCAAGCTCAGACCTGCTAAAAGCATTGATGCTTTTGGGATTTTTGCTCTTTCCCTACACCATTTCTACTGAGGATTCCTGAATTGCTCTGAGCCAGAGACCTCAGTACAGAAGGATCTGGCTGGGTTTCAGCTATGGATGATTTCTTGAGTGGACAAGAACGTATTTAAAAACATACAAATATTTAATGATGCAAAACACAAGTATTGTGTAGTATTGCCAAGAAAGAGATTTAATCCTAAAGCCCTTAAGATGCCAGAGCTCAATGATGCTAAGTGTAATGGTGCCAATTAGCAAAGATACTTTTGCTCGTGCTTTGTATTAACAAACAAGCAAAACTTGTATTTAATACAATAGGAGTTCTGTCTGCATAAAATGGAGAGGAAAGGCTACCTCAAAAATATCCAGCATGTGAGGGTAATACTGGGGCTTACTGAGCGGTCTTTCTTATTCACATAAGCCTTCTTACCTCTATGCAGAAAATTCTGCCCCACCTTTTAAGGTGTTTTTAGTCTGGTGGGTATAATAAAGTTAATACTCCATCCATAAGATTTCAGGAAATGAGATGTAGAGCATTTAATTCTATTAGTTTTATCAAAAGAAGCTCCTTTCATTCAGTTAGGGATCAGAAAGAAAGCACTTCTAATCCAATGATTCTTCTGTCTAATTTTTGTAATGGAGACCTAATTTAATTTTAGACATGTAGATAAAAGGATACTAAAAAATGAGACATATCAATGAAGGTGTTATTACAAGTACTGTAAACAACTGTCTGTTTTCTTTTATCTGTCTTAAAGCTCTGTGTGAAAATGCCTTCACTGAAACCGGTTCCTTCCAAAGCAAGCAAATTATGTAAAAATACAATAAATACATAGAGACACACTAATGATATACACTCATGCTCATAATTTCAAAGAATGTCAGGAGCAATTACCTCATTGGCACTACATCTTTAAAAGTGACTACTTTAAAAACAAAACAAGAGGAAAAATACAGTGCTGTCCATGGAATGAAATCTAGTGCCCATTTTTCTTTTCTGTGTCCTCCTTGCAGAAGCCAAGCCCACCTCAGCTTGCCCCCTCCATCACAATTCAACAGAATTTTTAATGCAACCTGACTTCTCACATGCACCAGAGAAAAACCTTGCCAGCAGCTTGGAAGACACTAGCAAATACAGCATGGCAGAACTAGAATTACCCATGATGAGGACTCCACATCCCAGATCATGCATTGCAGGTTGATGCTTGAGGTGCCAAAGCCCCAGTGCAGTGACACTGCTGAAGCTCCAAGCACAAACTGCATGTTATATTTTATTTTTTTAAAAGTAATGTTTTGTCATATGGTTGAAAACTACCTTTTAATATTGATGTTGACAGAAGCCAAAGANACAAACATTAAGAGATTGGAAAACATGTCCTTCTTATTTCTGTTTCTCAGCACAAGTATAACAACTGCAGATGTTTTCATTTTTGTGGCCTTTTCATGTGCTGACAGACAGTGTCTTGTTAGGGTGGATCTCTGACGTAACAGGCAAAAATGTTGTTTGTATAGATGATGCAGTTCTCTGGCAGCTTGGGGATCTAACTACAACATGTCTAAACTTTCTTTTTAATTTTGCTCAGATTTTTTAAATTTAAAGTAACTGAATACTACCTGATCTAGTTCCTCACTGTGGTTCTATATAATAGCAATTGCTTTGTTTACAACATTTTAAACAGCCTTGAGAATATTCTTTTTCTGTTGGATAAGTGTGCCAGCTTAAAGTACAGTGTGTGCAAAGTGATGAAGAATCTGGAAATTTTAATGAGTTTTATCAATCAGATTCTAATAAAGTAAAAATAGAGGAAAAGCTTTTTTAATTTTTAAAGACTTAAAATAGTATGATTCATGCATTTTGGGGAGTGAAAGCTGTTTAGCAAAGCAGACTGAAGAAACAGGCATTGGAGTATTTTGCATCACAACACTGACATTCCCTTACTTTAGCATAGTTCTGATAAGTTCAGTGATCTGCAACACAATTTTTGCATTTCAGATAAAATTAGGTGAAACTAAAGGTAAAGTTTTAGTGCTTTTTATAGAAGTGTGTCTTGATGCAAGCAATACGTAACCAGCTGAGCCTCAGCTGGTATAGAGTGGTGGTCCACTTTTTGTCTTTGAAATTTTCCCTTTCTGTAAACACTGTTGACTTTTTTTGCAAATAGTGTCTATTTGTATTTATATCTGTATAAAACTGCTTCATAGTTCTCTGCTGCTATATATGGGCTATAGAAAATTATGGTAAACTTGAGTTTTGAAAAAAGCCAACATCACTCCAATTACCTGCATTTCAATTTCAAAATAATTTATAATATATTTAAAATTTGAATTTGAAATCTTACTGCTTTTGTTTCAGAGCATTTCTTAATGTGGTGAGATCACTTCTTGAGATGTTTAAGAACTAATGACTTTGGAAAAAATATAATCATCTTGGCTTTTAAAAGATTAAATGCAATGGAAACAGCAAATGAACTGTGAACTATGTTTTGATTTGGAAACAACTGCCTTACTTAAAGACCAGAAATACAAAGATACAAATAGAAGCATCTGTATCTNTAACTCCTTCCCATCCTTTATCCACTGCACCATCCCCACACCCTGATAACCTCAGAGCACTCAAAAGAAGGTCACTGATCCATCACCCACCACTCAATGCCATTGGCCTGGGTCTCCTGGTAGCATATAGAAGGCAGAGAGTCCAGTTCACACCAAACAAACCCACAGCCTGCAACAACCTTGAAGGATTCGGATCTTCCTCAGGACAAGAAACACTAAACTGCTCTGATGGAGTTTGGTCTTATAACTTCTAAATCATGGGGAAACTTAGCCATTTATTGTGGTTCTAAGAAAAAATAAATTGTTTTTCAATGCTAGAATAATTGCTTTCCAACTAAAAATACACATCTCACTGCAAAATGTGAAGTTGGGATACTATTTTCTAATGTTTCCTTTCAGTCCTCAAGCTCAGACCTGCTAAAAGCATAAATGCTTTTGGGATTTTTGCTCTTTCCCTACACCATTTCTACTGAGGATTCCTGAATTGCTCTGAGCCAGAGACCTCAGTACAGAAGGATCTGGCTGGGTTTCAGCTATGGATGATTTCTTGAGTGGACAAGAACATATTTAACAACATACAAATATTTAATGATGCAAAACACAAGTATTGTGTAGTATTGCCAAGAAAGAGATTTAATCCTAAAGCCCTTAAGATGCCAGAGTTCAATGATGCTAAGTGTAATGGTGCCAATTAGCAAAGATACTTTTGCTCGTGCTTTGTATTAAGTATCAGCATAATCCACTGAAGTTTAGAGCAACCATGTAGCTTCAAACAAGCAAAACTTGTATTTAATACAATAGGAGTTCTGTCTGCATAAAATGGAGAGGAAAGGCTACCTCAAAAATATCCAGCATGTGAGGGTAATACTGGGGCTTACTGAGCGGTCTTTCTTATTCACATAAGCCTCCTTACCTCTATGCAGAAAATTTTGCCCCACCTTTTAAGGTGTTTTTAGTCTGTTGGGTATAATAAAGTTAATACTCCATCCATAAGATTTCAGGAAATGAGATGTAGAGCATTTAATTCTATTAGTTTTATCAAAAGAAGCTCCTTTCATTCAGTTAGGGATCAGAAAGAAAGCACTTCTAATCCAATGATTCTTCTGTCTAATTTTTGTAATGGAGACCTAATTTAATTTTAGACATGTAGATAAAAGGATACTAAAAAATGAGACATATCAATGAAGGTGTTATTACAAGTACTGTAAACAACTGTCTGTTTTCTTTTATCTGTCTTAAAGCTGTGTGTGAAAATGCCTTCACTGAAACCGGTTCCTTCCAAAGCAAGCAAATTATGTAAAAATACATAGAGACACACTAATGATATACACTCATGCTCATAATTTCAAAGAATGTCAGGAGCAATTACCTCATTGGCACTACATCTTTAAAAGTGACTACTTTCAAAACAAAACAAGAGGAAAAATACAGTGCTGTCCATGGAATGAAATCTAGTGCCCATTTTTCTTTTCTGTGTCCTCCTTGCAGAAGCCAAGCCCACCTCAGCTTGCCCCCTCCATCCCAATTCAACAGAATTTTTAATGCAACCTGACTTCTCACATGCACCAGAGAAAAACCTTGCCAGCAGCTTGGAAGACACTAGCAAATACAGCATGGCAGAACTAGAATTACCCATGATGAGGACTCCACATCCCAGATCATGCATTGCAGGTTGATGCTTGAGGTGCCAAAGCCCCAGTGCAGTGACACTGCTGAAGCTCCAAGCACAAACTGATTCACTGAAGTTGCACGACTGCTATTCTAATCTAGTGAGCAGGGAAAACATAGGGATTATGCTTTGGAAGATGTTCCCATCCCTCTGAATGCTCCCAAACTTGTTGCCCTGCATGAGAACATGTGGGCATGGTGTAGGGCAAAGAGGGCAATAGTCCCAAGCCACTAGTAATACATTTAGCAATGTATCAGCAACCACTTGCATTCATCAACCATGTAAATGTGCTAAGAATGTACTACATACCCCTTTTCAAGATAATTTTTCCTGTTAATACCTTTAGTTTGCACAGTGGTTCTTAGCAGCAGCAGCTGCAAACACAGTACCAACAGTAACATGCATCAGCAGTTTACCTATGAATTTTTAGGCTATCTATACCCGTTTTCTGCATTCATCTGAAAACTTGTACTATTTCACTGTCAAATTCACCCAAAATATTTTAAAAGATTACTTACTTTCAGCATTTAGATATCCTGTATCATAAAGATAATTTTAACTAAGCACCCAACCTATTTCTAAGTATGGCCAAGCCAGTAACTTGTCATCAGGAATTCTGTTTGATTAAAATCAAGAAATTGTTTTTATCAGAGCAGATAACACAGAATCAGATCTATTTTCCAGCACAGCACTGATCAAAGAGAAAGCCAAGGGCAGGAAAACACAAACTTGTCGGCCAAATAAAGCAGTATCTTAATAAACACAAATAGTTATTTGAGAATGTTAATGTACTTCAGATTTATGTGTTGATATCTATTACTTCAGAGTACTCATATAAAGTAACAAATTTACTCTTGGAAGTCATACAGCAATATACAATCCATGTCTGTAATGTGTACTGCAAAGCCGACCCAAGCATGAATCAAAATTGTTTAAAAGCATTTACATCCTTTTTGACAGTCATGAGGAGGGAAACAAGCAACTGGTGACACAATGAACTGTTCCTATGTCAGGTTTTAATTTTGAAACTCTGATGTAAAATCATCTGCTTTCAGTATTTTTCAAATTTGCAGAAAAGAAAAAGGGACTTCGAGCTTCCCCTTAACTGCTGCTATTGAATGGCTTTATGTCGTTTTGCAAGCTTCCATTTACTCAAGCTTACTCCCAACAGTCAATGGTGACTAATAAGGAAGGCCTAATGAGCTTAATTCCATCTTTCTTTTATGCTTTTAAACAAACAAAAGCCCATGCTTTCTTCCTTCTTTTCAACAGCAGAAAAGGAGGGGAGCGCTGGCAGCCCAGGATAGGCACAGATGAGAGAGTGGCAGATGGAAACCTAATCCCTAGCAACCTTCTCCCACCCCAGCCCACTTCCCCTCCCCAGTACCCCATATCCCTCTCCTCTTCAGACCTGCTGAAGCTGATAACCTGCCTCCAACATCTCCTCCCCTCCCATCCACCAAAGCTGAGCAAGTCTGGGACCTCAGGAGAGGAGAGTGGAGGCAGAGGGATCACGTAGCTGAACACTGCAATTCCAAAGAGAAGGGAGAGAGGAGAAAAGGCATCCTGGCAAGAGAGATGAAGTGAAAAGAGAAGAGTAGGAAAGGAAGGCCATTGTGAATTTCTGAGCAGAGAACAGGGAAGCGAAAATGCACTCAACAGTCAAATCTGTCCAATTATTTGGAGATTGGAAGCAACTTGGTGCAGAGTTAATAAAATAATGTTTCTGACTAGGTGATAAAGGGTAAATGACAGCAAAATGATCTCCAGCTGTACCAATAAAAAAATTCTATTTCAAAACACGGACTTACATCTATTACAGTTAATACCTTTTCACAGTACTACAAAAAATACTTGTCAGGATCCTGAAACATACAGCCTTGGGGAAGATGGGAAATAATTTCTGAAACTTCTCCCCATGCAAACATGTCTTCAAATGGCCCTAATTTACATAAACATTTGTTAATGTACATGAGGAATAATAGGAGGGAATAGCCAGAAAGCAAGTCCACTCCCCCTCTGCGGGCCACGGCTTCACTCCGCTTGTGTCTGTCAATACACTGGGCCTCATTTTCATCTAAAATTGGTGTCATGCTGCAAAATGTAGTCATTCACTTTGAGAACTGCAATTATTGCTGTGCTCACATGCAGCAAAGCACCATCTGGCCTGTTCACAATGGAGGCACAATGCAGGAAGAGTGAGAGCTGATGTAAATGGTTTTCCAGTAATACTGAATTCCTCCATAAAAAGCAAGTACACTTGGATTTCCATAATTACTCACAGAATCAAGCACTCTTCGATTTAAATGAATACGCAAAATTTTGAATGAACCCTGCTATCATCTTCTGTTACGTATCAGTCAATATTTCAGGGACCCGATGAATCACCGAATATTAGAGCTTGTATCTATCTGGATGAATTTCCAAAATTTCTGGAGGAAAACATGACTGGCATTCCCCTAGGCATACTTAGGTTACAAATGTATATTCCTGGTTTGAAGTCGAAGCAACCCATGGATTATTCAAACACGTCAGGAAGTAATACCAGTCCCTGCAATCCTTCAGGTAAAAAATTAAATGGCTAGGAAGTGCTTATCATTTTTACAACTATTAGCATTTAAATATACATGATCTAATGCTCAAGCTAGTATTTCACCTATGTCTCCATGAACAAAGATAATAACATTTAAAATGAAGAAGCCTTCTACAGTCAGAGAATGCATTATTGAGCATATACTGAACTAACATGGTCATACAGATGGTGGTTCCTTCTCAGTGTTTCCCTCCACTCCACTTTGGAAATATATGAGGTCAATTGTGACATGACAACACAGGCAAAGGTGCACTGAGAAGCACTACTTTGGACACAGGTTTTGTTTTACACCGGAGTTTAGGAATGGATCAAGCAACTGCTCTGGCAGCAAGAACAACCCAAGGCACCAGCAAAGGTGGTAACTCCAAAGAACAGCTGCCACTGCATTAGCAGAAATCTCACATAATTATTTCTTTCAAAGATGTTTTTGCCTCTTGCATTGAAATGTGATAAAAATCACTGCTCTTGGCAAAGCCTGACGATGCCTTCCCAACTAGAATCAAGAGAGATATTCTGTGGATTTTAGTTTTACCCCACATCAAAATGGAGGAGTAGTTGGGAAGAAATTTCAGTCTGGGCCCAAAACTGACTGTAATGCTTTGCAGAAAGCAAGTGGCAATTTCCTTACCAAGCTGCCACCAATTTTAGCATTTTGTCACAAAGAATTAAACTTGCAAATTTCAGTGTAACTTAGCTGTACATGTGAAAAACAAAACATCTACCAGCGAGATTGCTTTACATAAGAAAAATCTGTGTTCAAACTCCAATTGAAATCACTTACCCTGAGCTATCTGATGCTGCTACAAAATCATTCAACACAGCCCTTGAAGAAATTAATATTACTGACTGATGAACCCTACCTCAAATACCAGGGAACTCAGATGAGACCCCAGCTGTTAAAAATCTGGAGCTCAATGCTTAAGGGGAGAAGAGAAAGAAGAGAGGGACCCCGGGAGTTCTGGCTGTGCCAGCCTTTGTCCGTTGAAAAAAAAAAAATAGTTAATGACTATTAAATCAAAATAAATGCCAATGTACTCCAAAAGATCTCATTTGATAAAGGAAAGAAGCCAGCATTTAACTGAGAGCAAGTACAACAAGGAACAGACTACAGGAATGAATAGGAAATTAAAAAAGATAGCATATTATTTGTTTCCTGAAGCGCAGTGTAAGATGTTGGATATTGCAGTCATGTCCACCATTGTTCAGGTGATGTCTTTGTTATGGAAGTAATTTAAGTTTTTGTGTAAAATACAATATAAAACCAGGAGAGATAAATGAAGATTACATCATTCAGCTGAATTGTCCGCAACTGGCAGTAATATATAAATTAAGTTTGTACAGACTATTTCCAAATGAAGGAAAATATTCAACAAATATTTACATATATCAGAATGTATCTGTTGAGTTCATGAAGAGACACTGAGGGCCAGTGCTATTTTCGGGAGTTAAGCATGTAACAAAAACGAAGTAATTTTAAAATGTTAGGAAAATAGTACTTCTGGAACAATGGCAATCCATCTGCTAAATGTCAGTGTGTAATAGTGACAACAGGGTAGAGCTGCTCACGTTTTGCAGCAAGGAGGAAGCCAGTGCATGCAGTCTGAAGGATGATTTACAAGTGTGCTCTGTTATGGCCATAAAAGGAGGGGAGGAAATCTGATGGCCAGAAATAGAACCACTGTAAATTAACTCAGGGAAAACTAAATGCTAGAGAAGTGCACGATGAATGAAATGGTTAGTTAAAAGATGGGCAAGTAAAAAACAAGCCAAAGAATAGAATATCAAATTAACATGCAGGGATACCATGCAAAAACTCTGTATAAGATGGTGTCAGGCATGAACTGACTGCTGAGATCATGGAAACTCCAAACTACTGTTCAAGCACTAACTGGATCTGTGAAGGAGGGACAAAGTAATTTCATGTTGATGTCTTGGTCTGCAAATTAAGGGCAGTGATACCTACCCCCCTTTTAGACAGGCAACAGAGAATCAATCCATGTGCTGACAGTGCTTCAAACACTGCTTGTGAAATCCTGGCTCTGCTCAAGCCAGTGGGACTTTTGCTACTGACTTCAACAGCATCAGGATTTTATCTACAATTTGCTATGAAAATGCTGGCTGTTACTAGGCAGGAGGACTCTGAAGACTTTGTACTTAGTCTCAGCTACTCACAAATCAAATTTGCTCAAGTCAGTAAGTCAGGAAACAAGCAGGGATGTGGAAATCTCACTGCACTCTTCCTGCCTTCCCTCTGCATGCAAAGACTCAGGATTTGACCCCAACTGAGAGTTCTGCTTTCTGTGTAATCTGAGAAACACCAGGTTGCACAGCTAAAATAGCACTAAAATAGCACATTAGCACTAACAGAAAATGCAAAGAATTATCTATAAAAAAACCTTGAAGCCTTTCAGAATGAAAAAATTGGCATTTCTACATTGCAACTTTTCCTACAATAGCTATTCTTCAATATCAGCCACAGAAAGCTTACTAAAGACACATAAAGGAGATGGAATTAGAAAAGATACAAGATCACCAAAAAATATTTCATACCATCATTATCCCTTTTATTAGACATCTCAAAATGCTAAAGAAACTGGCAAAATTACTATCATGAATCCAAAACCAAACATTCAGAAAAGCTGAAATTACAGACAAAACACAAAGCAGTTCCCTGTATTAAACAATGCAGCAAAATAACACTCTGCTGGCACTATTACCAGGAGATAACTTCATGCCAACATCATGGCTTCTCCATATGTCAGTTAAGAAGACAGAAGTTGTTAGCGAAAACTTCCAGAGTGCTTTACAGAAACTGGAGGGGTGGGGGGAAGGAGGAGGGGAAGGAAAAATCCTAACTAATCTGCTGAATTCTTATCAGAAGATATAATAAATCTCCAGAATATATTACATCACATTTTGACCATAGTTTTAAACTACTGAGAGCTCAGAAATGTGTGTAAAAACAGTAACTGGGAGTTTCAGTGCCTGCATTTATTGTTCAAAAATGTTACAAGCAAGAAGTAAAAGCAGAGATTTATAGTGAAGGAAGAAAGTGTAGGGCCATGCATTAGTATCAGCCACCAGGTTCTGGTTTGATTTATTCCCATCATGATTAAATGGTTACGCAGTCCCTTCCCACCATGATATCAAGACTCTATCTGGTGTATTTCAATTTTTGCAAATCTGTGTTCTGTTACTTCAAGATGCTGCAGCTAAAAACATGTCTATGTGCCCGCTTCTACCTCCACTGTTTAAATCAGTGCTTTCTCAAGTCTTAAAGTGTAGCTACCGTATGACAGACTTTGATGATAATCACAGCTGCTTACAAAACATCTGGAGTGAAAAGTGCCAAGTCAGAACCAGTCTGCGTCTTTGGTTTGAAGGTGATGATAATGTTGGCCTCTGGATTTGCACTTACCTGATCTCCCAGCACAGTGTGGTAACTCCACGTGTTGTACGTAGTGGCAGCTTTCAAGAAAGACACAAACCAGGACACGAGGTGGTTTGTTTCACAACTCATTTTACACCAGGGGTGGCAAACACAGTGACTTCAGTATTGGTGCCAAATTCCCCTTGAAGTGCTTGCAGAACACTCACCTCTGAACCCCTACACAGCAGCAGATGCTTCCTAGCATCCTCTGTTGACTTTGCTCTGTGCTGCAAGGATGTGGCAGCAGTTAAACTCCAAATTATTCTTCTTCTAGTGTGTCTGAGGCAGTGAAGTGCCTTAGTTTCCTGACTCATTAAATGTCTTACATTAACATGAGGCATCAGCATCATCAACCAAAACAGTTGGTAATGTCTGACCAGGCTCCAAAGCTGGCACTCTCTTGGAAATTAATGCTTCAGCAACCTATCATTTCACTAAATACATTATAGATACTTTAATTTAGATCTATATAAAATATACTGTATTATTATTAGGGTCTCAAAATGAAAGGGAAATATTATGCCTTGACAAGAAGCTGAAGTTTCTCAGTGTTTTAATTAACCACAAAGTTAATAGATACTCACATTGTTTCTCCTCCACAGATATATTTCACATTCTAATGCATATGTTTCTTCCTTTTCATTTTTTGAACATACCTAACTAAGCAGACTGAAACTGGTAACATTCAGTCACTCACACAGACACAATGAAGCCACTTTCACATCTCCAGAAAGTTGAGTTTCAACTATCAGTTCCAAAATGACAATACTTGTTCTTCTCACAGGCAAACAAGAAATTTGCAAGTTATTTACTGTAACTTGTCACCCAGTTACCACTCAACGGAGAGTGAACGATCTCAAAGGCATGAAATTCCCATTGCATTACTGAAATTCCACACCTGGACAGAGACTCAGAGAAAGATGAGGAGAACTCAAAAGCTTTAACACCACTGATGTACTTAGATGGGTAAACCTCACTGCGGACACCTCTTTCTGCTTTCCTGATGTGTAAGCACAGATTTCCTGACCAGTAAGTGCATGTGTAAATAAAGACTATCAAAAGGACAGGGTGGCTTCTGACCAGCCAAGAAGCCCATAATATAGAATCACAGAATGGTTTGGGTTGGAAGGAGCCTTATAGATCACCCAGTTCCAACCCACCTGCATGGGCAGGGACACCTCCCACTAGACCAGGCTGCTCAAAGCCCCATCCACTCTGGCCTTGGACACTTCCAGGGAGGGGGCAACCACAGCTTCCCTGGGCAACCCGCTCCAGTGTCTTGCCGCCCTCACACTAAAGAATTTTTTCCTATTACCTAATCTAAATCTACATTCTTTCAGCTTGAAACCATTACCCTTCATCCTAACACTACATGTCTCTGCAAAGAGCCCTTCCCCAGCTTTCCTCTAGGCCCTTTCGGGTACTGGAAGGCCACTATAAGGTCTTCTCCAGGCTGAACAACTCCAGCTCTCTCAGACTGTCTTCATAGGAGAGGTGTTCCAGCTCTCTCATCATCTTTGTGGCCCTCCTCTGGACTTGGTGTTGCAGACAATCCTTTCCTGGACCACGGTGTTTTGAGGTCCAGTAGGTGTTCTTGCCAAAGTGTAAGAACAGTAGTCCGATAGTTGCCTTGGATTCAGTTAGTCTATCTTACCTAACTCAACTAACCTCTTCTCTAGCATCTCCAGAGTGAACTCTCCATGGGTTTGGAAGCCCACCTTTTATCAGTCCCCAGTTCTGCTCATGCGCAGTGGGGGACAAACCTAATGGGGCACAGGTGGGCTTAACAGGAGCTCAGGCCTTCCTCCTCCTAACTGGCAACACCTGATTGTCTTTACCTGATTGCCTCTGCAACTTGGTCCAGCTGCATGTCCTTCTTGTGTTGGGGATTCCCAGCTGGTCTCAGCTCTGGGTGCCCTACTCCAGGTGGGGTCTCACAAAAGCAGAGTAGAGGGGTAGAAATTACTGCCTTGACTTGCTGGTCACACTACATAGAGGATACTAAAAGAGGGAGCCTGTCTGGGAGGAGGTGAAAGATACCAGGGGGAGCTGCCAGGATTTGGATAGAGTGGTAATGAGGAGTTACCTCTGAGGGGAAGGAAGGTAGGGACAGCATCTGAAGAGTTACCATTGGAGTGTCATGTAGGATATAATGGGGACTTCGTGCCATGGCAGTGGTAGTTTAGAGGATTCAGGATAAAGAGGGTTAAGAGGCTCTTCTACTCACAGAATTCCTTGCTCTCCCCCTCCCCCAAGCTGCTCACCAGAAATTCCTGGAAATCACTGTTAGGAGTAAGCAACTTCAATCCAAACCAAAGCCTATGCCTGTTTTACCCCAGACAGTAAATACAGACTGTGAATGAAACACACAACTGAAACAGCTAATGGAAACAAAATAATCACAGGCTTTTCCCTCCTGATCAAGATTATCACAAAACATTTAGCCAACCAATTCAGACATGCTGTCACTTCATTTTGATGATGCAATCAGCTCTACACAGTTGCTCCATGTACCGTGTGGGGATCTGCTGATGAAAGTGATGTTCTGAAAAGGCAGAAATATCTATCTATTCTATCCATATGGAGCTCATTGCAAGAACAAGCATCTCTTTACACTCCTGGTTGGATTTCTCACTTATGCTCATTATCTGTTATTGAGCATTTGCAGGGAACTAATATTCTGAACCACGGAGCCAATTCCACTTTTACTGCTCTCCAAAGCATTTCTAACATTCCACTGAAGCGGTTCCAGAGACTAAAGTATAAAAGGCTTTTACTCCCTGTTGAAAAGATTTTAAAGTTTATGTTTTTCCAACTGTTTTTCTGAAACGTTTAAATTAAAATCTGTGTCATCTCTGAAATTCCCTACAAGGCTATTTCATGGATAATGAATTGTTTGTCAGGATCCAATGGGACCGAAGTGTTTCCTATAAATAAAGATTTTATGTTCCTTATTTTATTCTGATCATGTCACTGAAGACCATTGTGAATCTGAAAATGTAAACTTATTAAGTTACTGACACATACAAAAGTGTTTTTAGACTGTGTTTAAATTAGAGGAATCCATTTCCTAAAGTGACATGACTCTGATAATCTCTGCTTTTGGAAGTATTTTAGTCTCAGCTGTAAAATATTTTATACATGAAAGAAGATAAATTAATTCTTCAACGTCAGTTTAAAAATTCTTGTGGTAAAATATACCCCCTTGTAGGTGTTATTTATCTAGAGCTGCTCAGAAGGACAGTTTAGGTTAAAAAAAAAAAAAGAAAGCAAAACATCAGAAAACTTTAATCCAAGGATTAATAATTAACCAGCTTCTAGCAACAGCTTATTGAATTGGAAAAACAAACTGTCAGCTGTACACAGATTCACAAAATTTTTATAACCTCAGTAATATGGAATATTGAACCTGAAAACTGGAACTATTTCTCCAGGCAGAAAAGTTTTCTTGGAACTAGCCCAAGTTAATACAATAGGTCTCAGAACATCACCATTTTCAGTCACTGTTTCAGAGGAACAGGGGAAAAAAATATCACAGAAAAAAAAAAAAAAAAAAAGAAAAAAGAAAAAAAAGACTGCATCCTTAGAAGAAAAACAATCAAGTCTTTTCATGTAGAGAGCAAAAGAGGACTCAAAAATGTTCATGTATGAGTACATTTCTACCCTGCTCCCTTTTTCTTTAAATCCTTTGGTGTTATAGGGGATTGCTATCTCTGTTTAATAAACACATTTCACCTAAGCAGTGTTTTTGAATTCCAGCTCACACACTCAAAAAATACAGTGTTTCAGAGATGTGCCAACATTGTAAGCACAAACTGCATGTTATATTTTATTTTTTTAAAAGTAATGTTTTGTCATATGGTTGAAAACTACCTTTTAATATTGATGTTGACAGAAGCCAAAGAAAATGTGCACCTAGATTCTCAACTTTGGAATTCTGTGTCTTCTCATCACTTAGTAATAGGCTCTTCTTGGCACCATTTTTGCTTTGTTTGTAATACATAATACTGGGGTTTTTTTGTTTTTTTTTTCTCAGAAAGCTCACAGTATGTTCAGCTGCTAAAATTCCAAAAACCAAGCAAAGATGCTTTATCAAAACTCAAAATTGCCTCAGATCCTAAGGAATTCGAAAAATCCATGTAAAATTAATGCAATTAATATTGTTTCTGGCATGACAGGAATGCTACAGGCACCAATGGGTTTTACAGGCAGGAATGAGAACATACCCATGAAGAGGGGCAAGAGGAGGAACCAAAAAGGAGGGCACAGGAACAGCAATGATGTAAAAAGCGATCCATACACCTTTGACGAGAAGGAAAACTCAAGATTTTGGGTGACAGATACTGCAATAAGGAGAACCTCGCTAAGCAAATGCCAGATTGAGATTTCTGCTTTTCACTGTCAGCCCTGTTCCTCTAACAGGGTTGGCTGCCAGCTCACAGAAGGAGGAGATGAGTGCCAGAGCATCACGCAGCGGCAGCAAGAGCGGGGCCAGGGAAGAGGGCAGCAGGCTGGGACACCCCCTCTCTCTGGCAGCAGCAAGCTGTTCAGTCTGTTCAACCTGCCCTCCTGGATCCTCACCCTCTGATTCTGCTCTAAGTCAAGGTTAATAAATAAACCCTTCTTCTAGTGTCCTACACACCTTCTCTAATGCTGAGGATTACCATGTGTAAAGCGCGGGGCTTGCGAAGATGGAAGGGGAGCTGCAGGGCGGATGCTCCCCAGGGAGAGGTGGGAACACATCTTCCCAGCCAGACAAAACCCTCTGGGTTGGTGCCTCTGCTGCCTCTGGAATAGACCTCCCTAGCCACTAAAAGGAGCATGTTTCTTTATATGCTTTTCCTTACTCAATTAACATAGAGCTACTCATCTTCAAATCATATTAAAACATTAATATACTATAAATAAACAACCTAAAACCAAGCGAGGACTTTGGCACACGCTCTGTACACGTCCGTGTCAAGTGTGAGCAGCCAAGAAGAGATGCATCTCAGAGAGGGGTATTTCCAGGCTGTTCATTCTCTGCATCTTACTCATGCAGCTCTCTTTCAAGGTCTAAAAATAAACTCGCTTTCAGATAAAGCTCAGTGTTGTAAATTTCAAACACACAGAGGAAGGTTCAGAAAGACAGCATGGAAAATATTATATTAACATAGAGAGAGCTCAGGTTTGAAGTTAAAAGAAAAAACTTCACAGAGAATGTGCTTCTTGCCTGGAAGAGGTCAGATCAAGATTAATGGTAGGGTAATGTGACAGCTTTCTAGTACATGTTAATGTATATCCACTCTACTATTAAATTTAAACAAACTGCCTCATTTTGATTCAAAGAAAGAACATCTACTCTGTTTCACCTTTTCTGAAAGTCTTTTACCTTATTCTATTACAATATTTAAAAATTACTAATCCTGCTCAGTTTTTTATTTCCTTTAAGCAGCAGAGTGTCAGTGATGCCTTATTATACAATCCAATTACTCTTACATTTTCTGACTCTCAAAAAAGTCTTTTCATTGAAACAATACCATAGTTAAGCTACAGGACTTTACTAAGCTTGTTTATTAAGGTTCTTCATTAACACTTACTGATGCTTCAACTGGATCTACCACAGTAAGCTGTGACAATGACATGCAATTTTAGGGGAGTTCTCCTTCCAGAAATACAATTTTGCCTACCTTGGCTCCCAAAAAAATTGCCTAATTGTACAAGTTGTCCTGCTAAACCACCTCGATCCAAATTCCAAATGTCAGTAGCTGAAAACTGAGACCTCACTTCCCAGGTTCTTTGGGTGCAGAAGCAGCTTGGCTGGCCCTCAAGCAGCCATCATGCTGGAGACAGCAGTGTGACATCAGAAGGGACAGTTTCTGCTAGTTCCGAGCCTGATAAAACCAAACAAAACCCAGCTTTGACTGCCTAGGTTCTACATCTAGAATTTTTCTTCCTGTCAAGAACAATTATCTGTTCCCTATCTATGATGAACAGACACATGTGCTTATGCATTCACACACAGTTTTTACAGTTTGGACATTTTTAATAGGTTTGTAACTGTAGGCAGTGTTGATATACATACTAGGAAATTTTGACAGGACTGATAAAACCTTCAAAATCAGATTTTTAAGTCACCCTGGAGGATACATTAAATCTTGCTAAAAGGAAGCTCACAAAACGGGGAAGAAGCGAAGAGACTTAAACCTTCCCAGGCTGTATGGTAAACAGAGATATTGCACTGGAGGCTGAGAGCAAATACATGCCACACAGCAAAAAGATATTTGGGAAAAAAAAGTGGAAAAGGAAGCCAGTGTAGTTGAACAGCAGCGTATGAGAGGTTATCAGAAGCATTAAAACATCCTTCTGGACTCATATCCAAATAAAGTAGAAAGACTCATGAGCTGGAGGCTAAATTGGAAAATAGTAGTAATTAAAAAACAAAACAAAACAAAACAAAAAAACAAGCAAACAAAAAAAACAATCCAAAGCAAACTCAAACCACAATAGGGCAAGCCAAAAGGCAGTCTGAGAGATGACTAGCATAAGACAGAAGAATTCAGAACAACCCCTTTTTCACGTAAAAATGCGAAGTCTGCCAGTATGGCCAATAGATGATAGAAGTATAAAAGCACTTAAAGTAGAAAATAATCAAGTATTTTGAGCTCTGCATATACGGAACACAGAAATTGGAAAAGCTGCCACATCAGAACATTTTTTAATGAGGGATTGATTGGATCATCCATTTCAAACAAGAAATTTTGGTGGAAGAGGCTAAAGAACAAAAATATAGAATCAGAGAATCATGGAATCGCTTTGGTTGGAAAAGACCTTTAAGATTACCAAGTCCAACCATTAAGTTAGAACTGCCAAGTTCACCACTAAACCATGTCCTTAAGCACCACACCTACATAGTTTTTAAATACCTTCAGGGATGGTGGCTCCTGTTCCAGAGTCTGGCAACCCTTTTGGTGAAGAAATTTTTCCTAACAGACAATGTAAACCTCTCTTGGCACAACTTGAGGCCATTTCCTCTTGTCCTATCCCATGGTATTTGGGAGAAGAGACCAACATCCAGCTTGGTATGACCTCCTTTCAGGGAGTTGTAAAGAGCAATAAGGTCTCCTCTCAGCCTCCTCTTCTTCAGACTAAACATCTCCAGTTCCCTCAGCAGCTCGTCTATAAGAGAGTTAGCACCATGACTGTCTCTTTTGAAACTGCCTCAATATCAGAGGACTGCAAAATGCCAATTTTATAAAGGGCCCCAAGAGAAAGATAGAAAATTTCATGTAGCCTGGCATCTGCACTGGACAAATTAGTAGAAACTATTAAAAAGAACAATACTAACAGACACATGATAATATGTTGTATTAGGCAAGTCAACACAGCACTTATAAACGCTTGAAAATACCATGAATGAAGAAGAAAACACAGTATTAAGGAACAGAGAACAAAATAAGAACATTCTAATTCCAGTGCAATACAGATAAGATGCATCCATCCCTTAATAACATTTTATTTTTGGTCCATTTTTATAGGATTACATGAGGACTGTAAAAGAGTAATAGTAGACAATGTGGATGATCAAAAAATACGTAGTCTACCACATACAAGGATTGGCCAAGTGCCCTGTGACTCTTCAGGCTGGAAAAGAATCCACTGTGTCACTATGATAAAGGGCTCTGACCTTAAGATTGACGAGCAAAGCATTTTGAGGAAGTGATGTTAAGGGCTGGAGGTCATCTCCTCATATTTGTACCATCATAAGGCTGATTTTTATTTTCCTCTTATGGAAGCTGTCCAAAGAAAAATCATCCCTGATGATATAAACCCCACAGTAATACTGCAGAGTCAGACCTTTAGTAGCACATCTGTTTTGATTCCCATTTGCACTTATGGGGACTTTACACCACTCTGACAGGTCAACTAGTCCAAGAACTTAACTTCTTAGAGAAAACTTTATACCAGACTGTCTGATGGTGCAACCCAGATGAATTTCCCCAAGGTTTGGTTCCTCAGGATCACAGATTATAAAGACTGGTGTGTTTACCAGACAGAACAGTGGAGGTTTGGCTGTTTTGAGATGAGCAGTGGCCTAAAAGAGAGGCCTGAAGAGAAACTGGCCTAAAATTTAATAAACACATTTCACCTAAGCAGTGTTTTTGAATTCCAGCTCACACACTCAAAAAATACAGTGTTTCAGAGATGTGCCAACATTGTAAGCACAAATTTAGTTTGGTTTTGAGTAATAAACTCACTATGGAACACTTTTTTTCTCACTATTTCAGAAAGCTGGCCCAGGCCTGAAGGTGAGTTTCTCACTCTTTCTTAGTTCTCCCTTAAATGAGAGCTGGCATCTCCCATTACATGGACTTCAGGCACCAATAAATCACAGGGCATAGTAAACTGAGCTGACTACAGCATCTTACTCATAAGATCGTATTTCTTTAAGTTTGTCACAACCTGGCAGGTAATCAGAAAGAAAATGCCCTTGCTCATGCACTTATGGGATCCTTAGATACACAAAAAAATCCTGCAGTCATTCCTACTTGAGATCACACAATCAGACGCAGTATCTGCAAGCAAGTTGAACATATTCCTGGTGGTGAAAAAAATCTGTTAAAATAAAATATGCAAATGCTTTTAGGCTTGCTTTAGGCTTTCCAGAACTCTGGAAAGGTTCTGTACGCCCACGATGTTTCTCCTTTCAAGGGTGTCAGGGTCCAAATCGCTACCTCAGCAGCTGCTATTCCAAATGGTTCTCAACAGCCCCAGAAATGAACAACAACAACTTCTTTAAGTGTGTAGCAGTGAATAAATCTGTTCTGAAATGTTTACTAGGGACCAGTCTGATCATCAAGGATGGGAAAAATCAGAATCAGACAGGCTAAGTAACCGTCAGAACATAAACCCAGGATAACACTGTTCACATCTTTGATGTTATTTGCAGTAACTTAACTGGTTTAAGCATAAGTCTGCCTAACCTCAAGCCTGAGCACAGCGAAGCTTTGCATTTGGAGAGACAGAGGTATATGCGAGGATGAAGGGAAAAATAAAAAGAAATTTATTGAAATTTTACTGAAACGAAATATGTTCTACACTGATTTTATAAAGAGAACCAAAAAAAATGTGTAAGACAAATTTGTGACATAAACCAAAAATAAGGTAAACTACATTAAGGGAAAAAGTTGTAAACATCACTTATATGGTCCCAATGACGTCCAAGGGGGGACCTCAGTTCATTCTCTAACAAATTGAGAGTATTTCCCAAAAGAAATTGCATTTTTATTTCATGTTGATTTTAATTTTAGTCTCTGGAAGTAGCTGAGTGCTTCAATTTTTCTGCCTAATTTTTTTCCAGTTATGAAACAAGTTCTGTGAAGATTAGGTTTTAAAGAATTATGAAATTTTTTTTTCAAAATCCTGCTATTATTAAGCTCTTTATTATGCATTATAGTATATTCAGTATGTTTTAAAAATTGCATATTTCTTGCAAACCCTAGACTGTAATGGAGTTTTTGTCTCTAAAACACATCCCTTTCAGACAAATTTGTATACACTTATGTTTTCTAGACACTCTGGATGCCTTCAATCAATACACTACTGCCAGGAGTCAGTGTGCAGTTTTCTAAAGCTTAAGAGGTGAAGCTGAAAGCATTTTCCAGTAAAGTGAAAGTAAATTACACTACTCAATTACACTTACAATCATTTTATATTGACTTTTTTCTTCTTTAATTTTTGAAAAGTCTATTTTGATAAGCTTATTATGCATATTGATAAGATAGATCAATTATTTTAAAAAAATCAACCTGAACCAGACTTCGTCTCATTTCCATCATTTGGGCTACAGTACTTGCCAATAACTGTGAGTAATATAAATTTAAAATTACACTCCTCAATGAATATATTTATTACTGTCATATCTGAGTAAGAGGAAGCAAGTGCAATACCAAGTGATGACACATACTCATCAAACCAAAAGAGATCAAAGGATCTGAAACAAATACAAGACAGAAAAGGATTTCATGAGCCAAAGCCCTCTGCAAGCAATTCTTTGCAGACAATGTGCCTCTTGATTCTTAGTTAACAGAATTAAAGAAGAAACTGCTTGGAGGAGGGGAGGAGGGGAGGCAGGGGGCAAATTCCTGCTATTTTCCCTTAACATTCTCGTTTCTGTTATTTTCTTGAACATATACATACGTTTTGATACATGCAATTAGTAGCAGCATGCTAATTCTTCTCTGTTTTTATTGTAGTTTAAACCCACTATCCTCATGCCTACAGCATTCTTCAAGGTACATGATTTTTGGTCCCCCAACTGTCACTGATTCTATATTTATACATTTACTAACCTCCCTGTGACTTTTTCACACAACTACTCTATAAATGCATGTCAGCATAAATGAAACAACAGTAATTATAATATCCTGTTCAGCAACATTCATCCCCAATCCTGACTGCACCTATGTGCATGATAAAAACACTTCAAACTAATAATGATCTGTTCTGTTTAGCAAAGTTTTACTCTGAAAATAATAATCTTTACCTTCATGTCATTTTATCCTTTCACAGTTTAACCTTTGTATGATCAGCTCCTGTGCTAAATAACACAAAAATAAATAAAAGAAGAATAAAATCTTTAAAATGGCAGGTTTGGCTTTAAGTTTCTGATGTCAAGAACACATTATGTCTCTGGAAAAAAAGGTAGCAATGAGCTTTCAAGACTACATGAAGCAGAAAGGAACAAAAAAACCCAAACCAACCAACCAACCAACCAACCAACCAACCAAAAAAAAAAAAAAAAAAAAAGAGAGAGAAGCTTAGCATTGGTTGACAAATTAGTATAATTATTGCTGTATTTCTACATCCTTCAAGTCAATGATCTACATTACTATAACTGGGCTGGACAGTGTTCAGGAATAGCTGTTCCAGGATAACTATTCCATAATATTTCCATATCTGAACATTTTTTTTCATTGTAGCTCTTGAGATCTTTTTTCAAATAGTTTTTATGATCAAACAAGCCCATATATAACCTGTACACTTCTGCCAAATTTTGTAGTTCTAGAAGAAAACACGCATTATGTGTTGATTCCTTAAATTGCCAGTGCTTAAAGATTTACTGTTACATAAATCATTAAAAGTAATACACTCAACTCTTTGGTTTTGCACTTAAACTTCCTTTTTTCAGCTTTACTTTTAAAATCAATTGTGTAGGGCAATTTAATGGATTTGAGAAGAGAATTTCTTTTTTTCTTGAAGCTTATTGAATTAATTAATCCATCACTCCTGAAAGTAAATGAAACAACTGTTTAGCAATTCATGGTCGCACTACCCAGCAGTGCTACCCAACAGCACACCCAGAGAACCTCTTCCTTTTGTGTTCACAATACTTCCTCAAATTGCAGGAGAAATCACTCAAATTGCAACACAGAAACCCACTGGAGCTCACACCAGGTGCTGTATCGATGGAAATGAAACTCTTGGAGAGTTCCATGAAAATTTAAAACCTCCTGTCCCAGAAATATGTTGTACTCTGTGAGTACCTGAAATGCTACTGCAGAATAGGATGCTTCTGCACTTTGAGAGACAACTGTTGGTTCACCTGGAGGAAAAAAGGTTATTACCTGATTTTTCATAGTCAGTGACTGATGTTTTCAGGTATGCCTTAGAGCTCCCCTGCTCATGCACTCACTCAGAAGCACAAGATAAGGCCTGAACTCAACACTGACATTTTTAACAGACCTAAGACTTTTCTCATCTACTACTAAAGTGACCAGAGGTTCTACACTAAAAATCTGTAAAATTAAATAACTCTATTAAATAACATGGTCTGATACAGTAACCCACTTCATAAAGAGAGTCCAGGGTCTTGTATTCTCTCTAAGCAACCTAAATGAAAACATCTCTTTTTCTTGCCTACATAATTTTGGAAATTCCCACTAATCTGACATCTACTTGTCTCCACCCTCCAGTTCGTCCATTTTGCTTCTCAGTGGTTTACTGATTTTAACACTCTCGTTAGTCTTGTAATGGAAGAAAAGAAAAAAGCACACCTGTCAATCACTATTTCCATAGCTTTAATTTGTCTCCCAGACTCAAGTGCTCATTCAGAGGCACTGAAGTTTGATCCATGGCAGCCACTCCTGTTTAAGTCATCATTCACTGTTATTCTCTAAACTTAAGCAGAATTTCCAACATACACCCATATGTTAGACACAAATGACAGTGGAGAGGTTTGGAATTGAAATCTGTCTTTTCCCATTTTTGTTAAGACATCAAAGGGTTCAGTATTCTTTCAGTAAAAAAGTTCATCAACACAAACAACAGAACTACATGCTTTACAAAAAAAAAAAAACAAATACAGAGCTATCATAGCATGATGCTAAAATCTGTCCATCACTTTGGCTTGCCTGGCAGGAAATGAGGAGTTATGGATAGTGTGATTTCTCAAGAAGCAGGTATTTACACAAATTATGTATAATTTAAGTCTTTTACATAATCCTTGGAAATTCATCACCAATAAATGGACAGATTCTATCAGTACGTGATGTAAATGCATGGAGTATTAAACATGTTATGTATCAGTACTTGAACGAGGGGATGTTTACCATGTAGCCTATAATATTTTTTCCCATCATAACAGCAGATGCTGCTTTAATGGAAATGGCATTAAAATACTCAGATAAGCAACTACCCAGTCCAGCAAGATGCTGATTTCTACCTCAGTGCAGTGGGAATACAAGGTACCAACCAAGCAGCTTGAAGGGTCAGGACTTAATACCTTGTGCTTATAAAGGGGGTTTTGTTTAAAAACACTGAATCTTCTACAAAGATTTATATCAGCTTTAAGACATTTCTGTGCACTATACACATTTGATTATGACACTCAGGTTTATTTATACAGTCCTAAATCTTGGAGTTTTGAGGAATCTTATATGAAATACTCTGCTCTATCTCTTAAAAGTTCATTAACTGCTAGCCTTAGTATTGGAATCAAAAAGAATGAAATATGATCCAACTACATCTGGATTTATGATTTGTGTCATAAGTCCATAAAATAAAGGAAAAGAAGGAAAAAGTTCTTTAATCAAAGGAAAAAAGAAGGTTTCAGACAAATCTACACACTGTTCAATACAGCATGCTATTAGTACGATTTTCCTATTGGGTTTCCTTTAAACTTCAGTGTGGGTTTTGGTTTTAGCCAGCAACACAGAATGTCAGCACCCCATATTTGAAAGCCAGCCCAATTTTTTTCCACTCTTTTAGGAGCTCTTGTCTGTAGAAAGCCCAACTTAGAAATCATGGCATGCTGACACAGCAGTAACTCTACCAGCTATATACATAAGAACAGCAATGACAGGTCAGAATGTCAGATTATTTCCCACAGTGACTATCAGTGGATACCTAAAGAAGTGTAAAAGGATACAGCAAGGATACTGCATATACATTTCACCAGTTTCTCAGCCTACATACAGCTCAGGAACTTCAGACAAAGGTGGTATCACTGCATTGAACAGCAGTGGATGGATTGTTCTCCTATAAAGTTATTTAGATGTGCCAACATCCCATGTCAGCCACTGGCATCCCTCATTTTTCATGCCAAAGAAGTTCACAGTTTACACATGCCTCTGTGCTAGGAAGTACCTCAGGGGAAACCTGAACTCCTAGCCAGGATAGGATATAGTTTACTGTTAAGCTACACAGGTTCACACACAATACAACTGCTTCGAAGTGAGAGATACAAGGGCTGGCACTGTCTGCAGGACCACAGCACAGTATAATATGCACAAATAGTACACAAAGGTAGAGTTCAGACACACACACATGAAATTACAGCTGCCTTTAAAAGCAAATACCTTGGAAAAGCTGAAAATGGAACATCCAGCTGGGTCTCTCATGATCACCTCATCCTCTCCTCTTCCCTTTGGGATATTTTATCTAGTTTATTGGGGAATTAAAAGTGGAATTCGTGCAGCTTCACACAGTAGAAAAATAATCTTACAGATATTCTGTCTGTTGATGGCAAACTTAATATTGAAAGAGTAGAAAGAGCTGTTGGACTTCTTTTGCTTCTGACCACAGCACAGGCCTTCTAGTATGGACATTGCTGAGGCAGAAGAACTACCTCCTTGCTGGAACTGCTGCCTGCCTTTCCAATGAACATCCTCAATAAACCTGTATATGATGCATGCTTACCATTTTTTGCCTCTGCCATAATACAAAGCCAAACATTTAACCAATTTACCTGCCAAGATAAGACAAATTTTTAGCATTTAAGCAGCAGCAAGGTGAACATCATTTATAAACAAGGGTCTCCCTCTCTTCTAATGTTCTTTTTTTTTCTTTGACAAAATAAAAAGCGTAACACCACAAGCACACTTCATAAAGTCCTGGTTTTAAAAGCTGCAAGCAGTGTTTAAACACCCAACAGGACAGTGAGAAGGAAGGAGAGGAATAGCTACTTGACAAACTTGCAAGAAGAAACTGAGAAATGCGACTTGACACACAAGTCGCAGAAGGTGACACATGATTTACTGATGATAAGAAAGGGCCCACCTAGTCCTTTCTGCCCTGTCAGTAATAATACCATACTGAAGACACCTCATCTCAGGAGACTCGGTCTGCCTGATAGCGATATCCTCAGAACAGATGTCTTATTTACTGAACTAATTCATTTGTGATGACCTTGATCAGTAATACCAGGAGCAAGGCAAAGCGGCACTTGCACATTCTTCTGAATTTTAAAAACACTTCAGCCTCTTCTTAACAACGCATCATCCTGTGCTGTCAAGTTTTAACCTATTCGCTGGCAAACTTTAAAGCACGTTAGTGTTATAAGGACACTATTACAACACCCGTTTCCTTATACCAGGAATACACTCACTCTACAGCCCCGGGATTTGGATTATTGCTGAGTAAAACAGGATGATGAAACTGTATTATTGCTGAGTTGCACATGATTCATAGTTTGTAATAACCACCTCCAAATATAAAATTCAAATTTACATTCTCCTAATCAAAGGTCAGGAAAAGACAGAAAGAATGGGTCATTATTCATAGCAGGTAAAATTATACATTTGCACTATCTGCTGTATATAACTTTTAGATGAACTCTGGCTACACCTGTAAAGAATGTGATACATACAGAATTACAGACTTACATCTTCTTCTATAAATCCTTCTACATTTTTCCGCAACAAAAGCTTTTTCATAAAATATTAACGTGCCATTCCTTAACACACAGTTCTCCAAATATTTAATCTCCTCCTTTTGTAGAAGAACAAGCGACAACAGACTGGCTCCTCAGCATGGGAAAAGCTTCTGCCAGCATTCAGTGTTTCAAGCAAGGCAAATTCAACCGCTGTTGCCCTTTAGCTGAAGGTATGTACCCAAAATCACTTCCAAAAAAAAAACAACAACCAACCCCTCAAAAAAAACCAACCCCAACACCCCACATTTCCTGGTCTAAAGCACCAGGTTTAAGACTTACTTTTGCCATAAAAAGACTCACTTACCATAATAGCCAAATAATTATAGTCTGTAACATGTAAAACATTATGGGCACAGGCATATGAGGGGACTGTGTATAATACTCACTAATGTAAAATATTCCTGCCTACCATCACTCAGCATTTGGCATATCTAAGCCTCCTTAGGACCATCAAACAGAAGGCAAGAACCAGTCAGCTGAACCGGTACCCAAATAGGTCATCAGCATGACAGCATGAAAGACTGTTCAGCTGATCCTCCACATATGTCTTTTAGACAAGCAGATCCATAGGAAGAATAAGACTTTTGCTTTACAGAGTAGCAGCATAAGCTAAATTGGGAAGCAGACATGCATTTTACCACTTTCCAGGCTATTTTGCTTTCAGTAATCACAGCCTACACAATCAGTAACTGCTGGACCAATCACTGCATCAGAATGTACTAGTCTGGCATTTTTCCATTTAGAATTTTTATTATTTTTAATAAGAATGCTGAGTTCTATATAATCATCAAATACATAAGACTTCAGCTTTAATTTACAGCAAGAATACCCTGGCCAGCACAAGCTTGGTGTGAGGAACAGAAATAAAAAGAACTCTTATTGCCCTTTTAAAAATCAAACGTAGCACCTTATCAGCATAATGGCAGCATTATTTAAGTAGCTTTCATGTGCCATTTTCACAACACTATTTCTATTAAATCACAGAGAATAAACATCTATTTTCATTTACTAATCTTCCTCCCAATTAGAATCTCTCTGAATCTGTGTACAATAGTAATTTCATTTCTTCTCACTTGCTTGCATCTTAATTAAAATCAGCTTATGTTGACTTTCATTTTTACAATATATCTGACTATTTCACATCATAGCACCTTCATGACCCCCAGAGAGTCACAAGCCTTTAATATTTTATTTTGACCTTGTTAAGTTACTGGAACCATCAAATATTTTTACTCTTCCATCAGTAAGCTGCTTTTCATCCTTAGAACACAAGAGTATGTATGAAAACACATATTTGAGAACTATGCTGCGTTCAAACAGCATATCTCTGTTCATTTATTTAACAAAACCAATTTGTTGCCTTTCAATTTACTACAAGAATTAGTTTATGAACCATAAACTTCACTATCAATAAAAGGAGAATCAGTGCTTAAATGATACTTAAAAATGTTTGACCCTGAGCTTCAGGACAGAAAAACAGGTTTTGAATTCCAGTTTAAAGAAAAAACAAACAACATCAAGAATTTGTGATTTTTAAAGAATTTGTAGCAGTCACCTTCTGTTTAGATAGCTGAGCTTACAAAAGCAGGGGGCTTGTGGAGAGAAGCCATACCTTTTATGAAAGCAGCTGACACAACTGAGAAGTGAAAATAACCTGACAAGGCCCATAAACCCTTCTCAGGTATGTAGAGGAACGCTCGCCTATGTTTTAAAACTCCATCTTTTGGTCTAGTGGCTGGGATTAGTTGAAATGCACAGGGGACATATAGAAGCTTTAATTCAGATGGGGTGCAGAAAGGTGAGCAGCTACTCCTTCAGTACCCATGTCTTTCTTCTGGGTTTCCATGTTTGCTTTGGGTCTTCATCCAAGTTGCCCCAGCGTTACCCCTCTCACAGCACAGGCTCAGGCTCAGACTCAGACAAAGGTTTGGGCACATTCCAAGTTCTGCTGGAGGAGAAAACCTGGTTGCACACTATCATTAGTAGACTTGTATTTGCATCTACCTCCAGTGCAGACCCTTACCTGATAGACAGCCCCAGCTATCTAACCTATCCACCCGTTACAAGGAGCCTTTCTAACAGAAGTCTTCTCAAGCAGAGCTCAAAGCCTTAAAGGAAGCTGGGATTTACTGCCTCTTCATACTGCAAATATGCCTGGAAGTGTTCAAGGTCAGGTTGGATGAGGCTTCGAGCAACATGGTCTAATGGGAGGTGTGCCCATGCAGGAGGGTTGGAACTAGACGATCTTTAAGGTCCCTTCCATCCCAAACCATTTGATGATTCTCTGATACACTACTTTACACAGCACAGCTGTGCAGAGATGGAGATGTCTGGCATCCAGGGATACTGCTGTTTGGAGCTCAGCTGGGAAGAATGCTGGATTTTTTTAGACTCTTAGGAAAGCAGAGCAGGCGCAACAACAAAGGTCTCTTCACTCAAGCTTGTATTTACATTCCAGCAAGCAGAGCCTCAAGTTCGTCACTTGTGTACAATCAGTATTTGGCTACTGGGTGGAGGGAAAGAAACTGGAGGCAGATGGTGACAAAGTGGGAGAGGTAAATTGTTTGCCATGAAAAAGGTGAAAAGTTTCAATACAAACAAACAAAAAAAAGAAGTTAAAAATATCAGATGGAATGAGAATAAGGGTCAATAGTAAGATGGCAACAGCCAGGGAATATGGCTATTTTAAGAGAAGAGCAGCACGAAGGAAAGCAACACGTACAGTTGTCTTTAGAGGATAGGAGATAAAGGAAAGATGCTGCTTGTTATTGAATCTGCACTTCACCTAGGGAGAAGAACAAAGTTCAGGGGTGTGCAAGTTAATAGATCACCTGGGTATGGGCTATAGAACAGATTACAGACAAGTTAAGTGGAATTCCCGATGGAAGTAATTATAAGTTCAGCACTTCCTACACTGTGCAGATTTACCCATGGTCCAGAGAAGAATGCTTAATTTAACTGTTTATTATGCCAAACTTCTTCCCTCACCACGATATGCCCCTTTCTCCTGCAGCCACTGTTGAACACAGCTTGTGGTAGCCACAGAGCAGTTAATTTGTCACCAAAAGGAGAGAGCTCTATGTGAGGAAACACAAGAAAAATAGCCACAGATCTCCTGCAGATTTTGTTACCAGTGAGTGCTTGCTAGCTTACTCAAAAAATCCTCCATATGCTACTGTCAGATGGGGCCCATGAGAAGTCCCTAATATTACAGAACCTGTAGTTAGCAGCCTCACGGTGGCTGCTGAGACCAGTACCACAGGACATGAGGAGGGACACCACGAGGGACAGGCTGTGAAAGCAAAGAAGCAACAGATTCCTAAGTACAAATCCTTGCTTTGCCATTAGTTGACAGCTGAAGTCATGGTTCTCCATGTGTGTTAGTTCCCCATCTGTACCACAGCTACAGCTGACCACCCTGCCACATCACTGTGCAGGTAGTGCTTACAATCACTCCAAGACAGAATTAAATTCTGATCTTTAACGCAGGCACAAGTTCAAGTGAAGACTATAAATCCTACTTGCACAAGTACAAATATGTAAATGGGCAAGCAGAGTATCTACACAATAAAATTCTTGGGCAGCTTCCTCATATTATATGCATTTGAACTGTTTTAACATTTCTTGCTCATTGATATGAATAGGTAGGAATTGAAATAGAAATGTTACACTGCAAATGGTCATTTGCAGCAACACATTCTCAAGCTTCAGCATTCACCATTCACAGGCAGACATTACTCCCCCTATCCCCAGGGCCCAATGAGACTACTTTGTGTATCTGTGGTCACCCGTATAAAGAATACAGGATTTTACAAAAGAAGAGATGGACACTGTCTAAGGAAGAACTATCTGTATTTTAAGAAAGGTGGGTAAGAGATGGAAGAAATCATCCCATTAAAAAAGTGAATGAAAATTCCCACCTGCCATTAAACTCTGATTTCTGCTGTTACCACTCAGTCAATAAACCTTTTTATTCCTTTTAAGATGGATTCTAGCTAACTCTTGGCTTTCTGTAAAGAAAGAGGCTAACCAAACATCCAAAATCCTGATGTGACTAGAAGGAACACTGCCCACTTTATGCTCAGGTGGGCCAGAATCTGGCTACCAACCACTTCAACTTGTACTCACGCATGTGCAGGTCAACTATTACCCCCAGAAGTTTTTAAAACAAACACTCACAATTTCTTAAGTATCAAGTCCTACACCTCAAAGCTAACCACCTATTGGATGTTACAGACACTGCTTTCAGGACAGAAGCAAGGCAGATCTGTTGTTACCTCAAAACAACAGCAAACCCTAAGAGTGACCTTAAACCTGAATTATTTATATGCTCTGGAGATGTACAGTTTTGTTTCTTCTCAGAATGTCTGTATATGAGCATATTTTTTTTAAAGCCACGTTTTACTGAAGGTAAAAATTCATTTTCAAGTATTCTAATTGTTCCTAGATTATATGAGCAATGGTTTAATTTGGCTTCAAAAGTCCCTAAGAGATGGACAAACACTAAATTGCTCTTTAAGATGAGAAAAAGCTCCAGCAATACATTACACAGGTTGATGAAGGCCAGGCTTCAAGTCAATGGTAGAGCTTAGACCTGCAGTGTGGTATTCTGCTATCAACCACAAACTTCACTTCCTTTTACCATGAGTAAAAAGTATTGTGATACTATAACCTTCCCTCTTCTGTGGAATAGAAATAATTATACTGTTTGGAAGTCTTCATATTGGTAAGTTAAACATACATAAAAATTCTACATAAACATACATAAAAATTCTAAAAAATGAAAGTTTAAAGCAAGACTTGTTTGGTTAGATTATGTAAACAATATGCTCTAAGACTTCAGTTCTGAGAGCTGAAACCACAGACAGCCAAAATACAGCTGCACGCAGCCAGATATGATGTGTCTGCTAATATCGGAAACTTTATCATGCTGCCACAAATTTAAGTTCTGATTAGTATGTGCATAGAAGAAATACAGACTGAATGCACTCGAACAAAACAAAAACCACTCCAAGGTTGTAAGTTATGAAAGCCAAGGGCACTCCGTTATTTTATAAAGCACTTGACAATATTTATTAGCTGTACTACTGTGGCATCTAAGAGCCCCAAGCATGGGCCAAGGCTCAGCTGTGCTCATTCTTGCACAAATCCAAAACAAAAGATAAACCATAAGCTGCTATAGGCTGCAGCCAGGGGCTTAATGCAAAAGCAGGGTACTGTCAAGTGCCAAACCCCCTGACTTTTAAGTATGTACATCTAAAGCCCAGAGCTCATATTCTCCACTAAATGTTACGTTTGGTACCAGACTGACCTGCTGAGTGGAGGCTACCTGCAGTCAGCTGATAGCTGTCTGGACCAAAGATGTGCCTGAACTCCCACTCTTCCCTGCAGTCCAGGCATTAGAACCAAGATTGCACAGGAGACAGACCAGTTCAGGAGACAGATCCTGGAGCCTAGATTCAGTAAAACCTGAGGGGATGCAGAAAAATGCACTCAGCATCTCCTCTCAGAACAGTATGCACGAAAGACCTTGAGATTCATGAAGCAAGGAATCTAAGCACACAAGAGACATGGTTCTGCAGATTAATGGTTGAAGTACCAAGGAAGAGAGTACGAAGTTCCAGACTGGGCATTTAGAGTTGTTTCTGGATTTATCACACAATTTAGATGTAAAAATATACAAATGATCCATGTAATAAAAATCCCATTGCCCAAGCAAGTATCTTAACTAATAGGCTATCGAGCTGGGGTGACTCCTGCTTGTTTGCAGTCTGGTCCCGCGACTCTTGCTTTGTGAATGTGAACACAAGGCAGATCTTCTCATGGTTACTTCTTTCAGAAAGGCACTTTCTAGTTAATGCAGTCGGGGTTCACAAGGTTTGTAGTTTTTATTAAAAGACTTGGAAATCATATTTATTTTTAGGACCCAGTTCTTTCTCTGGACCTGGATGCAATTGTTGAATGCTGAAACAGTGAAACCAAGTAAGTTGTGTAAGCCATATACACCACATTTTTTTAAAAAAACAACCAAACATAGTTGCTCATTGCCTTTAAAATTTATTTATATTTTTCTACAGTTGTACTGATAGTCAAAGGAGCTTGTCTGCTTTTCACAGCACATATTGCTATGTTTAAAAAGCACTCTCAATCTGGCACCTCAAATAAACACTGAGTCAGAAGTCCCTTGAACCCCAAAGTTGCTCATCCTTCTATTTACTCCTTCAGCCCACTAAAATGCCAGCATATTGCTCTCTGCCAGTTTCTGATAACTTAAACATTAAAATAACTGCTCAGTGAGCTAAGAAGCAGGCGGTGGTCGTTCTGTTCTATCACTGCTTTGAACTGCCTCGCTCAGAAATGCAACGTAACTTTTCTGCCTTCCTGCGGCTCTGCAGGCAGCCAGCCCTCCCCGTCAGAGAAGCAGTGAGCCGCACGACACCTCCTCCCGCCCCAGCACCCCCAAAACCCAGCGCAAGCTCCTCACATCTACGCACGACCCCCGCGGCCGAAAAACCCCGAGGCGCTTTTGCACCTGAAGCATTTTTTAATCCGGCTCGGAAATTTAAGCGTTTACAGTATTGCAGAAGTACTCAAAACGACCTGGGTGCTACGACGCTCACCGAGAGGGCATATTTGTCAGCCTCCGAGCACCAGGGCACCCTCCCCCCCNCTACCGCGCGGTTACGGCTGGAGAGGGGCTGCTCACCTGGGGCAGGACTTCGCCCACCTCCGCCCTTTGTCCACCACCAAGGGTTGCTCTCCATTCCCCTGTTCCCTTGGCTCTCCTGCCTGGCGCGCCCCCATCCTTACTATTTTCTTTTCCTCTTAGCATCCGTTTTCTTAAAAAAGAGACAGGCCAGCACCAACAGCGGGCTCTCCCTGCTAGGTGCGCAGGGTCTCGGCCCGGCCTCACTTAGGGCCTGCCAGCCCTAATCTTCCCCCCATCGGAGCGGTCCCAGTCCCGGCATCTCTGGGGGGACATAGGGGGCACCCGCCGGGCCAGCTGCCTTAGACGGAAAGAGAACACGGCGGTTCCGTGTCAGTCCAGCCTGGACCCCTGCCCGCAGCTGTAACTGGTGGGTGGGAAAGAGGAAGAGCCAAGAAAGCTTTACCATGAGGCTTCCTCCTGTTGACTGCCCTGCGTTTTTCCTTCTTAGTGCCTTATTGCCAGCCAAAGTTTCCATCTCATTTTATAAAACGAGGGCGAGGAGGCTGCAGGAAGACGATCCGCTGCCATTCGACAGCCGTGTGGCACGGCAGGCACGGGATCTGTAAGGAGCCTACAACCCATTTGCCTTGATGATGATTTTTGTGAAAGGCTTCCATGATTCATAACAAGAGATTCTCTAACACAAAGTTACTTTAAGAAGGCGCATTAAAGTTTCTTTGCCAAACTACGCCTTACCCACCCAGCCACGCAGCGTCCCAAAAGAGCGTGCGAAAGCACCTGCCCTCTGTAAGCCGCCACCGGCCTCTTCCCCCTTCTCCCAGAGCCAAAATACAACGCGGGCTCCCCAGACCCTGCAGTCTGTTCCTTTTTCTCCCTTCGTGAAAACAGGTACGAGACCCCCTCTAGCGGCAGCGAGGCCAGGAGCATCGAGACCCGAGCCCTGGCCAGCGGGGCCACCGGGTCCCACACCCCCTGTGTGGAGCTTCAGGGAGGTGGCTGAAGCCAGCTTGGTTGTCCAGGTTTTATTTTATAACCATAGCCTGCTGCATGTGAGAAGGAACAGGCTTTAAACCAAGCTTTAGCCCTAACTCCTATTAATCTGTAAATTGCCACATGACAGACATAAAACCTGGACAGGCGTTGTCACTGTTCTTTGGCCTTTGGCCAAACATTTTGTGTCAAGCATTTTAAAGCTTGAATGCAGAGAGCAAAATGAGAAAGGAAAAAAGTTCTTTTATCTTCTGGATTAGGTTATGAAACCAGGCTAATACCTGGGATGTTGAAAAGTACCACGGGATGTCACATAATACGGTAAACATCAAGATTGTACTAGTAAATTGTCCACTTAGAGAGCACGTGATGTGTTTAAGTGGTATTTGCTTGTCTCCTACATGTTTGTTTTTATCTGTTCCTCCTGATGTATCTCTCTTTCTAATATTTGTCTCCTTGTAGTCTGTTATATGTCTTCATTTTTCTTCCCATAATCTAGCATTATCTCACCCTCATGTCTCTCCAGCAGCTGTCAGAAACATGTCTTATGATCAGTGAAATACAGTTAACAGCAGTGGCAGAATCTGCAGGGACAGGGGTAAATAACCTAAAAGACAGAAAACCTCTTCACTCTTCTGAGATTTTGCAGACAGAAGTTTCATAATTAATTTTAAATTGTTTTTCCAGCCATAAATCTGGATAAAGCATGAGAGGAGTTTCTGCAAAGAAAACTACCCCAGCTATTCCAATAAATGCAAATGGAGTATTTCTGTCCACAGTCAATGAGTCTGGACATGTCTGTTTATGAACTTGTGTATCTTTGAGGGACAAGATGCTATTAATAATCTTTGTGATTAGAACAGGCTGTGTAATCTCAATTTCCACAACATTGAAAGGTAATTTAATAAAGTCAAGTGAAAATATAGAGTACTATGTACTATAGATTAAAAGAAACTATTTCACACTACAAGACAGGATGATCTTTTTCTTGTTAGTAGTAAAGAGCGTAAGAGCCATGAAATTAGAGGGGAAATTGCTAGATTAAAGGGGATGCAAATTTAAAAGAAACAAAAGTAACTTTTGTATATGTAAAAAGTGCAAAGTTAAGACAATGCAATTTAATCCTTGTTCTATTTTGTAGAAATTGTGAGCAGATCCTGTCCCAGTCTAATCTGTGCAGAGCCCAGTTTTATTCATTAATAATAGCAAGAATACTCAGATGGCAATAACAAAATATAAATTGTAAATAAAATACTCCATTTGGTGTAGACTATTCCCAGACCTTCTACACTTGTACTTTATGTGAGCCTGAGAAAAATCTCCTACTGTACACTCCTATGGAACTAAGTGATACCGCTTGCTTGCATATTTGCACTTTTATGACAAGTCCCAGTTTCCAAAAGTTTTAAGCAATGCAGAAAAATCACATTTCCCTATCTGTGACCTTAGAACCTCCCCATTTATGGACACTGCCATTAACAGTGAAGGAAATGCGTATGGTTTGTACTACATGTGAAAAAGCTGAAAGCTTTGCTGTTTTTCATTCCTGGGGAAGGTTCCTTTAAGATTTCCTTGCTTCTGTAAGGGTTCAGTGTAGTTTTACCAGCAGCTTCAATGTTTGGGTTTGGGGGGGGTTTTGTGGGTTTTTTTGTTTGTTTGGTGTTTTGTTGTTTGGTGGTTTTTTTGGGTTGGTTGGTTGGTTTTAGTTTGGTTTGGGTTTTTTGTTTTCTTTTGTTTGGGTTTTTTTGTGTGTGTGTGTGTGGGGGGGCTTGGGGTTTGTTTGTTTCTGCATGAGTGAAGTAGGNAGCCTAGCTGATAAATAGGTTTTTATGTTCCCATGTGATAAAAGCAAGCAGAAAGTCACCCTTCCCCAGGACAGCAGGATGAAAACCTAAAAATAACAAATAAAGGAAAGCAAGCAGGACTGTGCTGTTTCCATCAAGAAGCCAGATTTTTCCCTTTTGACCAAATCACTTCTTGCGTATGTAAATATCCACATATATTTAAGATCCCAGTTTCCTTGCATTCAGCCTCAAACATAGTAGGCTGTTTCACTGTGGAGGCAAAGCTTAGAGCTTCTTTCATTTTCCTGACTTGGCAGAATGCTTCCTGCTGCAGAAAAAGAGATCTGAAACACAAGTATAGATGAAAAAAAATATAGGTAGGTCACTAGATGGGGCCTGTGGCGACAGGAATCTCAGCATCAGCCTGGCTTGCTCGTTCTGAAAGAAATTCATCCAAGGCAGACAATCATTTATATCATTACAGGAACCATTTCATAGGAGCCTTATAAGAAGAATCTCATCTAAAATCAGTGTGCCTTGAGCCTCTTCATCCGTATGCCCTCCCCATCCAACAGACAGCCAAATTTTATGTTGAGTCCAAGCAGCCAAGCTTCTGCAGATGGCTGTGGTATGATACTTAAAGCTCTTTTGGTTTTGCAGTCATGTTATCTCAGATTATGTTTATGCAGTCTTTCATAATCCACTATCTCTGGCTGCTGGGTTAATACGACACAGTAGCAGTGCTTTACTGAGCCCCATAAACTTTGGGGTGGAGAGGAGTTTGAAACTTAGTTAACAAATTTATTTCATGCTGAGAATTGGCAATTGTTGTTCCAGTGTGAGTGTAGATAGCCTGGCAAAAGTGTTGGGGTTTAATTAATTATGCAAATTAGAGGAAAGTAAAGATGTTTGGCCCAAAACTTTGATTATGTAATAAGTATAGAAATATAAATGATCTGCTCAAGACAGCAAGACTTATGGCACAAAGATTTAGTGTTGTCAAAGGCCTAAACTGCTAATCCTTCCTTTGATGTTTATATTGCTTAGCTGGAAAGGGAGGAAATGCATTATTTATTCCCTGTTTAACTGTGGTACCAAATTTCCTTAATTAGCTACAAATATTTTAAATGACAGAGGGGCAGATACTAGACAAGAATTGCCATCTTAACATGTTTTGTTTTGGTTTTTCCCTTCTCCTTTCTCCTGTCTAAATGTAATTTTGTGTACTTTGCAATTTACTAATATAGGTTGAGGTAGCCTCAACCTTGGCTATTTTATCCTTAAATGCTGTCTCTTATAC
>JAAWXA010000002.1:30813248-30907730 GCA_038090715.1 Florisuga fusca | reverse complement strand
GGGGGGGGGGGGGGGTTGTTTGTTTGTTTTAATTAAAAGATAAGCAAGTTTGACAGAGAGGAAAGATTTAACAAACCAGTCCTCAATCTACACCTAAATTCCAGTGAAATGACTACCTGCCTCATGCTAAAGCCCAGCTAGCAACGTGGTATTTGAATGAACATTAAGCTCACTGTGGAAGAGGTAATTATATTCCAAAAGCTAATAGATGTGGGAAGCCCAAGGTAATAACTGGAAGATTAAGGAACACAAAAGCATTGCTTCTCCTTCCAAAGAAATCTCTGAAAATATTTGAAAAGTTTTTCCAAACTTTCAGTGTATTTTAGGTTAATTCTGAACCCTACTCTCATTCTTTTGCCGGTAAGATTCTTATTCAAGCTAGAGCTTACAGGCATTTTGTTCTCAAATAACCAAAAATGAGTAAATACCATGGAATTACAGCAAATAATAAGTCTTATGGCACAAGACCTACTGAACACAGCAGAAAACTAAGTAGCATTACATTTGGCAGGAACTCTCACAGGGTAGTTCTGAATCTACTGTGTTGGTGCATGCACAATTTTATTGTCACATGGACTTTGGTGGAAAACTGTATTCTGGTAAAATTTCAGGCATGAGCAGGATGAGGTCCTGCATTAGGGGGGCATTGGTACAACTCAATGTGACTCTGACAGCTGAGGACATGTCTGTGCTGCTTTTGTGCTGTGGAGTGGCCTTGGTTCACCAGCCAACTCTTACAGACTGATTTGTGTCCTTATTTCAGAATTTCATCATTTTCTTATTTCAAAAGAAAGGCTCTACAGAGCAGATGGGCCACCTGCCTATTGCACAGTCATTATTAATATCATGACTAACTTGTACTGGCTGTGTGAAGGCAAGGCAAAGCCTAGCTGATAAATAGGTTTTTATGTTCCCATGTGATAAAAGCAAGCAGAAAGTCACCCTTCCCCAGGACAGCAGGATGAAAACCTAAAAATAACAAATAAAGGAAAGCAAGCAGGACTGTGCTGTTTCCATCAAGAAGCCAGATTTTTCCCTTTTGACCAAATTGCTTGTTGCGTATGTAAATATCCACATATATTTAAGATCCCAGTTTCCTTTCATTCAGCCTCAAACATAGTAGGCTGTTTCACTGTGGAGGCAAAGCTTAGAGCTTCTTTCATTTTCCTGACTTGGCAGAATGCTTCCTGCTGCAGAAAAAGAGATCTGAAACACAAGTATAGATGAAAAAAAATATAGGTAGGTCACTAGATGGGGCCTGTGGCGACAGGAATCTCAGCATCAGCCTGGCTTGCTCGTTCTGAAAGAAATTCATCCAAGGCAGACAATCATTTATATCATTACAGGAACCATTTCATAGGAGCCTTATAAGAAGAATCTCATCTAAAATCAGTGTGCCTTGAGCCTCTTCATCCGTATGCCCTCCCCATCCAACAGACAGCCAAATTTTATGTTGAGTCCAAGCAGCCAAGCTTCTGCAGATGGCTGTGGTATGATACTTAAAGCTCTTTTGGTTTTGCAGTCATGTTATCTCAGATTATGTTTATGCAGTCTTTCATAATCCACTATCTCTGTCTGCTGGGTTAATACGACACAGTAGCAGTGCTTTACTGAGCCCATAAACTTTGGGGTGGAGAGGAGTTTGAAACTTAGTTAACAAATTTATTTCATGCTGAGAATTGGCAATTGTTGTTCCAGTGTGAGTGTAGATAGCCTGGCAAAAGTGTTGGGGTTTAATTAATTATGCAAATTAGAGGAAAGTAAAGATGTTTGGCCCAAAACTTTGATTATGTAATAAGTATAGAAATATAAATGATCTTCTCAAGACAGCAAGACTTACGGCACAAAGATTTAGTGTTGTCAAAGGCCTAAACTGCTAATCCTTCCTTTGATGTTTATATTGCTTAGCTGGAAAGGGAGGAAATGCATTATTCATTCTTTGATGTTACAAAAGGGAAAGACCTTTATAAGCAATATATGATCCATATTTATATACTCTCCACAGGACTTGGAAATTTTACTTAATATAAGCACAACCCATGATAAGAAAAATAAACCAAAATATCAATAAATAGCAGATGCGTGCTCTATTTGAGCATAAATAAATGATGTGAGCCCGAATGGTTGCAGCAGCAGGTGATGGTGTAGTTCAAGACTCTCTGTGATTTCTCACTTTTTTTCCTCTCGCTCCAAAGAGGAAGGTTTGAGACCCCTAAGACCTAGTGCAATTTTTAGGTCTGCACCTTTAATTGGTGAACAAGCTGGAGGCATCTATTGAAGTTTATTAGCTCTGCAAAAAAAAATACAGCAAATAGACTGGTCATTACTTCTAAGTGCTAAACCTGCTGCTATGACTAATTTATGAACGTTCATCCTATTTGTCCTTTCATCTTTCTTCCTGTCTCATACGTCCTAATTTAATTAAATCTCAGATTGAGAGTTCACTGGGGCAGAGAATTTCCTTGTTATGTTGTTTTCAAAGTTTTTTATGCAGTGGAGTTGTAGTCTGTAATTGGAAGCTGATAGAGATTTTGAGATTGCTAGAGTCAACTATGTAACTGCCATTAGACCCGATTAAAAAAAAAATGTACATTTCAATTTCTGGTGAAACTGAAAATTGGTGTGTTTTCTTTCTTATTAATAAGTAGTAAATTTCAAATCCTTTGTCCTAGAGAACAGAATATGAAAATCCAAACTACTTAGAATAAAGTACTCCTTTACATTGTGATGAAGCTCTCCCTTGGTACGTGACAGCATGTCATTTAAATTTTTCCACGGATGGAACTCAAGACTTCTAAATATTTAAGCAGATAACTATTTTTTTACTGAAGCATAAACACTCATAATATTGGACAGTGAAGCCTTTTGTTGGTGCAGGAAATAAGTATCAGACAAAAACAACATAAAGAGGACTTTTTTTCATGTTTCTGTAGCACCTGTCTCTGAACAGCATGGATCTCATTTAAGTGTGAATGAAGGTCAAGTTTGTATATAAGGTACTTTCAACCTCCTCTCAACTTCTCTTCTATAATTACTGGACAGAATAGTACTAGTACATAATTTGATGGAGGTGGAGAGGTGGTAAACCAAGAACAGCAGCAATTTTGAAGAACTTCACAACTATCAGTCTCTTTTTCAGAATATTCTAATTCTCATGTTACTGCAAACTACCAAACTCCTTATGAAATAAGGGTCTGCTCGTACTAAAGTGAGGTTTTCTTATGCAGTTTTTCCAAGTAGAGCATGCTTAAAATGAAACTTTATGACTTACATTCACATAGCTTGCATTAACCTTTAGCCTTTTATCTAGACTGACATCTATATAAATTCTTTTCCTCCTAGTTCAACATTTCCTCTTTCTTGAACCTACAGTGAAGTCATCATGTTGAATTCACAGCTTCCCAATTACCATGACAATGCAGTGATATCAAAGCCTCAGCTTTTGCACTTTCATTAAGAGGGAAGGAAGTGCAGAGCTTAGAGCAGAGCTGATTTAACTCTTCTGTCATTTTTTCCCTTTTATGTGAATAAAACCTACGCAGATTTAATTAATTAATTAATTTGCTATTCCAGCGCCCTCACTTCATTTCTTAGTACTGACAAATTTTGGCTAATGGATTTGTTGAAAACTGTTCAATGCAAAAATGTATTTGGATCCTCAAAATTCGCCAATAGTGGCAGCGCTGCGTGTTTTGATATCTAAGTCATGTGTTGTGAGACTTTGGAAATTAAACTGGCAGTTGTCAAAAATAAACTTTATTTCAGCTACAGAGCTGAAAATTGCTTTCATCAGACTCTTGCAAAAACAAAGCTCATTTATTTATCAAAAGTAAATTAGTCAAAATATCTGTTTAAAGGTGATTTACTTCAGATGTTCATGCATTATTTATTCCCTGTTTAACTGTGGTACCAAATTTCCTTAATTAGCTACAAATATTTTAAATGACAGAGGGGCAGATACTAGACAAGAATTGCCATCTTAACATGTTTTGTTTTGGTTTTTCCCTTCTCCTTTCTCCTGTCTAAATGTAATTTTGTGTACTTTGCAATTTACTAATATAGGTTGAGGTAGCCTCAACCTTGGCTATTTTATCCTTAAATGTGTCCAGATACAGATGCTCCATATTTTACGTATGTAAACAGAAATCTTGCAGGCTATAGTGATTTTGCAGTTGGGTTATTTTTTTTTTCATTTATAGAATTAGAAGTCAAAAGCAGAGATTTTGTATGTTTCATTGGACCAACATCCCATTCAGGTATGTAATGTGATTTCCTAAATCACACTGGTATTAAGCATCCCAGAATCCAGATGAAGGCATTTCTCTTCTCTATGGTTTTACCTAAGAGATGAAATCAATATATGGTTCCGCATTTGTCCCTTAATGCTTGGACTGAAACCTTTCCTCTGATGAAAGCAGTAATAGGTTTTTTCACTGACTTCAAAGACACCAGTGTTTCACCCTTCATTTCCCTGCTGGATACTGCTTTTCCCTTTAAGCTACCATGTATCATAAAAAGAGATAGGCTCTGGAAAGTATAATGCACCACAGTAAAAACTGTAATGCCACAAGGCAATGTCAGTATATATTTTTATGTAGGAGGAGGAGGAGGAAATAAACCAGGAGAGACAAATATTCCTTCTCAAAATGCCCAGAGTTTTTGTTGTATTTATAAATGAGAATACATCTTTTCAAGCAATAAAACCCCAACACACCTGCTTAGTATCATTCCACCAAGGGCAGCCATCAGGGAAGCATGGGTTTAGCAGCAGATCTGCTCTTACCATTTCTCAGCTGCAAAGAAAGTAAGAAATGAGATTTTGAGTGCTAGTAGGTTTGTGAGAAAAAGACTAGTATAAAAGATGTTCTGGATATCTTAGTTATTGAGGCATGATCCTGGGGAATCCTAGATTTTAGTAAATTCAGCTTCCTTCTAAGATACGGAATCATGGATTACCTTGCTTATTTCATTCCATTTTCCATGCACGTATCTTCTAGCTGAGATCCTTTGCTGTACTTTTAAGCAACCAGTCCAAAATAAAGAAGGGGTGATATGATGGAGTTTGTCTCACACTCAAAACTGAATAAAGTTGTCTTGTATGCAGACAGTGAAGAATACAGGTCTTGCAGAGATACTGAGCCATAGGAATGGGAACTCTTAAAATTCAGGCAGATTCATTTGAAGTATGTGACAAGCCTGATACTGTAGGGAAGGCCAGGTCCTGGTCCCAGTGCAGTTAAAACCAAACCTTCATAAAATTCACTGTCATTGGAACCTCCCTCTGTGAAAAGTCCTACTGGGACTTTGATGAAATCTGTATGTCTAAACCTGCTATTTGTGATTTTGGGGGGGCCTATTGGTCCTGAAGAGATTAAAGCATTACTGGGGGGACATTTTAGTTAACAGGTAATAAGGAATATGTCTATGCCATAGACAGTTGGTCATAAATATTTATATGTGGTCTGTATAATAAATAGAACCTTGCTAAATAACTGAGACTGACAATGGAAAAAGCTGACAAAGTGAACCAAGATGAAGTCTTCAATTTAAAATCAGCATCAGAAGTAAAGTTTCCAGGAAGGCAATTAATGTCTCCTGACAGTCCAGACAGGACTCTATCTGTAGTACTTGTCATAGCTCTTCTCTGTTTTGTTTCTGATTGGTTTGTTTTGGGTTGTTTGTAGGGTTTTTTTAAGGAAAAAAAGAATGCTTGATTAAGCTAATTCTTTGGCTTGCTCCATTTAGTGCATAATTTACTGAATATTGAATACTCATTTTGCATGTTATATAAAATGAGCTTAAGTGGGCAGGAAAACATTCAGAGTACAAATGAGTTTTCATCAGTGGCTGAAGATCCTATTGTCTGTGACTCAAAAGGAAAGTACACAAAGGTGCCCATGTTCAATCTGCCTCTCATTCCAGAGATATAGAAAGAAAACAAAACCTCAGAAGTCCTGCTCTCATTATTATGCTGACATTTTGAAACATGAAAAAACATTGAGTGAAATGCAAATTCTAGTGAATTTTTTCAGAGGCAAGTGCCTTGAAGGTTATGATTCTAAAAGTGAACATTAAACTGAAGATAAAATCAGATGAAAGATATATATAAGAGCCATAAATAAGTAGCTCTGTGTAAATAACATTAATACATCATGAACTTAGCTGGATAGAATGAGGGCTGTAAATATGCTGAGGATGGTTCAAGATTGGTTCAAGATTGCAAGTTCTTGGCTACAGAGAATGTACAGTGCAGGATTTCAAGGCCTGGGCAGTTCCCCAGGGGATGCTGTGAAAAGAAAGTTGGATGTCACTCAGCTAGGCTCCTGCTGTGAACACCAATAAAGAGATGACCTTTTCAGGCTCTGCAGAGATCCCATTTTGCCCCAGAGCGTTAGGATCACTGTGCTCTCAAAAAGTTCAGAAAATGAATGAAAAGAGCTCCACCACAGAAACAGCAAAGTATTTGTATCTCTTCAGAAGGAAATGCCTCAGAATTATGAAGATGTGATGACTTGCTAACGACCAAAAATTTACATCGAAGTTCATCCTGAAAAGAAAATGGAAATAACTAATACAAATGGTAAGGATGAAGTCAGAGAACATGTTTCTGTGGGAGTGCCACTGGGCAGCTATGAAAACTTGCTGATGATGGTCCAAAATTAACCCTCCACACTCAACAAAGTATTTGTTTTCAACAAAGTTCAACAAAGTTGAAGGCAAAATCTGGCACAGGGCAAATAAGGTTGTTCAATGACCTTTCTTCGTCCTGTCAGTCATCTTTGACAGCATATTAAACACTGAGATTGTGTTAATTAAGCAAAAATTATTTTATACCTTGTTGGGAAGAGCAGCAGAATTTCAGACATCCCTGTTCCATGGATCCAGCCTGGTTGGAAAGAGGCAAGAACGGAGAAAGAAGTATGTGCTTGTATGAGTCTGTCAGACACCATCCATATACACATCTGTGAGAATGTGTGTACCACTGCTGACACACATACAGCCTTGGGAAAGCCAGAAACATTTCATGACTGGATCTGAATCCATTTTTCTCTCTCCACTGATATAGAAAAAGAAATAATTTCTGTGGTCATTAGAAAGCTACAGATAATTTTCTTAAAACATTTTGCCACAACTGGATGCCTATTTTCCTCTCCATAGGCTGCTTAACTCTTATTAATATCAATAGGGGTTATGCACACATATGGAGAATAAATTAGATTCTTCATTGTTTCCTTCTGATAAAATTAAATGTTCTTTCCACATGTAAAAATTATCTCACACACTGTTGTTCTCATGGTATTGGATATATAGAGCATTAGTCACAAAATGAATCTTAAATTATTTTGCTTCTTAATAAATGACCTTATCCTACTTCTGGAATCAGAAATTAGTTGTCAAAAGCCTCAGTCAGAATTTGGGTGGATGGCTGAGCACTGGTTTTGATATGGTTGTGTGACTATTGATTTCATCCTCAGGCTGGATGGAAGACCTTTTCTCACAGTATGGTGCATTGTGTAGACAGACTCGATCTGTAACTATTACTTCCTACTAATAAATGGCTAAACTCTATTCCATTCAATTTTTTATCAATTCTTATTTCCTTTTTTTTCCTTTTTCTTGATTACAAGCATTGGAAGACAGATGTTACCATCACAATTTGCATCAGAACTGAGGACTAATTGTCCTCTGATGCCTCTAAGTGACAAATAATAAATGAATTTTCACAGACACGAATTTGAGTTGCAGTTTAATACTATCTTTATACAAGGAGTCATTATTGTTCATAATTTGGTATATGTAAGATGGTGGGATGGATTTTATACTCGTTGAAGTGTTTTTTTGTAGGGCACTTATATTTATAGCAGAACTATTAATATTTATCCTTGACATTGCATCAGAGAAATAGCTACAGAGATTATTCTGTAGACCTTTTGACATTTTTAGAACATCAGATGCTAAACGTTAACATTCAGCTCAGTCATAAATGTAATTCCCGGAGGGATGATGACATCAAACAAATTGGACCATCTTCTTAGAAACTGCATCCCCTATGGATTGCTCAGTATCAGAGGATGGGTAAGCATTATAACTTATGTCTTATAACTGGAAACGCAGCTCCAGCTGCAAATGGAAGAGGAATAGTGTGTTGGTAATGTCTACCTATCTGTCCCCAAAGTGTTGTGAGATAGGTGAATGTCTACAAATTTAGAGACTGGAGGATACTGTAATAGAACCTCTGAATTATAAACCTCTTGTTGTAGATACACTCTTGGAAAATAATTTGACAGAACTCTATTGAACAAAACCCGTGTGAATTCAGCTTTAACCTACAGCTAAGAAAAGTGAAGAAGCCAAAAGAACTTGTACCTAGGGCATAGATGGACTCAAGTAATGGGAGTCAGTGAAGTTGCTTGATCCAGGAATCAAGCCAGTATTATCAGAGGAAAACTGATAGTCAAAGTACCAGACAAGAAATGTTATAATAAGAAATGAGTTTACCGCAATCTGGAATCAGAATATTTTTAAAATCTTTTTTTATTTTATTTTTTTTATTTCCTTTAGTGCTTAGTGACATGAAAAACAATTTTTCATTGCAATTCATAAACTATTTAGACTTTGATATTTTCTCAAAACTATAGTTAACTGTCCTAAACTATTGGAATTTGGTTTTGTTCTGAACTCAGTATGCCTCAGGATTGCTTTATGATCTTGAAACAAGATGCAAACTTTTTGATATCTAGTTGTACTTTTAAGGTCTTCTTTCAGTTTTTCTCTCTATTTGCAATAGTTTATTTTAAAACATGTTGGAAAGTCAAAACTATAGTTTGGAGGTAAACAGATACAAAGAGTAATGGTATTTATTTTTGCTCCTTGGTTAAACTTCTGAATATCTTTCAAGCTTAACTGGATTTTGATGTTCTTGGGTCCTTGGGTTATCTTGTTTGGGAGATTTTGACTGAGCAGACTTGCCATTAACCATTCAAGTCATCCCATAGTGAATGAGATCCACAATAGCAGGACATCTATGCTGAGACACTTAGATGCTTCAGTGACTTAGGTCTCAGTACAGTCAACCAAGAATTTGTCACTGTCATCAATGGATATTATAGAGCCATCCGATTTTCCAGGTAATAGATACCCATTTTAGAGAAAGCAGTTCTGTTTTGCTGGAACACATCCCATCAAGAACTAATTCCTACACAGAGTTTCCAAAAAATGGGATGTTCTTCTCAGTCTTCCATCTTGTTAAGCTCCTGCTTTTCTAGCCCAGAGAGACAAGATCTGGTTTAATGCTTCTTGTCCACTTGGTTTACAAGAATTAGAATAAAGGATTTGTTTTAATAGACCAATCTATTTCTTTTTTTTCAATAATCCTGCATTTTATTTTAGGCAATTTCCCTGTGATGGTTATTGCAGCCTTATTTTCTCTATTTGAGTCCTTCCTATGCTTGAGAATAATTTTAATCTATTTGAGTATAAATACGTTTATTTAGGGATTTGTGCCACATCAAGTGAAATGGGATCCTGCAGTGGCTGAGATCTTTGGACCTGGGGAAGCAGAGCAGTCTTGGCTGGCTTAATGCTGTGGCAATACAGGCATTGCTAAGACTTTTCTCAGGTACTCTCCTGACCTGGTGAAGCTCCCTGAGTCAAAGTGCTCTCAGGCCTGGGTAGTGAGAGAAGACACTTTCTTTTCTCCACTTCAGTTCTGGCCACACTATCAATAGAGTCCCAGCTCCCAGTGACTTTTCTCATATGACTGTCAGTGAAAAAATGAATTAACAAATCTTCAGATTACCTTAAAAGAAAATTTTCCTAGCATCTTTAGCATCCAAAGTAAACTGGAAGCCAAATAAGTATTTCCAACCAAAGTTATGGGGAATTCGCTTTGTAAACAAATCTCAGAATGCAAAGCTTAAGGGGAGAATGTGCTGTCTCTCTCTTTCCTGACAAAAAAACCAGCCTGCGAGTCAGTTAACCATAAAGATATGTTGGAACAAGTCTAGAAGCAAACACATCAATTAAGCTGGTGCTGTCATCAAGTCTCTAATGTCACTATCTTGGGACACTTTTCAGAAGAGAATCTTGCTACTTTATAGGAAGTGGGCAATTTTAAAGTAGCCAACTGTTGATAAGCATGCCCTTTCCTGTTAAGAGTCTCCACTGTCCAGAATGACTTCTGAAGTAATGTAAAGTGAATGCAAGCTTGGGGCAGAGCTTTGCACAGAAGTCAAAGCCTGTTCTGTGCTCTAGGAATCAACAACTGTGGCAGCCTCTTGTAAGCACCAGACTTAGTCATTGCTTAGCTATTTTCTCAGGAACTCTCACTATTGTATTGGATGTGTTTTGCAAGCTGGTAACAACCACCACACCTGTAACTCCAGCCTCTGCAAGCAGTGCTCTATGTACTTTTCTGGGCTTTTAAATGAAGAATTTTTTCAAACAGATTGACAGGTAAGAACAGGTATCATCAGTTGTCCTCAAGGGGTGAACAGTTTGGTTATTGTGTCCTTAATTCAAAGCTAGCCAGGAAGTTTTGGTGGGTAAATATATAAGAACTTAATTGCTTAAGGCTTTAAGGTCTATTCTGCTGACACAAAGCTATGCAGTTGTGGTTTTGAATGTTTTTTTGGCTACCTCAGTCAAGAAGGTCAATCAGCCACGTGTGTTGATAGTGGCTGCTGAGAGTGAAGAATTTCAGTCTTTCCTGAAGTGATGAAGAGCTGCTGTCAGATAAAATGGAAATGATGCTGAAGTATAACATCAAAAGATTACTTTTCTAACTTGGTTATGGCTAATAAAATTCTAATTTGCAAGTCTTGGTTCACTATTGTTGATATGTATGTGAGTAATATGGAATTCCTCTGGTTAAAGCTGTTCAAAGGAGAAGGCTGCAAGACAAATATATTATGCAGGAGAAAATGAGCTTTTTTTTAATCTCGAATTGAGGTTAACCTCACTTTCTGTCTACCAGGTGTGCTTGGTTTTACAACCAAATCTTGAATTTGCACTTTTTTCTCCTAAAAAACAATAAATGCCATAAGGGCAGTTGAAATATGTTCAGAGATGATATTGGCTTTCTGATTGTTGGGTATTCATTGAAGCATGAGGTTTCCACAATGTATTAATATTAGAGATGCTGTATTAATACATTAATATGTATTATAGATGCATGTATTCATGCTTTCAACGGGTTCATAGACTTCTCTAGATTACACCTAAACAAAACACCTTTTAAATAAAACACTCTCAAAATCAGAGGAAAGTTTTCAAATGAAGTGCAGGTGCAGTGCCCTGAACTTCTTGACACTTTTCGTATTCATTAAAATGTTTAAAGTGTATTTTCAGTAAAATAAAATGTCTTCTTGCTCTATGCATGGACATGGTATAATGCACAATTATTATTTCTGCAGGTGGATCTTCATACTCATTATCTTGCCTATCTTATATTATTACTAAACTCTCCTCGTTCTGCAGACTCAAACCAGAACTTCTGTAAGATGAAGTGCAGCTGTAAACAGCCCCTATCATTCCTGCCTTTTAGTCACATGTCTTAACCACAAGATCCTTCCTTAATTACAGTACTACTTTTGCAGGGACAAACATGTATGTTGAAACTTAATACTTGGCTTTTTCCCAAAGGAAATAAACCAGTTTCGAGTGTAGTATCAAATTCCATGGCTGTGAATTAAACTATATCCAAATTTAGTTCCTGCAAGATGGATTGTTTGGATTATTTAGGACCATGGATAAAAATGAGTGGAACAGCATTTATGCCAGAGCTGTAAACTGATGGCAGTGCAGCATGCCTGCCCATTTTTCACTGTGCCACTTGCACTCTGAACAGTTTAATTTTAAAAGGTAATAGACTGTCATTCACCTGAAAAACCAAGGTCTTCTCTGTGAGCTTATTATTTGTAGAGAGATATAGAAAACCTGAAGTTCCTTAAACCTACTTCTTGCAAGACTCCTGCTTTTAGTTATTTCCTAAAAAACAACTTTGACATGAATGTGTTGCCTTGCCCTTATCTTGAGATGTGCTTCAAAGTGAGAACAGTTTTGGATGCCAAGTCCTTACCCTCTTCACCTTTGCTGGTGCTCATGAGACAGGTTTCTCAGGGTTGTCTTTCTAGACCCTCTATATAGTTACATAAAAGCAACAATAAAAATAGCTGCCTTTAAGTGTAAGGTTTGGGGAATGAACACAAAGGCTTGTGTGGTCACTTATGGGCAGACTATGCCCTATGTTTATTACCTACTATCTTAACTGTGATATGGTTTGCACTCTTCCAAAAGGCCTCTGCTAGAGAAATTTTATCATTTTTCTAAACTATATCTTGCTGCCCACCAAGGCTTCAGAGCATTTACATTTCACTTAATGGCAAAAGGAAAGACCCCAGATACGATTTTTTTTTTGTTTTTTTTTTGGAAGTTGCCTAACTGATCTTTCTATAATACTCGTCTGGAAGCTGCACTATGAGATGTGGAAACCTCAATATCAACAGTCTAGCCAGTTTGGTGCACTCTATTAAAAAAAATGTTGGCTTTTAATGAGATGGGGTGAAATTTATGATCACTTACAGGAACAGTGCTAGAGCAAAAAAATTGCTTTTACTGGAAGTAATGACAAGCCACAGTAAAGGGTTTTAGATGCACCTTGTTTTGCACCTGAATCTGTTTGACCTGCTAAACTGTAGACTGGAACAGTGGAAGAGAATGAGAGGACAGGTTGCACGGTACCAACCCTTCTGCCTCATGCAGAAGAAAAAATGAGATTAACAGGAGAGAACAGAAGTATTCACTGCCAAAAAAGAGGTAAGACTGTGTCATCTCCAGCCATGCTGCCTGATCCTGCTCTGTGAACATCTCAAAGCCGACAAGCAGAAATCTTACCTACCAGCACCTCTGGTAGGAGTTGCAGAATTTTGTTTAGCAGCTGTGTTTCAAATTAAAGGAAGTGTTTTTTTCCAGTGACCTGGAGTCAATCAGAGCATAAAATCTGTGGGCTGGCTTTCTTTTTGTGCCAGGGCAGGAGAACTGACAATTATGAAAGGAAGTTGTGTTCCCTCACACCTTTCCTGCCTCTTTTCTGAATGCAGATCTTCTACCCTGCTGGATCCAGCCTGCCAGCTTTTGCTTTTGTTGGTTTCCTCGAACCCATGTTTGAGTTGGTTTTGGTGTTCTCTCCGCCCTGTTACTCCTTTCACATCATTTCCTGTGACTTGCTCCTGCAGTGTTGTGGAAACAGCGACTGAACAAGGCTGGCACATCGTGCTGTGCTGCAGTAACACTTCCAAGAGCCTTGATGGCACATCCCACAGACGGTCTGCTCAGGGTTATTTTTCTCATATTTGTGCTGCTCACGTAGCTGTGTCAGCCGCCAAGAGAGGATGAAATGTGGTCCCTGCGGGTGCAAGGGTTGTGCCTGGTCTCCTCTGATGCAGTGATGTTTGCTGCCAGGCTCTGCTCCAGGGGTGAAGTGCTGCAACCTCACAGTCGGGTGTAAAGCCATAGTGTAAACTTCATAAATCTCTGACACGCTTGTCGCTGTCTCTCCCTCCTTTGGAGAAATCAATATGCTTACCAGATGGTTAAAACACAAGCAACACGCAAACATCACGCTGGCAAAATATCTAGCAGACATATTAAACACGTTTTACCCCTGTCAAAAAGCTTGTGTTTAGGTGGACTGCTGAACCAAGGGCTCCTGTTTCTATATGAATTCCACTTGTCTCCTTCACTTTGCATCATGGGCTCATTTTCTAAAAAGTTAACATCTCTGGAAGAAAGATCATGCTGTATCTTTTCTTCCTAAATCAAAAGGCTGCAGCACTGTCAAATATTTAAAAGGAAGAAGGTCTAGAACTTGTGTTGATCCATGGTACCACACTGTTTTCTGGTTCTGTACATTCATTCACTCCTCAGCATGTTCCCGGGTTACCAGCAAGTCCTTCCACAGGTGTGGATGTGAAAGTCCCACCTCTGGCTTTCCCGGACACCCCAGCCTTCCAAAGGCAAAGGCCATGAAATAAAACCATTCCCAGCTTTTCAAAGTGCTGCACCCCAGACAACACAGTGATGACTGAAACACCATGAGGTGACTGTCTTGCCACACACAAGATTAAATTGAAAATATTGAAGAAGTGACTCACTGATATTTTACATCAGAAGTGGCCCTGGGTTGCCCTGGTTGTCTAGTCACTGATCTGTGTTTTCAAGACTGAGCCTTCCTGCTGTCTACTTCTTTAAGTCCATTGAAAAACCCCCAGTGACAGGCAGTGGGTTCACTGAAGGTCAACTGGATTTGTATGAGCGGAACTACTGTGCTTCTCATACTGTTGCAAAATCACAGTTTAGTATTGTTTTCCATTCCATCTCCTTTAATTGCAGAAGACTAAAAGCAGCACAGCCTTGCTGCATGGCTGGATGAGGGGTATTTGAACAGTTCACCTCATCAGGTATCACCGTGCTCAAGAGGGGAGGAAATTTTAAAAATGCCTAGAAGAACAAAATTAAGCACTGGACCCACATATTAATGGTCTGAAAGTCAGCCTTTGGAAAACTCAGGAAGAATGCCTGGGGGCTGGCAACTGTCCTGGCAGAGTGATTAACACCCTAACTGAAACCAGCACAATAAATGAATTTTAGCATTGCTGGCATAGGAAAGCCAGGTTGCCAATTCAGTCTTTCTGAGAGACAAATCAAAGGGCAAAGAAGTAGCCAGGTCCTGATGTGCAGCTGAGAGATGCAACACACTGCTCTCAGGGTGTGCTCAAGCTGATGGGAAGTATAGCTTTGCCAAATACTCTGCTCCTGCCCAACACTCCTGGCTGCTCTGAGCTCAGGCAGAGAAATCTGTACATCTGCCTCTGGAGTATGATGAGAAAGACAGTCCTCAGAGTCCCTCTGCAAGCTTCGTAAGTGGATAGGAAGACCATTACTACAATGCCATTGTCCTTCATTTGTCAGATTTAGAGTGCTTCATAGATGGCACTAATAGTAGAGGAGCAAGTAGTTGCTCTGATTGGAAGAATCTGGCCTACAATACTAAGTATTTGGCTCCATAGTACTCAGTGTGTTTTTATATGGATTTGTCAGAAGGAAAAAAAAAGTCTTTTTTACTGCACATCTGAACATTCTTGAGCAACCAGTGTCACAGTTTAACACTGGCCCGGCAATTAAACCGAGTAACAGATGCTCTCTATTAATCCCCCTCTCCTCCCTGATAAAGAAAGGAGAGAGAATAAGGGAAAGAGAATTATGGGTTGGAAACTAAACTACACAACTTTAATGAAGCAGTAATGATAAGTAGGAAAAATTACTAAATATATACAAATATACAGGAAAATTGTTACCATGTTCCTCTCCCCTTTCCCCCAGTAACCCTCACATCACCACAGAGGCTGTAGGGCAGCCCTGGGAAAGTCCAGGCTGGATTCCTGGGGTCAGCAGCAGTCGGGAGCTGGAGGCAGGAACACACAGATTCAGGCTGGCACGGATCAGGACCACAGGCAGAGGAACGGACGGAATCCTCCCAGGATGCCGAAGCAAACAGGGAACAGGTGAAGGAAGGGCAGGAAGAGCGGGAAGAAGGGTCTTTGATCCTCATGATCCCTCAAATTTATACTGAGTATGACGTGTATGGGATGGAATACTCTGTTTGGTCAGTTCTGGCATCTATCTTGCCCGGTCCTCCCCAAAGGAGGGGTTCAGGTGGGACTCTTTACTCCTTTTGGAGGGTAAAATGTTCCTCAGAGCTGAGCAGTGTCCTTGGCTCTGCACACCAGTCTCTGGCAGTAACTATAAACATCCAGTGTTATCAGTCCTAGAAGCAGACACTGTCTGAGAAACTTGCTGTTAATTTCAGCGAGTGCAGCTACTTACAAAAGACTTAGCTGAAAGCAAAAGTACAAACCAGAAAATCACCTTTATCCTGGCTCAGACCAGGACAACCAGAAAGATATTTACTTGGAATTAGAGCAGCTATTTTCACCAAAAAAGTGTGATTGAACCTTCCCTCCATGTGTAACATTATTTGCTTTTTATGCTAATGTGAAAGTAAGTGATTTGGCTGAAAAAGAACCCCTGCTGTGTATGATTTTGCTAAGAGATCATAATAGCTGATATTAATTGATAGCATTCATCCGTATCACCTGCATGCAACTGCTCTGGGAGAGAGGGAACAATGTGGTCTAATGGTTCTACAGTAGAGCTGTAGGTTAATGATGTCTTACTAATCACACCAGCCAGAGTGATCTATCTTTGGACTGTGGTCAAGAGGAACCCAGCAGGTTGCTTTTCCTGTTGAATTCTTTTAAGATCAGTTAATTATCCAGTGGACACTAATTTTCAAGAGCAGCCTTCTGTGGAAGCAGTGGGTCAGCAAAACCAGCGTGAGCTTTGCAAGAAACTTGGTCAGAAAGCAGATGGGTCTTTAAGCTTTCACCTGTGACTGAAATCCCAGGAGACTTCTTTACTTCGTTGCCACTGTGCTGCAAGAAGTCCTAGCCCAAGGACTTGCCCTTAAGCCTCTTCTCCCCATGGTCTGTGCAGTGGAATTAGCACTGCAACAATGGTAAAGGACACATCCGACTTGCATGAAATATCTTCAGAGCAGTCTGTGCAGTCCTCATGTTGGGAAATCAGAATGTGTTCTCAAATTGTAATGACTTGTGTTTGGTGAATGGAGCACCCTGTATAGATTTCTGCCTTGGATAAAAGTCAGGGAGTGAACAACACTTGTTGAACAGTCAGCATCATCTTCAAATTAATCACTTCCACTAATCCAGATGCAGGAGCAAACTGCAGCTTTTTCTCAGATTTTAGTCATGTTGCAGTTAAACTGCTTTTTCCTAAAATGTTTTTCTTGAAAGCTAAAAATGGAAAGGCACATCAAGGAAACAGTTTAATCTCATCCTCTTCTTATGGTTGAGAAATATCTATAGGTGTAACCACCAAGTTACATCTGATATAGTCTTTACAGTCCAAATGAATACTGCAAGAGGTTATGAAACATGAAACAGCTCTGTTCCAACATACTGCTGAGCCCAAATTAATCCACTGATTTTCCAAGGCCTCTGTCTAACCTGTCGAGGCCTATAGCATAATCTATAAAGAATAACATGAGAAAAACAGCTTTGCTTGTAACACAGTTCAGCCTGTGTATGAATCATGACGCTCCATCTACATTACTTTACAGAACCGTGAAGATTTTCAGTAAACTAGAGTTGTAGATGAGTGAAGAAATTTTTCTATTTCTTTGTTTTCCTTGGGAAGGCTCTTTGCTCCACGGAGTTAAGAGAGAAACCTTGACTTTGGTGACTTAAGTACTTGCTCATAAACTATTGAAGAGCACAGAGCATTCAGTGCTGCCTGTTGTGGCCCTTTCATACGAGCAGGTAAATGAGAATGGATCTGCCCTGGGGATCAAGTGGTGCTGGTTTCAGTCTCTCAAAGTGCAAGAATCAATAAAATCTGGTACTTTCTTCTGCTGACTGGGAGTTTTAACTAACAAGTCATTTAAACAGCACCAGCAACTGTGTGACTCAAACCCTTTTTTAGATTTCTTCTCTTGATTTAGATCCAAAACAACTGAAGCTGAATGTATTATCTGGTGACCAAAACCAAGTGTCCTTCCTCACCAAGCACTTCTAACAGATTTTAATTTCAGCAATAACAAACACCTTTCCCCAGGACTCAGACAAGCTCCAAAAGAATGCTAGTTATTCACAGAGCCATATTAATACTATTTTCAAGCTGTTGCTACTTTCCTTGCCATCCTCTCCAACCTCACACAGTTTCCCAGTCCTTTGAATTAACACGTCTGTTTTTTCTTAGTCACAGAAACTGGTCTTTATTCCAGCCATCCTGTAGCATATTTTCTGGTCTTTGTTATAAATGAAGTTAAAGCCTTGAATGGACATCTTAGTGTGTGGGTGAAAACTTGTGATGTTGGTTTGCTGGTTTGTTTTGCAATGTTTTAGCTCAAACACACAGCTGTACCTCACCACAGATCCTGTGCTGAAATGAACAGGTTTTAGTTTTTATAGCCAGCTTTGTGCACGTGTTGTTGTGGAACTACATCCATCTGTGCACTAACTTTTCCCTGGCCCTGAGATGTGAAAATGTTGGACCTTCTGCAGGGCCTGGTATCCTATTGCTGTATTGTACTATTCAAATCCTCAGAAAAATAGAAATTAACTTAGGAAAAGACCTTCCTTCTTTTCCTCTGTAAAAATTAATGTCAGGAAACCTTAAGGAAGGTTTACTATCTATTCTTTAGAGGAATAGCATCTCAAGCCACGCTCCACACAATATGTGTTTTCTTTTATTTGCTGGACATTCTTGAACTTTCTATTTATTTTAAACCCAACACATGTATATTTGAAAAATGTTTTGGTGCTACCACCAATTACTTGGAGCTTTTCCAGGAAGATTTTTTTTCCATCTAAAATATTTCTTCAGTGTTCTTCCCAAAGTCTCGAGGCCCTGAGCAGAGGTTTGTAGGGCACTGCATACACAGTAGCAAAAGACCTCTGACCTGAATGGCTTGAAGCCTCCCCAGTCTTTGCTGCTTTTTTTTCTTCTCACTTCCCATTGTTTGGGGAACATTTGTGACATGAATGCATAAAACCTTTCAGAAGTGCTGTTTTTAAATTTCAGAATTAGCTTGTAAAGTTATGGAAAAGCAGCCTTAGATCTGTATCTGAGATCTGAACAATCCCAAAGTGCAAGAGGTCCAGGACATAAATGCAAACTCTGTAGCTGAGTCCTCTCCTAAGCTGCAATGTACTGTTTCTGATCTGGCCTTTTATAAATGTGTTTATGAAAGGTTTCCGCTTCTCCTTCAGTGATGCCAGGAGGGCACATTATCTGCTTCCTGCCATAAGTCATCAGAAACTTTCTTTTCCTCTGCTGTATAACGGTGAAAGTGAGAACAACTCAAAGAAGTGAAAGCAATTTGTTCTGCAGGAGATGTTAGATAAAGGGTGCCTAGAGGATTCTTCATACCATGTAAAGATGGGGGTAAAATAGAATGATGCCATAGACCATTAAGCAAAGCAAAGTAAGCACAGCAGCAAATTCCTTTCTTGTCTCAGGCCAGTGATATATTTTCCTACCCTGGGTGATTAAATGACAGCATCTAAAGCAACAGCTCTGCTGGCTTTGCTGAGATGGTGTAAGGTCTTAGAAGTCAGCAGTGGTCTGTGTTCAAAGAGATCAAGGATTGGAAACCATCAAGAGATCCAGGGCAGCTGCTCTTGCTTACCCCGTCTTTGGAAAATGGCAACACAGTGAAAATAACTTTATAGACTCCTTGTCTGCTCTTTGCTTGGGATCTGGAGCCTCCTGTCACTGCCAGTTTCTGAAGCTGCAAGAATTAAGAATCAAAGCAAGAGTTTAAATGAGACTGCAATTATATAGGCTAATGTACTGCTCCTATTAATACAGCAGAGTTCATTAAATGTGCTGGTGCTTGGAATATTATTGAACACACAGTTGAATTAATTTTAAAAAGAATTCTGGGAAACATGAGACCTCTGCTCTGAAAAGTTCCTGAAAATTTGAAAAACAAAACCATGAGAGTAAAATTTGCATTAATCAGTGAAGTTTATGTTTTCATCCTCTCTCAAAACAAGTTTAAAAGTGCTTAGATTTACCAAATTATTTCTGAATATCTAGAAAAAAACCAGGATCCTATAAAACTAGTTCAAATGAAATGCCTCATGACAGGAAAAGTAAGATCATTAGTAAGGTAAATTACCTGTCACTGCCCCCCATTTTACATGCTCTGTTTTAAGCAAGAATCACTTCTATTCCCCCTCTGGACCTCAGCTCACACGTTCTCTGGCAGAGATGGGCCAGGTAAGGAGGATAACTGCAGTGGTCTGGTGATGCACCTGAGGGACAGCATAGAGCCTGGACCATACTTGTGCCAGAGGAGGTTTCTCTGTATCCCAAGGGGTCAGTGTGCAATGCACTGTGGGCATCCCACAGACTGGAGCAGTTACCAAAGTCTTTATGGCTATTACCCAGAATTAAGAAGCTGATGATGTGGATTTTCCCCTATTCCCTGTTTCCTTAAAGATAAAGATCATCTTCTTTAAATGTAGATGCTGAAATTATATTATTTGCTCAGGGAATGGGATATGTCCTTGCCCATTTATCATGGGTAAGATATCTCTGTCCATCTGTTTGTGCTTTGTAATGACAGACTCACTAAACTGAATGTCCTATGTCTACCTGTTGGCACCCTGTACAGATGAACTATTGACCATTACTGTCTGCTGAAACCAGGGCTTTGCCTTACCCAGCCCCTTTTTGTGTGGTGTGAAGAAGTCTGAAGCATCACTGTCACCTCTGATAGCAGAATAAATCAGAATAAATCTGGAGGTGAACAATGTTGTGTAAAAGAAGTACTCTAAATTGTAAATATATTGAATTTTCAATGTATGAGTAAAATGGTCACAACAGTGTGCGCGTGTTAACTAAAACTGACTTTCTCGCAAATGTTTTGAGCATATACTCCACTCCTTTTAAACACTTGTTTTAATTTCCTCTTGGTCTTTGGGAAGGAAATTAAGTTTGGTTGGTCCCCTCCAAGGAATAAATGTGAAAAGTTATTCTGGATTCCTTAAACTGAGCAAGACTTGAAACAGCAATCTTTTCTTCTGATTCTTTTCTGCCAAAGCAGAGTTATCGTGCCAGAGGCTGGCAGAGATAAACCCTACGAAACAAAACAAGCCATCCCCCAAACCTCTGCATGGCTGTTCTTTCACTGTTCACAATAGGAAGATGACATTTTGGAAGAAAAGCACTATACCTTAGACACCAGCTATCAAACAAGCACACAAAGTAGCTTGGAGTTAACATCTGTGTAATGGAGACCAGATAACAGCAGAGATTCCTCTCGAGGGGCTTGCTTGCTCCTCGTGTCCTTTCTCCCCCACCCACCATATTCTCACTGGTTGCATGTGGGCTCCAAATGGCCACAAGTTGATGTAAGATGTCCAGAATGATGTCAGATCAGGTCATGTGCATCCATCAGACTTCAACAAACTGTCTTAAAGGGCTTTTTTTCTCCCCTAAAAAACAGGTGACAGCAAGAACAAAAAGGTTATGAGAACTGCACATTCTGGTGCACTAATTTCCCATTGCTGATTATCTATTCTCAGTGCTATCCTCTTCCCTGCAATTCATCTCACAAACATCCTTCAGAAATGTCTGTCTTCTGTTTCTTCTTTCATCCCTCCCATTAATATTCTTCAACTAGGAATTAGCCCACCATATTCACCTCATGCCTTCCAGGTCTTACGTATCTTTTCTCCAGAAAAAATGACTTGTGATTCATACTGTTTTTTTAAAGAAAGAGTAATTTTTAACTTTCTAAAGCAAGTTTTCACAGCACACTGTATCCTGTTACGTTCTGCTAGGGCAGTGGGGCGATTCATTTAATGACGTGTGATTACAGGTTTTCTCTCCTCCTGAGTACTGAAGTAGAATATTTCATCTCAGAAAGTCAACATTTTCCAAACTGCTAGATCCCTCACAAGAAATGTATAATGTGTGCAGTCCCCAAGGTTAAAAAAGAAAATAAAGAATAATAATCATCTAGTGCAGTTTTATCACCATTTGTCCTCAAGAATCCTAATACTCTGTACCAGGTTGGAGGAGCAAGCCTGGCACTGACTGAGACTCATGAAGGTCTTATGAAGCCTTGGAGGGCATTTTGTAGGGAGAAACCATCTCAGTGAGATGCCCTCAGCTTCTCAAAGGCAGCTGGCTCTGCACTAGTCCTGCCATTGACTCGTTTCAGCAGCTCTCTGACCTGCATGAGTCAGTAGCACACAGGGATGAAGGTGTTTGAAAAGAAGCTGGTACCTTTAGGTTAGGAAACATCAACACCTCTGAGATGGAGCAGGCTCCTCAGAGTCTCAGGTATTGCAAACCCATATAATTCCACCTCCCTCCTTGGTGTTACACATCTCCATGCTGTGTTGCTCTGTCAGCCTTCACCATTCTGTCTAATTAGGTCAGCAAGCAGGAATCTTGAGCTGTTTTTCTTTTTGGTTGAGCGTGTTGGAACAGGAAGGGACGGGTATCAGTGTGTTCCTGAGAGAAGCTTAAATGGAAGCAACTCTATTTCTTAATAACACTTATTTTCATACAACCTACAGGTATTTGTCTTACGAGTATTTCGGCTTCCTACCCAGCATGGCCTGCAGGGGGCATCGAAAGAATTCAAAGGACACTGAACACTGGTTTCTGACTAGGCAGAGTTACCAGAGGCACTGACTCCTGTCAGTAACGACCCTTAACTGCAGTATTTTACCTTTAAACGCAAAAAAGCTGAAGAATACACGTTATTAAAAGAGAGGGTGGCATTTCGCTGCATCTTTACTGGTTCTTCTGGCTGCTTGATAAAGAAGAGTGGATTTTAGAACACATTCATCCTCTGAAGTCTTGTTATCAGAAGCGACATTGAGAGAAGGCCATGGGAGAGGGGGTTTCTAAATACTGCATCATCACTGAAAATAGGATTTAAAAGGTTCTAAAAGTTTCTGATAAACAGGGCAGCCTGCTTCAGAAATGTGTGTGTTTTCTTTTTACTGAAATAGGCTGTCTTCAAGTATTGAAGAGGATTATTATTTGGGCAGAATCTTATTTTAAGAGTTTTGTCGCACTTAAAAGAGAGAAAATGGCAGTGTCGGCAGCATCTACATTTCTTTGCTGCACTGTGAGTGCAGATATAGAGAATTTGACTTGGAATAATTGAAGAAAAGTTGGACTTCTTCTCCTGAATCTTCACTATTCACACTACTGTCCTGCCAGTTCTATGTTGGGATCTCTTGACTGGAATTTTTTCTTCTGATTTTATGGTAACCCCAAAACCCAGTGGTCCCAATACATTAGCTATTGGGGCAAATATTAAATATTTATAATGCTTTCAAATATTTTCTCTGTAGTTTTCTGTAGCCTGTTAAACACTTCTATTCTACAATACCTATCATCAACATAAATTGCAGTTACATTTTGCCCTCAAACAGGTGTCCCTGCAATATACTTCTGCCTGTCTTTTAGTGTGCTGCTTGTTTATTTGTTGTCTGATGCAGATTGTTTCCTAGTATATGATGTTCAGGAAAGGATGACATTACAGATGAGTTATACTTGCTTATCTGTAAGTAAGTATAGATTGCAGCCTTTTCTCAGTGATGAGTTCTGTGATGTTGGTTTCTCTGTTACTTTTACACTTTGAAAAAATGGTTTCACCAACATTTCCTCCTCTTTGTTTTTTCCTTGCAGCACATGTGTATTCATAATGTTTCATATCCCTTGTTGAGGTCTCTTGAAAACACAGTGGGTGTTCGGTTCATTTTGGAACAGGTACTATTGTAGAGGAAACTAACTAAAGCTGAAAGAAATTCAGACTTCACTCTTATTTGCCTAGTTGTTCTTCTGTCAAAAGAGATTATGGATTGCTTAGCCTCTTCTTTATTCCTCGCACTGATTAAATACAATTGCAGAGAAGCCATGAAAGCAAACAGTATCTGCTCTCACTGAGAATTGTGATGAAAATGCCCCAAGGAAGGCTGAGCTAGGTTTACAGGCAGCCTTAATCCAAATCTTGTAACATTAGAGCCCTTTACTTGATAATAATGTTCTTTAAAAGGCAAGAAAGCAGGATTTTTTTTTATTTTTTTTTTTTCTTCCCAGTGGGGCATATGTTCTTCTGACACTTCTTTCCAACCCGAAGCCTGACCTTCTGCTCTGTATTTCCCCTGCCATCTATTTTTGTGCCAGGACTGTCTCTTCCCTGGCTTTACATCTCTCTCCATTTTCCAACTTTTTTTCCATCAATTTTTCTTACACAGCCAATGTCTGCCAAGATCTGCCATCTGAAACTTTTTCCCCTCCTGCTTCTAGTCTCATACCAGCATATACTGGGCTCCTCAGCTGCTCTCAAGCACTTTGCTCTGCTGTCTCCACCTTCCCCCAGAGCATCATTCCTTGTCCAGTCTTTTCCTCTTGCTACCTCCTTCCTAAGGTCTCATTCATGCAGTTTCTCCTCCAGTTTTAGTGTTCTCCATCCCAAGACAGTTCCATATCCAGCCTTAGAAGGGAGAAGGGTTATTTTCACCATTCTCATCCCAACCATCTGTGTATTCTCTTTTTCCTTCCCCATCTGCCTTCTCTTCTCCCATCCTCGCTCCTTTCTGCACCAGCTTCCCATGCTCTGGAATGTTCTGGACAGAGTATCCATCCTACCAAAATACTTCTGTTAAAGTCCAGAAACACAAGTCCTGTTTAAAGTGAAAATCACCAGGATGTTTTCAGATGACTCTTGGAAATGTTTGAACAAGCAGTTCTGAAACTGTTCTCCCTAAGTTGTCTTGGGTCAGAACCCCAGCATGGAAAATTTCAACTTGGTGTGGCTGAAACTGGACAACTGGAAACAGATCTTAGAATGGAAAGGGTCCAGCACTTATAATGCAGAACATACTGGGAAACTACAGTAGCTGCTGTGTCTCTTGTGCCCGTTTTCTATGGACATTTTCTTTTTGTAACACTGATATTATAGCTATTTCTGATGTGTGCCACTGAAATTAGTGGCACATGTAAGAGAAAATAGGGAAATATTCAGCTTTTGGGGATGGCAGTAAACATCTACTGAATTGTTCTATAATAGTATTTGTATAGAGCAATGCCATAACTTAAAAAGAGTCAATCCTGACAAAAAAATCTGTTCAAAGTGAATAAACAAGTCTCCTTGTCCAGCCAGTGTTTCCATGCTTTCCCTTGAGAGACTTCTAAGTGTGAGCACGGAATATATATTTCCTCCTTTATACCAGAAAGTAAATGGCCTATACTTGCCAACTACCATTTAGCAATAGGCTGTTAAAAGACAAAATAACCTTTGGAGCCAGCTTTCTGAACCATTTGCATTCACAAGGAAAATGGCAACTGCTTATGCTTTTGCCTTTGTGAAAGTGCACATCTACTTATGACCTTCTACACGTTTTTGAGCATCTCTTTTGCTAAATGAGCAACTTCGTTAGCACACCTTTTCTTGATTACAAGAAAAAAAAAAGTCCATTCTGAGCTATGTGAGTGGAGCATCTGGAAGACTCTTTTTTCCTAGAGTGTGGTGAGAACAGCCAAGAAGTAGACAGAAATTCACAGGTGACCCAAAGCAGTCTGTGTTTTTCCTTCTGATTTTTAAAACAGACTTGATAAAATGGAATACCTAATGCAATGTGTATCTATAGATATAGAGCAATGTGGCTCTATAAAAGTCAGTGGCCCTAATTGTAATTTATTTATTTTTATTTAAATTTATTTTATGTTATTTGATTTAAATAAAATGATGTTATTTTCCTAGATGGTAAAAGGAAATTTAGGAAAAATCCTACATGTAGTCTTAATGATGAAGAAATTGGAGCAGCCTGTTTTGTTTCCAGGTATCCTAGATTTTCTTTTGTTGTTACTTTGGGATTACTTTAGTTATGCTCATTCAACAGGATATGTAGTAAATGAAGACAAAGTAGGAAGGGTTTTTTACAGGTAAATGCTGTTTCCTTGCTTATATTATTTCTCTTTTTTCAAATGTTTACCCTCTGAACTCCCAGAAGGTGATACTCCTTACACCTTCTAGGCAACTTCCAAAATCTTTTCAGTTCATATTTTTTTCCTTCAAATTTAAAGAAATTTATGTAAAAAGGGGCTACAGCTTTTAGTGATAATCACTGGTGATAAGGAACCTCTCTGGGGCACCAAATTGTTTGTAATACCTGTAATATAACTTTTTAACTGAAAGTAAGTCAGAAATAGAAAAAAAGGAAAAATAATGGTGGATAATTGAATAAGGATTCAAATTGGTAAAAAAAATACTCACTTGTCTTACAATTCATCCTCATAGTACCTGCTTCCCACAAACAAGACTTGGAGAAGGTTATCTCTAGCAACAAAAAAATATTTACTTTTTTCAAAGTTTTCTTGAGTTTATGTCTTTAAGCTCTTTTCCTACCATCTTGGTGTAAATGCTTCCTTTTCTGTTTAAAAAAAGCAACCTCAGCTAGCTTGCAAGCATCCACCTTGATCTTTTTGTTTAAATAAACACAGTGTGTGAAAAGGCCACTGGTGGACTTGAAGCCTGCATCTTTACAGGTCTGTTTGGATGGCTTTGAGAACAGGACTTTGATTTCAGGGTGTTAATGGTTTCTTCAGAATGCATAGCCTGTTATCAACAAGCAAGATCTTTTTGGAAGTTTTTAATTCCTAGTTGAATAAGATAGTCACCTGCTGTTTTGAGGCTTTACTGGTGTTTTGAGGAACAAAAATTTCTAGTGGATGGTGTGAATGTCTGGTGTTAGTTGCTTTCCTCCAAATCTGTTGTCTCCTTGCATCCCTGAGCAGTGAGATGTGACCCTAAGGGGGACTTAACACTGAAAGATACAGATCAGAAATTCTGGGCTGCACAGGTATGGAGTATGGGGCCCTCAGCACCACCATGTGTTTAGTAGGTTTGTAGTGTGGCTGTTCCCTCCAGTAGCAAATATTTTACTTGCTTTACTAACAGACATCTTGATTTTAATGCATCTTTACTTAAGAGTCCCAAAGATGCTTACAGCTATTATTTTCCACCCTTAGATTTTGCTGCAGATTCTGGATGACCTTCTGTGTGGGTATTCACTGTGGGCACATCACTCCTCTCCCCTTGCATGACATGAAAAGAAGCTAATTCAAAGCATTCATTGTTTATGGCTCGGGTTTTTTTTAGTTCTTTTAGCCTCAGGGGTTTAGAGCTGGAGAACAGCTAATCAAAGGCTAGAGCAGGAAACTGATTTCAGCTGTTCCTTTATAGGTTTGGGGGTTTTTTTTCAGGCATATTCCCCCTTCCCTCATATGGTCTCCTTCCCTAGAACCCAGGGGAAAGCAAAGGCAAGTTGAAGACTTTAGGAAGGCATGTCTAGCTACAGGAAATTAAGGGGCAGTGGGACATTTTTAGCTTTATGCCCTCCATCCCTTCACTCAAATACTTAGTTGTTGCTGACAGTCGCCTTCAGGACTAACAAACTTTCTTAACTTGTAACCTCAGGACTGATCAAGCCAACCTTAAAATGTTTGCATTGCCTACTTGTAACCAGGGAGCTAAGTCCAGCACTTGAGAGAGAAAAGAGCTTCATGGCCAGGGCTTAGGTGAAACCAGCTAGACTTCCCCCTCTTGGTCTTTTTGAAAGGACAGACCTGTTTCCTTCAACAATACTGTTTATACCTTCACCAGATGAAAAGTGTCATACCCCATTTCCACTGGGACTGGGGGATATCCATTGGCAAGCTACAGAGTTAAGAAAACAGAACTTAGTTCAACTCTAATGCTTGCATTGACACCAGGCAAATTTCCCTGAAATGAGACAGGAAATTCTAAATATCAGCTCACTGCAAAAAACCTACTGTCTCCAAAGGTTAGTATAGAAATGTTGTGACCTGTGATGTCCTTTTGTATTGGCTGCATTTCCCAGAAACTATGTGTATTCTGAATGAGATGGCTGCTCAGGCTGGAGTTATATATTCAACACCAAATAAAGTGACAGTTGTATCTTTTAAAGTACCATAAATCTAGCAAAATTAGTTTTCTAAGGATAAGACTATCAATCCAAACAATCAGGTCTTGCAAAATCTGTATGGAATCCTGCTGTGTATTTCATGTAAATGTACTTTAAAAGGTGTTGCTGGAACTGAGCGAACTTTTCCTATATAAGCCTGATTTATATTTTTATTTATAGTCCAGTACATTTGTGCCTTTTTTCCAGTGACTTCCATGCTACCAGAGAAATTATTTCTAAGTTAGTGGAGAAATTACTTTGGCTAACACTGCCCCCAGTCCCTGGAAACTATCTTACTTTATAATTACTTGGGAGCTCAAGAAATAAATCTTCATTGCCTTACATGTAAGGACAGAGACTAGTGAACAGGGTGATGAAAGGGAAGATTTAGGATCGTTCTAAGGTAAAGAGGGATAGGAACAATTTTCTGTTGTAAATCCTGCATTCCTTCTTTTAGGTGAATGTGAAGCATTTGAAATGAAACATAATTCTCTGCATCAGAGCCCACTTCTTAAGGTTACTATTGGAATACTTTAGTTTTGTTACCAGATTAACAAGAGATAATCTGACAAAAGGGTGAATGTAAATCCTCTACATACATTCATGCATACATACTGCAGGGAGAGTAGCCACATATATCTTTCTTATACACATTCCTCTCCAGTTCCTTCAGAAAATTCCCTCAGAATCTGTGGAAGCCACCATTACTCTTAAGGTATATGAGATAAATTATTAAGCAAATTCCTCAAACTTTCTATAGATAAAATTTAGATAAAGCTTTGCTTTACTGTTTCATTACTCACTGAATTTATACTTTCAGATTAGACACCTCCCTGAAATAGATATTTTTAAATTTTAGCTCCTTCATGGGATGCATTATTACAGTCAGTCCATGAAACTGTTGTTGGAGCTTTTACAATATTACCAGGTTTTCACTGGGTAGAAGAGGCAACAGCTCCTGCTGAAACTTGCTAAAAGTTTCTAAAGCTAGGCTCCCAACTGTATTTGGAAATTAGTAAATTGTCTTAAAGGTCAGCTTTTCTGTGGCCTTCACCCCATCGACCACCATCACCTTGGGTCACAGACCAAGGCTGGCCAGAGGTTAACATCTCCTGTCAGAGCTCCTTGGGGAGAGCTGAGGCACATCCATCCATGTTCTGGTGTCACCACAGCCTCAAAAGACCCAGGAAAAAGCAGGTCCTTCATTTGCCAGGTTTGTCACTGTCTCCTTTTTCAACTTGCACTGAATTCTCTTTGACATTGTACTTGCACCAATTTGGCCTTTTCCTCCATCCAAGGCATTGCAGGAAGCTGAAATAAATGTGAGAGTCCTTTCTGAAGACCTTTATTCATTAATTTCAAGACTTGTCTTAGGAATTAAGTAAAATCAGGAATGAATCTCAATAGGAGTCTCTGGAAGGTGGCTACATTCTTCTGAATTCAACTGAAACTGTGGAGTTTTCTTAATTTGATTTCTTAGTCCTGCACCATCTTCTAAGTAATACGTGCTATTTCTGTGGAATATTACCTGTGTCTCAGATATGGAAAAAAATGCAAGTTGTCTGCTTCTTCCAGGTTAGTGTAATAAGAGCAAGCTACTCTTGTAGAAGCAGTTGTCGTGCCAGTTTGCATGAGTAACTGAAGTAACCCAATATCTACGAATTTATTTCCACTCACCTGACTAGTACAGGCAAATAACATGTCTCAAAAAAAAAAAAAAAAAAAGGCAAACAATTCAAACAATCCAACACAGTTCTTAATGAATGAGACTAGTAATATATCTGGCTATTTATAGAAAAAAAACACAAAACCACAAATAATGCAAGAATTGTTCACTCAAGAGGTTTAGTCTCTATTTTTTTTTCTTTTTCTTCTAAGCATCTGAAGGAAAGTTTGACTTACACTGAAAGCATTTAACACTTTAATTTGCCCAAAAGGTGTAAATTAAAATGAATTATTAAATTTCCTTTGCTGACACTTCATTACATATTTTCACTAAGTGTACTGAAGCTGCATTCTATTTTTACAGTAACTTAGTAAGAGAAAGTAGCCCTTCCACATTTCAATTAGATTTGCCTAAGAAGGGAGGCAAAGAAGAGAGAGTAAGTATAGGAAATAACTGAATAAAAGATAATGTCAAATAATTTTTCTTGGTTAAAAAATAACTGGTACAGACACAAAACTAAATTTACTGGTATTCCAAGTAAAACCTCAAATGAATCACAGCTGAATGGGTGAGAAGCTCACAACTTGCCTACTTAAGCCTTCACTGGGTTTTTACAGTGAATGGATTCCACATGCTGAGTATCTGAGAGCATGTGGTCAGTCCTGCGCGCTTCCTACTGAGAGGACAAAGCTTAAATAATAAAAATCCATTGACAATAAGAGTATAAAAATGCCTCAGGGAATTCCAGACTAGAAAACACTGTTTTCCTGAACTAATTACGATCTCATATGAAGTGCTATATGAGAGCACAGAGTTAGATGTTCATGTTGTTTATTTGAAGCATAGGGCTCTGTCAGGGTAAAGTCTAATGAAGTGTGTGGAGAAGAGAAGGGAAAGTCAGTGGTTGCTTTCATTTGTTATCTTTTGATGCTACTGTCAGACAACTCAGGATAATATACAGGGGCCTGAGAGTCAGTCTTTTTGTTTCTCCACACCATGTTGTTATCACTGTTATTAATTTTTTCGTACAGACAGATATCTCTGCCCATCCAAAGATACTACTGAGCTGCACAAAATTCAGCCATCGCTAACAGTGTAGCCCTGGGAAATGTTCATGACTTCACCAGACGAGGGAGCACAAGCCATCAGCTTTTTAGCAGTCGCACAAAGGATTTTAGGGACTTGCAGAAGAAACAGCATGGTAGTTATTATGTCTGCTTTGCTTCACTTTCCAATGAAATATCTGTGTCTCCTTTTTCACGTGGAATAGGTTGGTCAGAATTGATTTGACAGTGCGGATTATGAAAGGGTAGAGGTGATCTGCTTCTTTATTAAACACCCTTGTCTAAAATACATATGTGTGTGGAAAAGTATAATCTCTGGGACTAGAGCCAAGTTTTCATCCATGGCCTAAATACTAAATGATATGTCACCAAGTGAATATAAGAATAGCTGTATCATACCCACAGCCAGCTCAGCCCATAATCCTGCATCTGGAGGCCAAGCAATTTCAACACCTGAGAAGAAAATAACAGCAGGACAAGCAATATGGGGCCCAGAGAATTCTTGAATTAATTGGAGTATTTGGTACTCACTTGACAAAACAGTTAAGTGGCCAAGCCCACAGAGGAGCGTTGGTCCGTCCTGTGCGCACCAAGCCAGGGTTTGCATTTGGTAGGAGAGAAGCAAGCCAAGGTCTTCTCTTCAGATTTAAACTGCTGGGCATCCACATAAGGATGTGCTGTAACCAAGGCAGTTGTGGGTTGGTGTGTAGAAAAGCCCTTTGAACTCCCTTTGCAGACCAGGATTCTGTAGATAGGCAGCACTGAGGAAGGCGGCAATCGTAACCGCGAACACATGGGAAGTTCTGGTTGTAGGATATTGTTTTCATTATAGTTTTGTTCTCTGCAGCTACTCTGAAGTGTCAGATTCCAGTTTGATTTCTTCATTAGGAAAGCTGCTGCTTCTGTAGTAACAAGCAACAGAAAAAGAACAAAAAAATCCCTGACAATGGTTGAGTTTGTTTAATGTTAGTGTGGGTTTGACAGTGTCCAACACTAACGCCTGGGACTGGCTCCTTGGATTATGCTTTGCCTTTCTGGAAAATGGATCAGCCTGTTTTCACATAAATTGTTTAATTAATACATCATGGGCCAGAAAAGACATAGAAACTAGTAATGCCTCTTCTTTCCAAAAACAAAATGCTGATTCTTTTCTTTGGAAAGCAGCTAAGGTATACTGTCATTCAGCTTACCCACCAAAAAAGCTCATAGGTTTACACCAACTTAGTGTTAAATTGGTCCCTCATTTGGTACCCAAACAGAAACCTGGTCTCATGTGCCTAGAAAGCACTGTACTCCTTCAGAGCAAAAACTATTGGGTTTTTTGTTGTTGTTGTTGTTAATAACATAGAGGACCTGGATTTTGGCAGTATTGAATTTATAGGGCTTCCTTCAGATTTATGAGAGTAAATAAGCCTAGGTTCACTGTTCTTTACCTTTCCCTTAAGGGAATCATGCTTGAACTTATTTTTCTGTTTGTGCTTCAGGAAATTTCTTTTCTTTCTGCCTTGGGCGAGAGTAGAATTATGGTAATGAAAATATGCACATAATATTAGAGGGGAAAATCTTTGTCCAAAGGAAATTATAAGGAATGCTTTAAGGGTAGATTAATTCTGTTTTAACTACAAAAACTTTACTCCATAGTTTCTGCTTGTGAGAGCTAAACTCCTTTTGATAAGAAAAATACTTTCTTTAGACTTTGCATAATTAGTCTGGGAAATGAGACAGGTGGATTTTGAGGGGACAGTGGAATGTAAAGAATAAATTTTGAAATCTGACCAGCAGTGTTTGGAAGACAAAGAGGTGGCTAAACAGCAGGGGTGTCTGCAGCTGCTAGCACAGGTAGGCTGCATTCCTCTGCCAGAATGAGACTCTTCACCACTGTCACCACTTTTCTAGCATCAAGCATAATGAAACAGTTTGAGATCAGATCCTTGCTTTCAAGGAAAGTCAGAGGAAAATTTTGCTGGCGCTCTAAGGATTTTCTAAACCTCAAGATGGGATTAGCATGACTTAGCATGTGTCTGCTGACATAAGAAGAAACAGAGGCAAGGGAAGGTAACGTTCATGTACCATGCAATATTCTAAGTGTTTTACTTTTTCAGTCTTGACCAGAATCACTGCATTCCTGCCAGATTCAGCTTGTGCCATCTGGTTCTCATTCAGTGTTTGATTTCCTGAAGATGCTCTGGTGGCGTCACTGGATGAAATAGGAAATTTTATAATCAAGACAAGTAAGTCACACTCTCTTATGAGGTGCATCATTGATTCTGATTATAACTGAGCTTAAAGGCAGAAATTTCCTTTCAGCTAGCCTGAACACTAAGTTGAGGGCAAAAATAGTGCACTCCTTCCTGTTTCTGCCTATGTAAGACTCTGAAATTGTAGACATGGAAGACATGCACACCCTACTCACACAGACTCTGGTGACCAGGGACTCTTTTGTTTCATTGGCCTGGTGTCTTAAGCAAAAAGGGGCAATCAGACTCTTAAATGACAGCAACATAGGATACCACACTGGAAGATGATTATCAGTAAACAGGTCAGACCAGTCCATAAAGCACTGCTGGCATAAATATGCCAGGTATCCTGAATGGATACCTGTGCACATTAAAAATTACTCCTGGTACTTAAACCCACCTGAGGCTGCCCAAAATAGCTATCCAATCTGGTCCAAGTCCTTCTCTATCCTTTCCCTTGGCTTGGGGGAAGTCTCCTGACTGGATGGATGCAAAAATGTTTATGCAGGGAGGGTTGAATATGGGAACGAGCACGAATATTTCCTCATGAGAGCAGTGGGCACCCCAGCCTGGGGAGAAAGAGGAGATGATGGGTGTAAACCTCTCGGGGAAGTGCAGTGTACAATATGCCTCCTTCAATACACCCTTGCAGCACAGAAACCTCCACGGCAGCCAAGAAGAAAGCCAAGTCCTATGTGAGGTCCCATGTCATCATGGTCATGCTGGTGGCTTCATCCCTCTTCCTCTCTGTTCAAAGCTCTTCAGTGAGGGCAGGTTCCCAGGGCTGGGAGCATCAAAATGCTACCGTGGCTCATGTGCTTCTGGGAGCTGGTCCAGTGCAGCATAGGTTAGCTGCCATGAGATGTTCAGAGCTTGCTCAGGAGTCTTTAACAAGGTGACCAGTATTTATGACTAGAAGACTTTTAATCAAATACTGAGCTTACCTAAGAAGAGGAATAACTTACCATATTCTCAGATTTTCAGGCTACAGATTTCAAAGCCATTTCTCCTCATACTCTCAGCTCATGTAAAAGAATCTTTTCTTTCTTCCTTCTCTCTTTTAGGGAGTAGAGATGCACTGGAAGGCAAGTTTTCTTCTGTACCGTTTCCCTGATCTCCCTTAGTCCATGTCCAAGCAGACAACAGAGAGAGCTAGCTCAAAGGAAACGGGGAGGTGGGGAGCAAGGCCAGTTTGCAAATAGATGTCTCAGCTGTGGTGTAAAACTACACCCTGGGGTCACTGGGATGAATAAGGCAGTTCACTGGTCCTAGAGCTACTGTCCCAGGTGCACCTGTTATTCAGACACTGGCCTTTTTCTTTGCAACCATAACCAGAGCAGACACTGCTTAAATAAACCTAATATTGTGTGCGGTCAACTAGGAGCTCAAAAACAAGGCTGGTATGTCATGCCTCTGTGTTCCTGGATAATGACATAAAATCATTTAGCAAAAAAAAAACTTTTAAAGGATCAGATTTCTGTGTGGTCATACCGCTCAGTTTCCAGTGTAAGTAATGAGGTGTTGTTATTCAAACACTCTAGATGATTTGATAGGTTTTGCCCACAGAAGCTTGAATCCTCTTGGTTATGATATTAAGTGTAACTTTTGCTGATTAGGAATTAGGTGAGTGCTGCAAAGAACTAGAAAATGAAAAGGTCAAAAATCTATAGTCTTCATAGTAAAGCTGAATTTTAAAATATTGCTAAGCAGTCTAACAGAGAGATCTTCCAGCCCTAACACACAAAAGACCATGTAATCTCATTTTAAATCACAGTGAATCAATCACCCACCCTAGTTCTCCCTCCAGCCTTAGGATGGGAGCTCTGCACCTATTATCAGATACTATAGTCATACCTATAACCCTAGCTCCCAGGTTATGATCAACTTCAAAGGAGTTGCTTATGGATGTGGGTGGTATGAGCTTTAACTTTTCTTTGTTTCTCTATTCTCTTCTTGGCAATTAAGTTGATAAATTTGTCCTGCTTTGATAAAAGCCATTTTGCAGATGATTTTCCAATCATTTAGAGACTTCAAGACTCAGGTAGCTGCAAAAAAAATAAAAAATAAAAAAAAATCAAATGTCACTAAACTGATTATTTGTTTTGTTGTCTGATATACAGTATGTTCTAACACCTTCTGTTTCATTTTAAAGTTACCAAAAGAAAACAAAAATTGTCTTTGATAAGTAAAATATTTTTCCCCGTGAAGAAGTTTTGGATCTGGTGTGGCCATCTGAAGGACTATGGCTTGTGGAATCTCCTCCCCAACAGGCTCATGGGGCAAAGAGGGAGAGGGGCACATCCAGCAGTCGACCAAGCAGGCCTTTAAATGTATCCAGCAAAAGAAATTGAGAGATGACACTAAAATGCTTGCTGAAGGCTCTCGTGTTGGCCTTCTGCAATTAAAAGCAGCTGAGAGGCTGGGGGTTGGAGAGGAGCACCAGGGAGGTCAGGAGCTCTCTGGCAAAGGTGTCCCCCCAAGCAGCAGCATCCAGGGTGGGGAGAGGCATCCAGAGGGAAAGGAAGAGCTGGCTGCAGCATTTGCTTTGCCCTAATTTCAAACAGAGCCTTCAGACTCTGTTTACACAATCCCGCCTTTCATGAGCTGTTTTAATTTCTTTAAGTAAATGTCTGTAAGCCCCGAAGGTTTGACTTGTCCCATGCAAATCAGAAGAAAATCAGCCCTGAGAGCTGATGCAGATGAGACTGCAAGATTTATAAGTTTCATGTTCGGGAGTAAGGGCTCTGTTTTAAGGCACAGCAAAGCAGGGACCGTGAGGAAGCACTGTGCTCTCTGATCCATGCCAGGTCATTGCTGCCAAGAGGGTTAGGGCACAGACATTTCGTAAGCACAGAGTAATACCCTCCCAATAAGTTATGGCAAATTCTGCTTTAATAATCTTATCATTTGTATGTCTAAAGTCTAACTTTGATAAGTATTTGCACATATGTGAAAGTATTGGTATTGCCTGTCCCTTGTAGCTGGATGACTACATGTTTAGTAGTCAGAAATGTTTCCCTCATTCACATATGCAAAAACATATGCAAAAAAACCCCAATAAACTAAGACAAACTTAATACTCCTTTAAAAAAAAAAAAGGTAAAGAAGCCTTCCAAGAGGTCTGACAGTAACAGTACCCATTTTGAAGAGGAACACTTGGCTGGTTTGATAAGGCTGGAGCCTGAAATATACCCAGAGTGGTGAAAACTTTCTATCAGCATATGTGCTGAGAGCTGGACACCTGCCCCTGAGTCCTCGGAAACTCCACATTTGGAGTTGATATGGGCCAAAACATGAAGACTCTGCTCAGAATAAGGCTTGAGGAAACCAGACACTTGCTACCAGAAGTACCTTCTCCTGTCCCAGCAGCAGAGTGGCTGCCAGCTCAGCAGTCAGGGTAGGGCAACCTCCCACTGCACAGCCTGTGCTTAATGCTGGAACAACTGTCCCCAGGTCAGTGAGATGCTGATATAGCTCTGGCCCTTGGTTAAGAGATTAAGAAAATATCCATTAAAATTGTATATGGGCCAGAGGCATTTGCTAGCTTTTACTGCCTTGTCATTTTGGGGGTTGGAGGGACCATTTGTGTAACATACACCTTTTGCTGATACTGCTGCATCCACACAAATGTTCTGCTGCTGTAGTGTCCCCGTGTTTTAAAAGCTGTTCAAACTCCCAGTTAGGCAAGGTTCAGATTCACCTGACCTAAATTCCCTCTTAGTCCCAGAGCTGCCTGTTCCCAATTACCTTGATGCCTTTAAAGATTTGCAGTGAGGCCATGGGACCCCATGTACTAGTGTCCTTGCTGTAAAGTAGGCAAAGCTGAGTGTTTCATCTCACAAGGATGACAAATTCTTAAAAGACAACGTGGTATTCAGGCAATGTAAGAACCAGGTCAGATAAATGCTTGTATTTCTCTATCCACTTTTAGATAGTGTGTCACTTCTGCAAAGACGACATCTGCCTCTTTTTCACCTCCTGTGAGGAGATATTTATATGGGTGAAGACAAATTTGGCTCCCGTTTGGGGACTAAACTTTGGGATATCCAACCCTGAAAGTGTGATGGGACACACCCTGAAGACGTTGTTGTTTGTTTGTATCTTTACCTAAAGGAAAATAATTCCAGGTTTTTCAAATGAAGGATTTTATCTTTTCCAGTATATCTTGCCTTTCTGTGCTTCTAAAGTTGTCATATAGTCAGTCTGAACATTCCAGAGTCTGGATTAAGTTTGGATCAGTAAATTTAAGGCAAATGACAGCAAAGCAATGTGGCAAAACTTATAAATGCCTACTTAAGTAAGGCCTGATACTGTTCTCAGCATGTTTGAAATAAATTGTTGCCATCTGCTTCTGTGATCCATCATGGAGTTTGAATCCAAATAAAGAAAAAAAATAACTCGTCTGAAACCAGAAGTTAAGATGTTTCAGGAACACCAAAGCTTGCATTTATTCTCCAGTCCCAAAACTTCTTCATAAAAATAGGGTAGAGGAGGATCGTAGGGTAAAATCCCAAAAGACAGTAAAAACTTAAGAGGACAGTGTTTCATGACATGACTAGAAAGACCTGGTCCTGATGGGTTTTGTATATCTTAAGGGAATGTGATGTTAATGCACTTTAACTTAATGTCACAACATGCTTGAAAAATAAATGTTTTGACTGACAGGGTGTGGAGTAGAAAGAAAAATGTTTGAATGTGGCTTTCACAACCTTGCAATAAAAAAATATTGAACTACAAAGTTGATTTACACTATTGGGTTGCATTAATCTTTGTCTCAGTAAAAATGAAGTAATGTGTCAACTCTTAAACGTAGCTAAGAATTTTGTGTCTCTGATTTAGTATATTAAAGAAATTGTTTCACACATGACATCGATGTGAGTAATAAAAGCTATTGCAGTGTGTTAGAAAAAGAGGTATTTGTTCAGGCCAGAAGTTCAGTGGCTATGAAGTTATCATTAGTCTATTTTTTCTGAGCCTGCTGTTTCTGGCTGCCATCTTAAGTGAACTAATTTGTGACAGAAATGTCATAGAGCAATACGAGATGTTCCAGACCAGTTCTAAACCCAGCTCAGTGCTTTCTCATATGACCACAAGCTTTGGTCTTTAGAAGTGAAAGGCCTGCTGTGGGACCCAAGGTGAAAAAAAGGGAACAATTTCATAGGAGATTTTCATAGGAAGTGTTTCTCCAGTAAAACAGTGGAATTAACTGCACTATCATGCAGATTGAATTTCAGATAGTCACAAAGATTCAATTTAAACAAGGTGAAAGACCTCACAGAAATACATGCCTGGCCATTTTATAAGACAAGTTCAAACTTAAGGATCACAGCTTTTACGGTAGAACCTTGAGGCAAATGATAATTCAACATTTAGTGGTTGTTGTTAAAGAAAATGAAGTTCATTAGTTAGCTTGAGTGAGAAGTTTTGTGATAATTAACCAACAGCTAATGTGGCTGAACTTTTCTTGTAGTAAAATGTGTGGGTACAATTGGAACTTCTAAAATAGTAGCCAAAATTACCTATAAAGTTGTTGAAAAAGCTGTATTTTTGCTCTCTTTTTGCACTGTGCCTGACACAGTGGGATCTGTTTCCTGATGAGTAATTTTAAAGTTCAGTGCAGATAAGCATAGTCCACTTTCAGCCCTACAGGGACTTGTTATTTATATGCATGTACAACCTTTTTTTTAGCCCTCTTTTTAGGGGTGGAAACAAAGCAGAGATCCCTTTGAAAAACATGAGGCCTCAAGTAATTTGAATTTTAGTCCAAACTGAAAAGTTTCTCTGAGAACACCTTGAACTAAGCATGAATTCAAAGATTATTGAATGGAGGCTAAAAAAAGTCCTAAAGATCTTAGTATTTTTAATTTAATTTTACGCAGAAACTAAAGAGAATCTAGTGTTAAGGAAGGGAGCCAAAAGTCCCCATTACTCACTGGACAGCAGAATATTTCAGTTCAGACTGAGTTTTCCCTGTGAGTACAGAGCTCAGTCTCCTATAGAAAATGAAAGACAAAAGGGATGTTTAATGGCTATGAGTAAATGCAAGTAGTTACAAATATTAACAGACATATCCTACACTGTACAAATAGTTCTAAACTAGCTTCCACAGAGAACAGATAAACTTTGGCTCCTCTCTATACTAGAGCTAGGCTGTAAATTTGAAGCTGCTTAAATTAAAGAGTAATACAATTTCTTCCAGGTGTGGTGGAGCACTTCATACAATAGTATGACATTGTTCTCTCACTGTGAGTTGGGTATAAGAAATGTAAACAGCCTTTTAACAATAATACCTAGAATGAGATTAAAATTTAAACTTCAGCAGATTACCTGAAAAATGAATTCTAGCAAAAGACAGTTTTTGTTAAAGGGTTTTTTGTTTAATTCAGACATACATCTTGGTTTACAGTGCATGTTTCTCCAAATATTATCATGTCAGCTATACTATAATGAAAACCATCTTCCTTCTTTCTCTAAGGATGTTACAGAATATATTAGCTTCTACAATTTCTTTTATTTCCAGGCAAGCTCTCAGCATAATTCAAACAAACAATCTTGCCACGCCACCCAGTTTGTGCACAAGTGAAAAAGCCCCTAGCTTAATGTAAGTAAATGTCTTGTTCTTATATCAGCGCTAGGAAATAGCCTAGGTGCAGCTAGTGTAAAATTTAGTTTATTCTTGCCAACTGCTCATGCGTGTCACTGTATGTTGATCCAAGTGTAGGAACAACTCCACTAATTTAAGAGGCTACTCATACACATATCAGTTGGCTTATGCACTCATTTAGGTTAAAGCTTAGACTGTAAGACACCTTTAGTAAGGACATTCTGAAATAATACTGAGCGCCTTGATAGTTGCTGTATTCAAGCCCAATCACGTTTTATGCTAGAGCTTTGTCTCCAGCTGGGGAGGAATTCCTTTCCACACAGATCAGACACAGAATAGGTTAATTGCATGGTTGTGGATTTACCTCTCCTCCACTTCAGCTTTTTTTCAGGGTGCTTCCCCTTACATTGGGGGTTATTTGAGGACTGCAGAAGACTTACAAGTGCTGTGAAGAAGCTTAAATGATACAGATTATGGTCTTATCTCAGTGCCTGAAGTCAAACTGTTGAAAATTGCTGCTAATTTTTTTTTTTTTTTTTTGCATTTGAATATGAAATTAGAAGCTAAAATGATGGATCTGATTACACTCCCCACAACAGGCGTATTCTCTTCTACAGCCAGGAACTTTCTGAATTCTCACAATGATGAGACAATATGTTTTACACTGGTCTGTCATAACTGGATGCTTGGGTCCCATGTAAATATTCTTTTAAGAAATTCCTGTGCTTGACACGGATACTACAGGTAACAATTGTTGATTACTGGTGTATTTATGCGTATCATAAAACATCTATTCTTTACATGGAATTAACTAAAAAGGGGAAAACAAATTCTTAAAATTGAGTCCTAATTGCATGCCCTGCACCTGCGGGTAGATCAGATATCTGACATGACTGATAGAAGGTTTTTTATGTATGTGTCTTGGGTTAGTGCAGGGGTGTTTTGGAAGCAGAGGGGGCACAGAGGTAACTCCTGTGAGAAGCTGCTGGAAGCTCCCCCAGTACCAACCCCAGCCCCACCTCTGCCCAAGCCTGAGCAGATATGGGAAGTGGGATGCATCTCTGTAACATATTCAAGAAAGGAAAATTGAAACTGGAAAAAAAAAACAACATAAGAAAAGGACCCACAGAGCAGAGGAGAGGAGGAGGTGAGAGCTCAATGCCAGAGACAAGACACCACGGTCAGTGAAGAAGGAGGGGGAAAGGTGCCTGAGCAGAGGTTTCCCCGCAGCCCGTGGTGAGATGGCAGCTCTGCCCCTGCAGCCCATGGAGGAGCGCGGTGGAGCAGCCCCTGAAGAACCACGGCGGGGTAAATGAGGATTTGTAGCCCCTGAAGTGTCACGGGTGGGCAGACGTGAAGCAGCAGCCTGTGCAGGGTTGCAGAGAGGGTCAGATGTGGATCTGCAGCCGTGGAGGAGCCCGTGTCAGAGGAGGTGACTGCTCCCGCAGCAGCCGTGACCCTGTGGAGCCCGGGCTTGGAGCAGTTCCTGAGGGACTCTTGTCCGGGGGTTCCTGAAGGACTTTCTCCCTGAGAGTGAGAGGGACCCCGCATTGGAGCGAGGGAAGAAAGTGAGGAGTCCTCCCCCTGAGGAGGCAAAGCGGCAGAAACAGCGTGTGGGGAACTGACCCCAAACCCCCCCTGCCCCGTCCCCTGTGCCCTGAGGGGGAGGCAGCAGTGAAGTGATCCGGGCCCGGGGAGAAGGGAGGGGGGGGGGAAGGTGTTAAGATCAAGCCAGGGGTTTTTAATTCCCAAGCTGAACCTGTCTGGTTTTTGCCCGTTACCGTAATTGGGAAATGCAAACCTCTCTGTCCTTGTCTCGATTAAAGAACTTTTAGGAGGATTTTCTCCTCACTGTCCCACTCTGGAGGTGGGGGGTGAGGGACTGGAGGCCTGGTTGGTACCCGCTGGGCCTAAGCCGCGACTGGACGACTGACTGAAGGTACAAACGCTCTTCAAATTCTGTATGTTTTGCTGCAAAGAGGTATTTAAAAGAATAAAACTTAAACCTGAAGCTCTTTTTTATAACCCCTTTTCCGTAAAATGTTTTTTTCCATCCCATGTTGCAGTCCAGAAGCAAAGCCTTAGATCTGACCTTGTGAGTGTGGGCTTCAACTGACCAGGAAAATGCTGAAGTACTGCTGGGAATGGGTTTGATACAATTAGCTTCAATTCATTGTCTGGAATGCATAAAATGTAAATTTAAGTAGCTATTCCCTCCCTTTTCTCACAGAGGGGAGCTGAAGACAGACTGTATGTGACACCTTTGCTTCCCTGTGGCACTTTCTCTTGGGAGAAAGTGGGATTGCCAACGTGGTTTCTGAAGCATGACTCATTTGCAAAGAAAATCTTCTTCCCAGCTTCTCTTCTGCAAAAAAATGCATCATCCTCCGGATTACAGGAGGTGTTTGGGTTGCTGTGCTGTTGCTCTTTTTCCCTCTTCTGACACAATTATGATAAAACATGTCAGATTATTTATGACCTTGATGTGCCAAAGAGAAATTTCAAAAATCAGGAGAGGCTTTTCCTTATTTATGTGCTAATTTTCACAATATGCCATTGAATCTCTGCATCTTGAGAGCAGGAATAGGTGTTGACTGTGTTGTTTGGGATACATTCTATTCTGCTTACAGCAACTTTCCCAGCAGATTTCCCTTATAAGAGGAGCCTGAAAACTGGAGGGAATTTTGCAAACGTTTCGTTTTTCCCAGTACTTAATAAATTTACCCATGTGAAACTGTTTTTTCAGCAATAGGATTGCAGTTACATAGTTTTTAACTGAAAATATAATTAAGACAATAAAGCCTTATAAGCTGCATTAATGGACCTAGGCTCTGGTCTTCTTGCTGTGCAGCCCTAAGTTTCTTTGTTGCTTATCCACTTCCTATATCATATGGCCTGACCATTCACAAACCACTGATCCAGACACTGAGAACTTTCTACCAAAGGTTACTGATATATCATGAGGAATGGATCAAAGATAAGGCATTGGTTTTGCTAGATTTGTTAATATGCTCTCTTCATAATTAGGAATCACAGTAAACTACTAGGTTGAGTATTAACCCTTCTGGAAAATATCCTGAAAGAAATAAAGTACTCCAAATCAGTAGATGGAAGTTACAGCCCTGAGATTTTTAGTGAAATATCTGGAAAATTAATTTATAGCTTTTAAGAGGAAAGGGGAGAATAAATAAAAAAAAATCCTCCACCAAACATCTGAACTCTGACCAGGCTCAGTTGTAGTCAAGCGACTTCTAATGCACCTAAAAATACAGCTGGATTGATAATACAGCTTGCTGTAACTCACTGTGTGGGATATGCAAAGGAATGTCCTGTAATAACTGCTGTAATGGGTCCTGGGGCCCTCTGCTCTTTTATCAAGGCATAAGCAGCTGTGGATGAAGTACATGCCTGGCACTTTTTTATTTGGTACTTGAAATTACACCAGAAAATGCCCGCAGCATTCTCTCCCAGAAACACTGTTTGTAGCACCACTCTCCTTGTAAGCGATGATGGAGTTTGGTTGGTTTTTGTTTTGGTTTGGTTTTTTTGAGAATCTAACATAAATAGGTTACCTTAAGTGAAAGTATAAGTTGTAGTGGTGTCCTTGGACTAATGAAATGAGGGAGGGAGGAGGCAGTGATACAGCTCAGGCTGTGAAGTCAGCTCTGCTGAATTCAGCCCCCTGAACCACCACTGCTGGTGTGGAGGGTGCAGCAGGACCCACATCACATTAGGGAGACACAAGCAAACAACTGAGCTGTTCTCTGGGACTGCAGGACCAAATCCATCCCCTCAGTTTGTGGCTCTGAGGGGCCTGCCCTAGGAAATTGCTTGTTCTGCACTCCTCATTTGGAGATGAGGAGAGATAGTCACACCCCCAAAGGTTGCTTGCATCTAGGATGAGTGTGTTTCTAGCATGCACCTCACAGGCAGACATCTGGATCTACGTGTCTGGGCTGAGAGAGATGATTATGGGTGTCAATGTGTGCTTGCAGCCCAGAAAGCCAACCATATCCTGAGCTGCATCAGAAACAGTGTGACCAGAAGGTTAAGGGAGGTGATTCTCCCCCTCTGCTCTGCTTTTCTGAGACTCCACCTGGAGTACTGTGTCCAGTTCTGGAGCCTCCAACACAAGAAGGACATGGAACTGCTGGAGTGAGTCCAGAGGAGGGCCCTGAAGACAATCAGAGGGCTAGAGCACCTCCTGTGATGACAGGCTGAGAGAGTTGGGGTTGTTCAGCCTGGAGAATGCTCCAGGGAGACCTTATAGCTGCTTTCCAGTAACTGAAGGGGACCTGCAGGAAAGCTGGAGATGGTCTTTTTATAAGGACATGTAGTGATAGGGCAAGGGGTAATGGCTTTAAACTGGAAGCAGGTAGATTTAGGTTAGACATTAGGAAGAAATTCTTTGGTGTGAGGGTGGCACTAGAACAGGTTGCCCAGGGAAGCTTTGGCTGCCCCCTCTCTGGGAGTGTTCAAGGTCAGGTTGGATGGGGCTTTGGGCAACCTAATCTAGTGGGAGGTGTCCCTGCCCATGATAGGGTAGTTGGAACTATATGTTCTTTAAGGTCCTGACCAAACCAAACCATCCTATGATTCTGTAACTATGATTTGTCATCATGAAAAGCACACCATAGTCCTTGAATACATTGGCTTTCTCTTTTTAAAAGTTTCAGAATTGCAGTCATGTAAAAAACCCAGTAGTGTCTTCTGCAGTCAGCAGGCTGAGCAGTCACTCTCCAAGGCTAAAATGACTAACATGGTTTTACTGGAGTTTTTGTTTTGCAAAGAGTGTTCTTCCAGCAGCTGCTCCAGCTGACCGTCTCCCTGCAAAGCTATTACAGTTTGCCATTGGCTCTGTGGGTACCCTGAGGAGTTTCTGGCTTCTCTTAATTGAATAGAAGAAACTAATTTAAATTTTAAAAAATATAATTAGCTTGACTTCCTCTACCAGGAATTCTGGTAATATCTGGTAATTGATACTATGAATAAATTATGGAATGCAATTGTGAGTGCTCTTAATTACAAAACTTAACTGCACATCTTCTGTGCTGGTGAGTGATATATGTTTTGTCCTCCAAAACTCAGTTTAATCCTTGTCATAGGATATGTCTTCATGCCTTAAGCAGGAAATTGGGGGCTCAGCCAAACACACAAATCCTGACTGAATACTTGCTGAGGCAGGTGGCACTCAGCTTATCACTGCAGAATGCAAATACAAAGCAAAGCAACTGGTCCAGGCTCCTCCAAAAGCCAGAAGGGTTTTTAACTTAGTGATTACAATTAGCTTCAGCCCTGAGCAATATGCTTTATTTTTCCATGTGTTGGAGATAATTTTCAGCCATTGTCATGCTTCCCAGCTGCTGAATGTGAGTTTCTTTCTCTTGGAGCAAATTATTTGCTAAGAAATAATGCAGCCACTTCTCTCTCCTTTTCCTCAACTATGAACCAAATTTTGCTTTCAAGTATTTCAGCAGGCACAAGTGACATCATATACTTGCTGCAAACTTACTGAGAAAACTTCATAATATGACCAGATTTAATATTTATTTGGGGTAAAAAATAAGTAAGAAGAAATTAATCTCTTTAATGAAATGTAATCTTATTTACTAAAAATGTTTTTATCTGATTAGCACTATAGACTATAAACATCTCATTTAGTTAAAAATCAGTGAAATTTTATGCATTAGCTGCCTAATGGTTGTGTTTTCCCATTTCTCACTGAGATGAAGCTACCCTTTCATAGACTTCTCATGCAGCAGACATGTAGTCCCCTGTAAAATTACCTCTCTATATACTTCATAGACTCAATGAAGAGCATTTACATTATTGAATTAAAGAGATGAGACACTATTCATTACCCCAGCATCCCAGCTTATTTTATCTTGTATCCCTGCACCTATTATCTCTTCCACCCCAAAATTGGATGGCTGCCCCCAGACAACCTCTCAAGGAAGGAAGGCCATTTTTCAACCTAGGTCACATCTCAGTGTTGGCTGTCATTAATGTTAGTCACTGTTCTGAATGTCTGCCCAAAATATCACCAAAATTCTACAGCTTTAGAAGTTTGTTGTCTTCATTACCAAGGCCTGTGAGCCTCAGTACTCACCCTTTTCCCCTGCCTGACCACAGAGTCACAGAATCCTTTAGAAGAGACCTCCAAGATCATCCAGTCCAACCCTTGGTCAACACCATAAGCTTACTAATCAACCATGTCCCTAAGGACCAGGCAGTGCTAGAAATCACTATGACTGGGTACTCACTGCTTCATGCTGTTCTAAAGTATTAAAGAGCAGCCAGAGCTACAAATCTCATCCCCTCATTTTGCAAGAGCAACTGCTTTCTTGTGGTAGGTTCAAACAGATATTGTACCAAATTTTCTTTCTTTGACTTTTACATTGAGATTTTAAGTATAAATTCTTTCATTTTAAAAACACAAGGAAGTTCTTTTACTTGAAAGTGGAATTAAACTGCCATTGAGATTGTATAAAAATGAGTCAGTTATTAAAAGAATAAGCATTACATCCTCAGGAAATCCAGACTATGATTAAACTTCAAGGAAAGTGAAACAGACACAGAAGTACATAATTGAACAACTTTTGCATTGCCTTGGAGCACGTAGACAAAAGCACCTTCAACACTTTCAGTTGCTGGTTGAGATTCAAGCTCCATGTTGCCCTGATCATAGCAGAGTATTCATTGTGTGGAAGCTAAATCAGGTGGAACCAGTATGGAAAGCTGCTTTGTGGCTAGCAGGAACACATTGGCTTTGGAAATTACATGCAAGGGGTCTTGTTGGTGGAGGATTATCAATATGAGAATGTCTTTATGAGAATGTGGTGGCATTATTGTGCTAGAGTTTCTGGGAAACCCTTTTTTGGCTATAAATCTGATTTTAGGAGGACTACTGAAATTACTGGGAGAAACTGGAGACAACAGAGGGAAGGTGATTGTTTCCTGGTAGTCACCTACTCTTCTTTATCATGCTCAGCTCATGCTGGAACAGGGGGTGGACAATTTTCATCAGTTTATAAATTACAGTTAGGAAGGAGCTGCTGCATTAGGGGGACTTTGGGATGGAAAGTCTTGCAAAACAGATGACTGGATCAGACTTGGTCCTCTGGAGAGATCAAGAACCTGGTGAACTCCTTATTGCTTCATCCTCTTAAATCACGCCAGATTCTAGGACATTTCAGAAGGGTTTTAAATTAATTTGTATTATTTCAGTGGAGATAAAGTGTGCAAACTCTTGTGAAAATGTTTTCACTGCTTGGACATGAGACAGGGATTTTTTTCCTTGGGCTTTTTTTCTGGCTATGCTTAGGAAGTTAAGCTCGGTTTTCTCTCATTTACTTGAACATATGATTGTATCAAGCTGTCTTTTAGTAGAAAGAATTTGGTAGCTCTCTCTCTTGCAACTGTTTGAGAATTTCATTGCTTTGTTTACAGATTTTTGTCAAGCTTGTCCAGATTTAGGCAGTGATTAAAAAATGGCACAAGAGCAAACTGGCCATCTTTCAAGGCTCTCCCACAACTTTGGCTGTATTGTTCATACTGAAATCAGAAAAAGACCTCAGGAATTAATGCACATACATTCAATCTTCTCACGTTAAGTATTTGGCTGCTGTTATAATTGAAAACGAAAAAGGTGAATAGTACACTGCATTCCTCAAATCCCTGTGACTGGCAGAGAAAAGCGTTTCATAAAACAGCAATACCATAGCAAAATCTTGTTATCCACACACTCATCATTATGCTATGCCACAGTCTATGAGGAAGGTACAAAATTCAAGTACTACATGGCCTGCAGGTGTGACCTGTGTGACTCTTCTGCTTATCTCCCAAGGATGGGTGGTGCATCACTTTTCACTCTTGTGTCAGCTGGCAAGGGATGATTGAGCGTGTTCTGGCAGTTATTTGGGAAAGGTTTGGGTGTAATTGTTATTGGCACTTCATTCTGTGGTCTTTGTGTTCCAGATTGAGTTGTTCAGTTGGGACATTAGATGACTGCTGAAAGATTTTGCCATAGTTGAACATTATCCAACCACCTCTGAAAGATGTTTTGTGGAGTCTGGGAAGTGTTCAAGCAAGTGGCTGTTAAAAAAAGTAAGTGAGGAAATAAAGAAAAGCAGTCCATTAACTTCAGTTTTGTGACAATGCAGCTTCCCTATGAAGTTGTATTAGGAGCAGGCAGATAGACCTGCCAGAGTCAAAGGTAGTAGAAACCTTATGTCTCAGACCCCTTGTTGCTTCCTCTTCTTGCTCTTCTCTTCCCTCAAAGCATGTTCCACCATGATGGTGGAATGGGGGGTTCCTTTTTACAAAGCCCATCCTTTCTCAAGAAAAAATGGCTTGGATTTCTTCAAAGGCAAGTAGATGATGTCTTTACCTTTCCTCCCAGAGAAACTTCAGCACATCATTGTACAGCATGGCCCCAAGACTGCAACTAAATCTATATCCTTTCCCACTCCCACTCCTTTTCCCCTTTTCAGCTAAAAAGATAGTGAGAGGCATGTCCCCAGGAACAAAGTTGGCACAAAGGAGTTGTACCCTGAAGCCCTGCCTGTACCTTCCCTGCTTCCCATCCCATTGGTAGGACAACACAGAAGGAAGCTGGTTATCGAAGACTGCCACAGCAAAGCAGTTGCAGTCTTTAAAAGCAAAGACCTGTATTGCATAATTGTACTCCTCCTTGCCTAATTAATTAAATACTGGACAGCATGTGCCAGGTTTGGATAGTTATGGGTGCTGGTGATAGTGCAAATGAAGCATTACAAATATTTTTCTATATAAAGCCAGGACAGCTTTTCAGCACAAAAAGTAGTTGGTAATTAATACCTGAAGATGTTAACTGAGTTGCAATTGTGTTTCAGTCGTTCCACAGCTACATAAGGCCACGGTTCTCATGCAACTCCATTACACATGAGTCTTACAGCAAAATTGGCTTAATGCACTCCTGCTCCCTTGTCACATCAGCTGTGGTTCCCCAGCTGTGCAAATATGACTACTTGTCAGCCAGGCTGGGCTCAGGGTCAGGGAGCAGCATAAGAAAAAAACAGCAGAGTAAAAAAAAAAAAAGGTCTATTTTGCTGTCAGCCCCAGAAATAGATTTTTAAAAAAGCATTCTTCATGTCAAGCCACAGAGGAAGCAGAGAGTGGCAAGCAGTGGAGAAGGGCAGAGGTATACTGCAGCCTGGTAACATTCCTGAGGATTTCCATGTCACCACGCATTTCACAGCCTCAGAGGTGCTGAACTGCATATCAGAACAATTATGATTATTATGTCCTTGGGACTTTTGATCAGCGTACAGATAACCCCATATTGCTAGCTTCATACACCCTCCTTAACTCATACATAAAAGTAGAGATAACAAACATGGTATTTGGGGAGCAGCATCTTTAATCTATTTTCTTCATCACTTCCGCCCTTGCCACCGACTTTCAAAAGGTGTTTTCAGCTTTGAAGTTCCAAACAGGGTCATGTGCTGGGTCTGTCTACATTTTGTCTGCATTTTCTGTGTATGCAACCATGCTACTGAGTTTTCTGCCGAATCCCAAGTGTTCAATGCCTCCCTGGCCTACACAGAATCTTGCCCTGTGCTGGAGCATGGGTGGGAGCTCACTGCTCAGCCCAGCCTCTTGCTGCATGTCCAGGCAGGTAGTGCTGGGGTCTAGCAAAGTCTTGGGTACCTCCCAGGACATTTTCTGCAGGAGAACAGGGTTTTTATCATTCTCATTAACACAGATACTTAAATTCTGTAAAGAATTTCATAAAGGCAGAAACTAAGTATTTTGGAGCTTTCCAAGTGTTCTTTCACTGCATTGTCTCTCAGTCCTGCACACTCTAAACTCTGCTAAAATGGAAGGAGAAAATGGATGATGGTGACTAAAAGAAATAGGGGTAAAATTCAGGCTCTGCACCATGGAGGGCTTATTGGTCAAGGCAGATGTGTGCTTTGTGCTAAAGGAGGCAAAGAAATGATGGAGAAAAAAAAATTAAGTGATCACACAGGTATGGAACATATTACAGTTTAGCTTTCCTAGAAAGATTAAGATTCAAAAGAAAATATTCCCTTTATTGGGTTTTGAAAATGTCAGCAATATGTTAGTGTCTCCAATGGGGAATCTGAGGACTTTACCATGTTCAAAAAACATTTTAATCTATTTCAAAAGACCTTTTTTATGTGTAACATACCCCATGTTAGGATCAGCAGTGAAAATCTGACTTGTCAAAAGTCATGGACAGTCAGAAGCAATTAATGGTTGCAAATCACTTGATTCTTTGACCCGTGCTTCATCTAGCTGACTTTCTGCTTGATCCTTGTGAATGTTACAAATGCAGTTTTTCTAATGTTGGATTTTGCTTTCTTTCTGAAATTGCATTTCTGGCCCTCTTTTATGAGGTGTTTTATTTGAGCTTTCTTTGTGCATCACCCAAACTGTATTTGATGTGGCTGTGGATATTGGATGCCCTTGATATCCTACCCGACTGTGGCTACTTCAGAGGATCCTGTTGTCATCAGACAAACTCTTCTAGCCACACAAACTAGATTCTGAAGAGCAGAAAAAATATTTAGACTAGCATGGAGAATGATGTTTGCTCTGATCAGAGTGAGAAATTGCCCTGAGACTAGAGGAATTTCCTGTTAGTAAAATATTGTGTAGGTTCTAAAAACTTTGCAGGCAGTTGTTTCTCCTCTGGGCAGCTAGAAAGGTCATCGTGCCTTGGGGTAGGACATAGGATTGCAGTGTTTAAGAGTTCAACTAGTCAGGAAATTATGGCTGTAAAGTTACATTGCCCTGTCACTTATCATTACACAGCTCATTAAATCTCAGCTAATTGCATCTTCACCCTAGCATCCAGGTCCTAATGTTTCTGTGCCTAATGCGAACACTGAAATCCTAAAATCCAACTGATTTTCCTTATTTCAGTCACTTCTTGTACAGAAAGGGAAGGGAGAGGTTAAGCTTGTTCAGAAAAGTAAAAATTTCACTCTGGTTATTCAATACTTCAGTTGTTCAAGAGTTAAATGCTTATTCCCAGAAGTGGCTGGAAATGCAGAAGAAATTATATATTTTTAGTGCAAAATACTCCAGTTTGTGCATGGCATTTGTTTCTTTTTCATTTATTGTCCATTGTATTTCTCTCACTCCTTCTGTTCCTTTCCATGAATAACTCTCTGAAGAATTATCTATAAATTATCTATCACATTTTTATCATCATATGATTTTCCAGAAGACTCATGTTTCTTTGACAACCAAAGAAATATTTCCTAGGTAAAATCACAAGAAAAAAAACACATTTGGGTGCTTATTTTCTCTATATAACACATCCTTACATTTCATTAGAACATTCAAAGTGTATTTTCACATCCAAAAAGTTCTGCTGCCAATGTCCAGCTACAAAAGATGCTGGAAAATACTGTATCTTGTACTTGAAATATTAAAAATAGTGTATAATTCTCAGATGCTTTTAAGAAAACTGAGTGTTTTCTATTATGGAAAATTAAAGCAAAAGTCATAACTTAGAATCATTCATAATTTCACATGAGTTTACCTCAAGAGCAATCCATGAGTCAGCGTTGTGTGAGAGTGCTTTGTTCTTCAAAACAAAGGCTTTGGAGGTGGAGATGACAGACACAAAGCTTTGTATTATCCTTACTTCAGCCATTGACTTCTGTTTTGCAGTTAAAGGAACTGATTGCTTTCAGTCATGCATATATGATAATGAAGCAAATACAGCTTTTTTGGTTATTCTTCCAAAAATGTCCATTTCAATTGACAGAAGTCCTTTTTTGTTTGTTTGTTTTTTGTTTTTTCGGTTTTTGGTTTTTTTTTTCTTGATGTTGTTTTTGTTTTGTTTTTTGCTTTGTTTTGTTTTTTAAAAGACCTTTAAGTACTATATATGTTTGCTATGCAAGTATATCAATTTTCATAGCAGTGGGAATAATTCAATTATCATTTGCATGTAGATCACTGAAATAAATTTTAAAATCTTACCTTTTTGCCTTCCAATTTTTAACGTTATCATTATTATGACTCCCCCTTGATATGCAAGACTGAAAGTGTCTTTCCCATTGACCACCTTGGCAAATAAATTCAACTTGCAGCTAAAGCTCCTGCTTGAGCTGTGTTCTCACTGTACAGTTTCCTGTGAGGGGCTGAAATTGTGAGTATGCCTCCTAACACATTAACTATTGTTGCTGGTTTTACTAGATTTTGCTATACTTGTTAATCTAGATTGATTCTGTTAATTACAGTGCACACACCTATGGGCTGTATTTTCAGACACTCTATATTTCTGAAAGTGTTAAACATCAATCCTGAAGGGGGAAAACTCATAAAGTAAATTAGAAAAATATATTGCAGTTAAACTAAAAATCTGCAAGCAGATTTCTCTAGGCTGTAATACAGCATGTATTTATTTTATTAAACATCTACCCTTTCATGTGCAGAAAGTGGCAACACAGTTCTTCAAGACTGCCCATGAATGGGCAATTCTGATGCTGAACTGAGCTGGGTAATGATTTGTAATAATTAATATTGGTAATAATTATTATCACAATAATTATGTTGTTCCAAGATGATCTCAGCACAGTTGTTCCTACTAAGAAACTCTGGAGTCCTGATACTGTCTCATGAGATATACCATTTCCATACCAGAGCAAGTTTATAAATATTAACAAATTAGGTCTTGCAGAACTCGAGTGATGTCTGGAATCTCTTCTTTTTATAGATGACAAAAACCCAAGAGCCTAGAGGTTAGCACTGGGCATATTACGGAGAAAAATGTTGAGGAGCTGGTGCTAAAGCTGATGTGGTAACCAAGCAGAGTTATCTCTTAGATAGAATCATAAAGTGGCCTGGGCTGGAGCCTTGAAGATCATCTACTCACACCTCCTGCATGGGCAGGGACATCACCCTCTAGACCAGGCTGCTCGAAGCCCCATCCAACCTGGCCTTGAACACTTCCAGGCAGGGGGCATCAACAACTTCCCTGGGCAACCTGTTCCAGTGTTTTGGCATTCCCCCAAGAAATCATGTCTTCCCAATGACTATAATCTCGTGCCACTCTCAGTGTCACATCCTCAGCCCACGTGATGAGCCCAGAACAAAAGATGGTCTTGTGAAGTGTGTTCCCACATCTCCTGCTCACTGATGTGAGCTGTGCTTGTGTGACTGCTATTTTTAGCCACTAGCCACTTACCATTTGAGACCCATATATGAAATATTGCTATCTAAGCCATCATCAGAACAAATGAGTTTTGTAGGTTACATCTGGAATAAATGAGGCAGTGTTCCAAGCTCCCTGGGAAAGGCTGCAAGGGCTTCGCGTGGCTGTTTGGTCGACAGCCGTCCTGGAGTCTTTTCCCCTTCCTCTGTTGATTGATGCTGAGGCACTCTGCCCCTGCATACCTCTGCACGGAAATACAAATGTTCAGCCCTGGTTTTGCTGTTCATCACAAATGATGAACTGCAGTTATTAATTTACATTAATTTGTCAAGTGCTTTTTTTTTTTTTTTTTTTAAGGTTGTTAGTATGAAGAGGACAGGACATTTGAACGTTCCAGCTAGGATATTCTTCATGCAGCCTGTTTTACCTGTTTTATATACTGAAGCATGGCCCTGCTATTACTCTTTTCAAAACTGATACTGGTTGGTCTTGCTGAAATGCCTCTTTGTTACCAACTTGCAGCTGTTAGACAATGTGGAGAGTTTGAAGGTGGTGGCTTACCCACGGGTGGGTTTGCTTAACTCCTGAAGTCCCACCAGCCAGAGGGGCAGACTGAGGGCAAGCTGGGGTTCCTCTGCTCTTTGAGGCATCACACTTGGTGTTGTGAAACCCTCTGCAGATGGAAGTGGTGCTTCTCAACATGCTGGTCTCCCAGCATGCTGGTCTCTTCTCTGTGAAGCCTGTGCTAGGCTCCTAGGACTCCACGTGGCTCTTGCAGCCTGCAATAATTCTTGGAGAGAGTGGCAGCTCTGAAGCACAGTAACATTTACCTAAATGATGGACTTTCTTTACTTAAATTTTCCTGGACTTGAATCATGCAGGAATATTTATCATCATTATTTCTGAGTTAACTTGAAAATGCTAAGGCTCTTTCATGGTTGCCTTGCTCATTAGTTTCCAAAGAACAAAATCCACGATGTGCGACTGCCTGTGACTTTATTCAGAACTCATCTTGCTGCTCAGGGGCACTATTGCGTTGTCTCTGGCTCACTGGAAAACAATTAGTGGAAGTGTCTCATTTCCTAATTAGGTCAGACACTATGGTATCTCATTTCAAGTTTTGATCTAATTTTGCATTTACTTGAGCATCTAGGAAAACACTAATAAAAAACCGGACAACTTTGCTTTTAAAAGGCCACAATAAATATAGATGTTATTGTGGGGTTTTGTGTTTATTTCTTTTTTGTAAAACTGTGGAGATGTAAGATTCAAAATGACAGAAAGGCACAGATAATTTTCTGTGTAGGACCTCCCTCCACAAAAGCCAAAACGTGTAAGTTCTTCCTGCCTTTTTGAAAACAGATGACCATTCAGAACAAAAGATTTTGAATGGAAACATTCACACACCTCATACTGTTTTAAGAACTCCAGAAATGTATTTTTTTTATTCATTAAAGAAATAGCAGAATTATCAAACAGATTCCTGTTCTGTTCTTTCCTATGACCCTTTACAGTCATAGCCTCAGCTCCTCTCCATTAGTCCTTGCTGCAATATCATTAAATTACATCTGTGTCTCCTAAATCCTTCCACAGTACTGTGGTCTCTCTCCTCTGCCTTCTGAATGACCAGAGACTGTGGACTTGCTTTTCTTAGAGTATAAATTCAGGTTTTGTGCTCCTTTGTTTAGACACAGGTTTTCATAAACATCGGGTTGAAGATGGCTGATAGGTTCCCAAGTGGCTGGTAAGGTGTGGGGAGCCAGATGGACACCATCTCTGCAGGAGCCCAGATACTTCAGAAATTGGGCTGAAACTCAGACTGCTCCACTCCTCTGCGACTTGCATAGACTGGGGATTATTTGGTATTACTTGTCAAACTGAAACATGATCTATATATCAATGCTTTCCTCTAAACATAAGCAGAAAACCAGCTCCTTTGATTTGATTTTTTTTTTTTTCATGAAAGGAGGGCGAAAAAAAAGCCCTCTGCTTATTTTATCTTTTCCTGTTTTCCTATCTGTGATTGTTTAGATAAGGCACAGCACAGACTGCTGTCAGGGGGTGGCGTTTAGAAATTCAGAATTTTGGACTGCTTTTTTCTGCTGCCTTACTGTGTGATCTTGAGTTTTCCCTTCTTGTTCAGACTGTGGCTCCTTTGCACAGGGGGCTGTGGCTCTGCAGAGGGGGGGAGCCTCTGAGTGAGATGCTGGGACTGAGAGGAGGAGAAGGGATGGCGGGGTGTCCACTTCCTGCAACAGCAGACTCTTAGAGCAGCTCAGCTGCTCACCAGACCACACTGTTAAGGGTTTTTAAGAGCTGAACTGTTGATTTAAACTTCGAGGTAAAAGTAGACTCACTCATAGTCCAGGCAGGGCTGGAGGAAGGCTGTTCTGCACAGTTCCTTTAAAAAACTCCCCTTAGTTGGCACATGCAAATTTTCAAATACTAAATTTACTGCTGGGAAAGTGACAATTCAGTTTGAGAGAACTGACTTTGTGTCACTGCAGTTACTAGGACAGGTTTCAGGTTTTCCATATAGAATGATCTCCAGATTTCTCCAATGAACTTCACCATGGAAAACTTTTCTACATGAAGGGAATCTTAAAAACCTGATTTTAACATTGCTTTCAAAATTATACTGAACTATAACAAAGAAAACATGGGCATTTTTTAGCAGTGACTGTCAAGAAATCAGAGAAGGAAGATTATTAGCCTTGACTCCACCCCTGGAAAAGTGATGGAATAACTTATTGAACAGGCACATCAAGGACAAGAGGCTTATTAGGAGCAGTTAACATGGCTTTACTAGGGGGAAGTCATGTCTGACAAACCTGGTAGCCTTCTATGAGGATATAACCGGGTGGATGGATGATGGCAGAGCAGTAGACATACTTTATCTTGATTTCACTAAAGCATTTGACACTGTTTCCCACAGCATCCTTGGAACTAAACAAAGGAAGCATGGCCTGGATGACTGGGTAGTGAGTGGGTCAGGAGCTGGCTGAAGGATAGAAGGCAGAGACTTCCAGTCAATGGGACGGAGTCTAGTTGGATGTCTGTTTCTAGAGGAGTCCCTCAAGGATCAGTACTGGGACCAGTACTATTCGATACATTTATTAATGACCTGGATGAGGGAATAGAGTGCACTATCAGTAAGTTTGCTGATGACACAAAACTGGGAGGAGTGGCTGACACCCCAGCAGGCTGTGCTGCCATTCAGAGGACCTTGATAGACTGGAGAGTTGGGCAGGGAGAAATGTAATGAATTACAACAAGGGGAAGTATAAACTCTTGCATCTGGAAAAGAACAACCCCAGGTACCAGTATAGGTTGGGGACAGAGCTATTGCAGAGCAGAACAGGGGAAAGGGACGTGGGTGTGCTGGTGGATGAAAGGGTGACCATGAGTCAACAATGTGCTCTTGTGGCCAAGAAGGCCAATGGCATCTTCAGGTGTACTAGAAGGGGGGTGGTTAGTAGGTCAAGAGAGGTTCTCCTCACCCTCTACTCTGCCCCAGTGAGGCCAAATCTGGAGTATTCTGTCCAGTTCTGGACCCCTCAGTTCCAGAAGGACTGGGAACTGCTGAGGGAGCTGGGTCTCTCTCCTCTGGAGAAGAGGACAATGAGGGGTGACTTCATCAATGTTTATAAATATGTATTTATAAACATAAACACTCGCATATGTGAGGACAGTGTCAAGCTTTTCTCAGGGGTGACAACAGGACAAGGGGCAACAGTTATAAACTGTAGCACAGGTGGTTCCGTATAAATATTAGGAAGAATTTTTTCACTGTGAGGGTGACAGAGCAGTGGCACAGGCTGCCCAGAGAGGCTGTGGAGTCTCCTTCCCTGGAGACATTCAAAACCCACCTGGATGTGCTCCTGTGTGACCAGCTATAGGTGACCTGTCTTCGGGGGGTGGGTGGACTAGATGTTCTTTTGAGGTCCCTCCCAGCCCCTGACTTTCTGCGATTCTATGATTTTTTTGATTCTGTCTTTTCTCAGCATCCCATTCTATTCAAGCTCTTTGTGACGGGTCAGAGAGAGTGATGGGAACACAGAGCTATGGCAACTGTAGATGTTTTTAAGATCAGTTTCCGAAAGTTGAAGGTTATAATTTATCACTTTGTTACTAAGAGACATGATTATAAATAAGGCTTCAACAGAACTTTTGTTGACCTTGAGGTTGCAGTTATGTTTTATCTTCTCTTGCTATTAATGCTTTAGCTTCTTTTCAAAATATCAGAAATAGCTTTCAGTTTGAGATGGATAAATATTTTTGGTTTAATTTGTTTTTGACTGTTGAATGCATACATAGCTTTTTTTATTTGTCTGACATGGCCCAATGGCTTTGCTGAACTCCCAGACTGTAGCCTGTCTGAAGGCTTAACCACAAACAACAGGTATTTTAAATTACAACTATTTTGCTAGAGCTCATCTTTGCAATGTCTCTAGCACAAGTAAAAAATGTGATTCAAGCTCATCATTTTCCAGCTGCACAACTTCATTATTAACTTCAGTGATAAAATTTAAAATCAAATGTTCAAAAACTTGAATTACATAGCCTGTCTCTTTACCCTTAGAGAGTCTTAGGCTGAAAAGCACAAACTGATTGCATTGAGGTATCTGAACACTTTGCCTGAAGTAGACATAACCTTAGACAGATGACTATAAATTTGGGGGTGAAGTAATTCCTGAGGTTGTCTCTTCTTAGGGAAGACAATTTTGGATAAATCAGAGAATTTAATATAACAGACATCCTTTGTCAAACAGGGTGTACACAGACACACACGTATGTACTTACGACCATATTGTAGTTCAGTGTGGCTTTTAGAATCTGGTGTCTGATACAGCTACTCAGCATCTTGAAATTTTGCTGAAGCTCTGTGTAGTACCATGATTCATTGAAATTTGGGAAAAGAAAGCCTGGGACCTTACTTAACTCCTACCTTCTTAAAGCAATGTATCTCAGCAAACCCATATGTAGAGCATGTGGTCTGACAATAAAGACAAATGCTATGCAGCTCTTGTAGAAGAGCTTTAAAACTCTTCTTGTGTCTCAGTTTACCTTCCATGGAGCCTGAATGAGCAGTATAGATTAGCTATCAAACTTCTTGATTACTTTTAGGCCTTTGGGAACACAAGTTGAGTTCATGAGTCTAAACAGAGCTATAGATCCACATAAATGTGTGTAGGTTCTCCTGTACTCTCGCAGCCATTTTGGGGATAGTGTGGCTTAAAGCATCATATAATGTCCTTCCCATTACAAGCTTGGTAAGGAAAAGAATAAGTGTTCACATTCACAGGAACTTGGGCCTCTGAAAGTGCTGGGTTTGCTACCTGGATTGTTTTTACCCAGAATGCTTGCTCTAAAAATGGTGAATATTTCATAATGTCGATACCTTTCTCCTTCAGGCGTGCAAATTCTTGCAAATATAATTGCTTCAGAAGCTGAATAAACCTGTTCTTGCAGTGCTGGTAGATGCAATGCAAGCAAATGCTAATTCCATAGGATCTTTCTTTTCCCTGTTACAAGTTTTATGTGAAAGCACAAAATTTTTTCAGACTATTTTATTTTTCCTTAGTCTTTTCACCTAATTGCTCTAAGAAAAATATAGTCATTACTCAGAAAAACCTAGAACAACACAACAAAAAACCCCACACAAAAATAAAAACAAACAAAAAGGAATTTCAGGAAAATTACTCTATTTGGTAATATCATCCTTGTTACATGTTCAGAGTTTGACTCTGATTTTAGTAAATATTATTTTAATAGGTATTTATGCTCAAAAATAGAAGTGAGTGAAAACTACAGTAAAAGGAACTGTCTTCACCTTGGTACTTGTTCACAGACTGCTAGAATTTTAGCTATAAATCCCTAACAGCAGTTTGCTGTTTGTTCTAATTTTAAATTAGCCTTAATGAGGTAAATCAAGCTATCGGTGCCTAATTGGGTTTTAATGAACTGAATTCCTCAAGAAGAGATTTATCAAGAGTTTACCTGACATAAACAATGGCCCTAGGGAGTCTCCTTCTCCTCTCCTTCCTCCTCCCCTGCAGCAAGGAAAAAAACCACAGGAGACATGAAGCAGCACAAAGCTATTGTGTTCCTGCAGCCAAAAGCTTTCTCAAATTATCCAGGAATCTCCAGCAGTAGAAGAAAGAATTATGTGCTTTTCCTTGCAGATGTTTCCCAGCCATTCTGAGTGTTGGCTTGTTTGGGGCAGTGAATGGAAGAACATTCAGAATGCAGCTCCATTGCAGGCAACTGGGATCAGTCTGCTGACAGAGCTGGGGTTGTTGCTCCAGCGATTCCCCAAGCAGGAAACCACCAACTGCTGGAGATAAAGTTCACTTGGGTCATTAGGAAAGGCCCACAAACTATAAAGAAAATATGTATATATAATAGAAATACATAATATAGAGAGAACTATATATAGGCCAAGATATAACAATGAAAAAAAAAAAATCTAAAAAATGTAAAAGGTGTGGAGATGGAGAGGTAAAAGTTTCTCTGTGTCAAGCAGAGAGCCTGTAACAGCCTCCAGCTATTGCAGTAAGGGTGTAGCTACCGGGGTCCAGGAAGGTGTGATTGCATGCTTTGTCCTGTTACCTGCTTTCCCAGCACATGGCTCAGTGTGGAAGGATGTCTCCTAATTTCCTCTTGCTAGCTGCACTTAGCTTCAAAAGGACACTTACCTTGTAGACATATTTCAGACCCCTTTATGCCAACAGATCTGAATTTTACATTATTTGTTTATGGTCCAGGTGAGGCTTTATCTCCTTCAATGTACAGATTTCTTTATTGACAGTTCTTACTCTCTAAGTGCCTTTGGCTGCATTATAGGTAGAACCATCCATGCAAATGCAAAGCCAAATGAATATGAATATAACATGTATTTGCCTGCCTCCTGTTAACTAGTGATATGAAATGTTGAGCTAATAAATTCTTTAATCAGAACTTCAAATACAGGCACTGTATTTGAGGAATTTGTACTGTACTGTTGTCCTTCCTTCTGTTCTCTAAATAGAATACTGTGTATTAATACAGGTTTCATGGAACAGTCACAAGTCACAGCCTGCTGTGGATTCTCAAGGAAATCCGATGTGCCACTGAGCATTTAAAAATCATGAGCCAGGTTTCAACTATTATTGGATTCTTGTATGATCAAGAGGCTTTCGAAATAACAACAGCAATTTAAAAAGCCAACATGTAACTTGTGGCTCTTTTATTTTGCTTCTCTGCTTTTTTAGGCTTTTGTTTGCAGCAAACTTAATTTTGCAAGCGCAAGGGCTAGAAGGTGTCTCTGAGAGAGAGAGAGACAGAGAAGAAGGAAGGGAGATCACAGGAGTCCTGTGATCACACCATCACAGAAACACCATCACAGGAGTCCTGGGCTCCACACTTTCTGAAAGAAAGAAATAAAATAATATTGGACTCTGCAGCAGTTTCAAGGCGAAGTGGGGATTTCCTGGTGCTGCAGCAAAGGGTAACTCCTGCAGTGGAACAATTTTGAAAAGCATGCAAAGAACCACGAGGTTTTCTGCCAAAAGAAAGATGATCAGACCAGTAGCTTTTTTTAAAATTTTATTTTTTTCCTTTTTTTTTTTTCTTTTTTTTCTTTTTTTTTTTTTTCCCCCTCTGGGTCAGTGGCTCCAGGCCATAAAACAAGTTTCTACTGTGAAAATCTGGAATAAATCTAAATCTTTTTTGTTTCAGATAGCAAAACTCCCCAAACTGCTTAATATTAAATGCCTGGCATCAGACAGAGTGCAATTTGAACATGTCTTCTCTCAAACTTTATTACTATTAAGTGTAGCAGGCAGAATCTCTTTAAAAGAAGCATGACTACTTAGAAGCTGACTTGCTGCCAAGCTGCCTCAGACCTGTTTTTCATATGGTTGGCTTTCCTGAGGTCTCAGCTTTCTTACACAGCCTCAAGCTGACATCCCCACCAGTGACTCTGTTTCCTTGATGGCTGGTAGTACAGGAAGGATCATAAGGCTGGCTTGGAGCCCAGCTGTAATACCAAACCTGCCATAACTCAGCTGCCATGAATATGTCCCCCTGAATTCCTCATTTGAAAATTAATGGTGTTTGCATGGCTCAGTACCTGCATATCTAATACACACATGCATACTGGGGCCAAAATACTGGCATCATGTTAATAATTACCTCTGAGCCATGATAGAGCAGTAGGAGGAGAAAAGAGAGAGAGAAATCATATCAACTGAAAATAAAGGAAATTCTGGTAAACTGATAATGCATTTAATAAGTCTCTAACTTCTTCTGAATAAAATCACATTAATGAGAAAATGTTTTATATTCACTGGAATGGTCTAGCTCATCTTCCCATATTGTGTTCTTTTAATAATCTGCTTAACATACAGACCTCCTGAGTTTTCTTTTATGTTAGAGGTCTTGTTCTTTTCAGTCAAAATCACTAAAGTAGCAATTCATTCTTCTGTGTCAAATAAACTCCTGTTGCAGCAGTTACTGATGAGGAAAATGATGGAGAAAGGCTGTGATTTCTAGCTGAGCTGTACAGCAGCCCCTTATTTGCATGACATTGGAATACATCTTATTGCATTGTCTATATAGACAAAGCTGCATACACTGTAATAAAAACTTTTAGCAGTAACAAACAATAGAAGAAATCAATGCTGACAATTAATGTAACCTGAGTGCTTGTTAACATTTGAGAAAGAAAACTTCACAGAAGAATATTGCAGTTAAAATGCATAATACCAGGTTTATAGTAATTTTCTGCGTTTTCACCCATAATGTGGTGTGTAACACAGATATAATGGTATTTATGCTAGTAAACATAGCAGCTTCAGAAAATTTTCTTAAAGTTATGAGGAATCCAGACCTCTCAACATCACTTATAATATGTAAACATTGCAAGTGTTTATTCTTCTGGTTGGGATGAGACTTTTCAGAACAACTTTTGTGCCAGTCTTGAGACTTTTAGTTGCTCCTATAGAAAAGATCTTATTTTACACACAAAAAGATCTTTATCTTGGTGTAAAACCTACCAAATTGCTGCTGGCTCCTAATTGATTCAAAATGTAAATAGTACTTCATCCGGGAATTTAGAAAGGAATATTACCCAGTTTGTTGGGCTTTTGACTATTGATAATCCATTTGATCTGATGTGATGTGTGCTTTCAGCATATGGCTACAGTTTCTTCTTTACTCCTGCTCTCTGGCCAGTGGAGAGCAAGAAGCATCAGCCTCCTTTCCCCTAACTTGAGGGACTCCACCTGTGGTGGACTCCAAGCACATCTGATTCACACATTTGCCACGGTGTCTTCTGTGGGTTTATGGTTCCTTGTGCCGCCACCATGAAGAGATATCAGGAAATGCTCAGACACACAGCCCAAGGGTTAAGTGCATTTCTTACTAGATCAACCACTTTTGTAAACGGTACTTGGGGGGGAACATTAAACCTTACAATGTGCGTAAATATTTTAACAAAGTTTTCACCCTGCTTATTTATATGCTGCAACAGTTATATACCATGTTCTGAATGGCAGTTCTTCAAACTATTTTTTTTTTTTTTTGTGCTATAAGTGCACTTACAAAAAGACAAGGTACCTTTTTTGCTCACTTAAATGTACTAAGGGCATCAAGGGGTAATTTTTCAGATGCTATTGGTATTTTGTTGCTTCTACAGATGCAATTAATTGCAAAAATCTTTGCGAAGACTGAAACACTAGTTCATTGCAGTTATGAAAATGTATGGTAAGACTGCCTCAATATTTTTGTTTAATTAATGGCTGCATTAAACTATCTGATTTCCTAACTGCCATCATATGCAATCTTTTGCATTGACATTTAGAGGAGTGTTGATGGAGGTTAATCTCTCTGCATTTCCTCTGCGGGCACTGAAAAGAAAGAGGCTCCTTCAGAGGCACGATTTGGAGCATCTGAAGCTAAGCTCCTGCTTTAAATCACCACTCAAAACACCCTATCATTGAAGTACCTCCCCACTGAAATGAACCTCTGTGAATTCTTCCTTTGTCACTGAAACATGAAATGCATGTACACTATACAGGAAAATGAATAGCCAGACAAAATGCTGTCACTGAAACTTTTCAAAAGCCTGTGCTTTTATTCAGTCTCTATGGAAAATGCTGGAGTCAAACATGCTTTGTAATTTCTGGATTTTTAGGAGATTTGGGTCTAGCACAGTCTCTACAAATGTACCAGTGATCATCAACTAGTCATTTGCTTCTTAGAGGAGGACTGAGAACTGATGGCCCACGGAAACTGTGGTGAAGAAGGAGAAAATCAAAGCATACAAGCAAAGATATCTTGAAGTAATTTTCACTTTTGAGATTTAAGGCTGCCTCAAAAGGTAATAAATCTAACAAAGTACTCAAGCAGGGAATGGTGACGTTCCCCATAGTCCTTACTGGGTCCAATACTCTTCAACATCTTCATTAGTGACCTCGATGATGGAGCAGACTGGACCCTCAGCAAGTTTGCTGATGATGCAAAACTGGAAAGAGCTATATCCAAGAAATCCCTTAGGGTTCAAAACTGGAAAGAGCTATATCCAAGAAATCCCCTAGGGTTCAAGCTGCTGAAGGTACCACTAAATGAGAACTGGGACAGGTGACTGTCATCAGTTTAACTTCGCATCTTTTTTTTTGTACCCTTTTGTGTCTGTGTTTTGATATGAAGAGTTTAATTCACTGCTCCTCTGTGATTGTCTTTAAGGGGGTTTTCTGATAAGCAGTTTCTCAGAAATTCTGGAAAACACAGTACACTTCCCCAGTGCAACCAAATGCATGCAGTGAAGCCACCTGATTTTAGAAAACCTCTGCTTGACAACAAAGGCAAACCAGGACGGCCTGTGTTTGCCAAGATCACTGTCTTCTTGGTTTGGCAAAAGGTAGTATTTGCTCCTAGGATACAGGCAGAGAAGCCACTGCTGATTGTCATTAACCAACACACCCCTGCCAGAGGGCAGAGGACAGCCCACAACTGTGGCCAACATCCCACTATGTCCCACCCCTGCATTCAGCAAGAGACTTAGAGGCTCAAGGCGTTTCCTCACTAGGACTGTTCCCTTGCTCCAACTCAAACCAAGAACTTGGTCCAGTTGAAAAAGTATTTCATGAGGAGATCCAGATTAGTTCCTTTAAATTCTTCACTGCATCTCCAATCAGATTATCACAGGATTAACAATGGAAGAGTATTAAAATCATCTGGATTTCCCAGTAGTTTGAAGCATATTCATAAGGTTCCTGTGGTATTTTTTTCTTCTCAAATATGACCTCTTTGTGGCCCTTGTTAAATTTTCTGTTGATCAGATTAGAATTTTAACTATGCAGAATTTCTTTACCACAGTACAGGCATTGTTTGTGGGTAGCTGGAGAACACCAGTAGAGGTGCTTGGACACTGGGTGGTTGGGATAAGTGCTAATAGCTCACAGGGCTGGATTTTGCCATGGTTTCTTTCAGAAACTGGAAACTTGCCAGTCACTCTAATTTTAGAATATAGCTATGAAAGCTGAGGCCTCTTATGGTCACACTCAGAAGCTGGCAAAATGCTTCAATAAATGTCTTTAAATAAAGACGACAAGCTCTCTAAGGGGGCTGGCAACCAGCAGAGATTCATATCACAACTGATAGCTTCTTTGATCTCTTCATCCACCTCTTAAAAAGACTAAAATATATACAGTGATATCAAGGATGAGTTCATGTTTGTCAGGAAGCACTTTTTTTTTTTTTTTAATAGTCCCTCAAAGTGGTTCTTTTTATTCTCAATATTATCCCAGAACTCTGTCCTGCTGCACTATTATTTAAATTACCTTAGTTGCTGCTTGGTTATAGTGAGAAAATTAAAATCTGGTGAAAAAGAAACTTGATTCAACTCCATCCCACCTACACATGAAATGGTTAAAAAGGAAAGAGCCAGAGCACACACTGATCCTATAGCTAAAGCCAAGAATAATTTTGTCTGTGACCTTCAGGACCCAATTCAGAGAGGCATAAAAATGGTGCCCCCGGAGAGCACAGACATCCTATGGATTTGTATGTGCTTTGGGTGGAATGCAGCCTGTGCCTAGGTTATTTTCTGTGCAAATTGAAGCAATCTCTTTTGAGAATAGGTGCATAATTTTCTGTGTGTCCTGCTCCTGTGGCCTTCTCATGTGTCTCTGCTCCCCTTCTTGCCCCCTCTGCGCTCCACCCACACAGTCTTCTATTCAATTTTCCACCTACAATCAGTGCAGCTCTTGGCCTAAGGCAGTTCAGTTCCTCGCCTCTGGAAAGTCACAGAAATGCCTTCTGAATATTTTGTTTGATGACAGACCCTCTCCAACAGGAAAGATTTGTTACGCAGCTCATTGCAGAGCACGTACTGAGCAGCTGCCCTGCTACACACCACCTCTCTCCTTCGCAGGGGTTCTCCTGTCCCCACTCCTGCCCTAGGAGAGCATCATGCTGCAGCACACATACTTGTGTGTTCTGCTGTGGTTCAAGCATCTCCATCCTCTCTGTGCTGAACTGCCCCAGGGCAGCCTGCAGGATTGCTCCATATTAGAGCTGTCCCCGAGGGTCTCCACAGTCACATCAGTGATTCTTTGAAGGGATGTGGATTTACTGTGGGTCAGCAGATGGAGGATTAGTTGAACTATTTAGCCTGCCTGAACGTCCCCTATTGCTGTCTACTCCTGCCTTCCTGGAGTTTAATCTACTGCAGAGAGTGTAAACCATATGTTTTGAAGTTGGTTTTGTGGTTTGTTTTTTCTTCTTCCTGTTTTGTGTCTGGAGATATACAGTAGGTAGAACAAAAATGCTAGGCACAATAAGCTCTCCTTTCAAAAATATGGTCTTAGGAACCCCTCTGGTTTTCTCAATTTTCTTTCTGTCCGTGCACCCTCCCACATTTCTAGTTTGTTTTGTGACAACTGGTACTCTTGGAGTACTTAGAAGCCATGAAGGTGGGTCCAATTTCTATTAGAATAAGCCAATTGCAGGTATGTGAAAAGCCAAATAGAATTACTTTATTGAAAGTCTTATCAGAAACTACTGTCGAATACAGTGTGCAATTAATTCTTTCCATAAAATAAAGCACATAATCATAATAAATACCTTCTAGCTGGCTCTACAGTCTTTACATTCTTCTGGTGAAAAGCTTGTTCAGTAATGATAGGATTTTCCCTGGTGCCTGTCACAAAAGTCAAGAGTAGAATATCTAAGTCTTAGTCTAGGCCTAGTGATTTATCCAATAGATCACTGCTTCTACTCATATGTAGAGAAGAGCCTCTAACATTTCATAACGTGCAAAAAGGGAAAAAAAGATACTTACATGTGTTTGTGATAAGTAAGAAGTGTTTAATTCTGTATCCAGGCCTTTGCATTTTATATAGGTGATATAAAATTTTGGCAGAGCTCCCACCTTCTCACTGCTCAAAAATCAAATAGAATTGTTGAGCAGCAACAAAAAAGCATTCCCCATGAAACTTGGATCTGTAGAGACTTTACAAATGGTAAGTGTGTGGTAGTGGAAAAATGGGCTGTAACTGCTGTGGACTTTCATTTTAGCATTACTTACATAAAACAGAAGCATATGCTTGTGTTGACCAAAATGAAAACTTTTTCTGCCAAACCTTTTGGCTCTTAACTTAAAAAGCACAGAATGATAGATGCTTCCTGTCTATGCTCAATGTGTTAAAGAGAAGGGAGAAAATATTATCTTAAAAAAAAAAAAGCTATAAAATTAATGGCAAAGGAAAAGTTAGGTCCAAGCAGTTGGGTACATTTCAGTTTTTAATCTGCAATGTGGTGCAAGCTTGTTATTCAAATGAGCCAAAACCAGCATGTTACCAACTGAAGCTGGATTGCAAGAAGTTTAACACATTTAAGTGTAGTTATGCTTTGAGACTTTGCACATTTGGCTGACTTGATTTACAGAATTATTTCACCTGGTACACCCTTCTTGTATAGATGAGGCCAAGAAAAGGAGATCATGAAAATTTAAGGAGGTGCTAGAGATGCAAGTCTCAAGTCACTTGTATTGACAGTAAGATGCACATTAGCACAGCTGATGAGTGCATACATCAAGTGACATCCTAGGAACTGGGTGCAGCTGAAGGTCTGTCTCACCCAATGCCCTGCCTCTGACACTGGCCAAGAGCAAATTCCAAGGGAATAGTAGGGGAGCTGAGGAAAGGCTGTTCCAGCCTGCAGCCACTGATCACTCAGGGACTCTGAACCAAGGGGATGTCTATGCAATCCCTGCAGTCTCCCTCCTGCTCCCTATCATTTTACAGTCTTCACAATACTGTGAGACAGAGATTCAGAGCCTGCCTATGAATTAGATGAAGAACCTCCTCCTTCTTTAAAAAAAAAACTTTGCCTCATATTAGCTGCATTAGATGCAGTGCTTGCATTGCAGACAGTAAAGAACTGATTGCTATCCACCCTCTCATGCCTCCCATGATTTATCAGATGTATATCTTATTTCAGGTGTCCTTTTTGAGACTGAGGAGACCTGGTTTGCTTACCCAGGCCTTAGGTGGATGCTGCTTCCCTTTTCTCCTTGTTCTTCCCTGCACCCTTCCCACTTCTACTTTAACCCTTTCAAGCAAAGAAGTGAGTGAAGGGCAGAAAGATAACCTCATGCAGTAGTCAGCCTTTGTGGGAATAAATGACAGAGACAGAAAATAGTTGCAAAGTAGTCACATGCTGATACCTTGGCAAAATAACAACAACAACAAAAACATGTAGAATGATCACACACTGCAAAGATGGACATAATGGAATGTCAAAGCATTTGAGGTAAAGTAACATTAAAGCACGCTTGAGTAATAGGCTGATACAATCTGTACATTGAAAAATGTGATTTTGATTAACTTTCTAAGAGCTAGTTTTTTAAACCAAACTAAACCAGATCTAGATATATTGGTCTGGCAGAAAACCAATACTAAAAATCCTCCAAACAAATCCCTTTACCTTTCAAGTTTAGTTTAATTTAAGTGAAGCAAGTATGACATTTATAAAATCTTAACACTTGCAAGATAATTTTTAAACCCTAAATGTATATTACTGTATGTAATAACCTCAGAGCCAGCAGTAAAGAATTTTAATCAAAGCAACTGAATAAGTAAAAGCAATTGCTTAGTAACTTTTTAAGCAAGATCTTTTAAAAACAAAATACACAGGTCTCAAACCAACAGATTCTAATCAAATATTTGTGCTGTTCCCCATTGCATGACATCGTATTAGTCAGTCTGCAAAGTGCTAACTAGATTTGGGATAATTATTGCTGGAGCAGCTCTTTCCCAGGAAGAAAATCTTGATTCTTACTGTGGTCATTGTTAAATTAAAAATGCAGATGCTTTCTCTGCAAAGCGTGGGACTGGATTTACATTTGCCGTTTAGGCACAGCTTTTTGTAAAGAAAACTTGGTAGACAGTTTGGGTGTCACACAGGCAGCAGATGTGTTTGTATTTGATACCAGGTCTGGCTAGACACATGTGGGTACAAGCCCAATGGGTGGATGGGCACACATTTTGTCATCCTTAGGTTCTTTTTTTTACCCAGTTATAATCCACTGCATATCTTCCTTTTGCAACTATCAAAAAGTATCCCTTTCCACTATCAAAAACTTCAAATCATGTGTACCACAGGCTGAGTCCAGAGAAGCTTCACTACACTGGGATTTTGTTTGGGTAGTCAAATACAATAGAAATTAACTCATCTTCTGCATTCTCAAGATAGCAGTAACTTCAAATAGGAAACAATTCCACAAATTAGGAATCAGCAAACCAGTATCTTGTAGTTGCTGATGATACCACCCTTTAAATTTTGATTTTAAAGTAACTTTGGTGGCTGTCTATTCTGTCAAAACCTATGTTTAATTTTTTTATTGCAACCCTGCTTATTTTCACAGCCTTTCTAGTCCTAATGTGTTAAATAAACATTTCTTGTCCAGCTACTGAAAAAACTAACATGTCAAATGATTTGCAGCTTTCCACCTGAACTGTTGCTTGTTAAATTGGGATTATATGCCTGCAGGCCCACACATGGTAAATGAGTCTTGTCTTGGATTGTCTACTGTGCTTCCAGGATTTCTCCAGCAGCAGCTGAGGCTTCCAAGAGTAGTCCAAGTAACACAAATAACTGCACAGTTAGCACTCTGGAGTGCAACTTAGCAGTTTAACTATTACCTTTATAAAATTAAAATATAAAAATTACAATTTTTTCACTGCCCATTTCTCACTCCTTCTCTCACGCTATGAAGTGGATGTGACCATCTCACTTCAGCGACTTAAATAGATGCAATTTCATCAATGAGGTTACTCATATGTACCAATACAATAGCAGTCCTTACGTTGTTGTCTCTGGTTGAGGTAAATGTGCAAGGAAATACAGAGTAAATACTGAAAATTTCCTGAAAAAATACAGGATTAATTATCGTCCAACCATGCTGTCATAGTGTATGGAAGAGATCTGCCTTAAGTCATTCAAATTGAATTGCAAATTAAGCCCAAGGGCCTGCCTTGGATTCCAAATAAATACCTAAACCTTTAGATCTGTAGATCAAGAAAGCTGTTGTCTTAAGTAGGTATGTCATAGGTGTTAGTGTAAAATATTATATTATTATTAAATGATCCAGTTCTGAACGATACTCACAAAAAAAAAAGTAGGATCAATCCTGCTCTAGTTCATCAGTGAAGCTGCTTCACAGAGCAAGCAACTCCTCCCCCTCTTCCCCCTCCAAGATTGTTGCTGCCATTTAAAGTTGATGGTTCTAACTAACTTCAAACAAGTTCTTGGTGACCTCAGTCTAATTTTGAAGCCCTAAACTCCCCGTTAGTTGCTGAATCAGCAGGGACTCTTATCTGCCTTGGGAGAAGGCTGAGTGGTGCAGCTGACACAACCCCAAGGCCACCACAATGGGCAGCCTATGTAGCGCGTGGAGAACACGGCGTGTGCTACCACTGGTATGTACAAAATGAAGAACTGCTGCATTCATCTTGGATGGTGAGGGTCAAACTGGACAGGCACAAGCCACTGGTGTATGGGAAATAGCTGAGAAGACACTTTCATATGTGCGGGAGGAGAAAAAAAGGGGCTTTTAATAGCACAATTTGCCTTTTCATAGTAACAAGCAGAAGCAAATAAAAAGGGTCTTTATATGGCCTAGTGCTCACAGCTGACACAAAATAGATATTGCCTTTGCTGGCATTGATTACGAGTCAGTGGTGACTTCTCTGGGGTGTGCTGTGGAGAGAGGAGTGAGTCTGTCTTGCACACTCTTCCTTAGGGAGAGCAGTATTCTCTTGCAGAAAGTAAATGAGAAAAGGACAATAAACAGTTCTTTTCCCAGTGCTGATGTAGGGAGCCAACAAAGGAAACACACCTGTTGAGTTCATTAAAAAAACTGGACTTGTTATTCTAAACTGTACAATTGGTTTAGGTTTCATGATGATGTTTGACTGTTCAGGATGTTGTTTCATCTTTTCCTGTTGGGTACCTGAGTCATTGTAGAATGTTCAGGTTATAGACTTAGAAGAAAAGTAACTAATTGCTGTAGTTGTATTCAGTTTCAAGTTTAAATTGAAGAGAACTCCAACAATATCTGTGAAATGTCTTATACAGCTTTATCTAAAACATACAAAGCTTTCATAGTTTTGGTATGCAAATAATGTCTCATATCTACACAACATCTGATTATAAAAACCTTAACATATCAATTATGGGACACATATTTATCAATTCAGTACTCCAGTTTGGTTTTCTATAGCCACTGGGAACTACAGAGGTGTCTGTAAGCCAAGACACCCATTCAACTCATTCAAAGCTATCCCCAGATCAGTCTGAGGTTCTTGGATCTCCACCCATCCCACAGCTCTTGGTCATCTTTCACTTCCCATTGAGCCTCTCTGTTTCCTGCAGCTGCCAGCCATCTGTGTGAGGAGTGAAGCTGTCTCTTATCAGAGTTTGGTCTCCAGTTTTCCCCACGCAAGGCAGGTTGCCCTTTGAGTTCTGGAGCGGAGCTCACTGCTTCCACAGCACATCCCAGCCAAGGAACAGTAATTCCACATCAGGAGTCCAGCTGGTCTCCCAAATGATATTGCACTGTATTACCACAAAGCCACAGGGCTGTTCAAAACACCCACCATCAGCCAACTCCATTCCCCTGCCAGAGATCAGAAAACAAGAACACACTCGGCCTTCTCTGCTCGGTGCTTCCAGCAATTCACCCGCCCAGTTCTGCTGGGGTCTGTCCACATCTGTTTTGCAGAACTCCTCTCACTGGCTTAATTGTACATGCTTACCAAGATCCCAGACAAACCACAAGGAACCACTTGTATAAAGCTAGCTAATGAAGAAAGGAGAAAAGAAAGACAAAGAAATATCAGCATTTTAACAATAATAGATGTTAAATCATCTTTTTTCTGTCATAGAAATAAATACACTACAAATTCTCTCTTAGCAGATGTTGGTAATTAGACACAAAAGTTTCCTTATTTTATTTTTTACTTTAAAAATCTGCAATCTTTGCTCTAAATCCCTGACTTGCCCTTAACAATGACTTTTTGGGACAAAAAGATGGATGTTAGAAAGAGCTTGGTTTTGGTGAGATCCAGGACAAACATACTGCCCCTTTAATAATCTATTTATTCTCTAATCATATCCATTAGGGAGACTGGCTACTTCCACTGATTGTTTTATTACTTACTCTAAACAATAGGCTTACCCATTTCATAAATCAGGTGAAACTTTAGAAGTCGTCATATGCAGGATATGGAGCTTTGTTGCTCCACTAAAGTGTGGGACAATGCTGCCCTGTGTTGGAAAAATCCAGTGTGGAAAAACTTTCCCTCCAGTTCTTCCATGTGCAGTGCTGCAGAAGGGCCCTGAGGGCTTCCCAAAGCTTTCCTGACAGAAAGCCACCAGAGACAGATGTCAGGATTCAGTCCACAACTGAGCACAGTAAATAACAATAGCTTTTATGTCTATAATGATCTCAGCTTGTCTACAAGAGTTGCTGTGGAGACCTGACCACTCTTCACTAGAGCAGCAGTGATCACAGCTATTGGAAAGGTTCAGCCAGGAGATAATTGTCAGAAGTGTTGGGGGGAAGGAAGAGACAGAGAAATGAATAGGAAAAAGATGGCTGAAGGCACACATTTCAGCTACTGAAAAAGGCAGGTTACAGCAAAAGCTTCAATTTCCTTTCAAATGATGTTATTTATAAAAGAGTGAAAGGCATCTTAAAATAAATGGAAGGTAAATACAAGCCTCAAAAACCATTTCCCTGCACAGTATGTGACTGGTCTGTGATACCCACCGTGGCACAAAGTCAGTCAGCTGCTGCAGCTTTCTTCATAGAGAGGCCAACAATGCTAAACCCACTGTCCTTCCTTGCATGTGGCAAACCTGGCATGTGATGATAGCAACAATTTCCATCTGCATTTCCCTCTGCCTGACATACATCTAGACTGCTGCATGCAATGGCACATGCAATCTCTCCTCCAAGTCTAAAATACAACTAAAACCAGAGCAGACTATTTCAGTCAGGATTATTTTAACTGCGACTGAACATAACAGAAGTACAACCACAATGCTGTCATTCAACCAACTTGGTGCTCATTGGTCTTAATTAAATTCCCGACTGTTCCCAGTCATAGAATTGCAGACTCATTTAAGATGGAAAAGGCCTTTAAGATCATAGAGTCCAACTGTTAACCTAGCACTACCAAGTCCACCACTAAACTACGTCCTTTAAGCAACACACCTAAACATACTAAATACCTCCAGGGATGGTGACTCCACCACTTTCCTAAGCAGCCTGTTCCGATGCTTAACCACCCTTTAGGTGAAGAAATTTTTCCTGATATTCGATCTAAAACCTTTCCTGGCACAACTTGAAGATGTTTCCTCTCATCCCATCACTTGCTTCTTGGAAAAAAGAGACTGACACCCACCTCACTACAACCTCCTTTCAGATGGCTGTAGAGAGGTCTCCTCTCAGTATCCTTTTGTCCAAACTGAACAACTCCAGTTCCCACAGCCACAATCTGTGTGCCTTGTGCTCTAGACCCTTCACTTCATTGTGAAGATGGACCCTTCATTTCTCCTCCAGACACATTCCAGCAGTATTTCTTGTAGAGGGGCTCAAAACTGAACATGTAATCCAAGGCACAGCCTCACCAGTGCTGAATGCAGGGGGACCATCACTTCCCCAGTCCTGCTGCCCGCAGTATTTTTGATACAATCCTACAGGGTAGCTACATCCCACAGCCAGAGCCCCATCTTACCACCAACACAGACCACAAAGAGGAAGCTTTGGACACCACATCACACCGCTGCCCTCATTTCTCACGAGGGTGCCAACTGCAGATGAATCACTTCAGCTCTGCTGGGGGACCCCCTCCCAGGGCTTTCTGTGGCAGAATCTGGAGCAGGGGAGCTGCAGATGTTTACCCATCTGACTGAGCTAGCTATTGCCTGTGCCTCAAGTTCCTGCAGGCCAGCAATTAAGGCAGAAATCTGGAAATCCACAGCAGTTAGCAGCTTCTGGTCATGGTGGTGATTGGATTAGAGGAGAGAGGGAAGGATACAACTCTGGCCGCTCTAGGGATTTAAAATTATTCCCCAGCCAAAGGAAAATGAGTGTGGTGGCTGTGGTTTTCTTTCTGTTAACATTATCTTACAGTTTCTGTCCTAAAAAAATTGGCATAGCTGGCAAATCCTGGGAGTGAAGCCCAAAACTGATTAAGCATGAAGCTTGAACTTTCTCTCACCCTTTGAAGTTCAGTTTTTCTTACTCAGTGTCAAGGTAGAGGGACAAAGAAAGGCAGGAATGTTTCTCCTGCATTTTCTTCATGTTTCATGTGAATCTCAGAAACCCTGGAACCTAAAAATTTTAAAATAAATATAGTCATCTTCCCATGAGAACAATTTTACATTTAAACACATCTCCAGGAAAGAGAATCTCACACATTAGAAAGTCAGATACAGAAATTTTCTCAAAATTTAATAAAACAGGCAAAATGACTTGGTCAGAAATAGGGTTTTGTTAAAGGTGAACTTTAGGAGCTGAAATTAATAGCCTGGATTAGAGTCTTTTGTTCCACAATACAACAAAACATAAGTGACAGAGGGTTTAACCTACATGCTGTTGGACAACAACATCACAGAGATGTTAAAGAAAATCTGTCATTCTGGAATGTGAATCAGATTTTTCCCTTTATTTTAGTTCAGCGGGCTTTACATTTTTTAAACAATAAGGACTGGCTAACAGACCTCTTGCTCATGTTTATATATGGTTGGAAGAATCATTTGGATTTCATTTGACCCTGGATATATCTAGCTGTGCCAAAGCTGTATACAACCTACTATGTACTAAATTAACTATACTGTTTTTTTGACATGACTACTCCATTTATATTTTTTTAGCAGAGTAAATGGTATAGGAATAATTTATTTGCAATTGTCTATTTAGTAAAGTGCAGTTTTTTTAAAAAAATTGTATCTTAACAATATGAAGAGAGATTTTCAAAAGCCACTAATACCGTATTCTGAAAAGCAATTTGGATACATGGCTTAAATCACTCATCAAAATATGAGAATTTCACCCTTTGTACTGTTTAAAGGCATTTGAAACCATTTTTCTAATTGCCCCTTCAAAATCCTCTACTAGCCAATCAAAGAAATTCAGAAACTTTAACCTTTTTCTGCTGCATGGTGTTTTGGAGGTAAGCAAATTCTGCTCTGTACTACAGTAGGCTGCAAGACATATTCAGTACTATATGCTGAAAAGCAGCTCAGCAGGAAGAATTACCTATTAAATCAGAAGTACTCTGCTCCTGATTAACACTGAAGAAGTGCCTCATTGTGATGTGAGAAGGCACTGAATTACTTACTAACACCTCCCAGATGCAGTGAAAGATTTGTGACTGCTTCCCTGAGCAAAGAGGTTGTAGGAGAGGACTGGATTTCAGCCCAGGATGGATGGGAGGGTTTGGGTTACTAAAGATGGGACCATCAAGGTGTGTTTAGAGTTGCTACAGGCAGCTGAGTGCAGTTAATTGTGGCATTCCTAGAGAGCTTTTAAGCTGAAAAACAAGTTTCAGAGAAGGTGTAGCACTAAAATTTGGGCTGATAAAAACTGGCAAGCTGAGATCCCTGCAACTGGAAAAAGGCAACTGAATTTGGGGTGAGTGGACAGTTCTTTACAGATCCCCCTACTGTAGTCCAGGGTAGGCAGGGGACACTGGCACGGACATGGAGTTGCTGCAGATCCTGGAAAACTTGTCAAGCTCTGCTTGGAGCAGTGATTAACAGTGGCACTAATCCACTGGCTTCTGAACATGGCAGAGTTTTAAGAAAACTTTAGGAAGGAATAAGAGTTGCCCAATTCACTCAATTTCTCACTGAGTCTACAAAAAGCTGCCAAGGACCAGGGCATTGTAGCTGTAAGTACTTCTGGACTTGATTGGAGTCATTGCTTTTATCTTGGGATTGGGGTCAGGACTGCTTTCAAGTGTGAACCAAAACTGTAACAGGATCCATGAGCTACATTCAAGAGTTTTGGAAACCACCTACCTATGCCCCAGCTGTGAGACTTGACAGAAGCAGGAGTCTGAGCTTCAGCCTGGAAGGTTCATACAAGAGTAGCTGTTACAAGCAGCAACAAATCCTTTGGACACCATTTGCAACCAGGAATACTTCTTCCTATTTACATCCTCACGTGGCAGGGGTCTCCCATGGAGTCCTGTCACTGAGCTGCCCTCAGATGAAATGGGACAGAATTCAGATGACACGGGCTCTTGGGTTTGTTTTTGCTGAATGTTAGAAAAGGGCCTTTTGTTATATTCAGGCCCAGTGTTTTCCTCTTACTGTCAAAAACATAAGTCCAACCTCACTAACCTGGTTAGACCAAGAAGCTGCTGAGTCTCTTCTGATCATGCCAACCTGAACACTAATCCTGAAATCAAAGCTACAGCTAGGTTAGCCATCCCTGTCAAACTCTGAACTAAGCATAGCTCCATCAATCCTGCTGGTGATGACACTAAGAGACACACTGATAACACTTAGATCTGGGCAGCAACACTCGAGTCAGTGATTCATATCCCCTGATTCCTCACCTTGCCCCCTCCTGAGGTGTTTCTGTGCATCCCCTCCCTATGCTTCACCAGCAGACCCCCTCACACCAAAAGCTAAGGATGACTTACCAGCTCCCATGGAAAACACATTCAAAATACTCTAATATGCCCTTTCAAATCCCACAATAATATGGACTCAGCTATCATGTCAGCTTGACTTCTAGCCCTTCAAAATATTTTACCCTTTAAATTAAGTGTGCCCAGCTGAAATGAAGGCACTATGTACAAGAAGCCAACCAGCACCACGTTGAGCTTTAGATCAAAAAGCTCTTTTCAAACTCAAGATTAATGCCAATGCCATAACCTTTCCTAAGCTGACATGGTAACCTAACCTGAAATCTAACCCAAGTCCTTACTGCAATGCATCAAAGAATATCAGATGCTATTTTTCATTTTTTGATTCTGGGTATAGCATACCGTGACTGTAATAAACTTGGTGTGTTTGCGAATTATTAACTCTCAGTCATTATTTAGTATTAAATCATCAACCTTTCCAAAATTTATATTCTTAACCCCAGTAAATAACTTTGAAAAGGTACTTTTTGATGCTAAAGAATTCGTGTGAATCCATCCCTGACCATCTCAAAGTTTGTTGAAGACAGAGTGCATGCATCTTCCAGCCCGCCTGAAAGAACACTGAACATGATGGACAGAGTTGGCCTGGCAGAAGATAGTGCAATGAAGATTAAAAAGACAGCATTAATCAACTGCCCCTCCAAGTGTTCCAGAGAAATTATGACTGAACTTTGGAGAGAACACTGTCATGTGGAAATACTATTAAAATGAGAATGACAGTAATGAAGTGGATGGAAGTATCCTTTTTTCTTTGATGAAAACTATACACTGATAAAATACCAGGGAGATGAACATCTGCATCTCACTTTCTGAAGTGAATGAGTGAAAATGAGTAAACCTGAAAGAAGCTCAATTTATCAGAAGATACGAAATAGCTTACAAAAATTACTTCACATTACACACATCCATAGAAACCCTAATTCCTGCAGTTTTATAGTATCAAGCATGGGTAATTTTTGAAGGCAATATAGTTAGTTACAGAGTTAGGACTTTGGGTCTATAAGCTGAAGCTTGCAATAAACTGACCTGCTATGACTCACTATTTAATATATTCATATAAACATTTTTAAAAAAATTTTCTTATTCTCTCCACATAACAGCAAATTTTCAGACTACGTATCTTTACTCAAGTTTGTGTATCTTGAGTTAGAGAGACTGGCAAAGTTCCGGAGTGAATTTACAAAACTCCCCAAGATTCTCACCAACTGAAGTAATCCCTGTGATGAGGGAAGAGGCACCAGAAACTATCTTCTGACATTGTGAAATGAGGTCCATTCTGCACTGCCTTCCAGATTCTTTGCATTTCTCCAGTGGAAAGCACACGGGTATACTCAACTACAACATTTTCCAGGTTGACTGGAGATCCCAGCTGACAGAGAATCTGTGCAGTTCATTCCCATTCAGCTTCTCCTTAAGATATTTGACAACTCTGACAGGCTGATTTAGAACTGTGTTGTTACAAAAGGAAATTTTCACCGATCAGTGATATATATATGAACAGCCAAGCTCTCCAATTTCAAGCTTTACCCCAAAGTGTCCAAGCTGCTGACAAGTCAGTTTGAAACACTATAGCCATGAAGAAAAACTAAGACCTTTTATTATTTAAATATAAAGTTAATATTGAAAAAACAGAGGGAATAAGAGGAATTACACATAATGATGAAAAGATCCTGGAAACCTCACTGTCTTCTTCTACATTCTTCATAATCTAGAAACGTGGCACCATGGTCTGGCTAACAGCAGCTGAGTGCCAAGACAGAGCATGTGTGTTCTTTCCCTATCAGATTAACAGAATCAGCTTAATAAAAATTGAGGATCAAAGAACTTCAGATGAAATAAAAAAGAACAAAGAAATTCTCACTATCAGCCAAGTCACACAGATGCATTACATGAAATATATAAGCAACCAAAAAAGACAAAAAAAATGTTTGCATTAACCCAACTGCGGTCAGTTTATAAAGCCAGTTAAGAAAACTTGATTGGTTTATGATGGTTTATTGTGCAAGTAATAATTCATATTAAAAGTCTTTGATTTGTAAAATTAAGTTTGAAAAGCTGTAGAAATATTAAGTAGCTTTAAGAGTAAATTAGTTTGTGGGAAAATAATAAAAAAAAAAAGGTTATTATCTTAACTTACCAAACAATCCCAAGTTCCTAAAAGAGGAAACTATAGATATTTGTTACACAAATATTAGTAGTTACACAGTGAAATACTGTCTATCAACTTATTGCTTACCTTACTGGAGAGTGCAGCATAAAAATTAAAGTGTCACGGGGCACTCCGTGATGAATCTTTTGTTCTCTTCACTAAAAAAAGGCTGTAGAGAAGATAACCTCAATCAAAAGTGGAATCCTTACAACAGAAGATTCATAAAAGGTATTGCAACAATGCCTCCATAGATGTGGCATCAGCTAGCAGTTCCAGTGTGTACAGGCAAAGCATCTGTGCAGATCATGAAATTCAACCTGTGCTTTCAAGCAAGTGATATAAATGTGAGTTTGTCCCAAATGCAGATTTTCTCCAAATTTATGTTCTCAAAATAAGATGTATTTTTCTCTCTGGAAACACCTTCAAGATAGTGCTTATGCCCCCTTGCTAGGAACAAACTGAACAGAGTGAACACTCACACTGAATGAAGACCTCATACAACTGAGGCAACAAGTTATTCACGATTATTAATATATGAGGTCTATGAAAGTGAATAATTAAAGATATATTTCTGCCTTTGAACAAGATTATCAGACTGAAGGGTCTATTACTCTTGCAAGTCTCTATAGAAACAAGACTGGAGGAAAGTCCAATGTAAATCAGTGCTCCTAGCTGTCTATATCAAAATCAGTCACAAAATACCTCAACAACACAAAATACCTCCTCCTGATGCAATATGACCAAATTTCCTCTTGAGAGTCACCTAAAGTATTATTCAAAGTTTTATATTTAACTTCTTGGTCTCAATCACACAGAGCACCAAGCCACTAACTTCTCATACTCCACTGCAACATTAGTCCATCTTCTTCAGTTAGTAAGTAAACACAGAGAAATATCATAGGCAAGATTCAAAAAACAAAAGACTTGGCTTCCAAATCCACAGTTAGTTTTTAAAGTTATTTCAATTAGGGGTTTCTATATACCAAACATTTTGTTTTGTTTTGTTTGCTAAATAGTTTACACTGTTACTGTGGAATAGCATGAAACTGACTCTGTACCCTCTTTATTTACAGGAAATAAAAGCTGACTGGGAATGAACCTGACAAAGCAGCATGTGTGGCCAAGACCAGAGTTGAGACCAAGCATCAAGGCTTCTTTGGATAGAGTATGCATTAGCAGAACATCATTTGCAGATGTTCTTTATCCAGTTGGATTCCCTGGCTTTTTGCTATCTCTGCTCACACAAGCATTGGCCAAAACAAACAAGTTGTCTTTCCTCAGCAAAGTGCATTTGATGGTGCTGCACAATGGGAGGCCTCCAAAGCAATGGTTCTCAGCATTCCAGCTGATTAGCTCTTCTAACTGGCTCTGTCTCCTCCCATCCCAGGGTCTTCCCACAATAAAACTAGTTAGGAAAAGTCACATAAAATGCACCATCAAGGAAGTACCAGGGAGATGATGTGAAAGTAACATTGCCTTTCAAGTTACATTCCTAGCATAGAAGACCAAGAGCTTATTTCCTCTTGGCAGATGCAGAATGTAAACAATCTTTCTTGGTCATTTTGCAGCTTGATCATTTGTTTTTATGTTTTATATCCTGTCTCATCAGTAGCAAGTATCAGGATGGAAAGCACAAGAACAAACAAGTTGGGCTGTGCTGGTGCTCCTCAAAGTATGAAAACGTTGCAGAGACAGCCTGTTTCACCTTGCTCCCAGGTTCACCTAAACAAGTCACCTGAATTAGAATCAGAAAGACAAGTCCTGTTGAGAATTTTTTTACACTATATTTATTTATTGATATATATAAATATATATCCTTCTAGAGATTAAGCAGAAACTACTGATCAAAGATTTTGTTACCACAGGATCCCAATATATTTGCAATGAAGCGCAATGCTTCATCTTCCTTCTTATGATAGTTTGTAACTCTCACCCTTTTTTACAGCCTGTGTGGTGGTAAGAGGTACAGATGGTCTCAAGATCCTTTTAGTATTCTACATCTATTGCACAGGTATCTATATTCACAGAGACCTGGAGTTGTTTACCAATGCAATTACCTCTATTTCTCTGTCCTTACAAAGAGGCAATTCGAGTTGTAAACTCTGCTTTTAAAGGGCTGCAGCTAGAAGAAAAAGCCAATGCTTTAGATGAACTGCAGTCTCCAGTATTTGCAGTGAAATTATCTGAGATAATTACAAGGTGGCCCAAGTGTTGGGTAATGTTTAATATAGCTCTAGAACCCTGACCCACAGTAGCTGCCTCCTCGATTAAAGCTCCTTTGGGTATCTGAGGGCACCTGTCTTTTTCAATGACATATAAAAGCCTTCAACTTCAGAATGGGCTCTGTTAAAGCAAACATACTTGTCTGGTACAGTGGAAGAAAAGGAATTGCTATTAATCAACTGTGAAAAGGCTGAGACACTTTATTTGACTCTCTACAGTCCTTCATGCAAAATAAGTACATGTTGTCAAAAAACATTGCAGCCAGGAAAGCTCAATTCTAAATAAGAACTGTAGTGAATTACAGTAAGCATTTATATATGAAATATCTTCAATGATAAACCACATTATTTTTGAACTTGAGAAAGCAAGATACATGTTAGATGCAATATTACATGAGCGATGCAGCTGATTCCTATGAAACCTAAACCAAATTTACCTATAGAAATCTCCAGAGAGCAACACTTCCTGTGATGACATCTCCATGTCTTCCTCCTCTTTGAATCAATTCCCTTTACACAGGTTACATTTGCCAATGAGATTCACATGTGAAAGTAGCTGTCAGTTACAGGACAGCTATTGAAACTACTGTTTATTTTGGATAGCAGTTATTTCACAGAACCAAGTCTTTGTTACACGCATTAGTAATAAGGTATAATGATTGCATATGACCTTGGTATAAGGCATTAAGAGTTTGCATTTTTAATTTCCTGTACCTATCTTGTATTTTTCACTTTGTGATTTGGAAAGCAGACACACTTAAATATTGAATGACCTGGCATGAAAAGTGAATCAAACACAGCAATATCTAACTTTCAGGAAGAATGAACAGATTCACGGACTTTTAAAAAACTAATTCAATGTAGGGTGTTTGAAATATGTTTGCAGTCCTGTTTAAATAACTAAAATGCAACTACTAGTCTATAAAATCCCTTCCCCACTAGACTGATCTCATTCCAATTTTCCTCATTTTCAGCATGCAGACAAGCAGCAAGGATTAAGAAAGGGTTGGAAAAAGCCCTCATTAAGCAGAAATGGGTATTTAGAAACCAAAGTGTCAGACCAAAATCACAGAGCTGCTTTCCATACTTACGAATTCAGTTCATGCAGCTTGGTAACTGTGAAGTGAGTGCTTGACACAAAAGAAAAAAAAAAGGCCGGGGGGGGGGAGAGTTAAATCCTTTCTCTACTTGAGTTTCTAGGCTTGGGAGTTGGCATGACAACTGTAAGCAAGTAGTCTAGTCAGGCACTGACTGAGAGTAAGAAGCTGAAGAACACCAACTGAAACATAAAAACGAGGAATACAGAAGGGAGTTAGGATAAGTAATGATAAAGTGTGGACATCACAGAGCTTTAGAGGTGTGGGCGCTATCATGAACAGTGAGTAACTACTATGTCCCTGCATAGCAGTAGGCAGAGTATCATATAGCTGAGGTGGTGACTGGCTGTTTCTCCAGCAAATAAAAAGATTGTGCTACTCTAGGCAAAACTCCAGCTCTGCTGTGTGCCAACAGAAATAGCTGATCAGGCTGCACAAGAGCAGTTTCAGAGTGAACTGCAAGCAGCGATACGTAAAGTACTTACTAACCTTCCTTTACTGTAGAAGCAAGTTTCATTTCCTGAAAAAGAGTATTTATACCTAAATTAAAGAGAAGAAATAAGAAGGATGTCAAAAAAGAGTATCTAACATTTTTATGGATAACTCTTAATCATATTAAGGGAAAGGAAAAGAGAGAAAAAGGGGGAGAGTTTGTAAATAAGAAGAGATGTTAATGAATGTGGTAGGATAGGTTATTCTACACCTTCCTTTACAATTTTTTTTTTTAGTTTGTTATTATTACCTCAATATTTTGATACAATAGATTCTCTTCTGTCTCCAACAATAACCCTACTCCACAACACTACACATAGCCTTGGACTGGCCTCAGAAACCGTTTCCTTATATACTGGCATCACTGTCACAACTGAGGACAATTAAGGCCAGATTAGCCCACAGCAGAAGTTTTAAGTCCCATATTTCCTTATCCAAGTACAGTTTAAAAAATGTCCTAATTCTAATAAACTATTTAAATTGAATTATTATCTCAAGTTGTCTGCACACAATTACAATCTTATTCCTTGTGGGTTTTTATTATTTCAGAAAGTTGGTCACTATTGTTGCGTTTGTCAATTTAGTAAAGTCAGCATATTTTTATTCTACTTTTTAAAATACATCTATTTTAAACACAAACATAGCACTGGACTTAATGAGTATTTTATTTTCTATCCCACAAAGGTCTGTTACTTTTATCTCCTGCCAGAAGCACACTTTTAAAACAGGAGCAAGACCAGAGACACTCTCTCACTTTTATTAAGCAAGAGAGGGTGAACTGACTCCACTGCCCCTAGCACTTCTTATTTGAGATCCCTAAAACTGAAGGAAGACAGTCTTATCCACACTCCAAATCTTCCTTCCAAGTATCCCATTTTGTGTTTATTCTGCTGGTGGACTTGACAACCCTGAAATGGGAAAAACATGAATTTACATTGAGATGGGTAATTTTGAAAGTTTCTCATGTTACAAGACAAAAAAGGCTACAGCTTTTATGCACAACTGGCAACCAGTGAGAATTCTTTCATTCTTTCTCTTTGAGCTATTTACTTCCTCACCTATTAGTACAATTAATCCTTTGAGAAGTAATATTTGTATTTACTAATTTTAACTTACAAATTTCTAAATTGATTGTGTTCACAATTAATGATGGCGTAACATAAAATGGAATTGTTTGGTTTTAGTAGGAGTGGAGAAGAATCATCTCTCAAAGGCGTAACAGTTCTTTAACACATGAATTATATTTCATGTGATACTTCAAGTATTAAAATAACAAGCAGAGACCACAGAAAAAAATTTTACTTATCTAAAGTAAAGCTGGAAAGGACAACCCTGAAACACAAAGCTGTTCTTAACAGAGACATCATTGCAGAAGACAGGAGGGAGCTCCCTCCTTTTAATATCGAAGGGAGTACTCAGAAAAAAAAATCACCTTACAATTTTTAACACTGCTTAATCTTGTATTAGGAACTTCAATAATGGGCTTAAACAATTCTATCATTATATATGGTCTAAATATATGGCATATGCTATCACTATAATTCATGATGAATGTTAAACTCTGCATTGTGGCTACTTATATAAGGTGAAGTCCTTAGTAAGTCTTAATGACTGACCTGCTTCAGATCCACATTTGTTCTACAGAATGAACAAAACAGACGTACTGAAAAGTTACAGCTATCTTTTCTGCATCTTTCCTATTATATTTCAACTTCTGAACATGATAAAACTGCCATTGTAAAAAAAAAGATGTTTTGTTGGACACATTTCATTATTATGGTAATTTGATCTCATACATAATTCAATCTCTCCAGGTTTTAGAAGACTTAAAATGTCTACTGGAAGGACTGAGAAAATAAGTAACATGCTGATGGACCAACACTTTACCTGGGGTAAGGAAAAGCCAGTAACACTATAATAAATACAGACAATGGAAGATCTGGCCCAAAATACAGGAAACACTCAGCTTACCAGAGGAGTCTCTGAGGCACAGAAATTGATACAGGTAAACATTCTGTGTTTACCACTCTTTTCCTTAAGAAAAGTACATGTATGTTATACCCCAGACACAAGTGTATTGTGTCATTAAAGATTCCAGTTAAATGAGTATTTTTTTTAGGATCAGTCTCCATAATTTCAGGATGGAGAGCACTGGTTTGTGTTAAGCAAGCATCCTGATGGTATTAGTGTTACCTTGAATTTTTTTTTTCTCTTTTTCCTGTTGGTATTTCCACTACTCCTATTTGTTGCATTACTTAATAATAAATCCAAGCACACAGAATTTAGCTTGCACAGACGTAGTAACAAAAGCCTGCGCAGATACCTACAATTTTAGGTATCTAGAACCTACCCTCTTCTCACATGGCATTTAACTTGTCACTGTAATATAGAATTGTTTATGAAAGAATAAGGACAATCAAATAGGGCATCTACAGTAATACACAATGGGTCAGAATGACTGAATTCCTCAAAAAGGAATCAACAAGATTCTTTTCCTATGTCTGAAGTTCTTCCTATTCCCTTGCCCTGCCTCTGAAACCAACTTTCTGAACCTATTTTGATTAAGGATGAGATACGTGTAACTTGATATGTTTGCACAGATCCTATAGATTGCTGTTAACAAGCAGTCCATCACAAATGTGGCTTCTATTAAGTTTTATTACTTTCAGGATTTAATTTGGGCACAGGCTTGTTTTCCCAGTTTTGTGTAGAAACACTACCTATCATGTTAAACAAAAGGAGTGGGGTGAGGAGTGGAGAGTAATACTTAAAACTACACTGGAAGAACAATGCTGATCTAGAGACATAAATATCACAGCATTAATCTAAAATGGTTCCCTTTCTGACACTTAATTTTACAAGAACTAATAGAACAAGACTTGGCAAAAGTTCTCTCAAGACCCTATGACATGTTATTCTATAAATATTACACAAAGCTACAGAAATAAAAACTATATTGTATATTACTATAGAAGCTTCTAATCTAAATCAAATGTGCTACATGTGAAATATGTAAGAATTCTTACCAGAAAAAACACGTGGATTAGAATATAACTCGACATCTACTGTCGAAGTAACTTCAGACTTCCCAGAAGATTGTGACTTTCAAGCATCAGTTTTCATGGTGACACCTGGGAGCAGGTGAGAATTATTATTCACAATCTGATATGGAGAGGTAAAATACTTAATATTTATATTAAAAATGCATGAAGAAGAATAAGGAACTGTCATAGTTCATAGGAATATTAAGAGTAATACAATTCTAAAAGTTAAAGTTTTAGCTACTAAGAAATCCCAGAATTTAGGTTGCCATCAAACCTTGTCAGCATCTATGTACATCTATATCAACATGTATTCTGACACTGAGTATTTGCATAATTGTTTATGAATGAGTAGGGATCTTGGGATAGTGGCATGGAAACTCAGAGGCTTGAGGAGGTTGCTATCATGAGAGAGAAATTGTACAAGAGACAAGAACCACAAGGGTTACAGAGAAAACACACTTCCTCAGTTCAAACACTAAAATGCTGCTACAGAGAGGTAGATTCCATCTTCATCTCTATCACAGATCAACCTACAATCCCCACAACTTTGGAGTCCTTTATTTCATCCCTGTGTAATTTGAAACATCTGGGAAGTCAGCTTTGCAAAAGACGTGACCTCTAAATTAAAGGTGCAAGTTTAGTTAGCAGATGCTGTATCTGAAATATTTAAATACTACATAAATTTTGATGGCTATAAAACAGGTGACAAGCCTCTCAAATTAGACAGTCAAAAATTACCAAGTGCTGTTAACAATCCCAAAGATAACAGTAATACTTCTGTCTCACCAGCATGTTTTTAAGCTAAGACTTCTCACTTAGAGTGGTGAAAGCAACAGACGTGGACATTACATCAGCCTATACATCCTCTCCTACTACCAAAACTGCTGTAACACTCATCATCCTTGCTGCCCTCACTGTCTACATTCTGCCTTTCACCAGATCATTTTTGGGATAATTAAATACTTTTTTCCTCAGGCTATTTAATTGTCAGTTTAATGTTGAACTCTGACCTTACCCTCCAGTATCTGCTGCTCCTCCTCTGCGTAGCACCGCTGGCAAACAAACGAGTGCATTGTATTCCATCATCCAGATTTTTAGTGACAGATAATAATGCACAGCAGACATGGGTAAGTCCTTGCAGAACCAAAGCTGATAAACCTGACAGCTTCTAAAGTGATTACCAATGCAGGTCAGGTGCAAGTTTTCCAGCCTTTTTTCAGCCCCGTCTTACACTATTATTATCTAGCCTACATGTTCTTAGACACTGAGAATATAAGAATAACTTAGTGTTTATGTTAGGTGTCTTTACAACTCTTTCTTCTACACATCAAGCTATGTGTCATACTAAGCCTCTCTTTTGTTCACGATGCTGGACAGTATCAATTACTCTTCTTTGGAGGTAACTGGAACATAGTCATTTTAGGTAATTTGTAACCCAATACTATGAACTATCATGGAATACTACAAATAAATCAGCTATTTTAAACAAGTCTCAGCTACAGCATGAGCAACAGCTTTGATCCCATATCACGTTTCATCATGTGGTATTAAGTACAGCCTAATCAAAATGAAAATATTTATAAAAATAAAAGAATGCAAGGGTTACAATGCTTTTGCTTCTACTTCATTTTTCTAGGTCCTCTCATTGTAATTAGTAAATGTTTTGAAAAAATCTATGAACACTTTATCAAGGTACTAATACAAATGAAGTGGTTGCACAAAGCCATTCTCAAGAAGAGATTAAAAATATTTATTTCTCTGCTTCAAAGGCTCACTGTCTGCAGTGCTTAGGGGAAGACAAAATGTTTATGTCTACTCCCCTGAATACACATATACCCACAGGTCAATTTATATAGAAATGCACAGTGCTTAAGACTGAAGGATTGCCTAATGCTGCCCATTTTCAATAAAAATTATTACTCTTGTATCACCACATATAGCAAAAATGTGGTATTAAGAAGTAGTGATAAAATTTTACAGATTCTTAAATTAAATATACAGGTGTCATTGTTTACATAAGACCATAAATGTTCAAGTAAGTGAAGAGGGTTGAATGAAATGGCCCTAAGTCATTTCAAACCAAGCATAATTTCAAGCATGTGAAACTCTCCTCAGGCAATAAAGACTTTATCTGGAATTGGGTGTAGATTTCTATCACTCATATCCAGGGAAGAGTAATTAAAACAGAGATAAGACACATTGGCATCTGCAGGGGAATTGAGACTCTGTCTGTTTATGGCAGCTTAAACCACCTTAGACTGTTTATCACAGCAAAACAGACTGAAGAAATAGGACTGGGCTCTTTGTAAGTATCAGAATACCACATAACAAAAGATAAGTAGAAGTTTTTTACATTGAAGGATAATTAGATCCCCAAGAAAAAAATGGATACTTAACAGGAAGAAGTTATGCCAGAAACTGGAAGATTGCCTATTACAGAAAGAATGTCCTCAAAGATGCTTCCAGTATCAGCAAAAGGAGCAAAAAAACCTGAAGTAATTTCTCAAAAGGACGTGAATGGACTGATGAGCCATGCTTTGATAGCAGATGACTAAACCTGGTGACTCAGTCAGTCTTTCTGATCACAACTTAGTCATGTGCTTCAATGTTTTCTTGAAAACTGTCTAGGACTTGAGGCCAGTTCTTTGGCTGAAAGCACCTCAATACATGGCTCCCGTCATGTCATCAGTATGCTGAGTCACTCCAGCTCAGGGTCTAGCACGTAGCTGTCAATTATTTAAGCCTCACGGACACTAGTTATGAAACTGGAGTTGGAAGCACGTGTTGATGAAGTGTGTGGATGGCAATATTTTGATACAAGTGGAAGGCAAGCTGAGAAGGTTCCCTGTTAGAGCTGCTTCCAAGAACATATGAGAACCAATTTGGGATGTCGAAGTTGAAGGGAACCTTATCTGCAATGGCCATAATATTGCGGAGTTTAAAACGTTGATTCAAGTGAGCAAAACAAATCACAAGTATTACAAACCTGACTTTCAAGAAAGCAGATCTTGCCTTGTTCAGGGACCTGCTTGGCAGGACCTATGGGATACTGCCATGAAGGACACAGGGATCCAGAAAAACTGGATTATTTTCAAGGACAACCTCTTCAAAGCACAAAGATGGTCCTTTCTGACAGTTAGGAAGCCAAACAAGTATGGCAGAAGACCACAGAAGACAGACAGAAAAACAAACTACCAGGGGAAAGAGAAACATCACCTGAGCATGTAGAGATGCAGACAGAAAAACTAAAGTTCATCTGAAGCCAAAACTAGCTAGAGATGCAAAAACTAAAAGTGAGAAAGTCCTCGATACCAGCAGGAAAAAAAAAAAGAACAAGAAAAAAAAAACCTAAAGAAGAGGTGACATCAGTGCTTATTAGGGCAGGTGACCTAGTGATAAAGGAAAAGTCTGAGGTACAGAAAGCCTTAGCATCCCCACTTTTATGACCATATTTTTCCTTAGGCTTCCCAGCTCCTTCACCTTAGTAACAGTCTGGGAGAGCAAAGCATTATCCACAACTAACGATCACATCAGGAACCTCTAAACCTAACTGGACATATAAAAGTCCCAGGGACCAGACAGGCTGCAACCAAGTTGGCTGATTTCACTGCAAGGCTGCACTTTACTTGTTTAAAAGATCACAGGAATTGGGCTGGTTCCTGATGACTGGAAAAGGGCCATCTTCACAGAGGGCAATGAGAATCCAAACCACTACAGGCCACCCAGCCTTGCCTCTGGTCCCAAGAGGATTACAGATGTAATTTCTGAGCACATAAAGGACAAAAAAGGTGACTGAAAACAATCCATATGGATTCACTAAGGATAATCTGGGCCTAACCAACCTTTAGTGATAAGTTTGACTTTAGCAAAGTCTTCAAAAGTCTCCTGAAATATCACTGTAGCAAAATCAACATAGACTAGATGAGTGAATGACAAAGTGGAACAGAAAATCAGTTGGTCTCTGACACATTGGATTGTGATCAGTGATAGAAAAGTAAACTGGCAGCCACTTACTATGGGCAACCCCCAAGAGTGGGTCTCTACCCACTCTTTAACAACTTCTAATGTTCCTGCATACACTTAACAAGCTGCACAATGGGACAGAGTGCACACTGCAGCCTCACGGGTGATAACACACAGGGAAGCACCCAATATGTTGGAGGACAAGAATTCTCCTCAGAGGGACCTCAACTGGCTGGAGAAAAGAGACAATTGAAATCTGATGAAATGGAACGAAGGCAAATGCCAAGTCCCACAGATGGCACAGTATAACTGCACTGCAGTCTGGCTAAAGAGCAGATTTGCTGTAACTTACAGGGGGGTTCTTACATATAACAAAAGGAACACGAGTTAGCAGTGCACCCTTCCAGCAAAGGCCAACTGCATACTGGGATGGAGTAGGAAGGATGTAGCCAGGATGTCAAAGTGGCTGCTCTCCTTTACCAAGCACTTGTGATCATGTGGAAGTTGACAGAGCCATGAGCAAGCAAATCCAGTTGGGAGGCTGGACTAGAAACCACTGAGTGATCTCTTCTAACAGGATACAGGTCAGTGGTGTCAAACTGTGTGTTTTTTCGATTTTTCTGCATATCTATCAGAACATGTTTTCCAAATTAGTAACAGAATCCTGGTCCAAGTGGTATTTTGTTTGAGAGGTTTTTTTGCTCCACACGCTCTGAATTACAGGATGATAGGAATAGAAAAGAGCATCTATCACAGACATGGCAAGGGAGTATTATGCATTATGAAAAGAGATCGCTGTAAGTACACACAACCTTTTATGGAGAAAGAGGAGAAAACATTTGCAAGAACACTTGCCTGATCTGTTACCCAGTTATGGAAAAACTGGTGTAACAATACTGCAAAGATTCACTGTGTTAACAGAAAAATCGTGCAAAAGAATTGCAGACACAGCAACAGCTCTCTGGCTCTGCATAAGTAAAATAAGCAGTTGTTTTACATAAACTACACCACTCTTATCCTGACACATGTAAGGTTCTCTCCTTTCTTACTGTCATAGATGCTGAACAACACAAGAAGTATGTACTTTTCTTAAAGACCTTCTCCCTCAGGAAATAAGTGTTAGATACAGCAAAATACAGCAGCTAAGTAATTGGTTAGAGCTTTTCAAGTATGATTGAGCCAATCTAATGGATGAAAGCTAATTTTCCAGTGATTCATACTGGAAAAGATCACTATAAGAATAAAGTACGAACTCAAATAACTAACCCTCCACTTAATGTTACAAAATACTAATATAGAAACAATATCCATTGCATGAGTTGGGTTTAATTGTACAGACTGAGGTAGCTGACTTTCACTTGCAGACAGAACATGTGAATACATCGCTACCTGCGGATACATCTACAATTCCTTTCACACAGTCCACACAGGGAAATGCAAAAAACACATTGGAAATTGATTTGGCAGTAAACTAATATGCACAAAGGAACCAACTGCTATGGCCAACATGAAGCCCAGGAACTGCCTGCCCAGAGAAAGTCTAAGAGGCATGACCTACACTATGTGAAATTCAGTTTGGAGTTTCATTGTTTGACAGACCATACAGACAATGGTAAAAGCATTTCTAGACTAGCACTGTATGTAAAAAAACCCCCACAAATACTTTACTCAGATGTTTAATTCTGAAGAGATTGAAAGATATTTGCAACCAGTAGAGCCTTGGAGGCCACAGACCTCTCTAGATGATGGGACCAGAGATCTATTAAACATCTGGAAGCTTTTGTGCCATCAAGCAGTACAGGCATCTAGTATTAACTGCTGGCTTGGGAGTCACGCTTTTCTCCTGAAGAACTGGATGTGGCAAGCAACATTTCATTACAAATGAACACAAACCATAATACTGGGAAAAATTTTATTTAAAATGTTAATTACTAGAGTAAATGCAACCAACAGAAATTATACAACACAGGTGAACTGTTTGTGCAACGTCAAAGGAAAAAAAATAAGGACACCTGGTGCTAGAATTCCCACATTTTCATATGCTATGGTACTTGTATTATCAGCACTGATACACAGAATAGCCCTGAAAATGATGAACACTTAGAAGATGCTTCATCACACGAGCTGCAGGAGCCACTCACAAAAAAACTGATGGTGTACAAACAGTTTTGTTAATATTTTGCAGTGACCTACAATATTTACATCTCTTTAAAAAGCAAAGATATTCACAGAAGTATAAATTAATACAGTGACACCTCATCAGCTAGAAAAAAGGAATGGTGTAGTGTCTTTCTGGTTTTCTTTGTTTACTAGGGGGGAACTTAGCATGACCCATGGAGTGATGATGTATACCACAGCTTCCAATGACAGTGTAAGTCAAATAACTCTACATTGAGTTTTTATACTGTAACCAACTAAACACGTTGATACCAACGTACAGAAGCCTCTTCTCTTTGTTTTAAACAAATTCTGACACTGAACTTTAACGTTTCTATGAAGCCAGCTGGCTCAGTGGGAAATAAAGTTGGAAGTTAAGACTTCTGGAAACATTTCATACAAATTCATATGAAAACAGCTGTGATGTACAGTAGGCAGAACAACTGTGCAGAATACTAACAAATTTCTTTTCAAAATAAAGCTCTTGTTCCACATAACTGGTTACCATTCCTGGTAACTATATAAAGCTATGAAATATCAGCCCTTAGACTTACCAGTTCAGCACCACTTCTCTTATTCTGGAATCAAGAAAGAGTAATCTTGTTTAATGGAAGTTTCTCTTGGGGATATTGCTACAGTCCTATTATATGCAGGGATAGATTACACTAAGCATGCCACTTCTTTCACTCCATTTTGCATTCTGCCTACAAGTAAGGCAGAATTCTGCCCACCATTTTCACCAACCAGTTCTCTGAGAAGTGCCTAGATAACATCTCTTGAAAAAAAAACAACAGAATAATAGGTCTTAGGTATACCAAACATATGGATACTATTTAGCCATGAAACAAAACCTTATTTAAGGTCAGTTCACTCATAATCATAATAGGAATAGATACGTATCAGTGGAAAGACAGTATTTCTGGGTTTGCTATTTGTTCTTGGTCCTTAGAAGTCCTCATACTGCAAATTTTAACCATGAAGGTCTATTTTAAGCTTTAAAGCTTTTAAAACCTGCTACTTTTTAATCCCTCCCCCTCGTTTTTTTGTAGTCAGATTTATGCTTTTTCAGTTTGCGGTGAGAAATATTATTTCTTAGTCATGCACTTAAAATTTTATTGTGTGCTTCGATAAGGAAACGAGATCCACAGCAGCTGAAAGTTCCTGTTCCAAAGTAGGAAAACAAATGTGGCATCTGTTATCAGAACAGATATTTTCTTAATGTGTTTAGAAGAACAATCTTTCTACTTGAATTAAAAAACAAAAAAGAAAAACCACAAGAATTTTTTTTTATTTTGGTTCTGGTATAAAATATTTCCAATGTGAGATTAAGTGTGTGATGTATTCTCTTCTTAAGGATCACTAGTAAAATTTTTTCTTAAATTCCTGTCATTTACAATTCCCCATGCTCAGCGAAAATAATAATATCAGCTAAGTGTCAGAATTGATAACACAAAAGCAATACATGACATAATTTGACTTAAACCTGCAGTACTTGCAATGACACGTGACTAGAAAAAGATTTGCTGTGCTTCTACAGAAAGGACAGGTCATAAATTGCCCTTGTAAGCTTAAGCATGTTCCAAAAGAAAAACCCAATGGAACAGAATAAGCCTACCATTATACAGAACAGTTTTTGAAAATTTCAGTAAATTACACCACAGTGAAGCATTTCTGTTAGGGAAAAAGTCATTAGTAAGCTAGGCTTTGCTCAGAATTAAAGAAAACTTGAGAGAGCCAGGATGTTTTCCCTTGAATTTTAGTGGCTTTGAGAATGAGGAAAGAAACAGGCAGTCTTTGCAGGGTGGAAAAAATCCCTCTGCTTTGTCCTGAATATTAGATATAATGTGATAGTTACTGAAAAGAAAAAGCTGGCAAGTGAAAACATATTCAGTAGGAAAAAGACTGAGCTAAAATGTCTGGATTCTTAACCCATGGACAATAAAAATCACAAATGAATGCTGGATAGGCTTCTTTCATAACCTGAGGGGAAAAAAAGGAAAAAAAAAGTTCTTCCTGTGAAACTTACTCAGGAAAAACAAAAAACCCCACTTCACTAATCAAGCACGTACTGCTTGAAATAAAGCCTTTACATATATTCAAAACAGAAACATTCCACTTCACTCAAGAAGCAAACTTCTGTCCACCCTCCAGAAACAATGCAGTGACTATTTAGAACATAATTTTCAATCAAGTTAATCTGAGAACATTCTGTTTGATGACAAGATAGTCCATGTCTGCAGAAGTCAGTAGGTTCTGGAATCTGACAACTGATTTCCACAATTTTTGCTTCCAAATTTTTTATTTTTGATGCAATATACTATGATGCCTTCCCCTAAAAGCAGATTTTTGGTAGTACCTACTTTTTCAGTTACTCTTCCAGCTTATCAGGACTGCCTACACAACTGCTCTTTCTCACAAAACATCTCCAGTTTTAAATTTCACAATCCTCTTTAACCACCTCCCCTTGCCATAACTACATTCCACTTTATTGTTGGCACCAAGTTTTCCCAAGTTACAGTTCAGAGCTGCTCATTTAATTTTAGAAGGTACTTGTGAAATTTATCCAGATTATCTAAAATATTATTCTCCTGCCCTAAATCTGCTTTCCCACACCAACACAATGCAGTTACCACTACAAAATTGCTCTTCTTCATAAGACCTAGCCTCAGCTAGCTAAACTACAAGAACAAATAATCAAGATGCTTACTGAGATGTTCCTTTAAGCAAACCAAGTGTCTTCTCTCCAAGGTTTTGTCAGACTGCCAGTGACTTTTGGAAGCAAAACTGCTGATCACCTCCACGTACAACACTGGACTTCATGCTCCAGAGCAGGTTTGAAGCACACCTGATATTCTCCAGCTGCTAAAAAGCAGGACCAAATCAGAGTTAATTCAAAGTAACACCTCTCCATGAAAGCAGACAACCAGGACTCTACCAACCATGCTACCCACTCACGTTGACAGAGCCACTAAAAACAAAACCTTCATGAAAGCTATCTAAATTCTGCCTTTTGGTGAGACAAAGGGGCACGGCTTGTACACTGCTTTAGTCCAGAAGTGTGAGCAAACTGTCTTAAGCTGGATATAACTTGAAGATATACCCAGCTTCCAATGCATTTATTAAGTCTGCTGCATCCTTCATAACTTAGCATTTCCTCTTGCCCCTAGACACTTAATTTTACCCCATTGGCAACAAAACGCCAGATTTCAAGTCCTTGAATGGATGGCTACACAGCCTATTTTTGGTTTCAGAGTGCTTTCGAACACCTTCCTTTCACTCTAAATTTGTATGCTGTTGAGAAAAAAGATTCTTTAAAATGGAAATTATTTCTATAAGGCATCTTAATGACGATGACGAACCCCTCGTTGAGATGGTGCTTTATTCAACTGCATCTTCACTGGCAGCTTTGCCAGGAACCTACTGGGCAGGACAGTGCAGAGAAAGAATGGAAACTCATTCTCCGATGCACTATTGGTGGCTTAGTCCTCTGAGTGCCGTCTGCTTAAAACAAAACAAAGTCTTTGATCTGTTGTAAACTGTAAGCATTGCGTTTAGCAGGTTTTTAAATAAAGGGCAAAAAAATGTGGGGGTGGGGGGAACGGGAAGACGACGACTAGTTTACTTCTGTTCCCTTCCCCCTCCCGATGAGCAGCTCTATCTGCAGCCCATGTGGCTGGGAGGCAGCCACAGCCGGTTCCAATTCCTATTTTCCCACTTTGCGCCCCTGCTCGCTGCCGGGGCTGAGTGGAGCCAGGACCGGCCGATGGCTTCCTCCACCCCCACCTCCCTCCC
>JAAWXA010000002.1:30545652-30811819 GCA_038090715.1 Florisuga fusca | reverse complement strand
CTGTGCGGCGAGGCCTTCTGGGAGCTGTAGTCAGCGCGGCGAGGGGGAGCGGCCCTTGCGTGAGGGAGGGAACGGCGTGGGGCCGGCTGGCCGGCGAGGTCGTGGCCTCCAAGTGCGAGAGCTGTCAGGGGGTCGGTGCCTTCAGGCGCCCGTCTTCCAGGCCGAGGCTGATGCCGTCTTCGAGGCGGGCTCACTCAGTCATCTCTGCTGGGAAGTCACCGTTTTCTCAGAAACCATCGCCCAAGTAAAAGGTGGATGTGGCCACAACTGTGCCGTGCCCTGAGGAGAGCAGAGCAGAGCGGCGGGAGAACAGCAGCTGGCGGTGCCTCCCCTGTGTGAACTCAGGAGCCGTAAATTTCAAAGTGGTATTTTACAGGTGGTTATTTTGGACTACAGTCGGGAAGAGCAGCGACAGTGGCCCGGTCCCGCACAAGGATGCTTTGAGATGGCCTTCCCAAGGTACCGAGCCTTCCTCATCAAAAACTTGGGCTGAGGGGTCGACTTCTGATGTTACTGGTGAACGGTGTGCAACTGGCAGATGGTCTGGAGGGCTGCAAACGTAGGTTTTGTGCTGGACAGTTTGAAGGCTGTGCCATTTAAGTCGCCAGTGAGGTGATTTAATGTGCGGGAGTGTGTTTTCATACTTTTTGTAAACAGGAAACAATAACGCAGCTGGTTAGTTTTACAGGAATATATTGCTGACACCACTAGGAAAAACTAACAAGAGTTTTGTAACGTGTTTACAAATGAGCTATTTTAAAATTGTTTTTTAATAAATACTGCTTGGTACTTGTACACATGAATGTGTGCTAGAGCTGTCTGGGTCTGTGATGGTCAGTGTGTTGCTGACCCTCACATAATCCATCTTCATTTGTGAATGGGTGGATGCAGAGCTGAACTGTTGATAAATAAATAATACTGGTGCCTTTCTTCAGAAGCAATAATAGTTGAGAATATTTCAGGAATGTGAAACAGTCTTTATCCTAACAGGCAATTCTCTCTTAACCTTAGCCTACTAAACTTAGAAATTTTATGTACCTCACTGTGAAATAAAACATTTTTGTATATTAATCTAGATTCCGTGTTTTGTGTAGCTGAGTGAGTAATGCTGAAGTTAAACACATGGTAGTATATGATGTTTGAGTTGGCTTGTTTCAGTTTTGTTTTTTTTTTAATTTGAATTTTGCTTTTGCTTTTAGAGCAATGCTCCTCATTTTATGATCACTTGCTCTCTACTTTCTTGGACTTCCACTTTTCTAAATATTTACAGAATGTGGTTCTGTTACTATGAAATATGCTGGCTTAGTTTACATTAATAATTCTCACTGTGTGGTCTAGAAGTGAGCAAATTAAGGAGGTCTAAACTGTGGTTGCACTTTAAATGCAAATGTTTTAGATGAGGTTTGGTAGATTGTTGACAACATTGGTACTACTGCTCCTTTGAATTTAATGTGCAACCTCAGCTGAACTCTTGTGGAGCTGAATGGCTTGAAGGAACTGTTAGTGGACTATGTGGGCATTCATCTCATTATCCTGCATTTATTGCTGACCTAAGGTGTTCATGACTACAAGTTGTTTGTTACCCTGCTTTCAAGAAGGTGATTTTAGGGGTTTTTGTTGTTTTTGGTTGGTTGGTTGGTTTGGTTTGGGTTTTTGTCTTCTTCCTTTTTTCTTTTTATTCATATTAACATATGTTTACAAAAGACACCATAGTAGCTGGTGCCATCAATTGGAGTTAAGTGACTGAATAGAGGGTACAAGACTTTATTTTCTGGAGGACTTTTGTTCAATCTTTAAATTCAAATCGAAGGAAAGGAGAGAGTGTAGGGATTGTCTTAATTGTTGCCTTTTAAATGGAGAAAAAAAGATAGGATTTTTTTTTCTTGAGTCAGTAGCAAAAATCCTTTGGGATTTCATTTTGACAGGTAGCAGTTTTCGTAAGTATCAGGGGTCAAATCAGGATTATCACTGTATGAATTAAAGTTCTTACAGATAAAATGTTGCATGAAATTAAAAGTGAAGGAATCCCAGATAAAGTTTTAGTTTTTGTTAAGAGTCTTAAACTTCTGCCCTTCTGGACCTCTGGGTGCCTTCAGCCCTTTATAAGTGACTCTGGAATACACACCACTGTTGTTAGAAATGCAGTGGGGATTACTGAGTAAAACTGTGTATCACACTAACATTAGCTCTATCACTGGATATTCTTCCAATGGGAGATGCATAGATGCTGTACATGGTTATAATCAATTATGTCAATAAAATCCATTTTCTGAAAGAAAATTGGTGTCTTAGATTGAATCTCATAATGCATCACTCTTCAATCACAGGCTTGCTGTAGCTTACTGATACCAATATCACTGCTGCTTCTTAGGACTGCAGAGTGCAGTTAGTTGTGCAGCTGGAAGGTGAGCTGTGAAATTGATCCTCCTGGAAAATATCCTTTCCTGGTACCTCCCGTCTATTTCAGTCAGATAGGTTTCTGTAATTCTCTTCAACTTGTGTAAATATTGGAAGTGGCAAAAAAAAAAAAGGGGGGAGGGGGGTGTGAGTGTGCAGTGCAGAGGCAGGAAGAAACAAAAAGGGGAAGCTGCCATTCTCAATCAGTCTTAACACCCAGTGTCTCTGCACTCTAAAAAAATGTAGACTATTTACACTAGATAAAAATTTGATGTAGAGGATATACCATTACTGGAAAATCAATAATGATCTGCAAAACTGAAAATGCTTAAAACTTCTCTGGGAGATCCTAGGAATGTTGGTGTTAACAGCACAGGGCTACTATAAGGGTGTTGGGTGAAGGTCTACATGTGCATGAAGAACCCTCATTGGGAAGCAGTCAGCTTGACTATCAAAGCCTCTGTTAACACGGTTGGAGTTATAAAAACACTGATTTCTTAATGCAGTGCTGTCTTTAGTTTTCACAATGCACTGCCACTGGCACATTTTGAAAAACAATTCGAACTGTGTTACTATGCTTACAGGAAAAGTCCTGATAAATTCAATATATGTCTCTTCTGCCTCTTCCTTTCTGCTCTTTCCTGGGAGACATTTGGAAAATGAGGAACTGGGAGCAAAAAAAGAAGTCTACTCCAGTTCCACTGGGATATTTATTTAGCTTGTAAACCTGCATTTAGATTGTAGTGTGTGATTCACAAAAAATTATTTGTTCTCATGACAGTCTATGTATTTGCAGAAACCTGCTTGAGTGAGCAAGAGAAATACTATTTTATGTATAAAAATCTGTCTGCTCACACAAATTCATGTTTCCGTGCCACCCAAGGGTGTGCATATGTTGTGTGAGGTCCACAAGTGAGACTTGGCTTTAAAAACAAACAAAAAATTAAAAAAAAAAATCAAATCAGCCAAATGATGTGTATAAAGTGATGTACTTGATTTTTTATGCAGGCAACTCCTGAGAAGAGGTGCTATGTAAATCCTGATTTATAATCTGATACCTGATAAGTAGAAATGGCGAATAAATGTAAGGAAGCTATGTGTGTGCTGGATCCTGGATTTGTTCCTTTCACTCCATGCTAAATATAGCATAGTTTTGGCAGCCTGTCCAAATACTGCTGTTGTGTTTTTCTCCATAAAAAGCTGAATTTTCTTAGGAGCATGCTTTAATTCCCACAGAAATTAAGTTCCCTTGGAAAAAATATCAAATTGTCTTTAAATACAAATATTTGTCTTAATATCATTGCACATTAAGTTATTTAAAGGGATACCCTGGATTTTTTTTTTCAATAAATATATATGTAATTTGCTGTACAAACAGGCCAGTAATAATTAAAATGATAATACAGTATGAAAAAATAACATGAAGAAAACTGCCTAAAAACATAATAGAGATATTTACTAACAAAGATGAATCTGACACTATAAAGAGAACTTGTGAGTATTTATAGTGTATTGCATATCTCATTTGTTGTTGAATTTTTAAAGGTACATTTATTTTTAATTTCATAATCTATGTATAATAATTTTATGTCTTAGAAATAAGCTGTTCATTCAGGGATGGGGAGGTCTCCACACAGATAAATCTTAAAAGCTTTTAAGGGCCACAAAGAAAATTGGGCTAGTGCTAAGAACTCTTATTAAAGTATTACCTGTTTCTTCCTTGCAAAGCTCATTTGAAGCTGCTGTGAAGCAGAGCAGTCCTTAGCTAATACATTACATGGTGTCTTCTGACTTCAGATAGATAGGTGTAGTCCTATTCCTTACTTTGCAAAGTTTTTTTTAATGTTCAGACAAACATCTTCTCAAATAATTTTAATAATTTTTTCAAAATATTTCAATTTTTGGTGTACTCAGTAATTGAAAATACTGCTCTTTGGAGATCCACCCATGTGGAACCTGTAGCAAACACTGGAGCAATCCATCAGTCAGTCTATGTATACCACTGTGTAATGTTGCCAGTGCTCAGAGGTTGTGGAGTGAGGGTTTTGTTTTACGTAATTTTGTGAGAATGAATGACCAACAAAATGTTCAGGTAGGGCCACAGCTGTCCCCTCTAGCTATGGCAAATGTAGTACAGAAATACTGCACCTTATGCATGGGTCATCTCTAGCCTAGTTAATTTAATTTTTTTCATGTGAGACTAGAAAAAAACCCCAACTTGATTATGAGACCTGAATTTCAAGGTTATAGAGTGGTTAAGGTTTTTGTGAGGTCCTCAGCAAAAATCCTGCTATCACAGAATCATAGAATGTCAGGCTGGAAGGGACCTCAAGGATCATCTGTTCCAACCCTTCTAATATTATTGTTTGTATGTCTCAGCACCCTGTTGAGCTGAGGCTTAAACTTTCCAAAGTGGGAGAATCCACCACTTCCCCTGGGAGACCATTCCAACCTTTGACTGACCTCACAGAGAAAAATGTTCCACTTGTATTCAAATGGAATCTCCCCAGGAGCAACTTGTGCCCCTTCCTCTTTGTCTTGTCCATGTGACTCCATCTTCTTTGTAGTTCCCCTTTAAGTACTGGGACACTCTAACAAGGTCTCCCCTAAGCCTTCTCTTCCCAAGACTGTTAGCAAGACTTCTGCCTGGTTCATTTAATTAACCTCTCATGTGTGCAGTTTTGTTTCATTATCAGTTTAGTGTATGCTTAGTTGTAGTATAATTTTATGTGGAATTTGAAGGCCTGGATACATATTATATAAGTCATATAAGTCATATATAGAAGTCATATTATATAGAAGTCATATCAGGTAGTGAGACAAATTTTGTCACTGAGATGCTGATCTCATAAGGGACAAATATTTCAGGGATGTTGTCTTTAAATAAGCCTGAATGCCAGTTTTAAGACAAGAGTGGTATTATCTTCTTAAAACATGAGGGTAGGAAGGTTGTAGATAATTATGTTTATTACCTTGCTAATAAGAGAAAAGATTGGCATTATGTTAACAAATGATATTACATGGGGATATGCAATTATGCTTTAAGTTCACTGAAATTATGTCAGTGCTACCACTTTTAAACTAACAGATCCACTGTTACACTGCTGTAGTCACAGCAGTGACAGTGAGAAAGACCTCTCTTGATATGTCCAAATCCATGCTTTAGTACAGTCAGTAACTTCCATTTGTCATTGTACCCTGGACACATCTGTCATTTTTACCATTGATACTAATTTTCCTCCCATCTTGCTTAGTATTTAAATATAAAAGTTAAAATTAATTTGAAATACTGATGTTAGTTAGCACTGTAGCAGCCCCTCTCTGACTACTGAAAAACTATTTGAAATAAGGGAGAATACTCAGTGGTGGTACCTATCAGATGAAGGGTCAGAAATAATTCTACTCTAGAGGAATACACTCATGAAAAGCATGCTCAAGAACAAAAAAAAAGAAAAAACAACCGAGTAAAAAATCACATTTCTTTCGTTTATAAATGAAGTATGACAGTTTATTTGCCATTACTATTTCATGATGTGAGTTCTTGAACAAACATACTACAAGACAAGGCTTGTATATTAGGCCTATGAGACAATTTGGAGTGTTGCTCAATACATGCAGCAGATGTTTTAGCATGTCATTTTTTGCAGCAACAGCTTGATCCTTCTTCAGTTTTCACTCCATGGAATGAAAATATGTCAAGACTCTTAATGTAGTTTGCCATTGCTAATAGGTCTGTGACAGTGGAATTCGTTGTGTTGCAGAACTGTGCTCTAAGATTCAGTGATCATCTTAAAAAAGGAAAAATGTATTTATTTTTCAGATCTGATCAGCTTTGAGAAGTGAACCTGACACGGAGATGTCTTTTTCAGATGACAATTATCAAAGAGAAGGAATTTTTCATGATCATTGTGGTAAGTTGTTAACTCTGAATCATAAAGATGTCAAACCAAACACCAACTGTTTAATTGATGTTAAGATTATCATAAGCATCAAATTAACTCATTTCCCCCTAAATCAAACTCCACTTTCTCATGTTGCCTAAACAAGAGCTACTTACTACTCAAAGTGTTTCGTCAAATCCTTCAATTTTTCTTTCTCCCAGCAGCACTCCTGCATTAGGTATCAACAGTATAAAACCCTGCAACCTGTTGCAATTTTATCATGTAAGAACAGCAGAAGTAACTCGGAGATAACTACTCACTGATTTCAATACAGAAAGGAATAAAGTAGTGAATGTGTCAACAGATCTGGCACTTGTCTAGTTCCTGTGAGCCTGGTGCAAGTGCTGGGATCCTTGCTGTAAGGTTCTGCAGTGCTGCTTGTGCCTCCCATCTGACTGCTCTTACTGGTGCAGCACTACCTTCTGCTAGCCTCTTACTCATTGGCACAGGTGCTTTACCAACAGACTGGGGACATTTTGGTCAGCCTGGTATCCATCCAGTTATTTGTTTTTCTTTATCTCATTTTGAAAATGATGTATAATGGGAGTTTGTTTGGATTTGTTTCATCTTGTTTGAAATAAGAGTTAGCAGCCATTTAAAATAGAGTCTGCTCTTAGAAAGAGAAGGAAGGAGGACATGAATTTTAAATAAATCCTGCTTGGATGGAAGTTATTTTATTCAGGATTGATTTGTGATTGGAATTATTCACTGAGATCCCACGGATACTAAAATGTTGCACAGAAGGACAGAGGCTTCTGGTTTTCCTGCCAGGATGTCTCCCTAAGAACCTGAGACAGCAGAGGTCCAGTGAGAACTAAAGACATCCCTGCCTTCCACTTCTGTGGTTCTGATAGAAAAGAGATTTGGGGTCAGCATAATTTTCACTGGAATGGATAAAAAATGTATTTATTCTGATACACATATATGGACCTAAGCTAATTTTATAGATGGCTTTATAAAAGCTATTTTTTATAATTGGAGACTTATTTTCATGCTAAAGACAGCATCAAAAAACTGACAGTCTGGGGGGACAAATCTGCCTTACTTTTCCTCTGTGAAACTGAAGTCCATGAAGACTGAAGAAACTGGCAATTTTGCTGACAGTGTCAACAGCTCTTTGAGGTGTCTGTACTATGCAATTGGGCACACTTTATTCTGTTAAAATAGTCTCCTATATATTTTATCTAGAATACATCCCAGGTAGAAAATACTAATGAATTCCAAACTGTTATCTTGTAATCATACTGACCTACTTATATTTTGTATTGATTTGTTGTTTAAATTTGCACTTGCAAATGAATCTGAGGCATTTCTGTACTTCAGTCTCATGATATGATTTTACTTAACCTGCTAAAATCACCTTCCATTCCAATTACCACAACTCTACCTGGAAAACTCCTGCCATTCTCACAGCTTTTTACTTGTAGTCTTTTCACTTATACTGTGATAGAAAATCACATTAATCTGCGAGCTCCTATTCCTTGGGATAAGCAATTTCTTACAAAACAGGAGAACAGGTCAGGTTTGTGGTTTGGGATTTATGTTTTTTTGCTGTGGTAAATAATTGATTAAAGCTTTCCAAATATACTGCAGTTGTGAGTTGTTTTCTCAGTGTAAATACATGATGCCAAACTGTTGCAGCACAATGGATCCCAAGGCAGCCCAGTCTTTGCTAATTTCAGTGGATCTACATCAGACCTGAATGTGAGCCAGGTTTTCTCTCTCCCTGCTTCCGCTGCAAAAATTAGCTGTGGATATTAAGAAGAATTAGTAGTCTATTTAAACAGGAGTTTGATTAAACAAGTCAATTATTAATCTCTCTCATGTAACTGTGAAGTTATATTCTCAGAATTTGTGACACAGTGTGTGAAACTAATTAATTTCTGTAAAATGTTCATCTGTGATTCAGCTCTGTCCGTTACACTTCTTGGAATATCACACGGAAAATGAAGCTACCAAAAGGAAACATCTGTTTGTATCTAAAACCCCAAAGATTTCAGAAGTTTAGCAACATGCATTCTTCTTGGAGCTGCCACCTATTATACTCAGCTCTAGAGCAAATACCAAAAGGGTACTTGAGGTGACCTTTTGTATCAGATTAAACAAAATGACAAAACACTTGGCAATCAGACTTCCTCTGCTAGGCCATGGGAAACAGCAGAGCAGAGGAACAGATACAGTAAAAACATATTAATTCAATCTCATTTGCTATGGAAGAGTCCAGCAGTGAAAAGAACAACTAACTGTGAAAAACCTGAGGTCTCTGTAATTTGGCACCTCTTGAAGTCTGTCTGGGTTCTCCTGACAAGGGTAATCTCAAGCAGCAATAGAACAGGAGAGGATGAAGAAAAATAAACGACTAGAAAAGAGTTATGTGGGAAAGAGTTTTCTTTCAAAAGCTATTTCTAGGAAGAAAGTCTCCCCATTGGACTGAGTTTTGTATCAGTTTTCCTGTTGCATGTTAACACACACTGGCTTTGAATATGTTTTTAAAACTGTGTGGATTTCAAGGTTCCCTGTGCTTGCATAAATCTGTGACTCCCTTGCTTGTTGGTGTGCTGAGCAAAGCTGGGGAGGAAAAGGAACTGTAGTTTCCCAGGTGAGGTTAAGTTAGCACAAGTCAGAATGCTGTTAAAATAGTAGTTCTGGTTGCTGGTAGGTGCTCATTCCTTCCATGTGTCCATCCAGCACATGGTAAGTAATAGTGCTGCTCACCATTCCTTGACATTTGTTGGCAAGATCAATGATGGTTTATTTGCATTTGTCAGTGATGAATAATAGGAACATCCAGGTCTGCTGGGCAAATGACATCTATGATCAAATGGCATCCCACTCTAGAAGGTGAACCAACAAAGCAGCCATCAGGGAAGGGAGACTAAATGGAAATGTTGAATTGTTATGATGATTTTGCTTATTGTGCAGTAGATCTATAAACCAAGGCTCTGTCTAAGGAGGTTCAACTTTAGATCTTCAGTGCCCTCGGGGTAGTTTGGTTTGGTCTGCTCAAACTGGTTGTCCAATGTCACAAGCTATTCCCTGTCTCACTGTGGCAGCCTGCCTCCAGTGTGCTTTGCTCCTTGCTGCTCTCCATCTGCAACAGTTGCTCATGTCCAGATCTTGGAGTCCTTCCCTGTGTGCAAGTTCTTAACCCTTGCAGTCTTCTCCTAACTGGATGGGATGCGAAGAGCAGCCTCTCTCTGCCTTCCAAAGAGGAGCAGCTGCAAGGAGAGTGGGAAGGCATGAGGACACTGAGGTTTCCACTACAGTCATGTGTGGGCAAGAAGCCCAGGAGACAAGCTGTAGCTTGAAGACCAGTTGTGTAGCCAGTAGGCAGGGATGGGGGAACAAGAAGTGGGAGACTGCCTGGAGACAAAACTTCAGTGATGACAAGACGATGGCCAAATAAGGGCTTGGTGAGGAAAAAAATTTTTCAGCATGCAGAACCTTTGATTGGGTTATGAAAATTCAAGGCCAGAAGTACTCACAGGATTGCTTTGGCCTGCTAAATTGTTCCACTCTTACCTCCCTGACTAAAAGCTAGGAGACAGGAACATTTTTTAGAAGAAAAGAATATGAGTGTTTCAACACTCCCCCACCATGTCTGTCTTGCCCGTCTGCACATTGAATAGTCAGAGATTGTTGATGACAGAATTTTTCTGGAAAAAAAACGGCCCATCCACACTGTAGGCTGGTACCTCCAGCAACCAGGTCTTAATGTGTTTCAGTCAGCAAGTCTAAAAACATTTTCAAGAGGCTTCCTGGCTCTGGGGCAGCTGGAAGGAGGGGCACCACAGCCAAGGTTACACCTTTGCTGAACAGCATTGCTGCTTCTCTCTCCTTGAAGGAGTTGCAGTACCTCCCACTTGCTCCGTCAGGCACCTGGCATGAAGATTGCATTTGTGGGTTGATGCTGCTGAATCAGAAGTAATGGCAGATGTCGCATTCCTTGGAAATAAAAGTTTTTTTAAAAGCTGCTGAAAGTCAGGGGAAACTTGGACTTCTTAATGAACTATATGTAAACTTCCATTAGGGTGATGGTGGTGTTGGCTGGATGTTGCAGGGTAATTTTTAGAAAATGTAGGTGGACTTTGCATGGAGTTACTGTTCTGCTTACAGGGTGGATGGTGATGTGTGGGCAAGTACACAGGGTTAAACTCAGGTCTAATTTCAGCCACGAAACATAAGGGTAGTTGAATCCCATAGGTACTCTTCAAGAGTAAATGGGATCGTCTTCCTCTGCCCTCACTAAAGGTCTCAGGCAGATTGCACAGAACTGTGGAGTGATTCCCTGCTGCAGTTGACTTGACCAGATTAGTAGAAAAAGAGCTCTTGGAGAAAACTGTGTCTCTGGAGGAGGAGTTTCCTGGACTGAGATTCATCTGGTGTTGACATACCCATGGTGAACCTGTTTGGCTCAGCTCTGATAAGGGCCCAAGACACACCACACAGTTTTTTAAGCATCCTTTAAACAGTCAGGCTTGCACTATGCAGACTTTGTTCCATTCTGCCTTTGTACACATATCCTCCTCCTTGAACCTCTCTTCTCTTCCACTAAGAGACAGAAATCAGTATAAGCCAAAACCCCTACAGACTTTGTGAGGCCAGAGAAAGTGACTAAAAGAGAAAGCCCTACTGGATGTCCAAAATAGTAGCTGATTTTTTGGAACTTTTGGAATTAGGAAACTAGGAGAAGGGAGGAAAAGGATTACAAATACATACACATTTCTAAAAATGCAAGCCTCATGGTATTTTATCTTTGTATCTTTTTTTTTTTCTTTCCTTCACTTTTTTATGTTCACCCATTTTTCTGTATTTTCCTTCAACTTTTTTCTCTAACCTGCTATTGACATTGTTCCCATATATCTGTTAGGTAGTGCTCTCACGAAGTAGACCAAAACCAAAACCAACAGATTAATTATATTTTGAAGATTCCTAGCATCTCTGATGACAGATTTTCTCATGGCAGCTGTAACTCTCTTCCTGAGCACAGCTTCATTCTTCTGTCTTCATAAAAATGTGAAGTTTACAAATAAACTCATTTAAGCCCCTTGAAAAATCACGGTTCAAGCATGCTTCCTCACAAATTCATCCTTTGCTGCGTGCAATTTGCCTCCTCAGAATTTTGATGTTGTTGCACATAGTTACTGTGTTGATACATTAAGATTATAAACAAGATAGTAATTAATTCAAGAATGTATACACAGAGCTGGATGACACAGAAAACCTCAGCACATGTATTCTCTGCCTGAGTTGCCCTTGCAGTCTGCAACATCTGTGCCTCCAGGTCTTTTTCTCACTGTACATGGTTCCACCTGAAAACTGTGGAGCATTTCTAGGGTGGGTAGTTTTCTTTGACCCTTTTCTCCCTGTTTTACTTTGATCCCCTTTCCCAATATGGAAGGACAATTATCTATTTCTCTCCCTTGTCCAAACATCTATGTTTGACTTGGTGAATGAGTTCATATGTCTCCTTCATAAGAATTGGATGTATATTTATCCTGAAATTAGTAATCTGCCATCTCCAACCACTTTCATGGACACAGAAAAAAGTTGATTTATTAGATTTCAACCTCTCTGTTAGTCAAGGCATACCCAGTTCAGCAGATGATATTTGGTTTAAAGACTGGCTGTAGACTCCTGGGTGACAAAGTCATGAAATAAACCTGCTCAGATATTGAATGCTGTTACACAATTGTGACTTCAACTGGAACATATTTCCACGATTTCAGCACGAAAACACTTTACCATGTTAATATGCTTCAGACCCTTAGGGCTTGTCTACATGGGCTATGTTGAGAGGAGGCTGTTTGTGGAAGCTGAGGTACAGGGACTTCCCAGATACCTGGGGCTTACTTCAGCACACCTTCCAATAAGTAGTGACACAGCTGAGCTCAAAACCAAAAGCTTAAAATTTTCTGTTCTCTTGGGGTGTTTTTGTTTGTTTGTGTTTGGGTTTGGTTTGGTTGTTTTTTTCCTGTTAACCAGGCCGATAAATTTTGGAGGAAAAATGGAAGGAAAGTAACTAACACTGTTTTTACAACAGGCTTAGATAGTTGAATAGGTATTTGGGAATACTGTCTGAGCACCCAGATACTAGTTGCTACATCTGGTCTCAAAGTACTTCTTCAGCTCTCAGCCTGGGCTGAAAGCCCTATGGCTTACACTCCAGGACTTACTTCTTCCATTAATACTTCCCTTGCAGTTGTGTAATTTCTGTGGCAGTGATTTTCATGTTAGCTTCTGATCCAGTTTTTTTCTAGAACAGAAATAACAGCATCAGCCCTTTCAAAGCACTTAAAGAAACCAAATAATTTTCACCATGTTTATCATCAGCAAAGTTTTGCTAACAAGTAATATAAACCAAAGTGACTTTGTCAAACTAAAGAGGTTGAGAAATAGAATTAGTAAGATGACTTCATAAACCATCTAGAGATGATCAGAAACTTGAGCAAGGGGTTTGGTCAAATGGCCTCAGAGGTGTCTTCCAATCTCAGCTCTTCACTTGTGATTCTGTGATTCTCTGTCTTAATTTTCAGCCAGACCCAGTTGGACCCATTCGGATTATTTAGTAGTAACTGAAGCTATTTTCACCCCAAGTGCAAGCAGAACAGCTACTAGAAGACATGTAGGTTTTTCTTCCCTGTCACCTACACTGAAGAATATGTGCTGCTGAAGGGAAAGAAATTAATTAGGTGAAAATCAAGTGTGTTAATTGTCTTTGGGCTGAGCACCTAGCAATGGTGATGCTGGTTAGTCAGTGTTTGTTTTTTTCCCAGACTGAAAATGTCCTCTTCATAGTCTCAGTTTTGTGACCCTTAAGCCTGTTCATATCACTTTCAGCAAACGTGGTAAATGAATTCTTCCAATCCATCTACTGTCCATGAACTGTCACTGTTTTTCCCAAGAAGGGCATGGAAAAATTCAGTAGATTTGTGTTGTGATCACGCTTTCATGTTGCTTCTCAGTAAATTTGAGGATTGATCTGTGGGGTTTTTTTGCATTCAAACACAGCTAAACCAACAGTCAGTCTTATAAATAGCCATCTAAATAACATGGAAACTTCTGATTAGGTGGCCCCACCTTTGTAATTACTACTTCCTCCTTGGAGTAATCAGATCATCACAACAATTACAATCACCTTCAGTGAAAATACAGGCATAGACAACCACTGACACTGGGTCACATCCAATTTAGAAGTTACCAGAATAATTGCAGCAATTTTCCCAGCTGCAGTCATCTGTACTTCTAATTTTTTTTTTTTTTTTAATATCAATTCTTACAGTTTTGCTTTGATCAGTGTCTGGGAAGAAGAAGTAAACAATGATAGTATTGGTCTGAACTTGCAGTTACTCTGTTTTGTTTTGGAGGAAGGTTTTGAAGAAGTACTTAAGGGAATACAGAGATGTTTTTTATTTATGCTTCTCCTGTGCCCTTTTAGAGCCCCCTCACAGTGAATAAGATATTCACTTTTTTTTTTCCCTCCCTGGAGCAGCATAAAGAAGCTGCAGCAACGTTGTCAATTCCAGTCATACAGAAACTGCACACATTAGCAAAACCATGGATTTGGTGTTCATTTTAATTTGCTTTAAATAGTTCAAATTGTACTGTTTTCTATCCTAAAAAATAACCTGTGACTGAGAGGGCTGAAAATATACTTAAAATAAAGAAAAAAAGAGAACAATCTCTCTTACAAAAATGTGATAGATTGAGAGCTGGATAGTTTTAGGAAAACAGCAACATTGATGTAAATCTGTAAATCTGAAATTCTGTCATACAAATCAGACTGTAAGAGTCATCACCATAAAACAGTGCTAGAAAAAGAAAGGGGTTGGTTTTTCAGATGATGCAAGTCTTAGATATGCATTTAAAATATTTAGCTTCCTGATCAAAATTCAGACTGTAATCTTGGTCTATGTGATTTTCTGGCTTGTTTCAGAGGGTTATAGACAGTCTTGACAAACCATCCATATGCTGTGGAGTTCAGAATCGAATCCCTGAGTTGTTGATAGGGCTTTTCTTCCTCTTACCATCAGATGAGGCATATTTGGGTATATAAAAATCCTTTGCAAATAACAGTTTCTGAAAATGGAAAGCAAAAAGACCGACCAAGCTACATATGATTTTAAAAAGTGTGTTCCACAGAAGTAACCTTCTAGAGTAATTTTACATGTACATTTGTGCTACGGTTAAAAAATTTAGCTGTCTTAAAATATCATGTTCAAACATAAAACATTTGAGGTAATTTAATAGTTGGCACTTAAAGTAACTGCAATTTGATGTTCAATTCAAACCAGATGTTTATTATTTGCAAGAAGTCTATTCGGTTGTCAAGGGAGAGAAAAAGCATTCAAGGTTATGGACCAGACATTTCTTACTGAAGTTGATTAGAACAAATTACCAAGAGCTGCACTTCACATTTGAAAGACTGAAGCGTTTATGATCTCAGGCCCCAACGATTAAAGAAAACAAAAAATAAAGGGATTGAAAGTATACATACTGTGAGCAGTTAAACTGCAAGAATGTTGTGGATCCCAAACAGCTGGATTCCATTTGAATTCAAAAAGCTTAATAGCATAAGCCTGCACATCTTCTTTTCCACTTCTGAGGATCATCTGCCAGATGGAGAAGCACACACCCCCACCTCTCATTTTCTTGCACTGTACAGTTGTGTTGCAAAATAAAATGACTTGTGCTGGAGCAGAACCAATACTTTTAAGCCAAAGAAAGATAGATAGCTCTTAGGGAGGATCAGTTTGATGTAAAGGAAATAAAGGTAATAAACCATCCAGCTTCGGTAGTTAAACGCTTGAAGGAAAGTTGTTTTATTCAGGTATCAACCAAGCCAGAATATTGATGCAGTACAGAAACAGGCATTCCTTGAAAGTGGGATGCATTAGTGACACAGTGTTTTAAGATCACAGAATCTTAATATATGCCCCAAAGTTATTTCCTATTCATATTTTTGAATTACAGCCCTTCCGTTGTTGTGCTAATTGGAGACTTGACAATGACTCCTCTGCACATTGCCCAGACTTATTATTTGGAAATAAATTTAATGAGGAAAGAAAAAGATCAAAAAGTAGTCCTTGTTCAAGACAGTAACGATCCAGCAACAGGGCTGAAATAAATCAACAGTGTACCAGACCTTACTCTAAGAGGAACTGCAGTTTAGTGCTCTTCAGGCTCTTGCTTCTGTCTCCAGTCACACACAAGGTCTGTAGAGACCGTCTTGTGGTGTGTTAAGGAATGTACAGTTCCTGTCTCATGTCATTGAAGTTTGCTTCCCAGGAAGATACTTGCTCTGCTGTCTGTGGGATGCTTTGTGCACATGAAAAGAGAGGACAAATAGCTTTTTGCCATGTAATTTAGCAGTGCTAATTAAATTAAGATATCCACAGCACACTGAGGAGCATTAATTACAGCCCATTTTGCAGAGAGTGCATGTGTTAGGGGGGAATCACACAGAAGCCAGATCACATAAATGTGTTTTAAGTACATGTGCTGGAACTCCACCAGCTCCATCTCTAATAGCAGCTCAGGAGGAAAAGTCCTGCTGCTGACCCTGGGCATTTTTGAGGGAAAGAAACTGAAAAAAACCAGTCTTGGGACCAAGCTTAAATTTCAGGCACAGGCCGTATGAGACGATTTGGCTTTCGTATTGTCAGTTTCCCTGAAGTGCAGCTCATAGTCTCAATGTGCAGAAATTAAAGGGAAGCTGAGACTGGTGAGATGGCTATAGGGTTTCTGTCCCCCTTCTGGCTTGGTTTACAGTCAGACAAACGCATTCCTCAGAACAGAACCAAAAGGCCTGGATTTCCAAAGCCTGAACAGGTTATCTTTGGCTGTAATGCTGAATTTCAGACAAGAGGAATGAGCCTGCACAGCATGATTAGATGGTACTTCAAGCATCAGCTAACTGACCTATGTTATAGGGGATGCAGAAACTTTGGTGCAGTTAATGGATGCAGCTAGAGAGGGCACAGAGCTGCTGCGATGATCATTGCAACAGTTCACTGGCTGCTAATCCAGCATCTCCCTGCTGCTATACACCCCTCTCCTGATATAGTTCACTTTTTTCCCCCACAGCATATTGCTTCTGGCAAAAGAAAATGACTCTCACTTTGGCCACACTGTGGTCAAGCTTATAGAAATAGCTTACTGCTCCAGCAATGTCAGAGAATTGCATGTGATTTTGAGACAAATGCCCTCAGTCTGTTAAGATTTTAAAATCACTCACTTTGGCAAGAACTGACAACACTCAGCACATTTTATAAGCTATAATAAGACTCGTTGGCCTGTTTTAGAGAGCTTGAAAGGATGTATATTACGTTAATGTTTAGCTTTCTCCTCTAACTCTGTCACTGTCTCTTCATTTTAGAAGCAGAGAAATGCCCTTTTAACCTCAGGCCTCAAGGTCTAGGTGAGTTTGAGACAGAAGCTGGTTTTTTTCCAGCTTGTATATCACTAGAAATAAGATTTCTGCAAGCTGAAAGGTACCTCTGGAGCCCTGTTGATCCTACTGGGGCCAAGCCTAGCTTACTCAGTACCACTTGTGAACACAACATTGACAGCATCTGCTTGCAAATGCTGGGGAGCTGGCTGTCCAGACTCAGCACTGGATGCAGTAACTGAAGATACTGCTCTTTGGCTTGGGAAGAGATGACCTTCCTAAAAAAGAAGTTTATTTGGGATAAAAGAGCAGTGCCAATTATATATGTGAGGTTAAAATTATATCCTGCTGAGGCTGAAAAAACAAAACACAAAACAAACCCCAAAACCAAAGTGAATAAAGCCATGTGTGTCTGTGCATTTTGCTGAACATTTAACTTGTACTACCATATAAGAACGTCTTCATTCATGGAATTCTAGGTGGCATTTGTGTCTAGCAAAGCTTTCTTTTTTAACTTGGAAGAGGATTTTCTCAGCTGTGCCCTGGAACCACGACAGCAGCGGTAACCGTGCACTGCCCTCTTGAGAGGGACGAGAGCTTAATGCAGATGGCAACAGAGCATCTGCAGGATATCCGCAGCCCTTTAAAAGAACCTTAATTGCAGCAAATCGTGAATTCCGTGAGACCTGTGAGGTTTGTATGCGATGCGATGCCCAGCCGGCCGCAGGGTCCTTCTCAGCTCAACTCGGCTCTTCACCCGAAGAGAGATAGTACCACCCAGTGGTGATGGGCATTATTACAGCTTTTCATCGGGTTTGGCTTCTCTTTCCTAAAAACGCCGTTGTTTTTATTGTTAGAGGAAGAAGCTGCTGGAAAAGAGGCCAATAATATCTATAAAGAGGTGGTCCAAGTTGGAGGCTGTGAAATGTCCTTCCCAAAGCTGGAAGTCAGTAAGCAGCCGACAGTCACAGAATCGTAGGATCATTGGGATTGGAAAAGACTTTTTAAGATCAGCAAGTCCAACCTTTAACATAACACTGCCAAGTTCACCACTGAACCATGTCTCTAAGCACTGTGTCAACACACATTTTAAATACTTCCAGGTATTGGAACAGTCAGCCTGCTCTAATGCTTAACAACCCTTTGAGGGAGTAAGTTTTTTCCTAGTATCCAACCAAATCCTCCCCTGGCATAATTTGAGGCCATTTCCTCATGTCCTATAATTATTTACTAGAGAGAACAACCCCCACTTCACTACAACTTCCTTTCAAATAGCTGGAGGAAGCAATAAGGTCTCCCCTCATACTCCTTCTCTTGACTAAACAACCCCAGTTCCCTCATCCACTCACTCCTAAGACTTCTTCTCCAGATCCTTCACCGTCTTTGTTGCCCTTCTTTGGGCACCCTGCAGCACCTCAGTGTCTTTTTGTGGGGAGGAGCACAAAACAACACAGGACTTGAAGTGCAGCCTCACCAGGGCCAAGTATAGGGGCTCCATCATTGCCCCAGTCCCACTCACCACAGTGTTCCTGATACAAAATACGTGGCATTACCTCCTTCAGATGGAAATGGATTGCCTGTGTTCATGGTGTTCCAGGCTGATTTACTGTAGGTTTGCCAATACTTCCATAAAACAAGATGTGTATACTAACTTGCAAACGACGGGTGTTTGGATTCCCACAAATATTACCCAGCTTCAAAATAAGTTGTAATGCTGTCAGTGATCACAGCTGTGTTGCAAATGGAAAATGAAAACATAATTTAATGTGTAGAAGGCTGTAACAAGGTTTCAAAGACTGTTCAAATGCTATTAGACTCTCTTAATAATTTTTTCTGCCATGGAGTCATAAAGAATGGAGAAAATTATTGTTAAATATTGCAAGAATGAAAAAAGATGTAACTGATCATATGTTGTAGTTGCTGCATTCTTATCTCTGCTGTTCTGTTATTATTAGATTCACAGAGCTTAATACTGTTTTATGTTTGCAGGAAGCCTTCAAGTTTGAATCTATTTCTCTTTCTTTGGTTTTGTTTAGTTTTTTAAATGCAAGTGCAAAGAGTGTGTTTTATAAGTATAATTATTCAATTCCTTTCTAGGCTGAAAATAAAATCTTCTTGAACCCAGTAGTGGTTTTCATGAAACCCTAAAAAAAAATAAGAGGCAGCAAAAATGACAAAAAAACCCCAGCCACCCCCCCTCAGCCTTGTGTATTCATTGTATGATTAGTCAGTGTGTGTGAACTGTGAGAATGAAACTAGAAGCAAAAGGAAAGTAAAGGGGAAATGTACTGTAGACAGTGAGAGATACTTAATGTAGTGGCTTTCCCCCTGTTTTTTATCTTCATTTTTCAGTCTAAAGTGTTCTTAGTCACATAGAAAACTAGTCAATTACATTTATTTTGTATCAGCAAGGCCTTCGTTATAATTGGGTGGTAATTTAGATGATCTGATAGTTTTTTTTCCATCTGTAACTTTCAGAAGCTTTATGATTTATTTTTTTTTTTTAATATCAGAACTTACTCATGCTTCCAACCTGTGACTAGGGCTGTGTACAGACATGAAGGGTTCTGGATGACACTGTGCTTTTCATCAAGCTTTTAGTCCAAATTTCGATACCAGGTCTAATCCTGAAATATTTCAACACAATCTGTGGTGCTGTACTTTAACTTTCATGTCTGGCAAATTAAAAAGAAAAACCAAACCGAAACAACCAACCAAGTAAACAAAACCAAACTAAGGAGAAGGAGAGATTTGTCTACTACACCAGAACAGAAGATACATGCAAACCATTTTTTAAATGAGAGAATTGTTGATCTGAATTATATTCTGTAGATAATATTTTGTGTTTAAGTATGCAGATAACATTAGCCTGTTCCTTTCAGTGTACCAAAATCTGTTGGCTCCCCTGAAGATGGCAATCATTTCCTCTGGTTTTGCTGCTGCATTCCTGCCTTTGTGCCATAGTTAAGTGATGCTCATTTCAGAGCTTGGATTGATGTTTCAGCAGCTGATCATGTGGGAGCTCAAAGCTCTACAGGGGACTTTCACCAGATCTGAACAGAGTGCTTCACAAAAGGCTTGTACAGCTTATTCCCCCTGGAACTAGGTTAAACAGTAAAAACTTGCTTAAAAACTACTTTCTTGTAACTCTTGTAGGTCTTTTGATCCTACTACTGTACTGTAAATCCAGGTGGAGTTACCCTGTTCAGGCTTTAAGCAGGTGGGAACCAGAAATGCAGTAACATGGGAGTCTGTACATCTTTTGTATGCTGCTCTTTGTGGAGTAAGATGTACATTAACAAGCTGTGTAACAAAGTGCTTTCAAGGCCAGAAAGACAGAATAGTTGTGAAATTTCATAATTTTACTCTTTAGGGTTTTTTTTTCTTTTCCATTGAGATTGCTAGCTCACAATGTCCACAGCTGGAATTTTAGTTTTTATTTTTATTTTCTTATTATTTTATTTTAGTGGGAAGGAATGCCTTTTGCAATGCCTAGCAATTCAGTTCACCTCTTACTATAGACCAGTCCTTCCCCCTTTCTGTCCCTTTGTTGTTTATTTGTGATTTAGCTCCTTCCTCACCTGCATTGTCCTGGGGCATTGATGTTGGTGAAGGAAGCCAAGTCTGGGAATTGAGGTGGCTGGTGAGTAAACCAAGAAAAAATGTAGGGGGATGCTTTCAGCTGGGTTAGTTCCACAGGGCCATAACTTCAGGAGAGAGGTGGTGAGGGCAAGCAGCACAAAGAGGAGGGAGGCAAATATCTCTTTCTGCAGCAGGATGAACTAAGGCAAACACTGAATAACAAGTATGCCTTAAAACATACACAGGACAGGTTTTTGCCCACAGAAAAGAAATCCTTTGTGTTTCACTTCCATGTTAATTTCTATACAAAAAAAAACACCTTAAAGTTCCATGCTTGCAGCTTTTAAACTTCCATGTCTCTTTCTCATCTCTTTGTCCATCCACTTTATTGAGTACTGGAGTCATAAAGTTCAGTACCCTCTCAAGTTGTGCTGTTAAGTAAGTTCTTTATATGTTCATTTATAAATGCTCATTTTGGAAACTACCTGCACAGATTACCCCACTTCTCACTTCAGGGATAGAAATAAGATTGATTGAACTAAATGCCAATGGCAGCCAGGACAGGGAGGCTGCCTTGGGAGGGCTCAGTAAAATATCTTTTAACTTTTATGAGAACAGAGCTTGGGACTTAAATGGATGATGCAGATAACAATGGGATGATACTTTGGGGATAAGATAGTGAGGGCAGTTTTGTGCAATAGTTCTCATAATGTATACAAAACAAGTGTTTTCTTCTCACCGTAAATGATCTGGAGTTTGATTAGTGTTATTCTTTAAGAGATATTTTTTTTCTGCTCACCCAGATTGTTGTTCCCATTGACCTTAGCTGAACAATTTGGGCAATCCAGAGCTGCAGAATTTGAGCCCTTTTGGGATGTACAGCTCATGTTTAATAACATGACATAATGTAAAGTCACTTAATCAATGTTAGTGAAGCCTTCTGCCACCTTTGTTAAGTTGATGGGTTGGATACCTTTGGAAAGGGTGGGGAACAAGGACCAGGGCTGAAGTTTATTTCTCCCTAAGTGTCTTTCCATAGTCTTTCCTCGAAAGCTCCCTCCCTGCTTTTGCCATGTCTTGCCCATATTACCCAAGTCCTTCTCCTTTCACCTCCCACATCTGCTTGGTCACTCTCCCAGCCCTGCCCTTGGGACTGGCTGGAGATGGTGTGGGTGGTGTAGGCATCTCCTGACACAGAGTCAACCTGTCTCCAGTTTGTGGATAATGAAATACGATAGATTTGGGTCATCAGGACACATCATTGACTAAATTAGTAGTTGTGTTTCATATGTGGGGGGGAAAAAAAACGTGTGAATTATAACTACTGTGTTGTTACTAGTAACATTGGTTGTTAAAATACATTAAAATATGAAAACATTTTTCATTGCTTAGGTTTATTGTATTCTGCTTTTCCACTGCTTACATCAGCAAATATATTAATGGGATTTATTATACCTCCTTTTTGAGTTCATCTCACAGAATGATACAGTGTTGCTGTGACACAAAAGACTTTTTATGGACTGCTTTCTGAACAGACCAATTTAGTTTTAATTTCTGACCTGGAAACAGTTCTGTGGGGTATGGGCTTAGACTGGCTTCAATTTTATGAAAATAAATGGTTTGTGCATAAATGTAAACTGTTACTCTTGCTTTAAAATAATTCTCACCATTCCCAACCTGGTGAAACCTTCCTGGAAGGGGGGTCAGTTATCAATTGCCCATGAATCATAAATCAGGTTTGTGCTTATACATGTCATACTCAATAGGCTAATTATGTTGTCTCTTTCAGTTTTTATTTTAGTGTGATCTTTATTAATTGGGTGGATTCATTTGGTGCTGTTTTCTGTTACTGTTACACTCCTTGCTATGAGTACCATAACTGTAGTTGCTTTGCAGGCTCTGGGTTATATCTCCATGCTTTACTGCTTTGACCTTTTTTTCCTGTGTTTTCCTTTTTGATATGGCTGAGCATTTCTTTCCCTTTCTCACAGGCTGGTTATTATGGTTATTACCAAGGATGTGGTGACATGGCAAATAAATCAAGTTCCTGGCCAAGCCAAATGGTCACAAGCAATGCATCTGGTGTCTCCATGCCTCTCCCATTCTCAGTTTTCCCAGAGAACATAATGGACATAAATGAATTGTAAATATTGATGCTAATTTTTATTTAAAAAAAAAGGCAGAAGCACATAATAAATTAGATTTTAAATTACAATTGCTGCAAAAGAAGAAAAAGGTACAAAGTTATTCCAATTGTAAAGCTTGTGATTTTATCCACAGGGTTATGTAAGTCTGTGTCCTGACTGATGAGAAGGGAAGGTGTGAGAAACTTGCACTCTCAGGTGCTGGATGACTTGCCTCCCTCATTACTTAAAATCTAAGGATAAGCTTAACCTCAGAAGTGTGAATTTTAATGTCTTGTCCAAGGTTAGCATCATTAAGGATGATTTATCCACAAGAATATTTGGTTCATTTTTGACTCTTGCTAAGTTTATGTCTTTGACAGCTTCCCATTGTGGTGAATGCTGAAGCCTGTTTGCACATCATACAGAAAGGCATTTTCTTCATCTTACTCTGAGTTTTGTCAACACTTAGTTTCAACTAAATGCCTTTTTGATTTCATGTGATGAAAGAGATCGGGAACTTCTCTCTGGCCTCTTTTAATGAATAAGCCATTATTTTATATACTATTCCAATGTACTTTTAAAATGGTCTTCTAAGATGCTCCCTAACTCTCCTGCAACTTTGGTGCATGAAGCTTCCCATATAGGAGTCCAGTCAACTAGTCTCTGACAGGGGTTGACAGTAGATGCCTGGGGGGGAGTTTTAGGAGAGGAAAACATGTAGTGATGCTTCCCTGACATACTCCCTCGGAGTGTAACTGTTCATGTTCCAGGATTGCCTGGACCTAAAATGGTGCCTGTAAATCTGAACTCCAAAATTACCTGTCATTTTATAGACCTATGTCTTCTGTATGGTGGGGCAGAATTAGAACTACAGTGATATCCACTCTCTAGACACAACACTGAAGCATTCTCCATTTTATTCTTTCCCCATTTCCTACTATTTTAAGTAATATGATCTGCCTTTCTTTGCTGTTACATTTTTATAGAGCTATTTTAACTTAATAATCTCTTCCCTGAGTAGTAATGAATTGTCCAGAAGCCTCCACCATGTACATAATATACAAGTGATGGGTAGTTTTCCTGGCTCTGTTCCCTGTGAATTTCATCTTGCTATTTTCTTCACCCAGTTAGTATCTTCTGTTTCTGCAGTTCTTCATGGTTGTCCTTTTTTCTTACAATCCTCATCTTTTTTTGTGTGTCTCAGTACCCAACCTCCTTTCTGTATTTTTAGGAGTTTATTGAACAGTGTGGGTATCCACACCAGAGTCTACTGGACTATTTGATGTTCTCCTTTTCTTGAGAAACCTGGGTACTTTTTCCCAGTGTCTGGAGAGACTGGCCTTCCTGCTCTGTGGCAATTTAGTTTCTTCTCCAATCTTTGATGAGAGACCTTGTCTCAAGTATTTTACAAATTCAGACAAACAATCAACTGTAGATTCCTTGACCATGGGCTGGCCAGTTTGTTTAATGGAGTCTACTGTATTAATGAGGTATCAGAGAATTTTCTTCCCTATTCCCTGTGGAATTATTCATCTGATCATAATACTCCTTATACATAACTTATCGCATCTACCACTGAACCTTTTTACATATTTCTTCAAGCCATAAAATTGACACTTCACGAAATATATTGTGGACCTGCTCTGTACAGCTGTTATTTGGGAGAGTCAAGTTTCTCCTTCAGGAGCAGCAGTGTGTTCCCTTCCTCTTTTGGCCAGGGAATTATTCTGTACTTCAGAATCTTGCTCACCCACTCTTCAGAAAAACTGCCTTTGGATTCAATTTGCAAGTGTCTGATTACTAGGATTTGTTTTTACTGTAGCACTTAAGATGTCGCTATATGAAGCAGAAATATACACCCAAAGAGGCATAATAGTTTGAAAATATAGGGCAGTTCTAATCAGGTCAGATATAGTTGAGTTTAAACCAAAGAGAACTTTGTCTGCTAATTAGATTTTTCTGAATGAAAAGATAAAGGCCCGTTGGCAAAACACTGGATGGCTGTCCCAGAATAATAAGGCAAAATTAACTAGAGTGAAATTTGGCCATGGTCAACAAGGTCAGGAGAGCAGCTATTTTCATTCTGCATGGGGCTTGTACAACAAAGAAGCAGTGACATCCTTTAAGCTATTTATATTGAAAAATAGTCCTGGATTTATTTCATAACAAGCCTTCTCCATTTCCCTATGAAATTCTTTTTTTGCTCCCTGTGCAGTCCCAGTATTTGAGCCCAGTAAAATGGCATGTTTCACATGCTGGTTGGAGGGGAATGAGAGCTAAGGGACATCTAAAAGAATTACAGCAGGTTAGTGTAAGACCGAGGAATTTCTCAGACAATTTTCTGGCATGGGAGAGGATTATGTCATTTACCCAGGAGTTGGATTTAGCTTTAGCACTTCTTATTGTTTCAATTTCCTGCAATCTTCAGAGGAGAGACTACGGTTATATATGGCTGGACTAATTCTTACACTTTTCAAACAAAATAGACGTAAATGGGTAGAACAAACCTGGGTGCTTAATGTCTTTCCTTCCTCAGATCTTCAGCTAACCCTTTCGAGTTCATGTTTGCTCACATAATGTTCAACAAAAATATGTGAGCTGTCTCCAGACTTTCTGGGCCATTTAGGATGAATGACCGTAGCTATTCTTGGAAAAAAACTTTGTGGCACACACAGTGTGGACCTCTAAACCTCCATCAGTGGGTGAGATTGTTGGAGTGCCATCAATGGGATTCTGTGCTGGCAAGAGGGGCTGCCACACTGAGCCCATTGTGGGACCCAGGCCTTTCCCCTCTTGCAGGTTCAGATCTATTTGAGGACCATCCACTTACCACAGTCCAGTTTGCAGGAGGTAATGAATAACCTCTCATCCTTCTCTTTAAGGCCCCCTTTAGAATATGCTTTTTCTGAAGTTTCAATGCAATGTCTGGACAGGGTCAGGAAGCTGGGAGAGTTCATCATCAGTTGCCTGAGTCCTGTTTTTATCAAGTGGTAGGAGGAGTGGGGGAAGGAATGCCATGAACCTCAATCTGGTCCCTTCATCAGGCTGTTCCACACAAGGGTGAGGGGGAAGGTACAAACATGGGCTGTCTCCTAGTTGTTCAGATGAACCCCATTCTCTGAATATGCCTTGGAGGGAAAAGAAAAGGCCTTCCTGTTTTAACTTCCATCACATCACACTTGCTAGTCACTGTATTTCAAACTCTTGTGCAAGGACAGCTGGAGTTGTATGAAGATATGCAGACAAATTGCATTCACAAATAATAACAATAATTTATTTTAAAAATCAAACCTCTCCCTTTGTGAGTGATGGAGAGACACTGAATCTTTAATTTCCTCCCTGAAAGGCTATAAATCCCTTCAATGAGGGTTTCTTTACACAAAGAAACACAGCACAAAGAAATTACAAGGAAAAAGAAGGGGGTAAAATGCAGGCCAATTATGCTCTAGCTCTGGAGTGTTGCTGCCAAGGCTATTTATTTTCACAGACAGTGTTAATTTTGTATTCACACACACAGCTTTTCTTGCTGATACCACAGTGAATTTTAATTTTGGAAGAGGCTCTGGTTCTTGTCAACCTTAAATTCACCTCCCCCATTTACTGGATATGAGGATATTTTTCACTGCAGATCTCCAGGTTATTTTCTTACATCTGTTTCTTGGCTTTACTTGACAGCATCGAAAAAGGCTTACAGGTGATTCTAACAAAATCCTTCCTGAATGGTCAGATAGGCCAAATGGATTAGACATAGACAAAACAACCTCTCTGATTTAAGGTGCCAGGTTAAGATGAAGGCTCAAAGCCACCACTGAGGCAATGGTCACTTGGTGTTATGGACTGGCATCTTCTCACCAGCTGACTCCATATCTCTACTTTTCAGATCCTATAAATTTTCAGATAATAATGCTATACACACCTTCTAAGTGAATTATTTTCTCGAGCATCTCTCCTACCTCCCTTACTGAAAAATCAGTCTTTCCAGTTGCATTACAACAATTTAAAAGAACCTCAGCAGTTTGCATCTGGTATTGGGTTCTTCAGCTACAGCAGATGTTAATTATGAATTGGCAAGGCATAATGCTGACAATACAAGAGTGAAAGTACAATACACAAAGCTTTAGTGCAAGGCCTGCAAGGATTCTCTCAGAATTCAGTCTCTCTTGGAAGGCACTCTTAACACATGCAGGGTTGTTCATAATTCTGTTCTCCTTTTCTTGTAAGTTATTCTTTCTTGTTATGATGATGTCCAGTCTTCTGTGGCTTGGTGATCTTTGTGCAGTGAGAAGCAGAGTCATCTATTTATTTAACTGAGTTTCTGTTTGAGTTTGGTTGGTTAAGTGAAAAATTAAAACACTCTTAAATTTGGAGAGGACAGCAAAGCACCTGTTAAAGCTCAGTTTTGTAAATAATGTTAATCTGCATAAATCACTGCATTGGATTTTATGTTAATTAAAGCTTTTGTGCCTTCAATACACTAATTGAGGTGTGGAATGTGGAATGTCTCATTCTCCAGCTTCCTTTGCAGGGTGAACTGCAGGTGCTGAACACTTTTGAAAAGTAGGCCAGCATGGTGCACCCAGAATCAGAAGCCTCTTTGAAAAGCTCGTTTCTATTTACCAAACAAAGCTCTTATTTTAACCACGGTCTTTCAATAAATTTATTCATGGGCTTTCCTTAAAAACTCAGTGAGGCCAATAGAAGATTCTTGTGAGCTGGATCTCTAGTGAGGAACGCAGAGATCAGGAATAGTATAGGTATCGACTAAAGCGTCATAAAATATTGCTCATTCTTATAAATAAATTTACAGTCTTTAGCAGAGTCTCCAAAAAGTGAGTTAACACCTCATGTGTTTTCTGGGAACACTGTTGCTTCTCTTCACAGGACCCATACCAAACTGTGGGCCACCTAATAAAGCTTTTGGGTTTAATTTTCTTCAAATGTGACAGTGTTTCAGTTTGGGAAATCTGATTTCACAAATTAAATTCTCCGGGATTTAGGTAATTCTAAAACTGAGGGGTTATTTGAGGCTTCTCTTGGAAATGTAGAAAAGTTCATTCATTCTATGGTAGCAGTCATAAGCAGGACCTGTGAGATGGGTTGGATGGATCATGCGGTGGTTGTGTTATCATCTCCTGCTACTTTGGGTTGAATCTCAGTGTTACTCTTCAAAGAAATAGCAAATAATTGCTAATATTAGAATTTGATTTATACAGTTTCGAAAATCTTGGTGGGATGCTTCACATCCACACATCCTGTATGCTTTTTATATACTCAATAGCTTATCTTCAGATGTAAGATACTCTTATGTCACTAAATTGTTACAATAGTTCAATGGTCTTTTTAGAACTGTACCAATGGGATATTATTGGACTTGTCTTAGGAGTTCCTGGGCATTTCTTACAGTGAAATTGCAACAGGTTTCTTAATTCTGAATCACAGGTGAGATCTGGTGAGTATCAGGTCAAGGTTTGGTGTGATCTGAATCATCAGAGAATATTCAATGGTTTCTTTAAGTGTAAAGGATGTTTTGAAGTTTTGTCCCTGTGTTGCCTTTGAAGCTTCATGATCAAACATATCAGACATCCAATGTCTGTGCTGAAGACCATCGGGTTACACTGAACAATGTATATTGAACTGTTGGTTCATATTAAACCATTTTTTTAATTGAAGTACATTGTTGTTAAGTCAATGTTAATGAAAGCTCCAAAAGTCATATTGCACTTCAGTAATATATATCTAACTTCTTGATGGAAAGCAACAAAAAATTTGTTGTATTTATAGAGATGTGGTTAAATAAAGTGTATTTCAGTAAAACTGAAAGAATTTATGGTGAAATCCCTGTGTTGCCATACGGAGCATTATCTTATCTAGACACCTTCTCGAACTTCTCCAAACATTGAGTTAACTGTAAATAAAATTGTGGAAACACATCAGATCCTAATAAAAGTCTGTTGTAGGGCTGTTCTTTCTTTACTTTTCCAAGTTTTGTTATTTGTGATGGGGAATTTCTTTTGAAAATACCACTGCCTCTGCTTGCCAAATTAAAGAAAATCAGGTCCTTCTTCAACAGTTTGAAGAATACATAAGAAATTGTCGATAAGGAGCAGAGGTAGGCTTGTGTAATAGGTATGAGATGACCTCAAAGCCACCCTGAAATTAATGACAGTTCTGCAATGGACATCATGAGAGCCAAGCTGTCTCTCTTTGTGGTTTTATCTACTGATTTCCCTGTGGGTAGATCGACTACATCCCTGCTAGCAGCAGCAGCTTAAGTGCAGATGGAAGGGAAAAATACTGTCTTTAGAATCCACCTTGTCAATCTGCAAGGTGATGGCTGCTGTAAGCTGTTTGTATCAAGATAACAGCCCTGGAAAATCTGTGTGGCCAGCTGAGTTGCAAACCACATGCTGTTCTGAGGAGTAAACTGGGGATATGATCATGGCAATAGAGGGATGCTATGATGGCATGGGTATGAAAGGGAGCCATTAGTGACATGAAGGTAAATATTCACCAAAAGAAATAAGGGGTTTTTTGTGAATAAATAATGACTCTTCATTCAAGTGAGAATGAACTCCCCAGCATCCAAGTCCCAACACTGCCCCAAAATGTTTCTGAAGTACACTTTGCTCTAAAAGCTGCAATTGTTTCTAGCAAATGGATGTTGGGTGTGCTGAAGTCTGAAAAGAAAAGTGGATGCATTTTAGATCCTCAGTTTGATTGAGATGCTCCTCTTTCCTTCCTCCCTCCCCTAAAGTTTGTGACTGTTAGGCTTCTGTCTGTGGGCCCTCATTCCCTTGGTTTTTATGGCAGCATTCCCAAGCTTAAGCAGTTCTTGGACCTCTTTGGCTTTTGTTTAGCTGGCACAACAGATGGCTTAGGAATATCCGTGTTTTGGGGCCTCTCACATTCCAGCTCCCCCTTTCAAAATCTAAACCCTCATCTAATATCCATAATCCCTCATGTCAACTGTTTCACATTAAAAAGAGATATATTTTTGGTTTGCTAAACAAAATTTCCTAAGGGCAGACCTGTTAATGATTAGCTGATGTAACAATGCCCAATAAAAGCAACTTGTAGTGGTGAAGTAAATATTACCGCACCCAATAACCAGTGGAGTAACTTCATTGTTTGCTGATTTGTAGAATTCAATGGTGAAAAGCTTTAAGAAGTTTTATGATGTAACTCTTGCATTCACCTCATGAATACTTCAATAAGTTACTCAGATTTTTACTAGCAATAATACAACCTCTACCATCTTTCATTTGAATAGTGGAAAATGCTTTATGAACAAGTCTCAGAATACCATAATTGCACCAGTTTTTCCATGCTGTCTCTTTAGTGTGCTGTTTATTTCTTCTCACATCATTCAAGAGGATAGGCAAGGTTAACAGCTTAAGATGTACCAGAAGATGAGTGGAGTCATTGTTTCATTGCTTCTTTCCACCAGCCTTGACACTTCTTTGAGTATATATGAATCAGTATACAGCAGGATGCTGAAATGGCCATACACCTCAGAAAGTAGAACTGAGCACAAATAGGAAAACTCAATGGGACATGAGGTTTAGCATCAGCATCATGTATGGCAACCCACACAGTGGTGTCAGTCTGGAGAGAGTAACCCTGGAAGGTACCAATGTGATCTTCTAAGTGGGTTATGAACACAATGCCCAGAGAGCCTTCATTTTGTTTTCAGTTTTGAACCTGTGGTTTTCTCTCTCTCTCTTTTTTTTTTTTTTTTTTTTTTTTTAAATGATGTTTGCAAAGGAGAACACATTTTTTTCAAAGGTTTAACCTGAAAAACATGGTATTTCACTTGATGTTGCTCTAGTGGGATTTCTGCAGACATTTGGGTATCAATCACTAGTTTTAAGGTTTTAAGGTTTAAGGTTTGCCAAAACCCTGTTGGCCTGTAGATTTCAGGGTCAACTTGTTGCCAGTTTTACCTGAAACAGGAGAATTACTCAACATTTTACCAGCCTTTTTTGTAATAAAAAGTCTCTCGGTGCAGAGTTGTTTGGTTTATTTTTCAACCATTGCAAGCAGCCCTGCCATAATAAAACTGTCACAAACTCATTTCTCTCAAGTCTGGCCAGGATGTAATTTACCTCATCTTTAAAGAGTAACAGTGATGGCACCTTTGCTCCCACTATCACTGTCTCTTTGGAGACCGATATTCAAATGCAAAGAGTCAGCTCTTACTGCCATACAACTTTTTAATGAAAGATCTAAGTTCCAAGGGTGAAACGAATACCAAAGTATATTGAACCTAGAAAGAAAGGTTTTCTCATTGAGAATGCCCAGAATCTGTTTCACTTGGGCAAAATAATTACCTGCAGTTGTCACAGGTGAAAAATGTTAGCCAAGGAAGCACATATGCCAGTCTATTAATTTGCAGAGAGACTAGGCAGAATACTTTGAACTGGATTTCTCTGCCTATTGGAGAAAAAAACTGAGTATGTCCCTTAACTGATTCTCAAACTGTATAATTAATGACTCCAGAGAGAGTGAGGAAGGTAGAAAATTATTTGAAAGGGTATTCTGAGTTCTTAAATGACATATTTTAACATCAAGTAATCAGCAGATGAGATTCCCAAGTCCATTTAAATATTCAGGACTTTATGCATGATGGTATCAATTATTCTCACAAAGCACAAGCTCCTGCAAGATCTCCTAAGTTTCTCCTTACCATCCATTTTTGCAGTAAGTATGCAATGTAATTTAGTACCTAGATCTGTGTATGGAATTTCTATTGCCATAGTGTGTGTGCTCCCATTCATGGCTACACTTTGGCCTCTGGGTAGTTCTCCTCCAAATGAGACCATGGGGAAAAGTACCAGCCTGGGCTGACAAAGGGCCTCCAATTTCCATGATTTTGTAAAACTGAGTGCTCTACTTTGTGACCTTCCAGAAGCAGTAAAGATCTACTCAAAATGTAAGTAATAGCTCAAAAACAAAGAAGCACTTCCCCAATAGATTTTGTTTAAAGTTTTGTTTTCTTTGCAAGGCCATAGGTTAGATTTACAGCAAAATCATTCTGGAATAGTTATCCTAGAAAACCCCAAGAGTAATCAATGTGTAAACAGTCTTATTATGTACAATTCTGATTTCAACACAGTTCACTGTGGATAAGTACACTTATTTTGAACTATTTCACTTACATTCTCAATGCAAGAAAATGCAAAGACTTTTTTCCCTCAGATCACAGTGAGGGGGAATCATCATTGTCAGTTGGAACAGAGTGGTTTCATAAAGTAACTTAGATGAAGCCCCTGCTTCTGAATTTATCTGTATGCCTTCAAGCACCTTTTACTTCCTTGACTTTACTCTGGATTTTGCACGTGCAGCCAGCTCCTGATGGATCATCTCATCAGTAAGATAGAAGAATAAGTCAAATAAACACCATGCATTTCTATGCATCTCTTGCTCACTTATGTCTACTCTAGAGTTACTACAACATAAACATTCTCTGTCCAGTCTACTTGCTATCTACTTCATAGAGATGCTGTTTCCTCTCCTAATTTACATCAACTTGCATTCTCAAGAACTGCCATCACACTGGTGCCCTGCCCAGAAGCTTACATTGCCTCTGTCTTTCTGTCTCACTATTATTTTGTAAGTTCTTCAGTGTATTTGTCTTCCCAGGGTGCATGTTAATGTCAACAAATATATCCCAGATCAATTTCATCCTTTGCCTTCATCAGTCTGCTCTTCATCCATACTTTCAAAGGCTTATGCTCTTGCAGCCTTAAAAACAAAGCACCTGTTGGTCACTTACCAATGCTATGTACCACACAGTAGTGGGAAAAAACCCACCAGAGTAGCTGAATGTTATCTGATGTTGTGTAAGATTATCTGCCTGGATTTTAAAATATCATCTACGGATTTGTGATGAATCACTGAGAATAACATTGCTGTAGGAGACCTCAGTCTACACCAGAACTTACTTTATGGTGAGATACAGAGTAAGATATAGGAAGTAAGACAGGGTCACGAGCTCTCTTGTGTTTCCCACTGAATCAGGATTTCAAAGCTATGCAGGAACCTATGACATTAGTAGTTCATAAAATCATAGAATGGCTTGGGTTGGAAGAAAATTTAAAGATCATCAAGTTCCAACCTTCTAGAGGGCACCTCCCTCTAGACCAGGTTGTTCAAAGCCCCATCCAGCCTGGAACTGAACACTTCCAGGGAGGGGGCATCCACAGCTTCCCTGGGCAACCTGTTTCAGTGTTTTACCATCCTCACAGTAAAGAAATTATCCCTAAAACCCAATCTAAATCTACCTTCTTTCAGTGTGAAAACGAAAGAAACTGAAAGTCCTTCTCCAACTTTCCCGTAGGCCCCTTCAGGTACTGCAAGACTGCTATAAAGTCTCCCCAGAGCCTTCTCTTGTCCAGTCAATTCCAGTGCCTAAGAAATGGTAACACATGTCATTTTAGACACCCTACCTGCCCTTCACCTGTCTCTCCAGAGACTGCAGATGTGCTGTAGAGTCCTATGTCATGGTTACCAGCCCCAGGAAGGTGTCTTGGAACCATAGGGCATCAAAGACTACTTTGCATCTGTTGCATTAAATGCTTGTGCTTTGGCACTTTATTTTTTCCTTATATGCCCTGAGTCCCAGTCACGTATCTTTGCCATGAACATGTTTTTATGAAGATTAAAATCTCCCTATGGTTACAACCAGCAGGAAACAATGCTTCATTTCAGAAGGTATTGCAATGGAAGCAAATTCTGCTGAGTGCTTCTCCATGTCAGAATTAAAGACATAATACAAACATGAAAACTACATGCCTACAAGACAAATTGAGAGCTTTCTCTCCTCCCTCCCCTTTGAAAGAAAATGTGGACTGAAACATGAAAATTCTCAACAATCCCTGTTTTGTAATACTGCAAACATCGTAAGTGATTTATTATTGCACTAGCTATTTTCTTTACCACACTTGGCTTTGAAACACTATTTTAAATGCAAACATACCCTCCATCACTTGAATGGTGTAATATTGTAAGCACCAGGGTGCAGAGATGGTGGGTGGGCTCTCTCCCTTTTCTTGCTAAACACACGAATTATCTAATGTTGTAAGTACCAGCACACAGGAATGATCCACGTGGGATGGTCCCACTCTCCCACTCCTCTGCTGCCTCTCTTTCCTTTCAGTTAATTCAGTAAAGCCTCATGAGTGTTGGAAGGTGGAAGATGAAGTCATGCAAATCAACACACCTTAAATCACTGGGCAACAAAGGAACCCTGTTGATCTCCTCATACTTTTCTGCCCAGGAATGAAATCCCACATGAGGCATACCAAATGCTTCTGCTTGTAACAGAAGTGCAGATTGCTCTTTCAAGGCCAAATGCTACTCCTAGATGCATACATGAGGCCCAGCTGAGGGAAATGGAAGCCAAATGAAGTATCCACCAGCAGAATTTGACCTAGAGATACCAAAGAAATTCCTAGTCCTGCTAACTGACTGCAGTAGGGATGCTGAGGTTCATCAAAAAGTGGCATTCTCAGCCTTGGTAATTTTCCTGTGAAGATTTCCCCTATGGCAGGGGTGGAGGTGTCTCTTGTATTTCCCCCTATGCTGACATGTCCAATGTGTAACATTTTTTCCCCTAAAAAATCCATTTGAATGCGTCTATCTGGGACTATGTATGCTGAAGAAAATGGGACAAGTGACACATTTTCTTGATGAAACCTATCAGAAGATGAGAGAGATGTGAAGAGCGAGATTCTCTGCTGCACTGAGACATTTTGTGTTGTTAGAACGATGAGCCCAGAATGAAATGGCTTTTCCCACCATGCAATTAATTCTGTTGTTGGGAAATCTTTAGCTAGTGGCTTCTGCAGCTGGTGGCAGGCAGAATGCAGTGGCTTCTGCATTCATCTCCTGTCATCTCCTGTCTTGAGATGACAGGAACAGTATCGCTGTCACCTGCCCTTGCAAGCTTTTGGTAAACAGCTGGTTTGGCTTAAAGCCGTCACCCAAGGCTTTTCTTTTTAACTGCTCATGATCTGGTTTAGATAAAACTAGAACTGAGAAGCAACAGCCAGCTCCATGGTTATCCTTCTACCTTATAGCTACAAATGGCAACTCTAGGGCACTGCTAAAATTGCCCAGAGACTTGCTGCTTACCCCCAGCACAGCAGCAGCAGGTTGTGTGATGCCTGCAGCTGTCTCTGCAGGCAGCTTCCAATGAAGAGGTGCTCCCTCCTCCTCTGGTGTAAAAATTAACTCCTGCTCCTAAAAAGTCATGATTGCACATGTTACTTTGGAGTCTTGGGAAAAGAAACACCCTGCATGGTCCATGTAGTGGGCAGAAGCAAGGAGTGGGTGTTTCCAGTCACAGCAGACTTCATGCTCACCCCATGCTTGCTGGAGTGGTGGCACCATGGCTTTGTGCTTTGCTTCTGTATGGTAAGGAACGTGCTTACACCTCCTTTTTCCTCAATGACAGGACAAGACTTTTCTCCCTCCTCTCTCCCTTTCCTTTATGAGATTATCAGGAGCTTTGTGACTGCTGCCCATTTGAATTTTTGAAATTGTCTGATGGTTTCAAAAGTTATTAGGAGGAACAGAAAGATATATGCTCACTCCCCTGCATACAGTACATAACCCTAGTTTTCTTACCTAAACTGAGCTATTTTTTCTCATGTTTTTAGTGCTGAATTTATATCATTGCCACCAGTAATGTCACTCATTCATAGAGATATGACATCCCTAAAGGTTTACCACTTTTTGGCACCCCTCTAACTAATTACACCAGAAGAATGTGAGTTTAAACTGCTAGCCGTTGAAAATATTAGCATTTTAAAATCACTTTGTAGGGTTTAGTTTGAGGGGAAGGTTCTGAGTAACCACAAATCAAGTGTTGAACCTCTTACCACAAATTAGAGGACCATCTAAATCTTCCCATCCTCTCAGTGAAGAACAATAGCTTTCACTTGAAGAGACACAATTGATGGCAAAATAGATTAAAAAAAAAAAGAGAATGAAAAGAAAAGTAAAAATAATAAAAAACTCTTCAGTCACTCCACTTACAGATGTAACTAATTGATTTGAGGCTTGGCCGAGGAGTGCCAGGGCAGCTAGTTTGATGTAGTAATTAATGCAATCATCCTTCTTTGTTACTACTTTAATAAGGTAAATACCCTGTTAAAATAAACTGAAACAGTTGTCTCTGGCCAAGAGCTTGCAGTTGTGGTGAGCAGCGTAATAACCTCACAATGTAAAACTTGGACAGGAAAGAATGAATTACATTAATCCCCGAAGGTTCTTACTGCAGACTTTTGAAGTTTTAAATTTAGAGTGGAAAAGGAGATCTGAAGCTTTGAGGCTGTTCACCCTGTGGCTCCTGAGAGAAAGCACCACGTGTCTGCTTGAGTACCCTGAATCCTGCTGATGGGGGTAGGAGATAAGCTTGGTTTCTGCAAACACTCGTGCTTATCTGCACTACCACAAACAGTCCCACAGTGGTAAAAGTTGAGCACAGGCAGAAAAATCAGCGTGTGCACAGGTAGCTGTTGTCATGCACTGGAGTACCAGTATGAGGCAGGAGGCTAACAGCTTTGATTTTAACCTAATGACTGTTGGTTAGAAGTAGTTTCTAGTAAAATCCACTTTCAGTAGCATGATTGAAAGGGTTGCTTTGTTTGTTGGGGTTGTCCATTTCAGATGTTCATTCTAAACAATGGCATTAAGAAGGATGGCTGTGCCATGTTGTTAAGGATCCCTTCAATAAAAGGGAGTTGCTGGAACACACAGCAAAATGGAGAGAATCGATTTATCAGTGAATAACAGTATTTTTCTCTCCTATTTACTTACAACCTTTAACTGTAAGATCTAAGCAACTTGGAATTTTATTCAGATAGGTGAAATTTCTCTTACATTCTACACCCCTTGTCTCAGTGGTTTTACCTAAAATGCATGAGTACTCCTTTGCACACTGCCTGAAACCTTACAAAAATTTTTACTAAAATTTTTTACATTTTATGCAAAACCACTCTGGCTTTTTTGAGAATTGCCATGTGACCAAACCTCTCTCCATTCCTGCTCTTCCCATTGACACGTCAAACATAAGTAAACTAAATGACAATTTGCCAGATTCCCATAAGATATAAGTCCAAAGATTAATTATATCATTGGAAATGAATGAGTAACTTTTGCAATGAATTATGTAGTTTTCAAGATGGTGAGTGCACAGTTTGTTGCACTGGGACGGGTTTAATGCGGTGTGGAGTCATGGCTTCCTTAGTCATGTCATCCAATGTAAGACATTCAGGGTGTCATGAGAAAAAAATTCTCAGTTTGTGGAATTTTAACTTTATTATTCGTTGCCAATGAACATAGATTTCTGATTACTGATTAGGGTGCTCAGAAAAACAAAGCACCAAAAATTGAAATTCAAGTAAACAATTTTTTTCCTCGTTACTAGTGTTTAGCTTAGTGCAAATACTCCTATCTCTCCCTTAGCACAGCGTATCTGATTTCCCAGGCAGGTAGCACTTGGTCTGTTCCAGTCCCTTCAGTGAGACAACTGGTTTCCATCTGCCATGCTGGGTGCATTGGTTTCTTTTGGCTTCTGCATGATTTTTGCTGGTTTCCTCCTCCTGCTTTGTCTGTTGGGTCACCTTCAGCCATACTCCCTCAAGGGTGTCTCCTTTAAGGCAGGGAGAGCCTCCTGCCAAGAGCCACACTTTCTAAGTGCTTTCTCCACAGCATGTCCAGCCCCATGTTTCCAAAAGCATCACTTGTAACTAAAGGCTGCTACTTCCTTGCTTACATTTCTGATTCAGGTACCACCTCAGATGGGCAGAAGTTTTGGCAGGTATTGGGGTGTTTTCATGTGTTTTAGGGATGACTGTGCTTGGCACTTGTCTCTTCATGTCCTCCTTCCACACCACTCACCCCTTGCTACCAAACCCCTGCCATTTTATGCCCAATGCACAGGGTCTCCTCTGCAGGCTGTTCTGTCTGTCCCCATTAGAGAGATCTCCGGGATGCTCCTTTATTTTCTTTCAGGATTAGCATTTTAAGAGGAAAAGCTTCAGAAAGACTTGCCCTTGCTGTACCGGAGATGCTTTATTCACAGCACATGGCTGCGTGTGCTCTTTATAATCTCGGCCGTGCCGAGCCACCACGCCGCTCCCTGTTCCTGCAGAATAAAAATATTTCCCTGATTCTCCCTTGTCCGAGACCCGTGCAGCCCCGGTGGCTTTCGAAACCATCGCCTTTGGACAGCGACCGGCAGCGGGGGCTGACACCGGCACCGCCCGTCACCTGCGCTTGCACTCCCGAGCCGGGCCAGCTGGGCCCGCGCCACAGAGCCCGGCGGCCGCATGAGCTTCCCGGGCGGGCCACAGGGAGGCACGGCCGGACCGGGAACACACCGAGCCGCTCTGAGACAAGACGAGTCGAGCTCAGCCGAGCCGAGCCGACCCAAACCAAGACCTGCCGAGCCGAGCCGTTGCATATCGGGCCGTGCCATGCCGTGTTGTGCTGAGCCGTGCCAAACTAAGCTGAGCCGCGTCGTGCCAAGTCGTGTCAAGCCGATCCGATCCATACGGTGCTGAGCTGTGCTGAGCCGAGCCAAGCCGTGCCAAACTAAGCCATGCGGAGTCATGTTGAGCTGAGCCGATCCATACTGTGCTAAGCTGGGCAGAGCTGATCCGAGCTGAGCTGAGCCATTTCGCGCCCAGTCGGGCAGGGCCAGCTGTGCCAGGACAAATCGGTCCAGGCCAACACAGGCTGGGCCAAGCCATGATGTGCTCTGCTGTTCTGTCCTGCACCGTGCTGGGCCAAGGTGGGCTGTGCCTAGCTGGGCTGACCCACACGGAGTCAAGGCAGGCTGGGCCAGCCAAGCAAGATCAGGCTCAGCCTGGCAGAACCAGATCAGGCAGAGCTGAGCTGAACGGAACCATGCTGTGCTGTGCCGTGCCGAGCCAAGCCGTGACAAGGTAAGCCTGCACAGGGGTTGCTGATCAGTGTTGATATGTACCAAGCCGAGCTGTGCCAGGCCAAATCAGATTGGGCCTGGTCGACCCAGTTCAGTCTGGCATGGCTGAGCTGAGCTGTGCCGTGCTGAGCTGGGCCAGACAGGCTGGGCCAAATCAGTCTGGGCTGACCCAGGATGGGCCAAGCCAGTTCAGGCCTGCCAGGCCAACCTGTGACAATCTCTGCCGTTCCATTCTGTGCCATGCTGGGCTGAGGTGGGCTGTGCCTAGCTGGGCCAAACCAAGCCAAGTGAAGTCAGGCTTGGCCAGCTGAGCCAAATCAGGCCGGGCCTGGCCTAGACAGGTCAGGCAGGGCTGGGCTGGGCTGGGCTGAGCTGTTCTGTGCCGAGCAGTGCCAAGCTAAGCTGGGCTAGGTGGTGCAAAGCCATGCTGAGCCTTTCTGTGTTGTGCCGAGCTGGGCCGGGCTGGATGTGCCGGGCCAAATCTGGTCAGGCTGATCTGGTTTTGGCCAAGCCGGTTCAGGCTTGTCCAGGACATGTTAAGTGCTCTGGCATTCCATCCTGTGCTGTGCTGGGCCAAGGTGGACTGGGCCTTTGTGGGCTGACCCGAGCTGAGTCAAGTCCCTGTAAATTGGAAAAGGACCTGGGGGGTTTTGTTGATAGTCGACCTAATATGAGTCAACAGTGTGTGCAGGTGGCCAAGAAGGCCAGTGGCATCCTGGCTTGTATTAGGAACACTGTGGCCAGCAGGAATAGGGACATGATTGTCGCTCTGTACTCAGCTCTGGTGAGGCCGCATCTTGTGTACTGTGTTCAGTTCTGGGCACCTCGTTATAAGAGGAACATAGAAGTGCTGGAGTGTGTCCAGAGAAGGGTAACAAAGCTCATTAAAGCCCTGGAGCACAAGTCCTATGAGGAGCAGCTGAGGGAGCTGGGGGTGTTTAGTCTGGAGAACAGGAGGTGAGAAGAGACCTTATCACTTGCTTCAACCACCTCAAGGGAGGTTGAAACGATGAGGGAAACAGCCTCTTCTCCCTAGTGAACTATGGTAACACAGAAGAAATGGATGTAAGCTGCACCAGGGGAGGTTTAGGCTGAATGTTAGGAAACATTTTTTCACTGAGAAGGTTGCCAGGCATTGGAATGGCCCAAGACAGTGGTGGAGTCGCCATCCCTGGAGTCATTTAAAAGGCGTTTGGACCTGGTCCTGAAGGACATGGTTTAGATTATGGTGTTGGTCAGAGGTTGGACTGGATGACCTTGTAGGTCTCTTCCAACCTAAACATTCTGTGATTCTGTAATTTAGGCTGGGCCTGGCCGAGCCAGGCCAAACAGGGCTGGGCTGAGCTGAGCCATGCTGTGCCGAGCCGTGGTGCTGAGCCAGCCCAAGCTGTATAACCACCACATCCTGTTATGCCCAGCAGCACTCAGTCTCTCGAGCTGAGCCAGTCTCAGCCAGTCCTGGTTATCGCAGGTTTGGCCCAGTCCCCACAAGTGGGTATTGCTGTAGCCCAAGTGGGTACTGTTACAACCAATGGGCCCGAGGGGACATCCCATCTCTGATGGCTGTAGCCTGTCCCACAGCTCCGGCAGTGCAGTGATACCTGGCCCATTTGGTTGAACTGATGTATCTGCTGGAGACCTGGAAAAACCTGTTTGTCCTCAGCCACCAGCCTGCTTGAGCCCGGTGGGATTGGGTTGTGTGACGGCCAGGGCCAGGGATGGCAGCAGCTGAGGGAGCAAGTGAGCAGGGGCCTGCAGTGCTCACAGTCACTGTCAGCCTATGAAGGTTTGGTAGTTTGCAGCAAAGTTCCCCTTCACAGTGTCCATGGGGAAGATGGAGCCTTCCCTTCCCCTTCCCCTGTATAAACATGAAGTTGGCTTTTCTCACATTGCTGTAGTTGACGGGGGGTTGTTGAAAAACTCTGGTAACCATTAATGTAAACCTGATTTTGCAGATAAACCTGGTTTTGAACCTGGCTGATAACTCTGGTTGTCTTCACACAAGCAAAGTGTGTGTGGCCAAGGGCTGGAGGAGTGGTTGCTTTTTCACACACCAGAAAGCACTGGCAGAAACTAAAATGCAGAAATCCAATCACTATGGTATAGGTGGTGACACAGTTTTCTTGCATGTTGCTGTGTCCTCACTGGCCCCTTGCACACCCATCTGCCAGTGTCTCAGCCAGCCTTGGGCTCTGCAGTCCAGAGGGATGTTTTCTCCTCACTCTGCTTCTCCAAAAATGTGTGAACATGGAGGACACTTGCTGTCTGCAAAGCAGACCTTGCTCAGGCAAGCAGAGGCATTTTCTCCCCTCAAAATCTCTTGCACTCATTCTGCTTTATGGCCACAGTTCTGCGTATATTTACGTGCACTTGGAGGTAAAGCATGGAGGGCTTTGATGGGATGGAGACTCTGCATTTGTATGTGTGCATTTGCAGGATGAGGGTCTTGCATGTTCCCCTCCCTTTATTACAGGTGAAGCTGAGGCAGAAGGGGCCCCTTTTTTAAAGCAGGGAGGTTTAGAGTGAGAATCAGAGAGCAAACATATGTCTGAGGAACGAACACGGTGAGGACCCTGTGCCAACTATAATAATCAGTGTGACTAATAGGGAACACCAAGAACTGTTCCATTATATCATGAGACATTACATCGTGCTTGCAAAAAAAAAAAAATCTTTGATGACATGCGAAGGATTATCAAGTGCATTTCAGGGAATCCTCCTTGATTTCTTCAAGGGTTTCTACCCATGTTCATCATGCTGTGCATAAGTTAACTTTCTCAGCAGTTAGATTGAACTTACTGGCATGAGTTTTACATATATGCCATTTAAATTTGGAGGAACAGAAGGTGTATGAACTTCTTTTAAAATCTGCTCATTTACAGTTCCTTGGAGGAACTAAAAACTGAGATTTTACAATAATTTCACCAGGTATTTCTAGACTTCACTCAGTGTTCCATGGTTTCAAAAAACAGCAAATATCAACAAAGCTCTGTTTGGTTTTAGTCTCACAGAATATACGGAGTAATACTTCTATGTAGAGTATTGTGATGTTGACTCATATTTTTGTAATTTTAATATTGCAAGTGTCAGTCAGGAAGGAGATTGTTCTGTTTATTAGAGCCAATATAGCAGAGCAAAACAAAGGACTTCTTAGAAAATGAATATGCTCTGGGGAAATTCAATAAAGCTTTGTTAGAAGGAAAAAGGTCTTATATATAAATATATAAAAGCTTGCTGTATATTGTGCAAAAGTTGCTTACTGCTAAAAGAGTAATGCACTGTAAATCAACAGTGGGTCCCACAGCACATTATGGCATATTTTATTGGGGTTTTACCTTAAAGTAAGGTCTTTTATTAAGAGTATATAAGAGCACACACTGCTGAATACCTTGTTTTTCGCAGTGCTCTATACATAATGGCTTTTTTTTTTTATTTGCTTCATTAAACATTCCTGTAATTAATGAATTTAATGGGAATCCAGCAGTAACAAATATAAAATTTATTGTGGTTTAAAAAACAAAACAAAACAAAATTATTTCAGTTACTAGATTTTCCATTAGCAAATGGCGATGACAAAATTCCTCAGGATATTTCTGCACTCACCCCCGAAATCTCCTCCTAAAACAGGTGATGTTTTCAACTGTGTAATGGGAAAGAAATGCCACATAAATAATCCTTGTGAAGGAGTTAGTATAAACGTAGAAGGAGAGAGCACCAAAAAGTGTCTTTAAAATAATCCCCCCCAAAAAACCTGTCTTAAGCTTGATAAGAAGACGTCTGTATTAGCACTGGAGCTTGCAGGGTGAGTTATTAGGTGTTGAAAGAGACTGTCTGGGAAGTCTGACCCATCAGAATTTGAATGTAAAAGGCAAGTGACAACTGAATACATGAAAAGCCTGAGAGCCTGGTCCCAAAGCTCTCTTTCCTTGCCTGAAAAGCCCGTTTATCTTCAGATGAATAAAAGTTACAGAACTGGAACCTAAGGAAAAAATCAGTGGCATCCGTGGCCAAGGGAATGTCTCCCTCCCACCCGTTTGATTATAACCATGTGCAAGTTTGGCTAATGAGACTGTGGGGCTTTCCCCTCGCCTCTGTGGATGACTGTGGCATTTTATTTGAATGCCAATATGTTTTCCCATTCCTGCTCCTCACGAGCTTTTGGTCTGGGTAAATAAAAAAAAGAGATGTCTGAGCTGGAGAATCTTTTTACAGCGTATAAAAATCTTCCCATCTAATCCAAGAGGAAATCTCAATGCGAAGAACATTGGTGTTTTAATGGCCTGCTAATGAGGACGAGCTTGTCCAGAGCTTTGAAGAAGACAAATGGAAAGCAAAACAGCTCATTTCTCCTTAAGGGCAAGCATTAGGATTTCTAGGGAGGACAGCATGAATATGCCTTCAGCAGGTAAAGCTTCGCCTGCCTCAAGTCTCCTGGCAGGGCCCTGATGTACAGGCTGTTGGCAAGAGCAGGAAAGGGGTGGGGGTGTGCTCATGTTTTCTGGTTTCTCTGTCAGTCTATTCCTCTCTGTGAGCTGCTGGGAAAAATGAAGACAATTATATTTACCTAAATCCTAAGGTAATTAAGGCACTAAATTAAAACCTGAAAAGCAGTTGGAAGTCTCTGATGAAAGAGCCCATACACAGACAGCATGCTCATAACCTTACATGTCTGGGGTTCTTATTAAGGTATGGGGGATACACAGCAAATACCCTGGACAGCCACAGATAGGTGATCACATCTAATTTAAAAGCCTTCATTACTCCCTCCTGACAGGCTTGGATGTTTGCCTACCTGGTTCCAAGGCCAGCATCAAAATCAAAATTTATATTTTTCATTCCTCTCCGCCGTTGTCCTTGGCTTCCCCTCCCAGTTGCCGTCTCTGATCAGCCCAGCAGCGGCTGCTGGAGCTCTGCTCTGTGGCACTGGTGAGATCCTACTGCTCCCATAACCCATTAAGAGCAGAGCTTTCCTGGAAAAGGGACTGCCTTGCTCCTGGCATCTTCCATGGCTTCAGCAAGCCAAGGAGGCTTAATTTTCAATTGGGAAAAATGGGGCCTTTTTCTTGTCTCATCCCAGGAAAAGCTTTGAGTGCCAGGGCCCCTTTGGGTGTCACTGTGCCCTGGCAGGACTCAGCCCCACACATTCCCTGCTCTCAGCCAGGGCTTGCAAGGGAATGAAAAATGTTTTCAAGAGAGGCATTGAAATGGTATCTGGCTTTGCTGCTGCAAAAAGGACTTTGAACAGTTCTCCTTGAGTGACATGTGGCAAACATGGCAGAAGAAATTGCCCTCATGAAGATACACCTGAAGCATGTCCTATGCAATTAAAATGAAAAAATACACTGTTTTAATCAGCAGCATTATTTTCCCTCTGTCTACAGGGTGAGGTTTGTTGACTCTCTGAAGGCAGAGAGTTGTTTTAAAGCTACTTTTGTTTTCCTGGGCTTTGGAGGGCAAGCATAGCTCTGGGTGAAGCCTTGCCAGTGAGCCAGCACCAGAAGTGCACTCAGGTGGGTAACAGGGGCAATGGGGCAGCATCACTGCCACTGATGGCACAAGCTGTGAGCACCATCTCACAGTTTCCATGTGGTGCCCTGGGCACAGCCTGAGGGCACACCTTTGTCACTCATCAGCTCATGTCCATCTCCAGCCCACCACATCCCCCTGTTCTGCTTGCCCTGCCCACCCACCTGCCCATCCCCCCGGGCTCTGCCCAGAGTGAGCTGCTTGGTTAGCCACACCGTTTTGCAAAGCTGTTGACTCGATAAATACCCTCTGCTGTGTTTTTTCCCCTGGTTTTTGTCAGTCATATTGGCTTGAGGTACAGTCAGGCAAATGGTTTAGCTCAGACCTTGCAATGTGGTGGCAGGTTCCCTGCAGGGCTGGAGCCGAGTGGGTCAGTAGAGCAGAACCCCTGCAAACCTCTCTGGCAGCATGGTCAGGATGCTATCACACCATATCAAGGTGGAAATGGGGAACCGTGGGTGCTTCTGCAGGCCCTTGACCCCATTCCACATAGTACTAGCACAGAGGTAGCAGAAACACCTTTGCAGAGGACTAACAGGTCCCTCAGCTATTTTAGGGGATAGGCTTAGGTGTCAGGAAGCACAGCATGCACATACTCCAGCTGAATGATAAAAACTTGGCCTCTAAAAGTAAACCAACACCACAGCGTGACAAAAGCAAAGCTACCACTTCCTTGTACTCCCCATCCAGCTTGGAAAAACTGCCTGGCTTTAACTTTCATTTACTTTACTTTACTTTACTACTCTAATAATTTTACTTTTAGATCAAAGTGTGGGACAGAACTACAGCAAAACCAACAACAAAAACCCAAGCCAAAACAACAGCCAGTGCTGTGATACCAGATGCAGTCCCCTGTAACTGGAACTGAAACTCATGGCTGTGTCTTGCTGCTGACAGTTCCTTTTCCTCATCCATGGCTCCATGTTTTTTCAATACAGCTTCTTGAAGCTAAGAAAAACTTCTACTAAGTTGAAATTGGATTGTCTGACTTGTTATACAGAATGAAAATAATTACTGAAACAACAGAAAAAGTGTGAGGAGGATATAGAGTCCTTTCATCCAAAGCCTCCTGTCTTCCTGCATGATCCATTATAACCTAGAGGACCCCCAGATTTAAAATCTGTTTCTGCCTTTATTTATCTTTACTCAATTTCCTACATGAACTGGCCAGTTATGTCAAGTATTTTTCTTTCTTTTAACTTGATCTGCTGTCAGCTAAATGCAATGCTCTTTGAGAACACCTGCTCCCTTACTGTATACAGACACACACAGGCACACATGCACACATCTCTACCAGGTGCATGTATATGTGTTTTATCTACATGTATCTATATAATCTGTTTGTCATCCTTACATATCTACATCTACAGCTGTATATCTAAATACACACAGTTTGCAGGTTACACCTTCAGGGTCCTCTCTCTTTTGGGAAAGGCAGATAGTTGAGGCTGCTCTGGCTTGCTTTGCTTAGCAAGTCCTGGGGGAATGGGCTGATCAGGTTCACTAATGGTCGGGCTCTCGTGGTGTTTGCTTACCTAACACAATCAGAACACACGACTTAAATATTTTATCAGCTTTGCAGGGTCATTCTCATACCATGGCATTGCATTGCACAGGAGAATAGAGCAGGCTGGAGGAAAAATGGTGTTCAAGAGTGCTGCAGAAAGAGGGTTTTAAGCAAATGGCAATCACTAATTCCCTGTGTAGAGACATTAAAACAAATGTCCCTGTTTCAGCAGAGTAGATGGGAGGCAAAAAGAAGTTAAAGCAATTGCAATAGCAAAACAAAAGAAAGAACTAAGCAAATGTCCTCAAACCCTCAGTTGCTATCTCTGATCTGAAGGGTGGTGGCAGTCCAGGTTTAACTTTGATCCCTTGTTTCCCTCTCTTACCTGTTTAATTTTTGACTGCCTTGAAACTAGCTCGCAGGAAGTTTTGTTTTTAATCTTCTGCTTATACCCTGTGGGTCAAGCTCTCAAATAACTATAAAGAGAGTGGGTGCTACAGGGCAATTCTGGGAGTAATCCCAGAGCTTGCGTTTCCCATATGGCAGACAGTAGCTGTTGCGGAGAGGAAAACTGGTTTCCCCTCTAACCAGCCCATTGCCTGCCTTCAGCTGGGCAGTGGTGGCTCTGGGTGGGCAGGGAGAGCTGAGAGGTGGGTCTGTACTGCAGCTCTTTGCTCCAGCTGTGGGTGGCAAGGGTTGCTGGTAAGGGCAGAATAACCAACTGAGCCATTTGTGTGGGGAGATTCCCCAGGAGAGGGTCAAACTTGCTTTGGTTCTGTTATGCTGAGAGTTAGTGTGAAAGTGAAGGGCTTTGCATCCTTGCATGTTCAGTGTTCCCTCTATCACAGTAATTTTAGACAGCACCCCAAAACTAATAAAAAAAAAAAGCACTCATATCTGATTGCTGCTGCACTCCCCTGCTGAAAGGTTTCTTTAGCACAAGATCACTTACGATTTCTCATCTCTTGCTTCCACTTATGTCTGGCCTCATTTGGGTTTGATTCCCTCCCCCAGTCATCCCACACTCCTGATTTTGAGGTGTCTGCTTTCTCCAGACAGTTGTTGCTGATCTGTTATGCTGCCTGCTTTGAGCCAGTGCCTTTGGGTGCCTACAATGCCCTCTGTGCTAAGTTAGCATCTCTACCCAAACTCTGTGCTGCATTGCCTTGAGTGCCCTTACAGTAAGTAGCTGAGGCTGTAACCTGGATTCAGGAGAAAGCTGGGAGCAGGTTGAGAGGCAAAGTGAGTTTAGCCAAAGCACAATGGGCTGGTTTGGCAGGGGGACAGAATCTCTCTGCACCGCTGCTCTGATTGATGTAGGCTGGAGCAACTCTCTCACTGATGCAGTGTCCTCAGCTTAGGCTAGTTCTGGCTGCATCCCTACAAAGGAGAGGGGAAGGAGTGTGTTCTCACACTGAATCATTTTTCTCTAATAATAACTTTGTTATGATGTCCAGAGCAGCCCAGAGAGAGCAATAGTAACAGTGGACTGCTTGGAAGAGGAACAAATGCTGTGATCAGGTTTGGGAAACCATGAATCAGCTGTAAAGGGCAGTGTTACCTCAGCCTGAATACATCTTGCTTAGCTCATACTGTCAGGTGTAAATGTAACTTTGTGGACAATAAAATAGGCCTGTGATATGCCTTTATGAGAGGCATCTATTTTTTACAGATATGATGATCCTTTCAGTATTTGGTCCCAGAGCACCCTGCTGCCTAAATACACGTGGCATGACAGCCCCGCTTTAAAGGGCTATATAGCCTCAGAAATGGTTCCAGCTAATACCATGCTTTGATGTTTGGGGAAAATGGTTGCTGTACCCCTTGAAGAGGGAGCCATGTGTGCCCAGTGCCCGATCTTCCAGCCTTTACAAAGGGAGAATGGGAAGAGGGGCATGGCTCTGCCTTTTTCCTACCCATTTTAGGAGGGTGAACACTCTTGGCCAGATCTAGCCTTCTGATAGCCGGGGGGGAGAGCAGCAGCAGCTGTGGCTGTGCCAAGGCCTCCAAGGGAGCAGCATGGTCATGCCTCACAGGGCCAGTCTCCTGCAGTGTGACGCTGGGACCAAGTTCTTGCAGGAGGGCTGGTCCCCATAACTGAGGCCTCAAACCCCATTGAGTCAGGACACTGCTTTGGGACTGCCAGCAAGGTCATCAAGTTGCATTAAGCTAGAACCGGCTTACCCACTGGAGACATGGGTTCATCCTGCCTAACTTTAGATTACAGTTTACCCCTTATTGTGCCAAGGTCTATATTGGACCAATTTATGGTGAGAAATGAGGCTGGCAAGATAACAGGGGCATCACAATTAGAGCTAATTAGCCCAGCAGGAAATCTATTTCCAGGCAGCTTTTGGCAAGAGGAGAGGTTGGCGGGATAACAAGCATAGAGTGTATTTTGATATAAGCACACTCCAGCTGCAAGGAGAAGAAAAATAACAGCTTGTCTCTTCCTTATGCAGAGGCCTCACGTCAGGCCCCACCACGTAAGTCTTTTTGTTTGAGGCTTTGCAGCCTCCCTGCTTGGAAAAGGTTCAGAGAACTTGTTCTTGCAAAATCTCCTTGACTGCCAGAGGGCAAAGGTGGGCTCTGAGGTCTGAACAGCTCCTCGCTCCTAGTGCCAGGCAGGAGAATGCCCAGCACTGTGGTCCTCCTCTGATTTCAGGGGAGATGAGGGATTGCAGCTCAGAAAAGAAATCACTGAGGAGTAGCTTGGTTTAATTGCAGGAGTTATATCTGTAGTGTAAAATGTTCAGGGTATCGACACAGCCAAACTACTGGAACTATTTGTATTTGAGTGCTTTATTATACTGGAATTGCAGTGATATTATCAACATTTGTACAAATGCACAAAATTCCTGTCTCTTCTAGCTAGAAAGAGATGTAAAAATCTGACCTAGTTGAACAGTCTCAATGAACTCATTGTCCATTTGTAACAATAACGGGTTCACAATGCAACAAAAAGCTTAACATAAAATTAAACATATTAAATGCTGCAGCAAGTATTTAATATGTTTAATTTTATGTTACCAAAAAAAAAAAAAAATTATCTCCCTCCAGTAAGGAAGGTGGTTGCTTTACAGAATAAAACAAACAGACAAACAAACACAAAACTTTTGCATACAATACAAACAACCTCAAGCCCAAAACTTACTGTGACAGCACCTTTTTTTAATATAATATATATATATTTATATATAAACTTCGATAGTTTAGGCTTACTCCAAGCAGTGCTAAAAAGTTCCTTAAAACCAGGACAATGACAATAGGTCCAAAGAATCAACGTTCATCAATGAGTGCTGCCCAGTGTTTGAACGGAGCTGTTACAGAGAGGGGTACAGAGCTCACGGCCATGGGCTGGGAAACACTTGGGTCCCAATGATAAAGTCCTTGGCAAAACTCTCAGTGGCAATTATTCTTATTCAGAATATTTTTTTCGTGCAAAAATAGTTTCTCTTGTGCAAGCATAGTAAAGTTTGTCTCTGACAGGGATTTCTTCACGATCTCAACTCTGACGGGTGGGGAAAAAGATTCTCTGGAATTACCTAAATTCCAGCAAGGAAAACATTTCCCTTGAAATTCCCTATCAGCCCTCCAGCCTCCTGTACTTCCTGACACTGCTGCAGTTTCTGGAAAGCCAGAAGGAGCTTTCAGTCTTCATTCAGAAGGCTGTCGCACAGATTTTTAGTCCAGAAAGATATCTGAGTCTAAGAGTCTCATGGCATAAGATGGCATGGCCTCACCATGGGCTTCGGGAGCAGTTCCACCAGGTAAAACTCAACATCACTAACATTTAATTTGCATAAATATAGAACTGGAGACCCTGAATCCCAGGTATTACACATTGGTCTACCTAAAGTGAGTTGCAATTATTGATTCCAGTCCAAGGAGAGCCTGGGAAAGGATCAGATTTCCACTTAGAAAATCAATCTTGTTGGTGAGTCTGTGTGAACACTGACATTTTTGGCCTCATGCAGTTTAGCGTTTGCTACAAAGTCATCTTGAAAGCTATGGAAAACCAGTAATGGTAAGCAATTTAGCTATTAAGCATAAAGCCACTGATAAAACTGAGATATCTGTAAGCTCTGGAAAAAAGAAAAAAAAAGAAAAAAAAAAAAAGAAAGAAAAAAAGAGGTTATGGATGTAAACAGCCTCTTTTGTCTTTGCAGTAAGATGATTATTTCAAGATGAGGAAAAATTGATTTTTTTTTTTTTTGCATGTTCAAATCACTTGAGATTTTATTGCTTTTGTTTGTCCTTAGAAGTTTCTAGTCTCTTTGATTATTCTTTGTTTTTTTAAAGGTGCTGTCCCTAGTCAAGTTATAAGGCAACATATTTTATTGATTCAGAACTCTTAATACATAGTATGGCCACTGTTACCACCGCAGCTTTGCAGCTACCGTGAGCTGGACAAGAGTCAAAGTGCACGACAGTGCACAACAGAGCTAGTCTCCTGACCTTACGATATACAGGACACTTTGGTTCTCAGGATGAGAGATCATACATGTAGCTTAGATGCTGCCTCACACACTTTGCATAATAAAACATTTATATGCTGTCATGAAGAGGGTGTAAAGTCTAAGTCACACTGCAGACTGGCTGTTCTCAGCTCCTCCGCTTGGGCAGGTGTGAGAGACAAGTTGTAGATATGCCACCAGTGAAAGCATATAAATGTATCTGGTGCAAACGTTTTACAAGAGTATTTATAAATGATTCAACAAGGGAGAGCCAGAAAGAGAGTGAGAGCTAAAGTGCAATTTTAAAATAATATAAATAATTGAAACGTAGAAATAAGATACTAATTAGTTGCAACTGGTTTTGTTTTATAGGCACAGTTTAGTTTTTATGTCTACAGATCAATCTTTTTCTCTTCTTCCCCCTCCAGTAATTTTCTCTGATGTATAATGGAGTTTCAATGGTATAAATCTAAAGAACACTGCTTAGTAAGAGGACAGAAGAGGCAATGATAAGGCAGTATAGTGCAACTCACTATGTGACATTAGAAAAGAAACAAGGATGGGGTTAGGTCTTCCATGGTGTTGTATAAAATCAGCCCTAAAAAAAAAAAAGGAGAAAAAAAAAAAAAAGACAGGCTTTCCAGTTATACCTTGACCCATGTTCTCTAAAACAAGAGAGCACATTTTCCAATACAAAGAAAACAACTGATGCTTCATAATTTGTTTTGTTGTTACTAAAAAAAGAAAAGAAAAAAAAAGCAGATGCTGCTTTAAGGAAAATATTTAATTCTAGGAATTTCTGTACAACTGACCTCAGCAAGCTTTTCCATCTTAGATGGATGACTTCTGCTTGAGACCCTGAAAGATTAAGATGCACACACACCTAGACTAGTTTATTGCAAAACTAATATTGTAACTTAAAAAAACCCAAGCAAACAGATTCTGTACAAGAATACTGTTCAAATGGAATGTGTTAAAATAACATTTATTAATAAATACTTTATAAAATTCTATGTGAATACTAAATTAATAGATTCCTGTTTTAAAATTGCTTTGGTCCTCATGAATTTTCATAAATTCACTCTATAGGCTTTTTTTTAAAAAAGGTATTAGCTGCTAAAAAGCACATTTTGCCTAAACTAAAAGGCTAGTTTTCAACACTAAATATTGTTGCTTAAAAAAATATGAATCCTCAAAAGTTGGGCATTTAACAACAGTTATAGCTGGCTTGTTAGTTAACAGGACAGAGTCAGTTAACACACTACATCCACACGCACTGAGGCACTGAACCATTGACTTTCCACTATTCAGAAGATGGGCAGCAGACATTTAGCTTCGTAGCAGGAATTAACTCCCAACAGCGTGAAATTCTCCATAAATCATCATCATCACCGTCCTTATAAAACACACCATGATAGCACACAAACTACTTGTCTCCCACAGGCAGCGTTATGAAATATGGCTTGCAGAAATTGACTTGGGGGAAAGGGGGGGGACCAGGGGCCGGGGGGGAAGTAAGGATGAAGGAACCAGATCACAGCATCGTTTCTTGCTGATCAAAGTATTGCAGTTGTCCGTGGCTGAGATTTCCAATGTGCAACAAGAGATGCGGTCCACAGAAACACCTTGGCGCTGGCCAAAGCCCAGGAGAGCAGGTGAGGGAAGAGGTCCCAGTCATCTCCCGGCAGCGGAATGGGACATGGAGCCTGGCAATGGGCTGGATCTGCAGGGCAGAAGGAAAGCGGAGCAGTCTCCAGGGGTAGCTTTTGGAAAAGCAGGATTTCTCCTCGACAGAAAGAGCCTGGGAAGTGCATTTAGAGTGACGTGCTTAGGAAGAGGAACACACCAGGGACAGAGGAGCAGGGGCTTCTCCCACAGCCCTTGCTCAGGCAGCCTCCAGTGCCTGGCTGGACCAGCAACTTGAGGAAAGGCTGCAGGATCCCTCCCTTGGAAAACAAGAGTATTTTAATGTGGAAGCAAATCTGATGACCAATATAAGGTGCCTGGTACGGTTGGTCCTTTTACCGATGATATCGCCGACATAAATATGCTGCGTTTTGTCTTGGCCTGTGAACCTGCGACAGAGTTACAAGAAGCAATAGCAAATAGCTTTTCATCCTTTACTTATTTCCACATCACTAGCAAGTATTATACCTAAAGGCCAATAGTATAGAGAGGAGACATTTCATTGTAATTACACATTTAGGCCAACATGTGTGGTTGGCTTGCCTAGTTAGCATAAAAAAAAGAAATAATTGAGCTATATATAATACACATCAGTCAAACTGTCAAGTTGCTGAATTTAACAAAACTTAGGCAAAGTTTTTGTATTTTTTTTCTTTTTTTTTTTTTTTCTTTTTAATGTAGAGGCTTTCAGTTTAACAGCTAAATATTTTAATTGAGGAGATTGAATAAAATGAAGCTAAACCGTAATTCTAGTGTAGTGTATCTCAACTGGGTATTCTAGTAGTACCAAAAACTTTGATTTTTATTTTTTAATGTATTTAAGTGCTACTCATATAGAGGAAGAGTTTTAAAAATTAACCCTGCAATGGCATTTTCTTTTTCATGGTGAATGATGAAATTCAGACACAAGGGAAATACTTATTAGTTTTTGGTGGGGTTTTTTGTTTTGGTTTTTTTTTTTCTAGAGTAGGTACTCAGCTGGAACATTTTGCTTGACTGCATATTTAAAAAAAAGTTCCCTAGAGAGCCATGTTGAAGCAAAACCATTTAGCTATTACAACTGGAGGCTAAAAAAAAATTATAGGTTCAGTATTTAAACAGTTTAAAAGTATATGTTTGTCTAAAATATAATAGAAAATCCTTTACATTTGTATTTTTTCATAATTTTTTTTGGTTCTTAGACTATATAATCAAGTCAAGATTTACACTGTACATTATAAATCTTCTTTTCAATGTATTTTTATAAGTGGAAAGCAAGCAGTTAAAGAATACTGATAAAAAGTTAGTTACCAAGATAAGAACTAATTCAGAAATGAGTGATCCTTAGAATTTTGCTTTCCCTTCCAGGCGGGCCCTGCTCCTTACAGATCCTCACGCTTCAGTTGTTCCACTCTCTCTCCCGCACAGAGAAGAGTCATGCTTTTAGACTTCACATCTCCTCTGAAACCCAAAGAAACAGCCTTTGACAAGAAGAAATTCACTTCAGAACAAAGTCTGTTCAGGGCTAGAGGCTTTGCCAGGAATATCGTGAATTAGCTTTTGCTATTAAAGCTGCAGCTCAAAATGTTTGAACATTTATCACCAGCTCAGAGCCCACTTCCCAGGTAAGCAGCAGGAGGTTTTGTCACTGACAGATTTGAGACCAAAATCAGGTTCCATTATATGGCAAGGCAGTGTAATTAGCTGGCATCAACTCCATCTGATTTTCCCATCAATCATTAGTAACACTCGGGGATGCAAATCAGTTGTGCTGAGGGGCAGGTCTGGAGCCCAGACAGAAACCCAAATTGTGGCATAAGGCTCTTTCCCAGACCCTCTTTGCAGGACTGAATTTCATCCAGAGTGCAGTGGGGTTTGCCATTCTTGCAGCACTTTTCAGTGGCTGCATGGCTTCTAAAATTTAATTTAGTGTCCTAATGAGACAGTTCCTTACCTGTGGTAAAGGGGCATTAAGTGCCATTAAAATCCATGAAGTTACACTGCTGCCTGCCAGCTTGGGATTGGTCTGGGGGCACTTAAAGGAACTCCTGCAGGGAGCAGGTCTTTCCCTGGGAATTCAAAGTGGCATTTTTCCAAGTGGTCAGAACCGCTACGCTGATTTTTTTCTCATTTATAGCCGTGAAAGCTGAGGCTGTCAGTTTTTGGTGCTACAACAATGTAACCAGGTTAGGGAACAGAACTTTTCCAAATTATTCTATTCTACGTGGATTTTTCTATGTTAATGACTGGCAGTGCAAAAGAATTGCTGTGATTCTCAGGTGTTGCTCGCTACGCCTGCACGGTGCCACAGAAGCTTACGGGGCGGCTAGCATCAACACAGCTGGCTCTCAATCCTGCTTCACCTGGGGCTGCACTGCTCTCGCCTTTTTCTGTTTATTAAAAACACTAAATCAGGAGCATTTCTGGTTTTTAAAAGCCAAACGCTTGGCGCAGACCAGCTGCATGTGAAAAGCTGGTGAAAACAGCAGCCATGCCGACAGTTTTTAGGTGGGCCTGAAGTTTTTGCTTGCTCATTATTGTTCTTTGAGAAAGAGAGAGGGAAGCGAGGAAGTCTCGGTATGAAACAGAAAAGCAGGAGAAAAAAAGCCAAGGATTGCAAAGGGTTTGGGGAAAGAAAAGGTGTAAGAATAACTGAGGAGAAAAAGGGCAGTGGTAGGAGAGAGAGGAGAAGGGGGAAGTCTAGGCAAAAGAGCACGTTATTTGGGCTTGATTTTGTCCTGATAGCCACATCCTATATGACTGCTTTGAAAGAGGTTCTGAATGCAAGATGGGGGTCTGCTGATAGCACAACGCTAACTCATTTTTTATTATGCTGTCAGCAGATGCCCTCTCTATATATTTATAGCCTAATTACTCCTAGTTACCTATGTATGACTCTGCTTAATACTTTTCATGCCTCATGTTGGCTAACAAGCTGCAGTTTAACACAACCCCGTATTTCTGAGGCTTCAGGCTAGATTGGTGAGAAGGAAACGTGGCTATGTACAGAAACAGTTAGGTTTATAAACAAGTAACTGGTACCAAAAAAACTGGAGAAAGCACCAAAGCATTTCTCAAGCTGATAGCATATTAATTGCATAACTCCCTTTTATGTAACTAAGTATAAAAGACATTTTAATAACTATAAAAATGAAAGCCAGAGTCTTTCAAGAACTGAGGAATCTTCCAGGCTTGAGTTACAGTTGCAAATGTCCTTAGCACAGAGGATGCTTTGATATGCTGCCACACTCCCCTTGCAGTTTCTGATCAACCACTTTTAAAGGATGGGGTTGATGTCTGTTCTGTGGCTGGCGAGCTGGGTGAGAGTGGAGCTTCCCACAACGTCGCTGACAGAGGAGGAGGTCGTAATGGTGTTGTGCTGGATGACTTGCTGCTGGGAGCAAGCAGGGACCGGGCTCGCAGGAGGACTGCTCTCAGGACCTGGGAAGGGGGTGAGGGCACAGAGACAACACACGTTCAATTACCCATGTGAGTAACAAGCTCAGGCTGGGTGACGCTCCTGGAAAAGGGCTGTATCACTACAGCAGCAATACTAACAACCTGAGGCATGCACATGTCCCAGGATTCCCAAACACAGTTATCCAACACTGTCTTCTGATCTTTTGCAGCTTTTGTTTTTTTTGTTTTTTGGGTTTTTTTTGAAATCAGCTTCTCTGATATCAACCTGACTTCAGGAGCTAGGACCTTGAAAAACGTCCAAGACCTTAATGATTACAAAACCAATGCCAGGATAAAAAGTCTGATATCTTAAGGTCTATAAAATCAGTCGGGATGCTTAAATGCTTTATTCACTCCAGCAAGAATCAAAATTAGAGCGTGGTGCAGTGCAGCACAGAAAATCTAATTCAAGCAACAGTTGATAGGCATATAATGCAATTATGGGTTTTTTTTTTCTATGAGTACTGTTAAAGAGCCAGATGCATAGTGGTGCAGAGGAGACAGAAATGGCCTCTATTTTAAGAAAATACCGCAGTATAGCAAATATTAACCCTGAGGCTCTTTTGAGACATTCTAGAGCCAAGCAAAGAATTTGTCCCTAAAGTACCACACTCATAAAATTCATCAACCAGACAGAATCAATTCAACGTCTCCACTGTATGAGATTTCTTGGGAAAAAAAAAAAAAGATAAGAGTTAAAAAAAGAGTTGACAAACCTTTAAAACCTGCGCCATGCCTGGTCTGTGCCACTGCCAGAGCACAGGACCATTTTCGCTGGAGGGGGCGGTAATATTTTCCTTTTAAACTTTCCTTTTGAGAGTTATTTTAAGGTGCTGGCAGCGCTGCGCCCAGGAGGACTCTTGCAGGTTTGGAGCTGTGAGTTCAAGCGGAATCCTCCACAGGGGAGTGAGTGTCCATCCGTGTGCATCTCCTTGCGAAGGGAGGGGTGGGGAAGGCTAGCTCTGCTGTGTGGGATGCAAACCAAGGCTTTTTTGGGTTTGAGCGGGGCTGGATAAATAAGGGCAGGAGATCGGATGGCTTGGATGATGTTTGAGAAGACAGGTTCAAGTGAGAACATGACCAAGGAGGGGTTCTGGTGGGAAGAATTAGAAACTCTGCTTTCCTGTGAGAAGTGTGGAGACAGTGCAAACATACCAGCTACTTACTTAGATATCCTTGCGATTCTTTCTGCATAGCTGTTATCGGACAGTCTTTATGTGTTAACAATAACTGTTTCAGCTGTGCTACCTCATTTTTCAGCATGGAAACCTCATTCTAGAAAAGGAAGAGAAGGTTTAGTTTGCCACAAAGCTTAAACTAGGCTCTACTGCAAAGTTTAAACCCAAGAACACAGCAACTGCTCCACAACTTTGGGAGAACTGAACAAAAATGCCACTCAGTGCTCGTGTGCTGGATTTATATCAACATTTGTCCATGACATTATTTTATAACTTCTTCTGAAAGCATTTTGGCTTCCAGATTTGATTACATAAATTAATAAGCGAGTTAATCCTTCACAGGACCAGAGATACTTTAGGCAGTCTTTTAATCCACTTGGGAAGTACTCTGGTACTCTGCATCAGGATGGGTGGCCAGAGCTATAGGGGTGAACAGCAGCTGTGGAAGGGCTGTGTCACCTCCAGCTCTGCGACAAGCCAGCACCTGGGTGCTGCTCATAGCTCTGGTTTTGGGGGAGTGCCATTACACAAATGGTCTTCCCAGCTTTGGCAGCACCCCGGCAGACCTCAAGATAGGAGTGGAAGCATTGTGCCCATAGTAAGAAGGGCACCACCATAAGAAGGGCTTGTATTAGCATATTCAGGGTAACTTCATGCATTCACTTTATTCTTTTTCTTTCTGGTCGTCTGATCTGTTTATGATACTATCTTGTGGGCTTTGAATGAGGGTTTAACTACACGCCCTGCTCTGAAGAAGCCTGTTATAGATGAGTTAATGGCACTTACAAAAAAAAAAAAACCAACCCACCAAACAAAAACACAGAAAGTGGTGACAGGAAAGGAAAATAAATACAACGCTGTCTAGCAAAGGCTTCTAAATCCCAAGACAGCTTTTTCCCGGCTTATCCTACTAAAATGTAATTATTTCTTTAATAGAGGCACACACATCTTCATTAATCAGCTTTGATTATGCCCGCGCTCCCGCTAGGAGCCGGCTGTGCGGGGGCAGCCCCGGCCCCTCGGAGCACAAAGAGCCCCTCTGTGTCCTCGGGGGTGCAGACAGTGGCTCGCACCTGAAGCTGCATGTTTGTCTGGGTGAGCTCTTCTGCTTTTTTTTCCAGTGACATCACCCAGACCTTCCTCTTCTGTCTGCAGCGCGTGGCGGCGGCTCGGTTCCTTTCCAGAAATTTCCGCCTCCTCTCATCCGGGTCTTCGTCCACCACCCTCCTCCGGCGGCCTCCGGTCGGCTGCGGCGGCTGTATCGTCTGCGTGGGCTGCATCTGCTGCGCCGCCGGCGAAACCTGGCAGGGAAGGAGAGGTTTGGCAAGGGGTGGTGAGCGGGAAAAGTTACAGAGGGGGATGCTGAGCGGGGAAGGGAAATCCCACGCGCTCGTCCCGCTGCTCCCCGGCGAGGTCTGCAACCGCCGCAAGTAGAAAGGCCGCGCCAGATGCCACTGAAATGAGCTGCTAGCAAATCCCTGACACGGTCAAAGGGGAGGTTTTTTTCTAAAAAACGATCCACTGAATATTGGTAGGGAAAATATTTTTCCCCTTGCTGTTATTAAAAACATTTTACTGAGGTACTTCTTCTGCCACCACCTTCTTAAAACCTGAAATGTCAGGTTTCTCTCAGCAACTGTTTTAATCAAAGCAGAAGACTGTAGGGGCCTTATTTCTGTCTTTTTCTTTCTTCTTTTACTTTGCCTCCAAAATTTTTGGACTTTCTATTTCACGGGCTCCTCCATCTCAGCCTCATGCTTTTTACCACCTCTGGAGAAGGCAGCTTCAGCACTCTTTGCACTTGAGTGGATCTTGGGAATCTGTAAGCTGGGATTATGCAAAGCCAGCAGACCTGGGTGCATCTCAGCTGAAGAAAGGATTTAGGTATCTGAACAGAAACTTGCATTTAACCCTCCCTAAATTGTGTGGAGAAGGGATATTCTTCTTCTCAGGCACTCCCAATTGAACCCCGTGGATGCTGTACTCCCTTTTTTTCAGCAGCCTTGCTTTGAAGGCAGAGGCACAGCACATCTAGTCCTGCTGCTATGAAAGTATGGAAAAGTAAGTATTTGTGATTTTTCAAGAGCAGGAGAGTATCCATCCTGCCCCCCAGAGTACCTGGTCCTTGCCATTACAGGAAAGGCATGTGGTGGGGACAGCCCAAAAGTCTGGGCTCCAACTCCTGGGTGACTAAAACACATGCAAATCCCTGTCTGGAACCAGCATCAGACTTAACATTCTGCTATCTGGGAGTACTTAACTTTTGGATTGTTTTCCTGCCTCTCCATGGCACCCAGGTCACAGTGCTCTGGATTGGGTTCAGGGCTCGGGACCCTGACCCCCAGGGCTCCCCAAAGCTCACACCCTGTGGGAGCCACTGTCCCTGCTCACATGGCTGCCACAGCTCCGGAACAGTCTGGAACAATCTGGAAACCTGAATTGTTGACTCAAAATTAACCCTCTTGTTCTGGCAAAGGCCCAAACCTCCAAGGTGCTTCCTTTTGACTCCAGGGAGTGGACGTACTCAGCGCTTTGTCAGACGTGAGCCCTGAATTTCAATTGCAGCAATTAACGTGTGTTTGCCTAACATCTCTGTCTGTCTCAATTAAAATGATACTATCATCTTGCGAGGTTGCTTTTCTGTCTAGAATCTCACCACAAAGTGTGAAGAAGAGTTTGCTTTTCCCCCAGCTGACTTGTGTCAATTAAAGTGGCAATTTTATGCGTAATTATTCTCTGCATCTGATAATGCTTTTTTCATAAAGCCAGATTTATTCCCAGCTATATGTTGCACAGTCAGGGAATCTCTCTTGCAGGAACAGAGAAAATGTTTTTTAAAAAATAACCTTCTTAAAAAAATAGCCACCCTGCACATTCTGACTGATTTTTAAAATTTCAGCTTTTATTAAGTCCATATGTTCACTGGTAAAATCTCCAACCCTCTGTTCACACGGGGGGTTGGGGTCCCAGGGCCCCATCTACAGAGGCTGCAGCCATCAGCACTGCACAGACCTCCAGCTGCTGTCCTTGTCCCCGCCAGTGTCCCCATTGGGCCTCTTGAGAAATCACTGCTGAGGGATGCCAGCTGCTCCCTGTCCACCCAAGCTGGGCACGCTGCCTCTTTAGCAAGATGTCTGACTGCAAAGGCCTCAGAAATCCTCTTTAATGTCAACATCTCATCAAAGGCCTTTCATTTTCTCACATGCAACACCTTTTTGGTCTTCAAAGATTTGTTATTTATGTGCCTGGACACCAAAACTTTCCTTATCTCATTTCTCTCCTTTTTCATCCAGCATTCTGCTAAATAGGTAGAAAACGGTAACTATAAGGGGTTTTGGGGTTTTTTGTTTGGTTTGTTTTTTTCTTTCTTCTCCTTCTCCTTCTCCTTCTCCTTCTCCTTCTCCTTCTCTTTCTCTTTCTCGTTCTCTTTCTCTTTTTTCTCCTCATATGGTCATTTCCTCCTGAATAACTAGTGAGTCATTTTGTTTTCAAAATGTAGCAGGCAGTCTTAGGGCCTTCTGTCTTTCAGAACAACAAAATCTCTATACCTTTGGCAGATATTAATTATAAAGGTTCCCATTACATCACTAATAATGTCACATTAGATAATTAACTGACTCTTCCTAGATAGCTCTTAACTCTGAAATCTGGTAGGTTATAACATAGTAACTGTCTAAGCCTCATTCTCTAGCAGAATTTTGCTGCCCTGCCTAGGAACATAAGAAAGAAAATGAACAGTTGAACATATATTAAGAGTGACATTATTATTATTTTGGAGGATCACATATCCATAATGAACATTAATGTGGGACAGATAACAGAACGAAACAACATCCAAACCACTACACTGCCTGAGCCATCACTCTGGCAAGTCTGATATCAAGAAAACCTAATGGGAACAAAAAAGAATAGTAGTGTCATTTTTGTAGTAGTTGAGATAACACAGCTACAACTTGGTAAAATATCTCTCCCCCTCAGAAAGATACCTATCAGAAGGTGATTTCCACTTTTATCCTTGAGCCAATTCTTCTCTCTGTTCTTTACAACTTTCAACAAAACTCATACCCATTAATTCATTTATTCTGTAAAAGCATAATTCGCTGGGGTCCTTTTTATCAAGATGGTAGCTGAAAACTATGAAGTTACTTGCAGAATCACAGAATTGGTATTGTTGGAAAAGAGCTTAAGATCACCAACTCCAGCTGTCAATGCAGAAAAAACCACCATGTCCACTAAAGCATGTCCTGAAGTGCCAGATCTACATGTTTTTTTACAGTCTCCAGTGAGAGTGACCCCATCACCTCCCCAGGCAGCCTCTTCCAGTGCCTTACTACTCTTTTAGTAGAGAAACTCTTTCAAATATCTAGTATAAACCTCCCCTGGTGCAACTTCATGCCATTTCCTATAGTTCTATGATTATTTACTCAGGGGTAGAGGCCAACACCCACTTCACTACAACCTCCCTTCAGGTAGTTGTAGAGAGTGATAAGGTCTTCCCTCAGCCTCCTCTGAACAATTACAGTTCCCTCGGCCTCTGCTCACAGGACTTGTTTTTCAGACCCTTCACCAGCTTATTTGTTCTTCTCCGGACATGCTCCAGCACCTCAATGTCTTTATAGTGAGGGGCCCAGAACTTGACACAGCAGTTGAGATGTGGCCTCTCCAATGCCAAGTGCAGGGCCTCCATCACTTCCCTATGCCTGCTGGCCACACTATTCCTGATAAAAGCCAGGATGCTGTTGGACTTCTTGGCCAGCTGGGCACACTGCTGGCTCATATTAAGCTGGGTGTCGACCAGCACCTCCAGGTCCTTTCCTGCTGGGCTGCTGGGCAGCTTTCTAGCCATTCTTCCCCAAGCCTAGAGCTTTCCATGGGGTTGTTGAGACAGAAATGCAAGGACCTGGCACTTGGTCTTGTTGAACCTTCTTACCTCCAAGCAGATCAGCACTTCCACTCAATTTGGTGTCATCTGTAAACTTACTACGGGTGCACTCAGTCCCCTCACTTAGATCATTGATAAAGATAATGGACAAGACTGGCCCCACAGCTGGTGACCAGCTGGATTTAAGTCTGTTTGCACGACTCTCTGGGACAGGCCATCCAGCCAGATTTTTACCCAGTGAAGCCTACACCTGTTTATGACATGAACCACCAGCTTCTTTAAGAGAATGCTGTGAGAAGCTGACATTATAGAGAAGTGTCAATTCTGACATTATAGAAGGGTGTGGTGTAAAATAACAACAGTCTCAGCACACAGCTCACAGTGACATGAACCATGCTGTCATTTGGCAGTTTGGAATGGAAGCATCTGGCTCAGAAGAATAAAGAGATTTATAATTAGTAAAATTCACCATAAAATTAATGTCTGCTGGAACAATCTGACCCCCAAAGATGCCATTACCACAGGGACTGTGGATGAGCTTAGAAAGTAATAACCATGTGGCTATTACATAGCAAACCCTTATTTTTTCCTCACTAATGCATCTGTTAAAAAATAACTATGCAGCAAGAGATCTGCTGCCTGGGAAAGCTGCTGATCCTAGCAGTCTTATTCATCCTTGTCAGCCAACACCCTCTGTTCCCATCTCAGTGACCCACCTATGGACAAGTGAAGCTCTTAAACCTTGACCGGTCCAGTTGCCTCCAGTGACATACTGGCAAAGTTCATCTGTGGGCCCGGCTCAAGACTGGAGTTACTCTGACATAGCTTTGCCAGACAGCTCACCTGCCTTGGTGCCCATATTTCTTCTTGACTACCTATGAATCTTGCAGGGTGCTTAGGTAACTGGGAGTACAAAGAACAAGGAGTTGAGGCTTTTCTAAGTGGAATGATTCAAACTTGTCTTCACTGGCTGATGTCTTATCCTTCAACTTGGGAGGTTTGTTTTCTCTTGTAGCTGTTTCCTTCTCACTTGTTAAAAGCGGTAATGGGGATGTTTTGTGGTGCTCCATGCCATGGTATCTGACTCCCTCATCTGCATTAACATGTTTATCCTCCCAGCCCCTTGCTGAGGTGTCAGTACCATTACCCTTGTAAAGAAGTTAAGTGACTTCCACCATCTCATTCACAGGGTCCCCAGTCTGCTAAGAACAACTACATCTTTACTCTCTCATGGATCTCCCAACCAGCCATCAGGTTGGCTTTGGTTTCTCTGTTACGTGATTATGTCTTTTTATTGGTGTTTTTAAACAACTCGGAGGAAAATAACTCATTAACAGTTGGGAGAATAACTGAATTCACAAAGTAAAAACAGAACTAAACTTAGGAAGCTCTGGACATCTTCTCACAGGGGAGTCTGCTGCACTCTTATTTAGACTGTTTCTCTAAAGCTGACAATTCATTTTACATTAGCAAATGCTTTACAGAAATCCCATGTGCTGCAGCCTCTGCAATAATAAAGCTAGATGTTGGTAAATAGTTAATGTTGTGGGACACTGGGATGTCAGCCAAATCCTCTCATTTTCTTTAATGTTTTCTAAGAGCTTCTTTGAAAGGTATTTGCAAGCAACACAATACTTCACAGATTGAACTTCTTATGGCTGGCACTCCTCTTTGTCCTCATTTTATGCACTGCCTGCTTGGCCTCCTTAAATTTGCTCCCCTGACTCAACATGTTACAGTCACTGGCCTCAGAGCTTTATTTTTCTTGTTTGATCCTATGCAGAAGCCTATCATCTTCAGACATTAACAGAATTACTCTTAAAAATTACTCCACTAAAATCAGTGCTCACTAGCTCATTAGTTCAAGAAACATTCAGTTTAGTAACTGAATTACCCAAAATGATGGCACCAATATAACTTGTCCAAAGAATTCAGACCTTCATCTCATTCAATGGAGAACTTCACTGATGTTCTCATCACCTGAATCCAAATCAAAATGGCCTTCCTGGTTTAAATCTCTCTCCTTGGACTGGCTTTATCATCTTTTTCTACTGTCATAACATCTACCAATTATTTGCCCACAAATTTACCAATTTTTGCCCACCTCTCAGACTACATAGCTGGGTGGGGGCTGCTATCCTCATCACAGGATCCTTTCTTCTTTTCCTCTAAGCTTATGTATCTTACCTTAAAGCTATCTCTACTATTTCCAGTCTTGAACACACACACACACACAGCCCCACCACTGCCACTTTACTTCACTTAAGTGAAGTGCTACATATTTCTGGGTAGGACAGATACAGCTCTTTAATCTTGTCCTGAGAAGTTCAGGTTCAAGCACATTAAGGAACAGACATAATATCATAATCTCTGTAATATACTTTGTCCATTAAAAGGATACATGGCAATTTGCAGAGCCCAAAGCACTGAAAAACTTTGGACCTTGTTATGAAGAAAGGTATTCCAAATCTCTAGCAAATTAAGCAACAAAACAAGTTGTTGCCTCACTTTTTTTTTTTGGTTTTTTTAGTTAATTTTGTGCTTCCCCACCTCAGGTAGCAGCCATTCATGAGTAGCCTGAGGCACTTGTATCTAGCAAAATATGTGTCCAAGGAGAAAGAACAGAGGGATCAGGCTTTAACTCCACGTAACAGCACAACTCATTGATGCAGGGTGGCCCCAAGGTCTACCTGTGCTTGTCCGCCTGAGTGCAGCGGGGGGTGCGGCGAGGTCTGGTGATGTGCCGGGTGGGCGTGAAGGTGCGAGTGGGAGTGGTGGTGGGGATGATTCTGCTGGTGGTGAGGCTGAGGATGAGGATGGTGTGCCGGATGCTGGTGCTGATGCGGGTAGGAGTGGTGGGGTGGCAGGGTCTGGTGCTGATGAGGGTGCGAGTGCATATGATGGTGTGGCGTCTGGTCCTGCCGCGAGCTCATCATTTCCATCATGTGGCCCATGGTGTTCATATTCCCATTGGACATGGCAGCAGGATGATGAGTCAGCGCTGCCTTCAGTCTCTGGAACAGAACAAGGCAGAAAATTCAACATTCATACATGATCTGAGCAATGAGTAAGATTTCTGTGGCTGTAGAAATGGTGCCCTGTCCTGTGTTTTGAGATTTATTTAATTTATTTCTTGCTGTTCCCTTGATAAAAGGCATCTTATTTTGGTTTGAGAAAGAACATATTCTTGGGCTCTCATCTAGTTTTCCACAGTAAATATGTAAAGACGTAAACATCTGAAATGAAATTTAACATTTACACATTTCCTACTGTGCTGCTGAGGAAAAATAACTGGCTCATATCCTTTTCCCTTTGGCCAGCTTAGTAGTGTTAGCTTCATCAAGCTTGTATTCTTGCAGCTTTTAAAAAGGAAAGTCTGACTAAAATAAAATTGAAAGAAAGTTCCCCTCCTGTATTTACTACAGATGCTATTTAAGAGACTCATTGATAAATACATTGCATTGATGTGTTTTTCAAATTCAGGCTCAAATATATTCTACAGTTGCACTAGCACCCAACCTTGTCTTTCATCAGAAAGACAGGAAAATACTAAAGCTGACCTCAACCTGATTATCTTTCTTTGCTGCAGAGTTCAAAAGTCTGCTGTGTTGTTATCATGTACTGATCCCTCTCTCTGTTTTGTACTCTTCATGCTTTGTACTGTCACTGGATCAGGCCCTGGAGTCCTGACCAGGGTGAAACTCTCCTTAATATCAATGGGATTCATCCACTTTTACCTGAACACCACCAAAGGGCAGTGGGAAGTGCTGCCACAATTTGGACTGGAGGATCACACCCTCGTGTACTACAGCTATAGCTGAAATACAGAGAAAAAATGGTTCCCTTTCAGCCCTACTACAGGATCATCCCAAAGATATGAGCTGTACTGACATAGACACCTTGCTGGAGTCATCCTACTCCTGGACTCCTAAAATCACTGTTGTCCTAGCAGAGTGTGCCAAAGGTGGAGCCTAGGAGATGTCAGCTAGGAGAAGAGCTCCTTCTAAACCTCTGGAGACTTCCTTGGCATCCATGGTTTTGCATCTTGCTCAGTGGAGAACATTCTTTATAGGCAGCCACCTAAGACCTCTTTATATTTTTGAAGAGGTCAGTGTAAGCTTGGTGTACTCTCACTAATGCAAGTAATTAGTCAGCAGAAAATGTTAAGATAACAACGGAGGGAAGGAAGTCTACTGTATCCCTTGATTTCAGATTGCCATGATCTGAATTATCCAGCAAGAGGGTATCACAAATAGTAGATAGCTCATCAGTAAGAGATGCTGCTCATAGGACAACAAGCAAGAATCAGTGGTGTGCCTTTCCCCATCATCTGGGGGTCACAGATGATGGTCAGATAATCCTACAAGCCAATGCGGCTAAAATCTGTCAGTGGCAGAGCAATGACCAGATTGAACTGCATTTTAGTTCTGTCTTTAAAGCAAACAGTGTGACTGCCAGGACACTCAGAACCTGTAGACAGGAATTTCAATCTGCTCTGTATTAAAATAACATCAGTCTGTGCAGCTCCAGTGTAAGGCCACAGGTAAAGGTCCCTACACTCAAAACTGCTACCTTGTTATGTTTGTGCACCTAAGAGTGAGAAAGAAACAAATTCTTACAAAATAAATAAATAAATAAATTAAAACAAGGAAAAAAAGAAGGTGTAAGAAGGTTATGGGAGGCAAAAAGAAGTAAGAAGTAACTGGGTCAACTCAAAGCATCATCCTCAAAGTTTTTGCAGACTTCATGAATGTAATTATTCCACAAAGAAACACTACTAGATCCATTAATCCAAATTTAGTAGCTTGTTCCACTAACAATCAATTGGCTGAACAGCACTTTCAAAAAATAAGAAAAAAAAATGCATTTGCAAAACACATCAATGCACAATATTTTTGTGAAGGAAAACTGTACTGATGGCTTTAAAGAAGAAGTTTCCTCAAGAAAGCCTATCCAACCATGACCACACTACAGCAACCTTATGGTCAAGGCAACAATGGTAATGAGGTTAAATACCTCCTTTCCTATCTCAGAATGGAGCTTAATTTAAGGTTTTGAGCAGCTGTCGTCCTTAACTTTTCAAATGCAACTGCTACCCTGGTTACTGCAAGCAGCCCTTCAAAATGCTCAGCGTAACTGGTGTTGCCCAGGAGTGCATTAGGAAAAATATAGAAAACAACAGATGAATAAGTCAAGTCATTCTGCACGTCATTCCTTTTTAAATCTTGCTAAGACCTTTTTTATGGGGCTGAGCCACCACACAGATCTAAGCCAAAGCACCAACAAAAGCTGTCAGAACTTTGTTTTCTGAATAAAAATGCAAAAGAACAAGCTCTCACTAGCCAGCAGTCTTATGTGATGAGTACCTAACAAAATCGTCTAATTCAAAGACCTCTGAAACTGAACTACAGCATGTCTTACTCCAAACTGCAGACATTCAAAGCCAAAAAAAAAAAAAAAACCAAAACAAACCAAACCAAAAAAGGAGAGAGGAAAAACTTAATCTGTGAATAAACATACTTTTTTTTCATCTGTAAAAACTGTGGCTTATGAGTATGGCGCAACTTCAAGGAGAACAAATTATTTTGTTTTCTTTCCATAGCCCCCTCTACCACATCCATTTATTTGAGAGAGCAAATCAAGAGAGACAGTGAGAGGTCTGACATGCAGCTGGTTTCAGTCAATAGGGGTCATTTCCATTTGGTCTGTGTATTTTACAAGCTCCTTGTTCACTATTCCCAAAGGGAGGGTGGGCCAGCTGCCCTGGAGCCCAGTCCTGGTAAGCAACCAGCTCTCTGCCTCATCCTGTCCCAGCACAGCAACAGGCATCACCCTGCCCTCGCTTCCCTTTAGCTTCATGCTTAGCTCAGCTCTGCAGCAAAGAGTCCTTCTTGCACATCCACCCAGAGCAATGTTTATCTTCCATTAACCAGCCATTGCTGCCCATCAGAAACATTTGGGGAACAATAAACTTTTTTTTTTTTTTTCCTCTGTTCTTCAGCTAGATCAATTGTTTGGGATGTTTTAGTTAAAGCACAGGGAGGTGGCAAATCACCAGCACCTGGTGAAGTCTTTGCATTCAGTGTGTGTAGAGCTGGAAGGGCAGGGTGCTTTTTTGTTATTGTTCTTTTTGTATCTGCTAACTGCAAACAGTCACATAAAATGTGATGGCATAAAAAATGAGCTCGCTGGACAGACTACATAGGCAAATCCCTTCCAAAATGAAACTATAACTCAGGATCTGACCCTGTGGCTGTTTAGTTTTTCAGGAACAGTGTGGCTGATTTCACCAGAGCCTGCAGGTACCCAGAAGTTCACAGTCTGGGTGGACTGACTACTCAGATCTGTTCTCACCAAAAATCAAAATTCCTGCTAATCTCAGTGTCAGTGGTGTTTAGGGCACAGTCCCTCCTCTCCTTTTTTACAATGTAATTTTTGAAAAAATCCCCAGCAACCTCAAGCCAAGAGGAAATGCAGACACTCATTTTACTTGACTTTTGGCCCTTAGTGATTATTTTTAGTATTATACTATTATTTTTGCTATTCTTTTACTGATTGTTTTTACTATTTCATCCAACATCAGTTACACCTCATTTCTGCTCCGTCATGATATTTCCATTTATGGCTGCCAGTGAAAGAGACAACATGAGAAATCTTTTATAGAGAACAGTCTGTTTTGCCTCTGATCAAGTGAATAAAAAAAATTCCCTTTTGATCCTACAGGAAGGTAGAAGCACATAGAACCTCACCCTTGATCCTCAGGAAGAAAAAGAAACAGGGCCTATTAGTGCTCCACAGGTAGGAGTGTTGTGTTCCCTCATTGTAATGTCCCTAATTGACCCATTTATTGGAAGCCACCCCACTGATTGTCATATGAAGGTAACACCCCAAAGATGTTATCATTGTACCTGGAATAGTATTTTTTTTCTTTTTCTGGAAACAGACAATTTTCCCAGTGCTTCCTCCACCTAAAGCCTGACATCACAGTGCAGTGAATTCCTTGATGTTTCCTTTTATCGACACAGATCATAACTTATTCTCTGAACATCTTTGGGCAAACCCTAAGTCTGCCAAAAATGAACTACAAGCATTTGAGATCATGAATGAAAAATAGTAGCAGCTTCTCTAACACTTCTACAGCTCAGGATCTTGCTGCTTTCTAAATTTTCTCTATCATGTTATGTATTTCAAGCTTGCCTTGGTTTTTGCCCCACCTTTCTTTCTCCAAAAGTGCTAGTGAAAAAACAGACAGCATTTTTTCAGTTTGTTAGAAGAAGGAAAAAAAAATAGATAAGTATAATTAAATCTGGAGGTTGCTTTTCCCACAATTGAAAACGCAAATAAATTTTGTGTGTTTAAACATATAAATATTTATGATATTTGTATTATAAATACTATTTATATTACGTACCATAATCTGTATGATAATAAACTACAACTTTCTTCAATTTTATCCTCAGTGGAGAAGTGACAAAGATCTCCTACAATTTTACAGATGTTATTACCTAAGTTGTCTGTGCTTGTATCAAACAATAAGCTACTGTATCATCCACATGAATTTTATGTTGGGGCAGATGTGGAGTACTGGTTTTGAATATGACTGAGTTGTTCTAAATTAGTATACATTGCTGCACTCAGAAAAAAACCTCTCTTCCTCATCTGGTCTGCATGCCCAAATCCCACTAAATTAGAGAAGAGACAAGACCAGCTGTAGTATCAGCTTAATGTCTGGTATATTCTTATCAGGAGATTTTATCAAAGCTCTACAGGCAGCTGGAATATGATCTCAAAGATACTTTCTTGCACTAATGAATGTGATTCTAGTCCCTATTATACAGGGGTGTAAAAAGTTCCCCTCAGGGGACAGAAGAGACAAGAGAGGGGTGGGAAATCAGGAAAAAAAAAACCCAACCCAGACATGAAGTATCCCCACACATCTGCAATTAGGTAGCAACCTCAGGGTAAAAATCTTGATTAGTCAAACTTCATAGCAAGCATACCACTGACTTCAGAGGCACTAATACTGTTTTCTCATCTGCGATGGTCAAATTTTCTTTTTCACTTGTGCTCCTCTAAGCATCACATCAAAGACAGATACCGAGTTAAGCCAGTGGCAGCTAAAGCTGCAAACAGAACTTCCCCCAATACATTTCAGGGCATAATATTGAATTCTGTCCTTCCTTCCAACTATGACTGCGATGAGAGAACTTAAGCATAAATGCCACTCAAGTCTTTTATAGCTGGCTGCTTACAAGCATTTCACAGTGTAAGTAACAGAAACCACTCATGTAAATATTCCAGTCACAATCATAAAAGCAAATTGGAGGTGATTCATCTCCACCCAATAAGTGAACAGCAGATACTTATGAGCACACTTCAGAGACCGGTGATTAGAAAGTCTCTGATGCCACATGAAATGCTTGCTTCCACACTTCTTGTGCAGGAAAATACAGTCCTGTGTATTCACTGAAGGAAGAGTGAGAGGTGTGCAAAGGACATGGAATCCAGAATCCAACTGGCACGTTACACCAATGTAAAGAGGAAAGGGGGATGCATTTAATTCACAACTCATTAGTAAACAGTGCCAAACTGCTAATCTTCTAATTATTCTCAGGCTGTTTGGCAAAAATGAATTATACTTTTCCCTTCCTTTGTGCTGTTTTCCCTGCTTAGTTGGGTTTTGTAACACGAACAATGGATCATCATCCAGCCTTCAGCACTGCTTAGCCTCCAATAAAAACAACAAATTTGCTCCCTTGTCCTTCCAAATGCAAACTGAATTAAACTTCAGCAAAAAGCAGCGAGGATCAACTGCAAGCAATCAAAGCAGCAATAAAACTAATAGACACCATGCTGCTCAAGGATGGGTCAGCTGCGAGAGCTGCTTCAGTGTCCCTGAACTTGGGGCACAGAGGAACTCCAAGCAGCCACACTGCCTGCTGTCATCAGTCCCAGGGACACCTCTCCAGATGGCTGCCAGTTTTAAGTGATCTAATGCAGGTTGCAGCTAGGGTGGCCCAAGGGTACTCTGCCAGACCTGCCATCCTCTGGTGACAGCACGTCGTGGAGAATGGCCACAGCTCCAGGGACAGCAGAAAACACAAGTGAGTTTACATCCTGTCTCCATCCAGCAATTACCTTCTGTCCAGCTCAAAGCACCTCGCAAAGAAAATAAGCATCATTACCCTTGTACAAAGTATCCAATGTACACCTCTTAAAAGATCAGAAATAATAGGAAAATATCCATTTCCATTCTACAGACATTTTTAATGACCAAGTAAATTATAATCAAGACAGAAACCACACTGAAAGTACAGTTTGTACTTCTCACTATATACTATTTCTTGCATGAATCATTTCTCAATGCAGTGTTAAACAACTGGATTTGATTTGCACAGGAGTGAGGAAATGTAAAGTTCAAAAAAAATCAAACCCCCAATTCCCACCAAGTCGAAGTCAATCCCTGCATGTGTGTCCGTGACAAGGGATATTTAATTCTGTAATCACACAACAGACAGAAAGTGATTTATTACTAGCAAATGGTGTCATATAATTTCAACACACAATACCAATGGAGGGATCCAAAAAATACAACCAACTTCTGCTTGATTTCCCCTCTGTGTGCCAGAGTCCAAAAGGAAAGCTGCTACTTAGCTGCTACCTACCCCTGGAGAGGCAGGTCTGAGCAAAATGCCTAAAACTTGGAGAATTAATTGCATGTGCCTGCTATCAGCAGGCAGATACATCCCTGGCCACTATCCCAATGCTCCAAACAGATAGTCTTTTGCTTAGTTACTCTGTCAGATTCATCTATAGGTTATTCCCACATATGCTAGGTCATCACCCCAGAAAAACACAGGAAAAGGAGGTAGCCATAAAATTGCTCACTGTTAAAAGCACCCTGGAAGGCAGTGGGAAAACCTGGGCTTGAGGGGACCCGAGTCTATACTGCCTGCCTTCCAGATCTGCTCTCTTATGCCCATATTACAGTTGATTCCCAAGCTGGGAGATCACAGGCTCTTCCTTTACATTTGACATAAATACCTATGGCAATTTTTGGCATATATGCCTATGGCAAAAGGGCTGGAGCTCAGGTCTTCCCTCACTCCTGCAAGTTAACTCGGTAACTAGATTTCTTCTAGTACAATGCAAGTGGGAAGTACATGTGCAGTTGCACTGATATATACATATCCATATCCATAGATATATGTATAGATACATATGTATATTGCCTGAGCCCACAATGAGCATGTATGAATGTATTAAAAGAGAAAAATGGGAACTGATTTCAGAGGAAGTTTGGGGAATTCCTTATACAAGCCAGATACAGTGGTAATCCTCAAATCAGAGCACTCTTTAATGCTGGAAGGAACACTGTGGGTTTGGGTATTTCAATCTGCACTCAAGACATCAGATGGGTTTTGCACCACAAAAATGTCTCTCTGCAGAATGCTCCTCTGAAGCCTCTAGACCCCTTTAAGAAGTGACTTCAGTTTCCTGCTGAGGATGCAATTTGCTTTCCTCTTCCCTCTCACGAGAATAATATGCTCACCAAGGATATGAAAAAGGCACACTCCAAGTCTTTTTCTGTCAGAAGTTTTCTTAACTTTCATCATCCACCTCTCACTAAGGATGATTATGATTAAGACACTTATATCCAAAGAAAAATGCCATCCAAGAATATAAAACTTGGAGTTTTTTATTTTTAATTTTTTTTAAACTTCACTGGTGTGATTTTTGAATACACATTTTTCCTGGAGTAAACCCAGCACATTTAAAGGCTGGCTACCAGCAAGCTAGAAATGGGACACGTGCACTTAAAAGTTCCTTGATTTCATCCCAGATGTGCAGTGCTCAAGGGCATACAGACACAGACACACACCACACACGTGTGTGCTCCTATGCACACACACACACAGGGGCTGTGTAGAGGATACAACCTGATCTGTAGATTTTTGTTTCAAGATTATACCAACCAGACTCTGAAACATAAAACCAAAGCCCTGACCACTTTCAGCCATTAGGGATCGCAGGGCTCTTTGTGGAAGAGTATTGATGTTCATTAGCCTATTGGCCTGACCAGACAATTCAAGGCACGTAATTAGATGTTGTCTCATTACTTTGTAGTTTCAGATGAAGTTATTTTTCTCCTTAATTTCTAAAGTTAAGTGATGCCTGAAATGTTTTTAAAGCATTCATCGATTTGTTTTCTTCTGAAGAAATGACTAGAACCTAAGGTACAGTACAAGGATGTATAAAATGAAAACATTCTTATTCTAATTTTTTTTAAAACTGAATTCCAACATTTGACCTTAACAATGAAAATAACACTTTAATTCAGCAGACAGCTTTAATCATCTGTCTATGAAAACCTGGTGGCTACTAAACACAGGCACTAATGGCATGAAGCACATAGATATAAACCATAGAGTGTGAGCAGGTTCCTTTAGTGTCAATTTTCACTGTTATAAAATAAATATAATCTTTGCTGAGAGTTATCTACATAGATAAAATGAACATTCAACATTCAGCATATCGGTGTTTATATGTATTGTCCTTTTACATGCTCATGCAAGGTCGTGCATAAGAGTATGCCTGCCTCCCTCTTCCCACAGTCTCCCCCTGACTTCACCCCTCAGGCTGCTGCCCTCCCCTGTGCCCCCCTTTGTTCTTCACCTGCAACACCATCCCCTCCATTGTAAACAGCTCAAGTTGCTGCCTTGTTTTTCACCCCCCTGCATGTATCATCTGCTTTTAAACAGCAGCATCTTGGGTCAGACGCATTGAATTTCAAAGCCACTTGAAGCTCCAGGAACAGCAACATCTCAACCCTATGACAGATACCAACTAGCTATTCTACCAGTGACATGAGGTTTTTTTAACACCCTTTAGGATAGTTACGGTATGAAATGAGATTAAAAATACTGGTTTTAATTGTAATTAAACAAGAGTTTAAAATTTTGTTAAAGCCCTATAGGCTTTACTGGGTGTTTAAAGGGCTAAGGAATGCATCCCTATGTGCCTCACATGGCTCAGTGGACAAGCAGTGACTTACTAAAAATTGAGTGTTTCAGCTGCTCACTCTCTTGCACATGGTATTCTTATACTTTGGCAATACTGCTTTTCAGAGCAATGTGTCAGTGCAAACCAAAAAAAACCCCACTCTTCCCCAGGGAAGGGAAGGATGCGCCTTGCTTGGTAAGCCATTGACTCATCCTGCCATTTCTGAACAGCTGGATTTGGCTTTCCCACAGCACATACCACAGGATACAGAACAGATTTGCACAGGTCAGGGTCCTGACTGGACCCACAGTTGTGGTGGCTGTCACAAGAGCAGGATTTCCTTCCTAGCAGTGAGTGACAGGTACACAGCATCCTGCCTCACTTGACTGTGTCCCTGTCCCTCCTGCCCAAAGGAAGGACAGCAGAAATAACCACTTCAGGGTGAACTCCTGGCAAAGGTGCCCTGCATGAGGACGGCCAGGCAGAGGGTCCCTACACTACCCTGCACCCTGAAGGAGGCAAAAAGCCTCGTGTGTCAGGTCCTACCTACCAGAAGCATCCGCCAGGATCACAGAAGAGGTGACTCCTGCATGCTGCTTATCTGTCTGTGACAGCTTCACAGCACAGACAAGACTTCTGAAAAGTATATCCAGCTGTTGCCCTACTTCCCTTTTTAAATACTTCTTGTGTACTTCTACTGAGTGTGGAATAAGTACCATTTTGTTCCTTGGCTGGACAGCATTATCCATCTTCCTGACACCACCATTGTCTGATTCATTTGACATATGCACCAGAAAGAAAACAACAAAAAAGTCATGTTCTGCACAAGATCATAATGCTGTGATCTCATTCCCATCTCGCTCTCCGCAGTGACTCCACAGCTCCTGCCTTTTCTTTCTGCTTTAGAAAGAGAGGAACTGGGAAGCTTTTCCAGCATGTTCACTGGGAAGCTTATAGATGGAATGCAGTGAGGGAAACCAGGCCAGCAGAATCAGACAGGCACTTCCACAAGTATTCTGGAAATCAAGATAAAGCCATAGAAATTCAATCTATTTGCTCCTATCTAGTCTCTGAAGCAGCAAAATCTTTCTCCTCTCCTATTACTTAGGGCTGTTGAGAGACTCTACGTAGATGTGGGCTATTTACAAAAGGGAGCAGCACTTTAGAAGGTGATGGCAGGGACACCCTGACTCTATTGTGGAAAACACTGAGTCCCTCTGTCCTATCGTTTTCCTCTCTATTAGATCAAGAAAGCCTCATGCACTACCCACCTCTGTGGCATTGAGAACTAAGGGCTATGAGGAAGTTTCCCCCTTTTGGCTGGCATGCCAGCAGGTTAGTGTAAGGCTTCCTGATGCCATCTCCTCCTCTTCAGTTCTACCCCTCCTTACTCCTCATGTGCAGCTTCTGTCTTGGCCACAGAATTTCCCAATTTAAGGGCAATTAAGAGATCACTGTGCACTGGCAGCTGAGGCACAGGAAGTCTCTCCTCAAACATATGCCCCACGTTTCTGCAGCCTCCATCCTGCTTTCCCAGATAGCTGCAGGAACATCAGCATCCCACCACCACCTACAGCCTGAATAACCCATTAGCGGCCTGGCCAAACGAGTTACTCTCTCATGGCTGCTTCTCTTTGGAGATCAGCCAAAGGAGAAAAGATAAGGGGCAAGGAGCATGGAAGCAAACCAAATTGGGGGCTTGAGTGGATGGGGGAAGGGGGAAGAAGGGAGAAGAGTTGGAGATGAAAGATTGAGGCAGCCAATTTTTTTATTTTTTTTTTTTTTTCCCTGCGGTTAAAGCATTGACAGATAATTTATCACACATTTTGATTGTACTCCAGCTGGCAGGGAAAAGAGCTATCTGTTTATTAATTCAGTTAGGCTGCTTATTTATCAGCAGAGGGCTAGAAGGTGCAGTCACAGGCCAAACTGTGCCAGTCTCAGACCACCTGCTGTCAGGCTGAGAGGACAACCAGGAGTGGGAACAGCCCACCCTGGCTGCTCCAGCCACTGCAACCACCACTGCATTATCTCAGTCCTCCTGAAGTAAAAAAAAAAAAAAAAAAGAAATACAAATTTAACAGTGTACATGAGGCACATCAATTAATGTGCAAGACAGGATTACAGCTTGAGCCACACAGCCTTTCTGCCAACACTTCAGTTCCCTAAAAGTATTTGTTATATCTGACATTCTGCCCGGAAATGACTTTTTAAGTCATTAAAACAGGTGAATACACTTTGAATTTCAAGCTCAGGGAGGACAGGGTTCAGACCAACACAGCAGTACTGGAGGGCATAGGAGAGGGCAAGAAAAATGCTGTCCAGGTACCCACCAAGATTTGTCATATTTGAAAAGCAGACTTTTGTGAGTGAGGAAGAACACAGAGGGGCAAAAAAAAAGAGGCTGGCTTAAGAAGTGTCCTGAACTAGGAAAGCATTTTGGTGGGCCACAATAGCCATGAGGCTACAGCAAGTCTTCCCTGCCCTCTAAATGCAGGCAGGGTTAATACCACTTCGGTTTTGGGCAGTGCCAGGCATAGACACAACTTTCTTCTGGTCCATCTTCAGTCTGCCCTGCTCCACCCACAGCCCACTTCTTTGCTCTAGGGGGCTGCCTTTCTAAGACAACTTGGTGTCCTTTCCATTCATGAACTTGTTCAGGACTTCTGAGGAAGCTCCAAGCACAGAAAGAGCTGTGCAAAATGCTTCATGGTGCTATCTAAGCTGGTAGTGTTTCTAACTGCATCAAGTGTGTGAAAAATCCATCGTGATGGAGAGCAGTTTCCTTACAGCCAAAAATCCTCTCAGCTCTAGAAACTGCAGACCATAACTTCTATGTGATGTCAGTGCTGACATAAACAGTTTTTACTTTCTTTTTCTGCTTCTATAAAGTGTCCAGCTTCCGTTTCTATCACATATAAACAGTTACAATATAGATGTGGGGGCTTCCAGTTTAAAAGACACTTCATAGACACTGTGCAACTGCCCATTCATACACAGAACTCCTGTGATGTTTTGACTTAAAAATGAGACAGCTGGCAAGAATAAAGGGGTCTTCTTGGGGTGAGGCTAGGACATACACGCTCTCAAATGCTATCATCACTGTTCTTATTTTGCTTCTCTATCTCCAAATGCTAAAAGAAAATTTGCATTTTGGTGTCTTTTTTAAAAAATTATTTTTTAAAGTTTCTTTAGAGGCATTCTTTCACTTTCTGAAATCTTGCAGGATGTTTCAAGGCAGGACACCAGAAAGAATTAGGATGGCAGTGAATGATGCAGATGAGCTCATAGGAGCCTTTAACAAAAGGTTCACTAGAAAAGCATCCCCTCCACTTCCCAGCTCCACAGCCAAGTTTGCCTTTCAGCGGCTCCTGGATGATGATTAGTTTAATATTCTGAACCAAGATCTTGCTTGACAGATGATTCCACTACCACTGATAGTTTAGGCCACATATCAACATTTTATAAATTCTTAATTTTCTCACCGCAGCCATATTGAACAGTTTTGTGCAAATGAGGCTTATAATTACCCAGATAAATCAGTCCAATGCAGTATTTCTTAGGATCTTTCTCAATTTTCTCCCTGGAGGATGGGATCCCATCTGCTTCACTACATTCAGGCTAATTGAAGGGCACTGACTTTTCCAAATGGATTCATTAATTACTCCAGCCAGATTCTCTGTGGGGTTCTTCCTTCAATGGGTGACACTGGGGCTGTACTGTACCATCCACCCATGTTTAGCAATGCTGCTCTGATTCTCAGCTATGAGCTAAAACATTTGCAGATGCATTGGCAGGAATGGTTCTGGCCTCATGTGTACAGTATCACAAAACAAATGGAATTCCACTTCTCCTTTGCTTCTAATTTAATATGTATTCAGAATCTATAAATACTGTAAACATGACTGTTTCAATATGTTTTACTCTTTGCCATCATAAAGAAGAGACCGTAAGTTAAGAGGTATTGCATTGCCAACAGCAGAAAAAGAAGAGAAACAAGCATTTACCAACATGTTGCAGAAAATCTGGTATGTGTGTCAGCATAATGTGAAAGGAAATTATTAAACTTAAATGCAAAGCTGTCCTGGATAATTCTTGGCCTGGATTGTTATCTTTTTTTTTACTACAGCAGCAGCCTGGGTTTTCAATAAATTCAAAGAATTTATTGATCCAGTAATCCAGAAAAATAAAGAGCCATCTAGCAAAGACAACACAGGTGAGGAAAGTGATGGTGGCAGACTTCAGCCAGGAGCAGGGAGAGGGGAACCTCCCTGCAGCCACAGAGCCTGGCTTTCCTGCAAGGCTTATCAGCTTTACCCAAGAGCAGGCAAAACTTCAGGCTACTTAAAATATTTCATATTCTGAGCACTTGGTTGGTTAATTCAGGTCTGTGAGGCAACTGGCCTGGGAATCAGTGACACAATCTGCTGTGAGTGAACAACAAGCCTTCATGCTTTCCAGGAATTCCAAAGCATTTTGTAAACATGGGACCCAAGTGGCCTCTTTGCATGGGCTGGTGCTGCTGCACCTCACGCTGCTTTAAAGCTGAACCCAGAGCCATTAATTGTTGTGAGACCCAGTTTACAGACCAGTGAACTAAAACTCTGAGATTACCCCAGTATCATAGAAACCTTCAGTGGCAGAGCCAGAAGCACATTCCAAGAGCTGACTTGCTTACAAACAGGGAATAGTCCTGCTCCCTTTAACTCTTTCCTGACGATGGTATTGTGAGTCCTCAGGATGCAACAAGGGTCAAACTCCTTGTGCTTTACTAGAGGCAATAACTCATGTCTGTGAACACACAATGGGAGAAGTAAAATAAAATAATACGTCCTTTAGCTTTAACTGTGTGGTTGCTTTGCGGAGTTAGTATTACACAAACAGAAATTGAATTGTTCAACTCACCAACAAATTAGTGATTATATAATTCTTCTCATAAAACATGCCCCTGACCTAAAGAAATTATGTAGATCTTGTAGACAGGGATGCAGATAAGGTCACAGGGTTGTATGTATTTTGCGTTACAATTAGGAAAATATTTCACTTTGATCCCTAGCTGTTGTTTTCTTCTTTGCTCAGCAGTTGTACTTCCCCAAAGCTCTGACTAAGATGGACTTCATAAGGAGCTTCTTTTTTTGGGACAGAAGAGATATCCCTCCCATCTTCTCCCCCTGATCACCAGCTTATCCCTTCTAATTGTGGTACCCCTGCTTTCTCAGCAGCTAACAAATTCACTCCTTCACTGCACAGTACAGCAGGCCAGGCATCTTCAAAGAGAGAGTCCAAACCTACTCTATCATCACCTGGTAGTACGGAGTTATTCTGAATTTGAGTGGCTGGCTATTTTTTTTTGCTTTTCTTTTCTTTTTTTCTCATTGTGATTGTCTCTCATCTCTCCCTCATTTATAAACAATTGTATAAACAGCAGTAAAAAAGGCAGTTCATAAGTTGTTCAAAAAGAAAAATAAAGTTAAGTAACGAGCTGGTAACTTTTGCTGCTTATTTGTTTGTTGTTTGGTTTTTGTTGGTTTTTTTTCTCTAGTGTCAGTGCTGGCAGACAAAGTGTGGTAGGCAGGTGAGCAAGCAGGGGGGAAGGCAGCCTCTCTCCTTTGCCCTCCCCTACCAGGGGAGTTAAGCTGATACATGCCAGCTGAGAACCCGGCCCCATCCACCCCAGTGCCATACCAGAGCTGCTGGTTAGCACAGCATCTGGTTGTGTTTGAGTTCTCAGAAGACAGCCAGAAACATTTTGTTTAGGTTAATACAATTTATCACCTTTATGACAGTGAAAGTCTATAGCTTGAGTGCTGTGTTTCTGAAAGGGGGTGTCCAGGGTCTATGAATCACAAAGAATGTTTTGCAGTGAGAGGGACACTCGGTGTGTTTTGTAACATAAGAAATCAGTCTAGACATGACCAGCTTTTAAAAAACAATGTTGAAAGCAGCCCACTAAAACTCTTCTGAATTATTTTTAAAAAAATTCAAAACCAGCTCCACATGCTCAAATGAACTTGGTCACGAGCCAAAGGCAGCAAGCTAGTCTCAGTTCTAACCATGGCACTGTAACACCTCCTTTTTTTCTAGAGCTGAGGAATATGACATATTATATACACCAGTGAATTGTAAAGTAGTTAATTTTCTGTGCAGCTGATAGGAGTGATCGATTGGGCTCACTCCTTACAACTCCCTCACCTTCTCCCTTCTCCTTCTCCCTTCCTCCTTGCCCCAGAAATGGCTCAGACCACAACATCCATCAAGCCCCATAAAGCAACTGAAGGGCTTCACAGGACAGCAAGCAGAGCTTCATGCTCACTCTGCATTTAAGTATTACAGAAAGGTTGCTCTGCACAGCTCTGGATCAGACTAATGTTATTTCTTATCTCAAGCCTTTTCTATTGCAGCTGCTTGATGAACTGCATTACTATTTTATTTCACATTACGTTTGAGGTGGAGGGGGAAATGTAACGGGGTTCTGTGGCTGAAAAAACTACCTGCAAATTGGATAACTTCCCTCCTAATTCTTTTTCATTAATTTTCTCTGCATCTTCTTCCCATTACAGTAGCATTCTGTAGTATGTTAGTAAGATTCAGAGACAGCCTCACTCATTTGTTTAACATCATGATTTTCTTTTTTAAAGGAGGGCCCAGTATCAGTTCATTAGTTTGCAAAAGCTATACTTCCAAGAGGCTATTTTTTTCCATTATCCTCTTCTGACTTAAAAATCATCAAGAGACAGACGGATGTGTCTTTTTGACCACTATAATTTTGATTAAGAAGTATTATTATCAAGAGCAACATACATCTGACAGGATTTGCTTACAAAAAGAATAATGTCTTTTTTTAAAAAAAAAACACACTGTTCTGTACACTGGTAAAGATGCATGTGAACCAAATCATGTACCCATAAGATGAGAATACACTAGCTTAAACTAGATTTAGACAAATTGCAGTAGTTGCTTCCAGATGGTGCTATTATTAGCAGTGTTGATTTAAAATTGAAGCCCACCTTTGTCCATGTACTAGGTATACTGTAAATAATTTATTTTTTAATTTTTTTTTTGTCCTTTATCCTTTGGATTCTGGAGGTTCACATTACTGAAAAATAAGCAAGAACATACTTTGAAGTAACAAAATCTTCACCCATGATAGCAAACTAAGCAGCTAATGCCACAGCCTGCAGTTTAGCATCTGACATGAATCCTACTTTCTTCAAAATCTGTTTCTCTCACACTGTGGCAAAACAGGATAAATTAAATATACCACACCAGAGATATTGGAAGAATTTGCTTCACGTATGCAGTTGTTGCCCTGGGACAGCTGAGTAAACAGCTTGCAAAAGTCTGTTTGAAGACTGCCAGCTAGTTACACCCATAATTTCATCTCTATTAACAAAAACAACTCGAACTGTTGCAATGCCTCCAGTTGATTACGGAGCATCTAAATTATGGAGTGCTGTTTGAGTAACCCTCCACAGCAGCAGGGGCTGTATTTTGATACCCATTCAATACTTCCCACCTTGCTGATTAGTGGAGTATCCATCAAAAACCAGCAAAGGCATAGGAAAAGATACAGAGACGTTTTGGCAATATAAACCCATGACTGACAGAAAAATAGTTGTGTAATACTGTTCAACTAAGTGAGTCAGAATAACAAGTCTTATAAATTTATCCTTCTAAGCTGGATATAGAACAGTCTGGAGAATGAAAAAGTGATCTGGGGGAAAAAAAATCCACAGTAACTGATTTTGCAAATAGTGCCATGGTCACATTCGCACAGCTGAAGTTTCTGATGTGGTGCTCAACACCAGATCATCAACAAATATACCTGCACAGGCTTACAAAACTTTAGACTGATGTGCTGACAAAAAACAGAAGGCTGTTTGGGCTGTGACACCAGAACTGGAATGGAAAATAACAGCTTGCTGGTGGCCCTCCTACTGGAAATCTGAGAGTTCCTCACTACGAATACCTGAATGAGTTATTCTACACTAACATGTAGGTCAAAATATGGCCAGAAATCAGTATCAGTAGCTCTGCACAAAGCACAGAAAGAAATGACCAAAGGCTTCCCTAGTAAAGAAGAAAACTCTGTTACACATGTCAATCTACCATATGAAAAAATCTGGAGTGGGGGATAAATATAAAAGAAATACCTTTGAATTATCAAAGTAATTGTCTTGAGTAATTTTCCAAATTAAAGTGATGGCTTTGTAGGCGTTTTATACTTCAATTTAATTTCTAGTCTTCCTTTTAAGTGTCATTAATCAAACCAAGCAAAAGCTTGCACGAGGACTCCACGGATTCACATCATACTTCAAACCTAGGTCTGGTGAGTTTGCTTGATGAAGAAAAGGCTCCACTACTGCAGCACCACACTGAATTACAGGATCAGAAATTTAGACCAAGGGAAATATAGGCATGGTTACATTTAAGCTCATGTTGCAGCAGGAGACATTGACATTTGCTACTGTGAAAGTCTTCTGCAACACACAAAAAATCCCAGGAAACTGCAAATATCATCTGAGCTGTATGTCAGGAATCCCCAGTTTTAGCATTGGTTAACACAGCTACAGAAAAAGCACTCTGCAGCAAAATCTGAATGACCATCCCTCTCATTATTTGTAACAATATCCACTTCTTTTGATGAATTGCCCTTATAAAAATACGTATTTTTAATCATACTGAGTTTGATTAATTTTTAACTGCAAAAAGCCTGGCAAGATGAATGAAGACTTCAGACAAAGCTTTAAAAATTATGCATTCAAAGAAACATGTTCCCTCCTGTTCAAATTTGTCTTTCCACATTGTCTTAACATATTAAGAAATCTTACACATTAAACAGAAATTGTGCAATAATTTTAGAGATTAATGACAAGAGTGGGAGAAGACAATGACTTTTCTTTGAGAAATTATCTGGAGGCACTTTGCCTTCAGCCTTCAATTAAGAAGAAACCACAGAACACCTTTTATCTTCCCTTATTTCAATTTCTTCCTCAAAATACTGTGCTAAAGCAGTATCCTGGACCAAGAAACAGGAATGAACTAGATAACACAAACTATCTGGGTAATAGGCTTTATGGAGTCCACGGAATTCGAGCATGATTGTGCTTATTTCACAAAAGCCATGTCTGTGTATGCAACACTCTGTATTGAATAGCCTGTACACAAGAGGTGCAGCAAACCCAAGTATTTCTGTTTCTGTGTGCATCCTTCCTACCGAACCAAATTTTTTTGGGCTAGGTTATGGTCCTCTAATACAGATCATAGAATCACTGAATCATAGAATTTTAGGGGTTGGAAGGGACCTCTAGAGATCACCTAGTCCAACCCCCTGCCAAAGCAGAAAAAACGAGGGCAGGCCACACAGGAAGGTATCCAGGAGGGTTGAAAGTCTCCAGAGAAGGACACTCCACAACTTCTCTGGGCAGCCTGTTCAGTGCTCCATCACCCTCACAATAAAGAAGCTTTTCCTTATGCTGAGGTGAAATGTCCTATGTTCTGGCTTAAATCCATTACTCCTTGTCCTATTACTGGACACCACTGAAAAGAGATTTGTCTCATCCTCTTTACACTCACCCCTCAGTGAGTGTAAAGTGATACTTATAGACATTAATAAGATCCCCTCTCAGCCTTCTTTTCTCAAGGATAAACAGCCCCAGTTCTCTCAGTCTTTCTTCAGAGGAGAGATGCTCAAATCCCTTAATCTCCCTCGTAGCTCTCTGTTGGACCCCAAGATGTTCCATGCCAGCCCAAGCTCAGCCCAAAGTGCCAGCGAGCATCCCGGAAATTCAACTGTTCATACTAATGGTGTGACCCAGAGTTTATATCCATTTTACAGGTCACCTTAAACATTGGTCTGATGTGGTTTTGCATTAACATCGGAAGGACAGTGAGATCAGACATTAGATTGCAAATGACGACTGCAGCATTTAGGACAGGGAAGGAGAATGGGAGATTTGTGTTGCCCAGGATTGTGCACTGAGGTTACAGAGGTGAATCATTGTATAATGTTCCTGGCAGGAGCCAAACTGAGTCTCGTTCTCCACCTTTCCCTTCATGCTTTCATTGACTGGGCTCAATGATGTGTGTGCCTTATTCATTGTTCTCCCTCTGATCTGCCCACCTGTCAAACCCTCCTGTGTTCAGCCCTTCACAGGTCCCCAAGCAGGGCTCCTGCATCTCAGCATCTCACTTTGCAGCTGCTGCAAAGCAGTTTCAGGGTCACTAGGTGGACGGGAGGCTGCAAGCACAGTGTGTTGTTGCTGCCATGGCAGTTCAAGTGGAAATATCTGCGAGGTTCTTCACAAGCCCAAAATTTCCACAAGGTTCACTTCCAAGTGAGTAGAGCATACGGATGGAGTATGAAAACAACGGGGGCGCTTGGTAACGTTTATAGTTGTTGTGAAGGCAGCAGCTGAGTGAGAACTCAAAAGAGCTGGCACAGGATCTCCTCCTCCTCCAGCCTAGCAAGGAAAAGACATTACAGGAATAGGGGACAGAAGGCGGGGATCTACCACTGCGGAGAAGCTCAGTGCTTGAGGATTTATGAACACGCTGCCCATCAATGGTAGGACGCTGCTGTTGGACACAGTGACTGCAGCGAGTGAAATGATTAACCAAAGTTACACAATGAGGCACCAAAAAGCTGTGACCCACCCACTCAAACACATATATAAAACTATAAATCAAGCACTAACCACCCAGCAAATTGGCAGCTGGCACTATAATGCTACATGCAGTGCCAGATAAAGCCCTCCTTATATGTTGTGGGTTAAGTTGTTTTTTTTTTTAAAGACTTTGCCACAAAGGAAAAGCCTTAAAGATACACGTACTGATTACTTAAGAAGAGGGGAGAAAGCATAAAGAAATTCTAGTAGAGCAACAACCCTATCCTACAGTCTATGAGCTCTCACCATTACCTGCCTTGTAAAACCCCACTGAAGAAACTAAAGGGAATTAGGTTCAGTGTCTCTGCCAATCTGTCATTTCATCAGGAAGCATTTTCTTGCCATGCAGTAATAAATGTTTCTTTCTGGCAAATTCACTTTTTTACCACTGTTACCATCTCACTGCAACTGATGGCAGACAACTTCACTCAACCTCCAAAACAGCCTTTTACAACATCTATATAGTGTCTTCAATTGTAACACCATTTAAAAAAAAAAAAAAAAAAAAAGGGCATGTCTTTGAAGTTCTCTCTTTTCCAAGTGCCACTGGTGAACTTTAACGAGATCGGTGGTCCAAAAGGCAAGCTTTGTTCTGAATTTCCTACTGAATATATTGGCAAAACAACAGCAGTAGTACAGTGCTAAGGCTGTCTCCTGCCCACTCCCTACTTTGGCACCGCTGGCCTGGATGTGTTGATTCATACGTAGGAGAAGGGGAAAGCACTGAACCCACTGGCTGTAGAGCGTAGGAAGGAGGTATGTCTGCCAGCAAACCTTTAGACTTTGATCACTCCTACTTATTTGCTTCTGTCTCCCTGCTGCACTCATTTTGCCTACAGTCATCCCACCTTGGCAAGGATGTTTGCAAAAGCTCATAAGCCAAGCAGAGTCAAGCTGAGTTAGTATAGAGATGGGAAACCTCCAAGGAAAACCTAGCTACTGCAGGAAGATATCCAGCTGGCATGCTGCTTTCTTTTTTAGCAAAACCAGTCACCCAGCTTTGCATGGTGGGTGAAGGGGCAGGAATTTGGTGGTGGAAAGCACTTTTTCCTGTCTTCTTTCAAACTGAAGCCCAGGTGACTTACAATCACAGAAGAACCATAAGAATCTACCTAGAAGAGTCACATGAGAAGAGATACCCAGATTAAACTCTAAGCTGAATCTTATCCTACCTCCTTAAAATTATGCCTGCAAATCTTAAAACACCAAACCTACCCTTTCCTGCTTTAAGGCATGAAAAGATTGGATACCCTCTGTAAGAAGCTACACCACTTCCTTCCCTGCCGAACAGCTAAACAACAGGGGGATGCAACATTACCTATACAGTTTATTCATAACAATGAGAGGCCTTTTCAGTTTAAAAAGGTAAAGAATCACTGTTCTACAGAAACATTTGGGGGATGCTTTAGTAAAGGTTTGTGTTTCTGATTCACCCTGACAGGATGAACATCCTCTATTTTATGGGATCTGCACCTCTAGGTTTCTGTTCTACCTCCCACAGTCATGTAATTTCCTATTACTTCAGCATCCGCCCACATGTTCTCTGAACATTACATTGGGCTCTTCAGGCACTATGACAATACTGATACTTAATAATTATATCAGTAGACATTTGCATACCCACCCTGCTGTCTCCAGCAGCTCCTAAGGTAGGGAAGCAGCAGATATGAGCTCTACCAAGAGAGCTGCACTGTGACCAGCTGAGGGTGCTACTTTGGTGCTGGTGGTGTGCAGAGGATGCGCGTGCAGAAGAGCCCAGAACTGTTGCCACCACGTACATTTTCATTTCCATCAAAGGGGGAAACATTTAATTTTCAGCAGAGCGTGACTCAGAAGCTCACTTCTTGGTAGAAAGGAATCTTTAATTTTGTTGGGTTTTTTTTTTCTAATCAAAACCATGAAACAGCTACATTTCACCCAATTTGCTCAACATTATGTGAAAGTGTTTGCAACTGTAAGCAAAGCATTAAAAATGTTCTGAGGATCAGCAAGGGAAGATGGGAGCAGCCTGGCAGGATGGTGGCTGACAGCTGATGGTTATTAAGACTGGATGGATCAGTAAGTGAACAAAAATTGCCACTTCAAAGCAACCCAAACCAAGCATGTCCTGAGGATCAGAAACCAGACTGGGAAGAGGAGGGGGTGACAGAGCTGGCAACCCCTCCCCACAACTGCTCTGACAGATTTTGCTTTGGGATATAGCAAAACTTAGCACACAACGTCCCGGAGCCTCATAATTGAAAACATCACAGCTTGCTGAGCACACTGGTACATATGAAGTGTACAGTGACTTCATGTTCCTGAGGAGTTCTCTTGTATTACAGAAATATTGCTACTCAACTATTTAACATTCCAGGGCACCTGAGACAACCTGGTCCCCTTCATTCTAACACAAAAAAATGCAAAGCTTGGGAATTATAATGATATTATCACTGTTGCTGTGTAATAACAGGGGAAAAGAGTGACTTTCAGTGATCTCAGATTGTTAAAAATCTGTGAGTAATTAAAATTAATGTGGAAAATTCTGCTAGACTGCTTAAGAAATAAAGAAGCTCCTAGCTATCACTGCTGCCTTTGATGATAAGTTAAAAATTTGCTGAGGACATCAGACCATGAAAAAAAAAGAAAAAAAAAACCAAAACGAAGCAGGTGTTGTTTTTTCAGTGACACATGCACAGCCTGTCATCAGCTGGCCCTGTCTCATAAGCAATACCATCTTTAAGAGGGTACAATTTTTTGCTTTATATTTTAAGAAGAACCATAGCTAGAATCCCACCTGGGGGATAAACATTGATCATAACATGCAAAGATGAATAAAAGCAGAAATTTTACTGAGTGATACTACAAGTTTACTTAAAAAATCTTTTTTTTCTGGCAAATATTGTTGGTTATAACAGAACTTACCTTTTGAAGACACTAATAAATTAAAGATAATATGTTAATCTAACCTTTCCACATGAACCAGAACCACAAAAAATATATATTTAAAAATAAATCTGTAATTTCTTGGTAAGATTTACACTCACACAAATTATTTGATCCAATTTTAAAATTTGGGCTAATTTATTTGGAAAGAGTGACCTGTTTCTGCTTCTATCCAATCAAGGAAAAAAATTCCCAGTAGGGCAGGGGTTGAGCCATTTTACTTTTAAGTTTATTTTTCCTTGTTGCATTTAATGTTCTAACCAGACGTCCTACAAAATAAACTACAACAAGCTCGTCTGGACACTTAATAAGGGCCAGATTTAGCAAACACCAGCTAGTAAATTTAGCATTTAATGGGCACAATTCATTGGCCCTATTTTGTTAAAAGAAAGACACATATTCAGGGAAGGATATTACATGCAGAGATGTCTCAGAGAGATATTGCTAAAGGGTACATCAATTTTCATTTATACGGTTTAATTCTTGGATGTGATATCTTTATTGTGTAGAGACTTGCACCATTTCAACTTAACAACAACTTTTATTTAATATTTCCAAATATGAAGCTTCAATAGATTTACTCCAGTATTGCACTCTTGAAGCTGGAGGGAGTTCACACTTTTTGATTTTTGGCTACAGAGGTGAATGCAGGACATGGTAAAGATCTACTCATTTCCCTTCTGAATGTTATTAGAGTATTTCTGTGCTTTATATTACTTAAACTATGAGATCATGATAAGGATACATTTCTTTGTTATTAGAAATATTAGTCTATCTCAGTTGGTCAAAAGAGACAAGTTACAGAAGGTAAAAAGAACCTAGATAATATTAAGAGATGAGTTTTCAGTATTCTTGTTCCAGGGTGTGTGGAAGAATGGCTTTACAACTGGCCATGAGAGCACCCAATTAATGTGGCACTGAGGAGCTGATCCTCCTCCCAGTAAAGCCAGTGGAAAGACTTCAGCAGTGCCTGGACCAAGCCAGTTATATGAGGTGAATGAGTAATAAGAATAACACACCGAATGATTCACATTTAATAGGACTATTGTCAAAATACAATGCAAGCAGGAGTTTTGGATCTCTTGAATGTCTGTCAGTGCATGCCTTTTTGCACGAGTCTTTCTCTTTATTTCTAACTGCAACCAAAATGGAAAAGCAAGAGCAAAAACCTCGCTTTAGCCACTTCTGCTTACCACCAAATGACCAAACTCACAGAGACAAGGGTGATGCTCCTGCCTTAGCCCAAGCAGGGGTTCGCAGATCCTTGGCTTGGGAGTGGGATGCAGAGGCACTGAACAGGGCTAGTGGGTGTTCCAACCAGATGCTCTGGTCAATACTCCACACATATGCTGCTCCCACTGTCCCTGGAGCCATCTGCTCCTCCTAAGTCAACCCACTAGTCTAGTGCTGGGAACACACAGGGAATGACAAGGTTTGATCAAATCTGGGAAGACTGCAAAACCAGACTGGAAAGGTGGTGCTTTCTCATCTCTTGTGCTGGCAAATAAGTTTGACTGAGTGAATCTACATTGCCTCAATCAAAATTAGTGCTCCCATGTGCCACACTGTCTGGGAAAATGGTAGTCAAGCACAGCTCAGCTAGAAATTAGATCCCAGGACAAGAAGGAAAAATGCATAAAAGGAAACTGATGTAAGAATCAATCTGTTTATCCACTTGCTTTACGAGGATCAGAGTTTTAAAAGAGCTTAAAACTAACTTTCTGAATACATTTAGGTAGGAAAAGAGTAGGAAGAGAGGGAGATCCATCACTCACATTTTAAGGCCAAAAGAGAAATTAAAAGGAAGAAAACCAAGTTTATTGCAACGGGTATTCAACGAAGACATTCAGGGAATGACCACACATACTGCAACTTACGATACTTTTTTGATTTTTAAAATGTAATTTTGACAATGCAATTGCTTTAACTATCTATAGTGATATTAAGTGCTCATAAATACTGCTTGTATTATAACAAGTGCCTTTTTAACATCTGAAAAAAATAAATGAGGCACTGAAAAGCAGCCTGTGCTTTCAGCCCTTTCTGGTTTAACAAACCAAACAGCGCACCAATGGGTAATGCTGGAGTAGCCAAAACACGACATTATCTCATGTTGTTGCCATTGTCTAAATTAATAGTATATGGTGAATTTTATAAGGAGAATGTAAATGGTATCATGCTGTATAAAGAAAAAAAAGGTATGAAAGAAAAGGTAAAAGCTCCATGATACACAAATGGGTAACAGTGATTTATACAATGCTCACTGAGTGTAAATGACCCCACTAAATCTCATTATCCTAAGTATAGATATAAATTCCTAGGTGACAACTGAAATGTGGATATAGCAGGAGCATTAGAGATCTCCAGTCTCCAATTACTCTAGGTAAAGTAGGAAAGATTTTTTTAGTAAATGACAAAAGCATCAGAGAAAATAGTGAGTAATACGGTAGATAAAGACTTTATAATCTACTGCTTTGAACTTCTTTTCATTTTAACAGGAAGTGAAATCTGTGTCTGAACACCACATAATGAACTTGACTTTGTTCCCACTGACATCAGCTCAAATTTTCCTTCCAACCTTCACGGGTATGGACTAAGTGAAATAACACATGAAACAAATTACTCTAAATACTGTTTTTTTTAAGACAGCCTTTCTGAGGTGCTGAGAAGGAATAGCAGAATTACTGCTAAGATTCTTAACAGTGACTCTTAATGATGTATGCTGTCCTGCATACATACGCATATATATATATAAAAACCCCTCAGGTACAAATTTTAACATAAAACAGCATTGTCTCTCTTAGCTCAGAGACAGATGAAACACCTAGAACTTCAATGAAAATCACTGTATCATCACACCATGCCCTTAAAGCAGACTCTGGAAGGAATCATCTCCTGCACAGACACCTTCCACATTAACAGTCAGGTTGCACACATATAAAATGTACCAGTTTGACCCATTTCATTCAGCAGCAGTCCTATAAAAATAGGATTTAATTACTTCACTTCCACGATGAGAAAATTTGTCTAACCCTGTCACCTAAGTATCCTTCATAGCCCATGCAAGGGACAGGCACTTCCAGAGAGTGACTAGCCCCACCTAATATCTGACATTTCTTTCATCCAACCGTGCCTGGCACATCTGCACTTGAAAAACAGCAAGTCAGAAGATAGGCCCAGCTCTTCATCAGAGAGAAGACTAAGGTGGACCCGGTAACTAATTTGGTCTGTTATAATTTGCCTGCATTCACCAGCACACAAGTTTGTAAAGTCCTTCTGCATTGCTGTTTAGCCTGATCAATTTTTCCTGCTCTTGTAAGTATCAAAATTTCTCCGCAAGTTGAGAAATTAAAATAAAAAATGCTGCTTTTAAAATAAAAAATTGGTAACAGGCATGTCTTTTGTATTTCTTTTGTATAAATTTACAATGAACAACAGCACTGGGTTTCTGCCTTTATCAAGCCTGTTATGCCTCCCCCTCAAAATAAAGCAAGCAGTGATATTTTCATCTCGATATCACAAATACAATCTGATTTTCACATACGGTAGAAGAAACGCAGAACTGCAGCAAGGCTGCAAGCATGTAAAACCAGAGTCAGACTGAATTTTGTCTCCACATGTGAAAACTGGGGTGTAATCCACTTTTATCTACCTGAGAAGTTCAAACACAAGACACAGCTGTCTCACAGATGTACTCAGCAACCTCAGCCTACAACCCAGGTGCCATTGAGTCAATCTGTCAAGACCAGGATAAATACCCATGAGAAGGTTGCTTTCAATTAAAGCACCCAACAAGCTCTTCCAGGTAGTTTTGAAACAGACACAAGAGTAATTCTTAAATTGAATTCCTTTCCTGGGTTAATTGCATTCTCCTGGATTAGCCTCCAGCAATCTGTATCTGTACCACACAAAGTTTGCGAAATAAACACCCAACCCCCCCATTTAATAGGGCTCTTATATAAACAGAGCCCTATTATTTCATCACGTGGATTATTTAGGTTGAATCAGTCAAACAAAAAACCTGCAGAGGTTTATCCAGCTCTGGCAATTACTTAAAAATTTGTAAAGAAGTTTAGGGAAAAGAAAGGGGAGTTGGGTATGTAAACAGATACCAGGGCTCTTCTCTCAATTCCAAAGGAAATTTGGGATCGCAAAGGAGAACAGAGGTCCAGCCCCTAGGAGGGACTTTGGTTGTATAGCACTGACTGCTCTGATGAAGGATGCCTCAACCCCAGCTGCTTTACCATGATTTTGCAAACCTGCACCTCCATAGAGCTAGGCAGGGGTAGTGAGGTGGGTGCTGGCTGCCTGTGAGCTGGCTGTGAGTCAGGGCACTACCGTCTGCAGGCGGTGAGGAAGGAGAGATGCTCCAGCCAGGGCTTGCTGTCAGTTCTCAGAATACAATTTCAGGGACCTGCCAACTGGAGCCGGAGGCCAAGTCCTGCTCGGCTGACGCCCCCTTACTTACAGACTTCATCTGATTCTCCCTTTGAATCTCCTCCCCCCTGGGGAGGCCTTCGGTAGGAACACTCCTGCCTGAGCTGCCCCAGGATCTGAAGGGAAGGGCCATGATGAATTTGTCCCCCATCAGCTCTTTTAGCAGCTCCCTCCCCAAAAAGCATGCTGCCCTTGGCATGGTTCCCATCATGACCGCACAGCAGATACAGGAGACGCCCATCGCTCCAAGACCTCCCTAAGTATCCCCAAAACACTAGTGGGGTCCCAAGGATTGGAACATCCTTCTCTACCGCATCACCCCCTCGAACCAGCACCCAGCACTAACCGCACAGATGTCCTGCAGCTCCAATGAGGGGAAGGGACAGATGTGGGGCTGCCAAACCTCCCACCATCTGTGCATCCCCTGAAGGGAGAGTTAGCAATCAGGAAAAGGCAAGAGATGACCATGGTCTCTGTTTTTAATAATGCAGAACTCTTGCTTAAGAGGAAATAATTTTATGGACCATCTAGGCCTGGTCTTGAAACCTTGGCAACGCAGCACTATAGACCAACTTTCCTAACTTAAACCTTTTGCCAACAACAGAGATGTTTCCATGAAACAAAAGGAAAAAACACACCTCATGCATAGTTTAAAGTCACTTGTAAAGGGAACGTTTTTGGCTTCTCTCCCAGTTACTCAATATGTGAGCTCTAAGACTTGATCAGAAAGAAAAAATAAGGGAAAAAAACGCAGTGCATTATCGTTACATTCCTGCTTTTGCCTTTTGGGGCTGTAAGAAAGAACAATTAATGATTGTTCCAAATAACTGTTGTCAAAATACTTTCCTTTTTTTGGCAATGGAGACATTAATTAATTACATCTGTGCCATTTGGGGGGGTGTGGATCTCTCACTTGCTTGTAATACTTGATTCATTAGAAAGAAATCAGCCCCAGTAATTTGATTTCAGTGCTGCTATTGCATATTTATTCAGTAGCTTTGCAAATAGACTTAAGCTCCTTCGTGTGGGAAATATTATTTGCATAATGCCTTAAAAGGGAACAGCTTGAACTGATGGAAGCAGAACTGTGTGAAGCTAAGAGACCCAGAGACCCCTGGTTTGAAACCAAATTAAACCACTGGTGACATCTGCACAAGTTTCCCCATTTCCCACCTTGTCTAAGATCTTATCTGAAAAAGCCTGACCCTGGCTGAACCCAAAAGTCACAAACAACTCACGGGTTCCAGTCTCAGCCCCTTCACTGAAAGAACCCCGAATTACACAGTCTGGAGGCCCGTGCCATTTTAACCAGACAGAGGTGCCATGAAATCTAACCTGATGTTAGCCTGCATGACGTGACCTGATCTGCTGCTGTGCTTTAGCGTACCTGCAGGCTGACATGCCTTAATGCTTCATGCTGCCTAAATTATACAGTAGCTTTTATTAACAGACTTAATGCCAATTCATGACAAAGAACGTTGGAACTAGTACCCATACTTAGTTGGATCCCTTGGGAAAATATCTGGACTGTTTTAGTAATTAACGGCTCAGCATAATGCAAAATGATAACAAAGACAAGGAAAGCCTGTGTAGGAAATCACCCTTGGAATAAACTTCTCCTAAGGAGGTGTGTTTGTTGTTCATAACATATTTTCCACAAATAAAATCAAGACAAACCCAGAAGTTCTGCGTGGGAGGAGAAGAAAAGGGAGAGGAAACGTATCTGGCATTTACGCGTTGAAGCCCATCAAATAATGGATGAGGAATCAGAGCTGACATCATGGCATAATCAACAGTCTGGGACCTATTTGCATGTGGTTAGGATCTAAATTCTCCTCTGCTGCTGATGTCATTTGACAAACTTGCATTAGTGATGTGGGCTGGCAGGATTTCCTTTTTTTCCACATAATGAACACCTATGGCACACCGCAGGCCTATGGGAACCTGGGCACATCAGCAACACTGCAAGGATGAGAGGTATTGGAAAGGAGCAGAGCTCACACTCCTGAGCTGCCCACGAGGGTCAACAAGAAAATGCTAGAGTTAGTATGCAAAAGAAACAAACAGGAGGATTCCTCTTTTCATCCCTCCAGGCCAAAGAGCTCGAGCAGGGTGGATGATACAGCGTGTAAACCAACCAGGCAGGTGGTGCAAAAGCCCTGGTGTCAGAATAACCCCCTGCATGACATAGGAGCAACCAACACCAAATTCCAGTCACATCTGCTTTCCTATGCAATTAAATTAAATGGTCTTTTAAGAAAAAAAAAAACCCAGCTAGAAGTAGAATTGAACTTTACTGTGCTTCTCATTTATTTACAGCTTTATCTTTTGCATAGGTACACTGCGTCTATATACATTTTGCCTAACATATACTGGAATTATACACTGAAAGCTTTAAAACATCTGACTGTTGCGATTTCAGTGCACTGTGACTATGAAAAGCTATGTAATTAATCATGCTAATTCAAATGAGAATTACTTTTTGGTTGAACTAGTGTTTTTACAATTGCCTCCAGTCTTCGTGCTTTTAATTAATACTATTAGTGCTGTGAAATTACTTACTCCTCATTTTACATATGCTTTTCTGTAAGTCAACCAACAAAACTAATTAGTAGCTGTGAAAGAGCATATTGATAGAATAAAAATATATAAAATAGTTCTGAGAATTCTCAGGGTAAACCCTATATATCATGGGGTTTTGCTTAGTAATCCAGGCACTTTTCCCTATTATAAATAAACTTACGTAAAATTGAAGGTTTTTAAACTTGCCTTTAAGAGACCCTACATTTCCTGAACAAACCATTTTTAAATTACACATAACATGTGCAATCAATCTTTACTACACAGCTAGGAATTTAATATATGTTTGGGGGGTTAGCATTTAATTTCTTTTTAAAGCAGGCACTTGGCATTTGTAGATGAAAATGCACAATTAGCAACAATAACCTGGACTAAGGCAAAAAGCAAATTTTACAGTACCCCGCAATGACAGCACCACTGTAAGAGTTAAACAATCCAACAGCAGCAGCTGGACCCAGTGAGGTCCAGGCAGAATTTGGATTAACAGCTTCGCAAAAGCAGAGCAAAGGTGGGAAACATTTTTCTGAGTTTGTTTTTACTGTTTTAAAGATTATGGGGCAGAACTGCACCTGGACTGAGTGGACAAAAGCACGCTGAAGTCAACTGAACAGTGACAATTTACATTTGCCTTGGGAGTATAAAACCATGTATGATTTGCAAGAGCAGCTGAAGATGTTGAGCATACAACGTGTGATGTTTCCGAGCAGTCCCCATTTCTGTAACACCCATTGAATCGTAGAATCTGCTCAGTTGGAAGGGACCCCTCAGGATCATCAAGTCCAACTCCTGTCCCTTTTTAGGTTGCCCCCCCAGGGTCACATCAGGTGCCTGAGAGCACCATCCAAATGCTTCTTGAACTCAAGCAGGCTTCGTGCTGTGACCACTTCCCTGGGGAGCTTGTTCCATTGCTCAGCTGCCTTCTGGGTGAAAAAAACTTTTGCTAATTCCTAACCTAAATCTTCCCTGATTTAACTTCATACTGCTTCACCCAGTCCTGAAGTTCCTTCAGTCACCAGAGTGAAGAAAGCAGTGCCAGTCCCCTCTCTTCCCCTTGTGAAGAAGCCACACACTGCAATGAGGTCTCCCCTCATCTTCTGTTTCTCCAGACTGAACAATCCAAGTGACCTCTATTGCTCCTCATAAGTCATTCTTTCCCAGACCAGGGGCTGCTCAGGCACATCTCTATCAGGGCTCTGAGACATGGCAGGCAAAGGTGCAGGACACATGGGTAGAACAAGATGAGATTTCTCTAAGCACCCCTGACATGAGCTGGGACAAGGACTTCATTGGGATTAATTTGCAACTTGTCCGCATTGCCTAGAAGTGTGCAAGGCAAGGAAGAAGCTGTGAACTGGGGACAAGGGGACTGATCCTGCTCTGCTCTGTGAGGACAGGGATTTGCCAGCTCTCATGTGCTTCAGATCTTCTGGCCCCATCTCCTGCTCCACAGTCTGGGGGCCCCAAGGTCTCAGGGAATTCCATCTAGGCATGACTGAACCCCTCACACTCTGAAATCCACCTAACGTCAGGTCATGCTACCTGACCTGCTGACCATGCAGGGTGTTGGACCAACAGAGGGACAGGAAGGTTATGCACCAACCAGCCCTCTAAAAGACACTGTGTTCCTCAGGCACAGCCTAGTACCTTCTCTCACGACAGGATCAGGGTGTTTGGAGCACAACATCACACAGCTTTGCAGCCTCCTGCCTGCTCTTTCACAGACCAGCATAACACAGACTCATGCACTCAATTTTCAGGGACTTAACAGGGCTACGTAAATATAAAAGCAAAATAAAAGGGGGAATCTGAAGGCTGCAAGTACACACATTTAAAATAAGATTCCTCGAGGCTTCCAGAGATGCATGTAAAAATCCTACAGAGCTTTATTTTTTGGAAGCTGCTCTCATGCAGGTAGGAACAGATAGATGGTGCAGGAGTACCACAGACCAAGGCATAATCCTGCTCTGAATCACATTCATTGTGCCTGAACAAGCACAGGGGCAATTATACTGAAGAGAGGCAGACAGACTTGCTAGGACCATATGGTAGACAAAAATCATTTCAGTTGCCCTGGACAGGAGTGGTTTCCAGCAATACCAGGTTATCCATCTTCACCAGTCCCTCCAAAACGGCACCCCTCCCTAAACTGCCTCTTTGTAAGTTTAGTTCTATATTCTTAATCCCTTCATTTCCTTGGAGTTTAATTACTTCAAGGGTAAAAAAAAAAATTGTGGCAAGAGTAGAAAAAGAACCTTCTTCAAAAGTGAAAACAAAGCTGCAGGAACAGCACTCAAAGCTGAATGTCCTTGTTTATTTACAGAGTGGGTGCAACACAGACCACAGCAGTCTGAGACCTCACTGCCTACCTTGCCAGCTTGCTTTAATGCCAATTTAGGTGGACCACCCAGGCGAGGGTATCACAGGCTCAGTGCCCACGCAGTCTTTGGACCCGCTTCTGAAGCTGCCAGCAAAGATGCCAATTAGGGACAGCAGTGATTTGGACACCTGTCTCCAAACCCACATGAGACCACCAACTAATGCTTTTAAGCATGGGTTCCAAAGCAGCTATCACTTTCCAGTTCGACTTCTGTGGGCTAGATTTGAACTACTGACCTGGAAGCAAAAGACTCATTTATACTCAAGCTGCAAGAGCCTGGATTCCTCCCCCTCCACTTTCCTACTCTCAGCCTTCCCAAAGTCAGACAAAAACAGGACACACACGCTTGGGAAAGAAGCAACGGCCACCAGAAAATATAATTAAAGCATAAAATGTCTGGGCTCTACAATGCACATTAAGACAAAGGGAGGTTTTGGCAGGAGTGAGGATGATGGGGGAGGCAAGGGGATGCTGACAGGTGGCCAAGGGCCAGAGGAGGAGGAGGAAGGGGAGGGAGGGGAAGCAGAGGGCTCGCTCCTTCCGGCAGCCCTGCAAGTTTCCTCTTGCTTCTGCCCCATAACCTTTCCTTTCCTAGAACAGAGTCAGATGCAAATTACACCAAAGGACAGAATTAGAAAGAAGTGCAAGCATTTACTCCTTTGTGTCGTGTTTACTGTGTTCTCCTAATAAAAGCAACTTGTGCTTCATGTCCTGCTTCCAGAGACTGAATGTGGCTATTGGAAACACTACACAGATACTTGGGTTTTGCCCACATCTCTCTGGACACCCTTTTCATTTTGCAGGGCCTTTATACAAGTATGCTTTTTTTTTCTTTCCTAGTTTCTGCTTCATTTATTCCCCTACTTCTAAATGTCATTTTTTTCATCCCACCACTACTCTCATAACTCTTCTTCCCTCTCTCCTTGTGCCACAGTCATAGATTCTCAGCTGGGGCATAGAGGGCAAAGAAAAAGGCAGATGTTAATATGTCCAGGGCAGGGAAGGCCAGTGGTAGTTCCAATGCTTATGAGTAAAGTCAGACATTGTGGGGGCGGGAAAAACAGAAATTATTTTGGTGTTTGGAGAGTACATGGCTGTCCTGCCTGGCAACCCTGGAACAGAGTCATGGGTCAGGAGACCAAAAAAATGCCTACTTTTCCCAGGGAAAAGGCTCTCCAGACTTTTCTGCCTCCCCAGCTCCTACTTGGTTTTCAATGTTGGGCAAACATTAAGGTGCCAAAGGCCACAAAGTTTTCCTAAAACTGTTATGATTTTACTTTGATAACACTCGCAGCTCAATCCACTGACTGTGAAGTGAGGAAAAAAGCTAAAAGAAAAAATTTTTAAAAGCCAAAGTGCATGAATAAACCCTGGTTTGGGCTTGACCAAAGGCCTTCTGCTGCAGGAACATAGTACTGAGTGTCCTGTACCTGGACCCAGAAGATGGCATGAAAGTCTGACCTCAAGGTTATCAGTGGCTGCCTAAGTGCAAATGTTTCACACCTGAAACAGAAACAAGATAAGTCTGGGTCAAGGAGAGTGGTGAGTTCAGTTCCACACAATGTGGCAAAGGAGACCCTGAGCAAGAAGATATTTCTATTTCAGAAAGATTTGTTGGGAACTCATGGAGCCACACTGGGAAGCCAAAGCAGCAAGAGGTGGCATGGGATGAAAACAAAGCCCCTTTGGCTCCCACGCTGGGTGGTGAGGTTGGGATGGACAGTCTTGTTTGAAATAGCAGCTGGTCCAAGTCTACCCAGATTTGTGAGCTTGGAGAGCCTTGTGGAAAAAGGGCGAGAAGGGCTTGCTCACTAGGCAGGTTTTTCCAAGTTCTCAGAACTCTAATTATGATGGTGGGTGAGGAGAGGCGTTTTGCCAGTTTACCCTTGGCAACCTATTTATATGGCCTTTAAAGTTAGTATAAGGAATAGGTAAAATATGAACTGACATGGATTTAGCAAATCTCACACTCCTTCAAAAGCCGCTTTACTATGTCACCTTTCCACTGCCCAGCTCTCAGATGTACACACCAGGATATACCATACTGTGTATTTGTAAGAGTTCCCACTAGGTACAAAGGTGATGCCAATAGGAAGCCATTAGTCTTTATAAAGTTGAGTCACTTCTTTTTAAAAGAATGAGGGGGGAAAAACCCCTTTGATGGGCCAAACACTGCTCCCCCTGATGCTGGCGTGATTCCTGAACATCAGTGAGTATTACAAAGGGACTGCTCAGGATTTATACCACATAAGTCAAAGCAGAGCAGAATAAGGCCTGATAACTGTTTATTTTTTTTTTTTAATGAAGGCTTTAAAATAAGCCATATGGATTTTCACTTCTATTAGATGCGTAAAGAGGTCTCCGAAGAGCAGTTTGTAAGAGCAGAGGAAACCATACACTGTGCATCAGACCATACAGCAGAGCCAGGAATGCATCTAGAGCCCTGTGAGAGGCATTCAGCTCTGCAGGCAGTGCCCATAGTGACTCTTGCTTGGGCAAAAGCGCTGTATTCCTTTAAGCTCAAGCTGGTGCACCATGTAGCAGAAAGGCTGTAGATTCAGCTGTGTTCTTACCTCACTTTCCCTTCTGCAGTGACCTCATCCTGTTACAATGCTACTATTCATGCAGATGGGGTGGAAGACTGCATACAAAAGTTTCATTTAGGCACATAAACATGAATATTTAGCCTGTTTGATTAGAAATGAAAGCCAAATGCTTCCACTTTTTGCAATCTGGGAGGGAATTTTTAATTTTTTAGTAATACTGGCCAGCACTGAAAAACAATATAATGAACTACATGTAGTAATTGCCCTGATAACCATGTAAATATCCTTGTCCTCAGTGATCCCACAGCAGCTTAATTTAAAAAAAAAAAATTAGTGAGAAAGGCAAAGAGAGAATATGCAAACACGCACAAAGAGAAGACAGAGGATTGATCCAAATATCCAACCCTGACTCTGATTCTCAGCAAGTGTAAACTGGTGCTGCTGAAGTCAATATAGCTCTGTAGATACTAGATTTATCCCTTGCTAAGCTCTAACCCAAAACTGCTAGTAATACATGTGCTGTTTCACAAAGTGGTTACCATGGACCTTTATGTGACTCGTGGAGATTTTAATCATGCATAGCCTTAGTGATGAACACTGAATATTCCACCACTGAACATTCTGAAGCTTGGGGGACAAATGCTTACTTATGCCCCTTGTATCAGTCACCTGGCTGGGAAGCCTCGGCTGCCCCGAGTCTGGGGGTACCACCAGAGAGCCACTCAGAGACCCTAACTCTTAGGCCGTAATCAGCTCTTAACCAAAGTGATTCGTTAACTCTATTAGGAGTTTTGGCTTCTGATTAAGATGGGTGCCTCAAGCTGGCCTATGTAAATAGCCCCCCAATAGTTTCCATAGTTAGATACTCCACCGATTTCAAATGAAGAGGAGCAAGCAATTAAATCATTTTGCATCCTATTTCCTCTGCTCAGCAGTTCTCAGCCTCAGCTACCTCCCTGCCATGTCAACATCTCAATGTGGATTCTGAACATGGGACATAGTCATTTGTTTTGACTATGTCTCATGTACTTGGGTGATTACTACTACACGGCTTAGGTGGCCTTCCTGAATTCCGCTGCCCGTGTTTTTTGCTGCATCTTCCTTATAATAAGAGCTTCTATCACACGTTGCTCTGCATAAGCAATCACAAAGAACAGCTGGTGGGAGCAAACTGGGATTATTTGAAGAAATTGTGACACTTTTCACTGCTACAGAGTAAGAGCACTCCACTTTTTCACGACTCTTCAGCAACACGTAGCATCTAAGTTCAAATAAATACATGACAATTTACGTGCATAATGCATTCACCATTAAAGTTATTCCTGTGTGCCTTAATCATAAACATATTACAAATAAAGGGAACCATTTAATTTTACTTGGGTAGTCCTAGGGGTTATTCCCATTACTAACACACAATTTTCCTTGGCCCTCTTCAAGTGAGTCCTGATGCCTTTCTATGTTCACCTCACCTTGTTGCTCTGCACACGTCTTTGTGAATTCCCATCTTACCTTACAAGGTCACATTTCTCCCCATAGCTGAGATTGCTCTCAGGTTTCTTCCCTTTGAAATGTTCCTTGGTTTACATCTTTCTTTGATGGTCTTTTACCTTCATCCTACCCATCTTGTTAATAAAAGCAGAGGAGTGAGTTGAACTCTGCCCTGTGAGAAGTTTGAGAAGGGACAGAACTGAGGAACTGTGACAGAACTGTCCTGTCCACAACTGAGGAACTGAGGTCTCTTAACATTTCAGGCGTTGCTGGCCAACACTGACTAGGGAATCAGCAAAATATTTTGCTGCTCCTCCCTGCTCTTCATCCATGGTAAACTTTTACTCCCTTCCTAACCACAGTCTTGCATCCCTAGACACCCCCATCAACATCTGGAATCTACCCCATCCTTTGCAGCCAAATCCCAGTCTGCTGAACCACCTCAGGCTCATAAGAACATTGCCTGTATCAAAATAAGAATAATGATATGACCAAGTTAATGGTTAGCTCCCAAATGGGACCTTGATGTCCATAGAGACCAGCACCCAAAGCAGGCTGAGGGTGAAAACGGATAAGCAGCAATATAAAGAATCCTGGGAAAATTATCTCTTGTGATTCACTTGCCAAAATACAGCTCTTATATCTTGAGTTTCCTGTGTCTGCAGTTTTCCCACTTACTGTCAAGGAAGGATGGTTATGATGAGGAAAGGGAACAGCAGGCTTGAACTCTGCAAAGCAGATCTGAGAGAAGATTTGTGCTATAAATTTGCTAGCCAGTTAATTAAACACATCTTTACAGGGATCCGAGTAGCTATTAATCTCAAACCAATGAAGCTTAGAATTTTACAAGCAATTTGGTTTGATAATTCACCCAGACTCCTTCAGCTGTCTTGCTCAAACAAAATCTGCCAGTAGCATTTATAAATTCATGATTCCGGATGGATTCTGGATCAGTCTAACCCCGGAACAGTGAAAAGTGTCCCAATTTCTGTAACTAGTCTCATTTTGCTGCAGTTTGCTCTCAGCAGCTGTTCTGTGCAACTGCTTGTACATAGCACCACATGATAATAACTCTTCTATTATAAAGACAGAAAGTCACAAAACCCCCTCTTCCTTTGATGTTTGTCAGTGTATGCTGAGGTGCTGAGGGACACCAAAGCATGTGCTGTGTGTTGCAGACCAGCTCTCCTTCTTCACTGAAACACTCACTGGGTCCTTACACACATCTCGGCATCTGGTAAAGGTTTAAGAATTCCTCATCTTCCACCCAGAGAATCATCTTTCAAATCAAGATGAACTCTCAAAAGGTGACAACTCTGACCCAAAAAGCATTTCAAATGCTGCATTTGCAGAGAACTGATTGTTACAAGATTCCACTGTGATGATTAAAGGAACATTTGAGAAGACCCTGAGAACTACAAAAAAGAAAAAATTGTCTTTGTTATTCCAGGTAGAGTCATCCCTGACAGATTAGACTTTACCCAGTGGCACTTTCAACTACATGCCTCGAATAAGGTTTTAATTTAGATTTAATAAGACAGTTATTGCATGCTAATTAAATACTAATGGATTATTAAAAACATATTTTCTGCAGGTTTAACAATCCCAGAGTAAGCACATCTATCTAGACCTGAACACACATGGTTTTAATCAGTCATTGAAATTAAGTTAAAACATAATTGCTGAAAGTTGAAATATGTGATTGGACTCAAGAAGACAGTTACAGTATGTCTACTACACAAATATATATTTGATGGAAGAATTAATAGGCAATAATTAGACTTATCTGCTAAATAAAGATATTGATTTAAAAGTATTCATATGTTATGTATTAACTGTATTTCAATTAAAAAAAAAAGAGGAGAACAAATATACATTGCATTAAGCAGACATACACAGGACTGGTCAGTAAATTGTATTTATTTTTTTAAAAATTTGGACTAAAAGACATTTCATTATTCAAAGACACAGATTTTTTGCTTAGAAGTAGTATAGTGCACTTTTTATATAGTGTCTGTTAACAAAAATATATCTTCATCACTTGCCAAGAATGATGTCATATTTTGAGTCTTTGGCCAATTCCTTAGCCAACTGGAGTCTACTTCTGAGGCATGTAAAACTATTTATCTTTCAAAAAATCTGGCAATCTCATTGAACACTTCTACACATATTGATGCTTTAGTTACCCCTAGAAACCCAGTAAATAGAAAATCATCAGGAGGATTATCTTAACTAATGAGATAATTAAGTAATTGCAGGTATAATAATTAGCATTGGTAAAGACATCTGTAAAAAAAATCGATTGTTTAATGACCAGCTGTCCTCTGTTGCTCCAGATCTCAGAAGCAACAGTAAGAGGCTGCCTACTGAAGTCCCTAATATGCCCCAGTCCATAAGGATATGGTCACCAGAGTAAGCCCTCATCACAATACCTTTAATTAATATTTGGAAATGTAGAATAACAGTTACTAAAGCAAACTATATCTACTGAAACTGTTACCAGCTTTTTTGACTGTTCTTACACTTCACTATTGACACAAACCTGCAAGTATAAAGCAATCAAGCCCATCTTTCTGCAGTGCAGGAATTACCAGTGTTTGTCAATCATACTTTTTGCTCTTGCCAGATCCCTCTCAAAATCTCACATGGAACGATCAGCTTGGGAAGGGAATAACATCCCTTTAGCTGCAGCAGCACAGAAGTGGAAAGGAGAACTTCCACAGCAGGAAACCCCTGTTAAATACCTTGGTACAAGAGATGCCAACATTGCAGTCAAAAACTAATCACATCAAAAAAGGAAAATTAATTTGGTGGTCTCACTGCATATGCCAGTTGTGAGCACTTAAAGCTGCTCTCTGGTTCTGGGCTACGGCAGCAGGACAACCACTGGATTAAAAAAAAAAAAAAAAAAAAAAAAATGTTTCAAGCCAGACTGGAGGTACCTTGGCAGGCTTTGTGGGTGATCTCGCATTGCTCCTGCCAGCACAACAATTATTAGATGTTATCATCCCCTTGCATTCACTAGTACACACAAACTTTTAAAACAAACAAGCAAATCAACCACACAATGAAGTAATGGGCTGCTTTGCATCTCTCCTGGCACGGATACAACCTCATTCATCTGATAGCCATGCTACTGAAACCAAAGCAGAGAAAACTTAGAAGTCAAACAAATGAAAACTCATAGACTTATTCTTGTACTCACTCTCCCAGACAGCGCAGGAAAGGGGAGACAGTACAGAACATTTGCAGCGGTATCTATGGGATGACAAGCACTTAAAACCATTCCGCAGCACAGGCTCAGAGGGAGCCTTTGTGCCAAGTTTCAATGACATGCTTCAGTAACACAAATTGCTTACTGTTGGGCTTCATTTAACCATCCCGTTTCTAGCAGTTCTCTGAACTATGGATTCTTCTCCCCGAGAATACAAAAGCCCAAGGTATGAGTTCATTGCTAAAGAACGAAAGCATCTCAGCAGCCCAGGCTGCCTGGTGATTTGCTGAGCTCCTCTGCACCAGTTGAGAGTTTTCTTCTAATTTAACTGTTAAGGTTTAAGCTAAAGAGAGTCCACTCAGTTAAGCACTGTATCTATGGAAGCACGACCCTAACCTGTGCCAGGAACAACTCTCCAATAAGCTGTTTTTTTTGTTTAATCAAGGAAAAGTACTGCTCCTAAAATACTACAGTGTTTGCAGTAAAGACTGAGGTTTTTTGGGTTTTGTAGAAGTGCTGTGGTTTGGTCTCACCTTTGGAAGAGCTGTGACCAAAGCACCTCTTTTTGCTTTTTATGAATTGCTAGACAGGGCAACAGGCTCTTTCCCACAGAAAGCCATGTTTGCCTCAGTGCTCCAAAGCTATCCGTAAAACTTGCCTCTATCGCTGACTAATCATGACTGTTAAGCAAATGTTTTTCTAACGCTTATATCTGAAGTCATCAGACAAACTATAATTTGTGACCAGCCTTTGTATTTGGTAATAAGCTAACGTGGTGGAGTCAGAATCCATTCATTAGCTCTGGCAGTCAGCTCCAGCCTCCTGTGCATGGAGCAAAGATTAATGCAGACATTGTACTCAGGGTGGCCCTTGTACTGCAAACCCCATGGCTTTGGCCTCACTTATGAATCCAGAAATCTTTTTTAATTTGCTCAGGAGTAAAACTGTTAGTGAAGTAAAGCAGTGGTATTCATAAAGAAACTTAGCTGTGGAAGGCAGCCCTGATTTTTACATTATTTACACATAAACTAGGACATTCATCCTGCTCAGTTTAAATGACATGCCACTAGCTGTTCCTCATCCTCAAAAATGCACAGGGGCAAATATTTAATTGGAATGTGACTGGCAGAGGTGGGAAAAGAGGCAGGGTTCCAACTTAATTATGAGAATAATGCCTAAATGAGAAATAGTAGTATATTCCCAGAAAAATCAGTTCAGGAGTGATGAAATTTAGGTATATCCTTTGCTCTATCTTCTTTGAAATAGGCAACCCTGTAGTAAAATGTACTTTCTTGTATTTACAGTTTTCCCTTAGTCTTGTTAGCTAACAGTTTATTTTTGGCTTTTTGAGGTCATTTAATTTACGACATACTTTCCATCCTACATATTTGTTCCTGATTGCAAATTTATTTTTTGACACTAAAGCTCATGCTGATAGGCAAAAGTAATCTAATTGAGCAGTTTAAGTCTTGATTCCCTAAACTACTTGAGCATCTGCTTAATTAGATGCTGAAATCACACTACGAAGAAGCACAAAGACTCACAGTCTAACTGTGAACTGTGATGTTTATTGTCTGGGTTCTCTGTGTTTTAATTTCACTCTATATCTGCCATCTATTAGCCAGGCAGAATGTGTAAACATAACTAAACATCATCTAAATTGAACTGTAAATACAAAACACAGTTATTCTGAACTCAGATTGAGAAGGTTTCAAGAAAATAAGGTATCCTGAGAATAAAAAGATATTTTAAACACAGTTATTTAGCTTAAAAGCAAAACAGGGCTAGCATATCTCTTTCAGAGCTCATCTGTGACACCAGACAGACTACACAACGTCTTCAATAGCATCTTCTTTTACTGAAACAAAAGGACTAAAGAACAAGAAGGCATTCAATTCTACTCCTCCTTCCGTATAGAAAATACATGTTCTCAAAAGGCACATCATTTGGAAGGAAATCATCAGAAAAATAAGAGTTAGTCCATAATTTCTTAAATTATGTACTTGTTCATGATTCCTTTATGTGTGGAATTGACAGGAGTTACATGAGTGCAATAAATTTACATTTTCTCTTCTCTCTTCAAAGCAAAAGAAGTTAAATTCCAGTCACAGTTACAGCCTCAGGGACTCTAGGGTTTCACTAACACAATAGCAGTGAGTTTATACAGTCCAAGACACCCCCCGAAAGCTATGAATAAATGTCAAAATATCCTGTTTCTCTACTGTGTGTGTTTCTCTATCTCACGGTAGTTTTATTTTAAGTAAACTTCATTTACAGGTTACTATTCCTTTGAACTCAGTTTGCATCACTAAAAGTTTATCTGTAAAGTCTAGTGTCCTCTCTGATTGTCCTACTGCAAGCAGACCCCCAACAGCCTCCTGCCCCTGCACATTAAGATTCCCTGAAGGAATCATAAAGATTCCCTGGGGAATCTTTACATTGCTCAGGGCAGAATTAATGCATCTAGGAGGCAAAAAAAAAACCAACAACAAACTCAAACCACACACCTTAGTGTTACCCAAGAACAATGCCTAAAGAAGTAATAGCTGCATCCCCTGTGGCCACATGAAATGACATCATGGGTCCTTACAGACCTGGAGCTGCTGGTTCCCCTGGGCTCCAACAATTCAGAGGTCTTCTTGAACTGAATATACAAGTGATTTCTGACCTCCAAACATCACAAAAGCCATTAATCATGACCTCATGGTATACACAAGGAGGAGAAAGAACTAGAAAGTACCAAGCTTATCTTTTAAGTGCCTTTTGCTCTGTCCAAGTATTTCTAACAGAGGCGAGACATTTCTTCAGTGCCTACTTCTCCACTGTTCTTTTAGTGATCACCCAAGAGATCACACATATATACACACACACACATATATATACATATACACATACACGTTACTATGGAATAAAAGGTAACAGAACTGATCTACACACAATGGAAGTAAGAAAGCTGAGCTTTTAAGCCAATGAGACGTCAAAGCCTGCTCAGCATTTGCACACAGTCAGAGCAGAGCACAGAGCACGGACCTGCTTGGAGCAGAGACAGGAAGCAAAATGAATCTGGGAGGACCACAAGTCCAGTGAAGTTCATAGAAAGTCTTTGTGCATGCCACAGTGCACCAATAATAGACCTTTTGTTACATGTAATAAAGTCTTGGCATAGACAGGTGGTGACTCAGGAAGCACAAACAAAAATAGAGAGTCTCCAAAAAGTAAGCAAAACAACTCCAGCCTGTTTAAAGTTTACAAGAAATATTACCAAAATCAAAAGCAACGTCTGGCAACTGGTCTCCTCACTACCCCAATTTAATTCTGACTGTGGTCCGTAAGTGTTCAGAGACAGCTTTAGCAAAGCCTAAAGGCCATCAAAGACAGTTCAGAACTCCTACCTTCAGACAGTTCACGGATCATTTCTCCCCTAAGGAAGCTTCTCAATATAGAGCAGAAAAACCCTCCACTAAATTTCCAGAATGGAAACCAAAATATTTCTCTGAGGATATTTTTCCTCTACTCTTGGGCTGGTAACCTGATGTGCACCTTGTTGCTTGAACTTTCTTCTCTAGGCACCGGCATGGGCACAGCCTGTTGGGTTGCTGACCCTGCAGACAGCCTCAGAGCAGCCAGGGTGTCTGCTCACCTCTGAAGGCAATTCAGGCAAATCTGATTTATTTTGCATTTTAAACAGACAACAACCATGGAGATAAGATGCTACCACATCTCAGCTGAGGGACTAGATTAGGCTGTTTAGCCTCCATCCTAAGAGCACATCTGAAGGGACCCTGTGGGTGCTGCTGGGAGTTGACACAGGAGGTGTTTGCTTCTCCTCTGCTGTTGGGTTTCAGGTTGCAAGAGGGTGTGGAGATGGCAGGCAATGTGGAAAGCAGTGGTCAGTGTTGGGCGTTCTTCATCTCCTAAGCATTGCTCATGCATGGTATTGCAAGCAAGGTCTAATACGTGAAGTCTGAGGATTTTCTGTATATTCTAGAAGAGGCTTTTACTGTTACCCTAAATGAAAATGTGTCTTTTGATATTCATTTAAAGAAAAAAAAAATATAGATACTACTAACAGCTTAGAGTCATCAAAAAGTACTAGGCTATTAATATATCACAGTGACAGGTCTCAGTAAAGCTTTGGAGACAGAGAGAAATACCAGTAGAAGACAGTAAGGTTTTATAGCACTGGTGTCCCTAGGCCAAATCCATCCTTCATGAAACTGTGCTGACACCATTAAAGACACTCCGAGGATGAATTAGACTCATTGCATCTTACATTACATAATGAGACTATATAGGGGAATTTCTTACGGTTTTACTGCTGCAGATTCTAGTGTTAAATAGGATTTGTACATCCCTGACTTAAAATTAAGTTTCCGAAGTATTTCAAGGCATACATCACATAGACTACATAAAACTAATTTATGAAACAGATTTCCAAAACATGCATGCTGCATTCTTCAGCCCAGGCTGTTTCAGGGCATTGCTATCTGCTGTTAAATTGCAGCTGAAGTCTCCGACCCAGGACAAGACTGCACTTCCCAGTGAGCCCCAAGAGATGAGGACATAAAAGCTGCTGATACCTTGCGATCTCCAGAGAGCAAAAAGCAAGTATAATCCCCATGGCCAAGAAGAAAATGAGCCATTCATACACTGAATAACTCTCCCCAGGAAAGCCACCTGAAACCATCCTCTTTTGGGCACCAGAGAAACAAAATGCAAGGCACAGTTCTTCTCCTTCTCACTGTGGGTTAAACCTGGGTAAACCAGGGTACATCCAATGGACCTGAAGGAGGAGGTGAAGCAAGACAGCCTGTATGGTTGCAGGCTCTGTGCTGCTTTCCAGCCTCCAGAATAGAGCTCAGCTTGACATTGAAAAGCTTTGTAGAGGTTGATCATTCTCTCAAACTTGACACAGTCATAAATCCAAGGCACTGTGCAGCCAGGCACAGAGTTGTTTTTTTTTCCAGGATGAGAACACATCTGAAACAACACGCTCAGACAGTATGGTATTATTTACTTACAGCTGAGCTTAGGAGATCGGGTAGCAGACTCAGAAATTATCCCAATTATTTGAAATTGCAGTTTAGTGTAAGAATTCTGCCAGGAGAGTGGATTTTTTTTTTTTTTTTTTTTTAATGAAGCAAAATGAAGCAAGGCAAGTATTCAAAAATAAGTTACTAAAAACCATTTTATAAACTAGCTTTAAAATCTCTTAATAGCATTAGCTTACCTTCTGTTGTGTCTGAAGAAATATATATGAACCAATAATGTTCTCATGAGATTTCATTACTGAAAAGGCTCATTAGAAAAGGCATTAAAATACTAATTACCTCATAAACTATTTAGTTGTGTACCCACTGGGATAGTACTTATGAGCGCTCAAGCTCTTCATAGATCCAGCTAATCAATTAATGCTCATTAGAAACAGAAAGAGTATGCAGACTGCAGCATACAGGAGAAATAAATAAGTCAGAGGTTAGCAAAGAAAGTGACTTGGCTGTAATCGAGCCTTCCTTTGTAACACAACTGTTGTCTGCTACGATTTAATTTTAATCAGCCTTTTTGGTACTATGGGTAACGTGACTCTTCTCATCTCAGGAATCTCAGCTATTGCCATTGCTCCTTGAAGTACATAATTTATTATAGGAGATACATCAAATGCTATGTGGAGATTCAAGTGGACAAGTATAGTGTTCACTGCTACCATGCTAACATTAACTACTGGGTATGTAAATGGAGAGGGGCTTCAGGTTGTGTCTGGGGTGGGTTTTGCCTCCAAAGAAGAGGAGCAGCCACAGCTGCACAGATGCACTGCCAGCCTCCCCGCATATGCTCCTACAGAAAGCAAAGCCCAACACCATCACCTGCCTACCCTCTGCCAAGGCTCAGGAAGGGACAGGAGATGTCTGCTGATAAGAACTGGGCTCTCACAGTGTTTTACAAACCCTCTACATCTCTGCTTTACGCCCTGCAGAGATGGCACATACACTCCTTCACTTCAGAAGCACCAGGACCACAGACTCTCTCTCCTCACTAGACATGGTGGCCTCCATGGACATCCATGGGCTTGGGGAATGGAGGAAGCCTGTGGGGCTCCTCTCCTTGACTTTTGCCTAAGCCCCTGCAGGAAGGCACCTGCCATACACATTGTTAGCACCAGCCTTGTGTGGACATCAGTCCACGACTCTCATCCCACTGAGAAAAAAGGATGGAGACTGACCTATAGGCAGCCCACAACTTCAGACAAATGTCATTTCCCAACCTCATGCACATCATGATTTCTCCTGTCTTGCAACAGGCAGGAGACTGGCAGTGTGTTTCTGAAAGAAAGACACCTTAGGAAATGTAGCTCTCAGCAGAATCTACAGCATCTCCAGTTAATGACATGAAGGACTTGATCCTGGTTGTTTATCATCTGCTTCAGACATACAGTATAGGAGATTTTCACTTCTGGTGGAGACCTTAAAAATCTTTGCAGAAAGATCTTACATGCTCCAGAGAAATGCATGTTCGTGGTCTCTTGCTGCTTTCATTGCAAAGAGGCCAAACTAAAGATGGGACTAGTGAAGGAAGGAACCTTAGAGCTACTTCATCCAGCTGGTCATTGTCCAGGATGTGCTGGTCCCTAGGGCTAGCCTAGCTTCTCCTCTAGGAGGAAAACATATGCTAGATGGGTACTACTAGTCACAGCTACAGTATTTGGATTTTGTGGGTAGCATTAAAATAGAGTCATATATTCCAGTTTTACTAAGGCTAACATAAACACATCTTGAATTTTAAGTGTAGAAGAAAGGGAAATTTTACTTTCAAAAATCTTTAAAATGGGATCAAGCTACCTTGTTTCTGAAAGGAAGGTCTTGGGTATCCTTGGCCAATCCCCGTAACCACAAATTTCACCAAGGGCAATTCATGCCTATTTTAATTCTCAGCAGTGATGCAGTTATACACCAGTTTTCACATAAACCCTAGATTACCTCTGGGAACTCCTTATGCAACTAATTCAAACATCACTTGGATTACATTTCCAATCAAACTAATCCACCACTAATATCATTTAGAAGACTGACAACTCTCTGCAAATAGATGGAACAGGACAAATTTCCCATTCTTCATGCAAATGATAGTAAACCTAAATGTCAGTAAGTGTGTTTTGGATAAAACACATGGATTTTCAGTTATTTCTTGTTCTTCAAGATTCTTAGGTATTTCAGTAGAAGTGGTTTCTTAACAAAAGATAAGGTAATGCACAAATAACTAGGTGGACGCTAGGCATAGGTAAGATCACACTTGTGCAGTAGAAGTGCATTGAATGAAGGAGGGAAAAAAAACACTGAAACACAAAAAAGGAAAAAAATTACACGCATGCACATGTGCACAAACACACACACCTGCAGACATCCAGCCAGCAAAGCTGTAGCTTTTCACATTGTCAGCTGAACCACTCAGATGAAGTGCGTGGTAGAAGTATTTGGAGTCCAGATTTTGTACACATTCAGATATGAATATTTAGGTAGATTTTTTTCATTTAAGGGGATACCCAGGAGGTGAAGTTAGAGCAGTATCTGTTGCAAAACCTCAAATACATGGATTTCTCCTTGGCACACACATTGCACACCAACACCAACAGGCAGAGCAGCTGCATGCATGCATCAGATGGAAAGCAGACCGGGACATTGCCCACCCTTATCCCGGGTATCTCCCGGCTGCTCTGCTGGCAGGCAAAACAAAGTTCATGCTTAACCTCCTGGTAAAGAGCCTCTGTTAGCAGTCAGGAAGCACAGTCCATCCTCTACATATATTTCTCCTGAGCCACAAGCAGCACATAAAGCAGACTCTAGTCAAATCCAGTAATGATGCTAGGTATTTTGGGAAGAAGAAAAAAAAAAAAAAGCAAAAAGTTGGCATGGTAAGGCATATGTCATACTTTGGTGTATAGTGGTGTTCTGTCAGAAGCCAGACATATTAAAAATATTTACATAATTTAAAATAATTTGTACAGGTCTAGTAAAGTCTATTTTGGGCTTTGGGCTTTAATAAAAGTTTAAACATTTGCTGGATCCCATTGGACTTCATGTGTAACCTTGGCATTTGAGGGCAGTATTAAGGATACCCCATTACTAAACTTTTCATATTAGTATGAGTGTGAACTGAAATACTATAATAAAAATATAACAATATTTCATGTGACTTGAAAACAGCCATGGACTTTATATGCGTTTCCAGATGGGAAACTAAAAATGTACTCTATGTTTGCACATGTATACTCAGAGGTGGCTTTTAGTCAAATTTAAACATTGCAGAATAATGTGGCCTAAATATAACAACATGAATAATCCATCAGTTTCAAAGAAATATCTTGCAGTTTTTCATTATGAATCACTAGGGACAGGTACCAAAATCCGTCACGGACTGATACAGGAGAGGAAAAAATGTCTGGTAATTGCTTGGTATGATGAATCAAATAAAAAAATCTTCTGATATTATTTTGGGGCTAAGAGAAAATAATTTATCATTAAATACTATGCAATTAACACCTATAGGAAGCAAGGTTGAGAAATTAAATCAGGAAAAGTTCATATAAGATGCTGGAAGAGTTGGAAAAACACCACTGTGCAAAAAAAAAAGAGGCAAATGTGTACTGTATTCTAAAAAAAGAATAACATTAAAACAAACAAAAGGTTTCCCTGGCAGTATCAAACTGTGGAAGGGCCACAGCTTGTCTAAAGGAAAATTTTGAGATTCAGAAGTATGAGCTAGGTCCTCAGCTCATGCAAAACCCACACAGATCCTTTGAAGTAAATGAATTTATACAGTTTTACAGCAACTGAGGATCAAGGTTAAAATTTAAAGATAATCTTTGCCTGTATCAGAAATGTTGCCTCTGATTTTTTTAAAGCTGAAGGACACTCATTTTGGAAAATTAAAACAGACAGGAGAGGTGAGTAGTTAAGCTGCAGTGAAAAGGTGGCTATTTTGTTTTAAATCATTTCCAGTAGACTGAAAAAACCTACAGGAATCCCAACTGCTGCTTTTCTGCTTTCTAAAAGATTTATATATATATATAGATAGAAATATAGTAAAGGCAACAATCCTAAATGAAAGAATTTCCACACTGATATTGTTACTAAATGAAGAATTTGATGCTATCTTAAAAAAGATTTTTACAACATTTTTCAATATAGTAATGAGTTGATTTCAGTGTGACTCTAATACATAAAACAGGAGAAAAAAATAGTACATCCATTACTAGCAGAGAGAGGTTTTGCATAAATTAAATTCCATTTCTAAAATCCTGACAGTCTTAGGAAAATCTTTAAAGGTAATTTTTAGCTAGTCAGTGTTCCTTCTCTCCCTCCTTACTCCCCCCCTCCTGCAATACTAACGTGAAATTATTTCACATTATTAGTATTTTGCTGTCTTCTTTGTAGCATAAGTCACCTAAAAAGGTAGTAAATTACCTAAAACAGAATAACTTGAGAAAATTGCTATCAGGTCTTAGCACATGAGCAACAAGTTGTGAGTAAAGACTGCTCAGGACCCCGAGGAAGGGTGTAGTAAGGTGGGTTATGCTGTAACTGTAGTATAAGGAGTATATAGACCAACTACACCACAGGCAGTCTGACTGCAGAGCACATTTGGGAAGACTATTCAGAGCATTTCATATACTAAAATCTCAGATAAACAGTACTGACCAGTGATTTGCTAGTAAAAAACCACAAGAGGAGCAGAGCACGCTGCCTAAGTGTTTCCAGGGTGGGAGACCCAGGCTGTCCCAGTTTTTAAATTACCTCCTTGATAGTTCTCCAAACATAAATAAGAAAATTTGCACTAATGAACATCTGGCAGACAGTGCATACCCCTCCCCCTCACTGCTGAAAAGTGTCACTGGGCATATCTGACAGATGAAGCAAAAAATGCTGCGAGCATTTCCTCACACTGAACACAGCTTGTAGCAGTATTTCAAATATGCCTGTGATCTTAGAAGGAGCTCTACAGGGGTATTTGTTAGTCCTGGTTTGGATATAGTTGACATTATGTGAAAGTAAGTGCTCTCCGGAGATTTCAGTGAAAGCCACACTGCCAAGGAAGCTGATCTCACAAGGCTTCCATCATCTCGTATGACAGAAGTCTCAGAAGATCTGTTAATTTTTGTCATTCTGAGCCAAAATCTCATCAGTAAAGTTCAGGAAATTTCAAGGGCATTAAATCCAAACACAAACCATTGCCTTCATTTGAATTTGAAGCCTGAATTTGAGCCTGAAGCCCTTGTAAGCTTCAGGAGTTCAGATTTTCTCCATTCTTTCACTAGTCCTGAAAAAAAACACTGTATTTCAACAATTACAGTGATATTATCAATATTAATAATTATTATTAACTAGAAAAAAACCCCCAACATATAAATTCTACTTCGACAGAAGTTGTCTTTCCTGGAAGTGGCAGCCAAAAATTCTTCTGTGCTTGTTTCAGCTCTTCCACTGATGAATTGTGTGGCCTCTAGTGAGTCACTTCACTTTTCTCTCTCAGTTCAACAGTCTAGAATTATTTATCTCACAGGAACACTATCATAATTATAAACTGCTTCATTAGCTACTGTATAGTTTTTAGAAAATGCTTCTTAAGCCTGTTCAGAAAGAAGAGATTTATTGCCATGAGAATTTTGCTTCCAGCTCTTGTGTCCTCAGTGCTGAAAATACACAGCTGGTAAAGCATGTGAGACCATCCCACCCACCCCAAAACTTGTCAGGAGATGCCCTCGTACAGCCCAAACAAATGCCAGGCTTAATGTGCAATGGCCTGAAGTGCAAAACAGCTTCCATTATTCATGGCTCTCTCAAAAATCTTGGAAAATGAAAGCTGCATATATTCCAAGCAAGAGACTGAAATATACATGCAAGGCAGAACTTCCCTTTAACACAACCATGGTTTCATTTTTGTAATTTCCTTTTTCCCTGGCTTTGCTACCATAAGGACTTGCTTTCATTTGCACCAGCTCTCACTGACTTACAACTGCACACAACAAAACCTTTTCTGGCAGGGACGGTTTGGCACCAAACAAGTCGTCCTCACATATATGGATGCATCTGACTTAAGTTTCAAAAGCCAGCAGTTTGTGTTGGGCTAGATGATAGCTACAGCAAGCATTAGGACTTTAATTCAGTTACTGCTATGGTTACAAAATCAGGGTGGACACTGGAGGGAAAAGGAGAAAGAGAATCAAATCTACAAAGATGTAAACCCTCTGAGGAAAGAGAGGGTGGTGAAGAAATGGAAAGAGTAAGGGTGAGGGCTGGTGGGTGGGGGAGAAAGCGAGGTCATTTTAACACCCAGCTGAATCAAGGCAAACAAAATAAAAATCCAAGTTCTTCTAGGGAAATAGTGCTGATAAGATCACCGCAGGATAAAGTGACACAAAGAAAGAAAAATGCAAGGAATTGTTACAACTTGTGTCTGCAACAAGCAACGCAGTTTGTACACACTCGGGAGAAGCAAGATCAAATATTCGGCACGTATTTGCAGCAGCTATGAGTAACTTCACTGCCTTGCTTCTCTATTGCACTTATTGAGCCACTGACAGATTAAGAAGAATTAGTTCCTACCCAGCCTAGCTCCTAATCCAGCATTTAGGCATGATGGGTACAAGGTCCTGTTTCAGTAAACACAACAAAATATGATAAGCTTCACTCATCACGATAATAACTTAATCCACAGCAAGGCACACTGTCTGCAGGCAAAGCTGCCGCCCCAGAGGGATTTAAAAGTGTAGAAAAGGAGCACACTGGAATATTGGCTGTGGGGACTTTAAAACATAAGCACAAATACAACAGAGGATGCAATTTCAGAACAGTGGGTTTTGTCAACTGGTTCACAGGCACTGGTTTTTAACTCTTTAACAGTCCCTTCCTTGAAACATTAACCAGTTACTAGGACAGGAAATTTTGTTGCAGCTCTCTGATTTTTATATATTAGAAAGCTTCACTTTGCACTTTTTTCCTTTCTTATGCTGCTTTCACTGCCTTATTGTGAAGGACAAGATGAGGAATTGCTGCTGAAAGCTCTGCAGAGATGGGACATTTTTCTTTCCACTCAGTAGTACAGAATCTGTGTGAAAAAAAGCTCTCTGGCCCTGAATGCCTGTACCACTCTGCAGGGTGAAATCAGTATGCAAACCTTGCAGACCTGGGCCCGGAGCTGGTACCCAGCAGGATGCCCTTCCCAAGCTGTCCCAGAATGTCAGTGTTGTGAGGGCAGGGCTCTGATTTCTTCATCCAACAGCTGTGACAAGGGCTGAGCTGAGTACCAAGCCAGGGCCAGGGGTAAGAGCTCATTCCAGCCATTTCTCCTTTTGCACCAGTTGCACCATCACAGCTCACAGGCACTGAAATGAATGTTATTTGTAAAACAAGAGGCAGCAGAAGACTCGGTCCAAACACAGACCTCAATCTGCATCCAACAAGAGCCTTTGCAGCTGAGTCTCTCCACGTTGGTTGTTTCTGGACAAAGCAAGCAGTGCCTGCCCGATAGCTGCAAGCAATACAGCCAGGTCCCCAGAGCCAGTCCTGCTTTTCTACTGGGACAGAGAGCTGAGCGATGCTTGGACTGTGACTTTCACAGCCACCACTAGGATCTGGACCCTTAGCTCTCATTAAGTGGAATAAAAATTAGTGGAGATGACAACTGGCTAACCACAATTTATTTCAATCCTCTCCTCCGTCTCCACCAAAGCTGTCCAGCATTCTTAGGTAACTTAATATGGGTATTTTATTGTTATAATTAGGAACATGCTCATTACTGGTTTATTACTTTTCTTTTCTGGTTATGTTTACATGCTTACATCTGGTAGACACTTTCAAATTAATTTTATTATTATTACTCTTCCACCTAGTAATGCATACAAGGAAAAACTAATTGTCCACAACCCTTCATTCTTCTCATAAGGAAATCACGTGTTTCTTCCTTTTAAAGAACAATATAGACTCTGTCAGGAGGGCAGGCAGAGCCAAGCTACACATATTACATTTTCTTTAAATTTTATAAAACTACATATCCAGTGAAGGGTGGAGGGAGAGGGTAAAAGACAAAAAGTAAGATGTCAAATAAAAAACTGTATTTTTAACTTAGATTATTTTCATTGCCAGACTGCTTTTTATACTTTCTTTCAGAGCTCATAAATCTCTACAGGTAAGGATCAATGCCTTGCAAAATTCTGATAGTCACCAGCTCCACTGAAAAGCCCTGCTGTCATGCAGCCTTCCAGTGATTCAGTGCACACTATCTTTCATTCTGGTAATCCACATGGTATTGCACTTCCGAGATATAAAACCTTGCATACTCCCAATCTGAAAACCAAACTGTATGTAAGAAGTATATTAAGGCAAAGGCACAGCCAACAATTCTGAGTTCATAATATTCTCAGCCTAGTGAACCACATGTTAATATTCTACACGTGCTATTCTGCATATTTTTACCATGTATGCTTAGTTTCCTCCACTTTCCAATGCAATATATTTTAATAAAAAATCAATGTGTGCTTTTTGTGGGCAGTGTGAAGGTTTTATCCACTCAGCTCTGAATCTAAGAAGAAAGCAGTATTGATTTAGATGTTCACTCATTCATTTACTAGGACAGTTTTACAGCATTAAGTGATAATCTAATTGAGAGGCACACCGTGAGGGAAACTGAGATTGTTGTTATACATTAAATCAGTTCTGGGATGCCATCTACAATATTTGAATATGGGAGGTAAAATTATACTGAAAAAATTAAACCAGGAAACAAGCATGTTGAGTGGCAGAATACAGCTTTCTGTAAATGTCAGGTAATAAAAGGTTATTAGAATAGTAGTAGATAAATAAATTGCATATGAGAAAAATATTAATGCAACATGTTCTGTGCTTGTATATGTATGTATTTACCAGACTGGCTTCCATTTCCTAATGCAAACTCATTAGGAACAAATCAAGAGTGTGAATCTTTGGCCATCTATCCTCTTTCTCTAAAAAAATCTGGCCACCCCACAGCATCCAAGCTGCTATTACTTATTCATATTTATCTCACAGAAGCAAATTAAGTCACACATGTCACCAAACAGTGTTATGACAGCTGTATACCAAATCATGCTTGCATTGCCCAGGTACATGCTTTCATGAGGGCAGATGGATTTGGTCTCAGGTTTGGGTCTTACATCTAGAGGAGCCTGTCCTGCATTCTCTCATGTAGTCATGAAGAAAATGTGGATTTATCTACCAGGACTGATGATTTGAATGGATGACGAATCAGGCTGAAAGTCCCCTGAACATCTCCAGGTACTGCAAGCATCTGCCTGGTGTTCAACACACGTGTGCTACACAGAGAGGGGCTGGCCAAAGAGAAGATATGCAGTGCTGGATTCATCAGCAGTAATAGTATTAGCAGAATTCAGGGAAACCTGAAATTCCTTTTTAATGCAGGATGCAATCCAACAAGGTACTATGAACTCTCTTTTTTGACTTTTTGAAAAAAGCTGCCAGAGTATGCAAATTCTCATGCTTTGAGCACAAAGCAAAGTGAAATAGTTAACAATAGGAACAAACATGCCTGTAATACAGATGATTCAGATTTAAAATTCATGAACTTACATGTAAGAAATAATTTTGTTCTGAATACTTCCTACATTTTTTCCAGTTTGTGTTCATGCAGAGCATTGCTAATAGATACACGTTCCTCAAAGCAGGGGTTAAAAGAAGAGGCTTTTTACATTACATGTGTGTTCAAGAAGAAACAAAGTATAAAATTAGAATATAGGATATCAAAAAAAAACCAAACAACCTTGCATTTAAAATAAAGAAGGGTCTTGGAGCTCGGAATTATGCCTCTTACTCTTAAGAGTTAATGCATGTGGATTTTTTCCACCTCCAGCAGAGTGTCAGAAAGCCCCTGGGAGGCAAAGGGGCTGCTTGTTCACCACACTGTGTTTTGGAACTGATAGCAATGTCTGCCTGAAAGAACCATACCTTCATATATTAGGGTTTAGGGACAAAACCTGCTTATCCAGATTAAAAAGTAATTTGAATTAATGAACAGTTTCAGCTATTTAAGCACAGAATTCTCACCATATGCACCTATAATTTAATCTTGTTCTTAAGTAGCCTCATACTTCAGGAGGAGGGGGTGGGGGGAAGAAAACTACAGAACCTTTAGTCCCCAAAACAGATGCCAGTTTCAGATTTATTCAGCCAAGGAGTATTTAGCTTGGCTCAGCTATGCTTGAGTTGAAAAAACATTTGCCTATTCCAAGAAGTTTTTAACAAGCTCTGCTGCAGATGCTGTTGCCATTTGGCATCTCCCTGTCACTGTGTGGTACAGCAGGGAGAGAACTCTTGACCACAGGTTTTCCTTGGCTAGGGTAGCCAGTGTTTTTGGCTATTGCTCCTCTTCTGGCCAACTGGCTGCATGTTTACGGAGTGTGGTTTTAGACAGGGTGTTAACAGAGGTTGGGTTAACAGCCTTACCCAGACCAACAGTGAGGCAAAGGCATGACCCATCCAATCTAAGAAAACAGAGATAGAATAAGCTCATATATGTTGTTGCTCTTAACCAAGAGTGTCTTGCATGTACAATAGCTATAGATAAGAAGATATTTTTCTTTGCCTCAGGATAGATGACAACAACTTTAAAAGCTGCACCAGTCATGCAAAATAGAAATATATAAAAACATGTGGTTGCTTAATCTTTGTCGGCTTGATTTCATTCCTTCACTTATGACAATTTTACCTTGGCACAACGCCACTGAAAGAAGTTCAATGAAGTTACTCCTGTTTTCCACTAAGATGAGATATCTTGAGGGGATATAAGCCCTACAGAGTTAAACTGAAAACCTCTCGTTATTCCACTAGACAACAAATGGCAGTTCTGAAACTGAAAAAGCCTAAGTGCTTCTGATGAACCCTGTTCCAGGGTATTAGTGTTGAATCCCTCCCTGTGCAAGAACATAAAGTGGGGGAAAATTTACAAATGCCAACCTGTAGTTTAGTATACCTACATTAATCCTATACCAGTAGACAGGCCTGAGAAGCCTTGACCTTCTAAGTCACATAGCAACTTTAAAAAACACTATGACATTTGACTCGTGTAAGTAAATTATTTTTGTATAAATTCCTACTCTTCTTTTTGACAGCAACACCTTTGTAATACTCAGGCATAAGAAAATACACCAGCATTATATACATCATTCAATCTGCTTTTCTAACTCTGCCATTACCCTGACACATCATGCACCTATCTGGAAAAAACAAGAAAAACAAGACTTTGTACTCTCCCTCCATATCAGACAGTTTTTACTTTGCTTATTATCAACTGACAATTTTATTTAAGACAGATTGTCTTAAAGAGACAATCACTTAAAGAACACAGATACCACCAGAGAACAAACCAAACCATTTCCTTAAATTCTACTAATCTCTATGAAAAACACAGTATGGATCACATAGCCCACTCTTCACTTCAGATCCCTCTCACCAAGAGTTCAGCTAGGACTAGTAACATCTTGGAAGTTCATAAACTAAACTGACACAAAGGCAATTTACTGCAGAGTTTTAAAAAAGTATAACATATGACTAAGAATGAAGTAAGCAGTGTCTGGCTACATCCCCCACTGTCTGGGTAACTGGTATGTAAGAGCAATATAAGAAAATAATTATATTTTTTAAAAAATTCTTTTTACCATTTTGGCTTCTGAATGCATTGGGGGTACTTGAGGTGAAGCACATGGATTATTGAGGTTCGGCCCCTGCATCCCCATGATGTTGGAGTTCATTGACATTTGTCGCTCCATCTTTTAAAAGAGAAAGAAAAAAAAAAAACACAAAAGGTTTGAAAACGTCTGGAGACATTAGCAAGAATTTATGCTCCATTTCTATTTTAATGGACTCAGCTTTATTTCTTCAAGTCATGACTGGAAAAATAACAATCTTTGTCATGAATTGCCTGTGTGTATCCATGCAGGCGTGCGTTTCATCAGAATCGACCCTGAAAACTCACAGTCAGTTATAAAGAGAAAGGTTCTTTACTAAACAAATGTAGCAGCCACCCAGGTTTGCGCTTTTTTGTAATGATTTTCTTCCTTTCAGTATAACAACACTCGTAGTTAAGTGGTTTTAAAAGCATCACTGTATAAAGTTGTGGCTTCCTCTGTCAGTGCAGCCCCAACTCAGCTTGTTAAAAACATAAATAAAAATCTACAATCTCGAGTATATGGAAAACAAGTTGGCTCTTTTTCCCTTGCTCAGACTGCTCAGCTGAGAAGAGTTTTCCATATGTCTTGCAAGGGAGGCTTTCATCTATTGCTGAGACCGCAAAAAAAAAAAAAAAAGCAGGATTCCTCCTGGCTGTTCTGGGAACTTTCTGCAAGCTAATCACACGAGGCTGGGAAGGAGAGATACAATTTTCAAACAAAACCTAATGGCTGTAAGGACTGGATAAAATAATTTCCTGGGCTGTCTTCCCTGAAAAGAGGAAAACCCTGTTATATTACTAGGCATTGCTAAGGTTAACAAGTAGGGTTATGCTGCTGCTTTCAGTGGGAACTGAGCATCTTGCCTTGCTTCAGGCCAGCCCCTTGAACCAAAGTCTCCTACAAGAAATAAGCTTTTGAATCCTCTTCAGCTCTTCCCAGCAGAGGAAGACCTTTCTTGTGACCTGTGGTGAGGCAGTGACTCCTATTCTCCATGAGACCAGCAAGAATGGATGCTGGGCCTGGGGGAGAGGGCAATATACTACTGCCTGTGTCAGGGCCCCATCAGAAAGGCTGTGGGGCAGGTCAGCCAAAGCTGATAGGGTCTGTCTTGTCTCCATGCTCACATCTCCAGGGCTCTCAGCTAAAGCTCACCTGACTGTCTGCAAGCACAGCTGCTCAAAGGGGTCTTCAGCAGGTACTCAAAGCCCCTGAGCTTACACTGAATCAGGACATTTGCTCCATTTCAGATTCCTTAGGAATTATGCCAGAAAAAACTACACACGGTGACATGTCTTATGCATTTTTTTACTGAACTTTCTGGTCAATACTTCAGCAGAGCCTTACTGAAAGGTTACTAATTAATAACTTATTAGTGACTGCTCAAATAGCAGCCAAACCTGAATCTTTGTAGCCCTGTGGAATGTCCCTCTTGCTCCAGCAAGAGCTGGAACAAGCAGTACTTTCCTCCCTCCCATGGTCAATTGCTCTTGGATTTTCTTCCAAACTGAACATCATGAAATGAAACAGAAACTTGTCCTTTCCTAATCCCCTCTTCGCTGTGCCATCTTGTCTCATCTTCACCCCTTACTTCCCTAAATATCATGTATGGAAAGGGTTATTAAAATAATTTAAGAATTTGAAACTACAATTGCAAATTACATCCCTTTGTCTCCCAGAAGATGAGGAATATTCCCAACTCTGCAAAAATGAGTTGAAGAAGTGCTGTGATCAAATTCTAATTAAGTGCAAGCTACTAGGCCAGAAAAGTAAGTCACAATTCTTGTTAACTGGTTATCTCCCACAAACAAGATAATTACTTAGAGTTCACTGGAATGTACACGGCTTTTCCAGTTTTCTCTGACTTGAGAAAAATCTTTTTTATTCCAATATAGACATACTGAACTCATCTACGTGACCAAGTGTGAGAACCAGAAATAGTAGTCTTATGTAAACTGTTTCTAATCACTCTCACACTAATTAACATGCCATTAACTGCACCAGAAATACTCTTGTGTAAGATGAGGCAGAGAAAAAGTTACAGCTTACTTAGCTCACTGCCCTTTGATTTTGTGGAAATTCCAGCAGACTTTCACCTCTGCGTAGGGTGAATCAAGCAAACCCATACCCCCCCCCAAAAAAAAACCTGCCAAACCACCACCACCAAAACAAACAAACAAAAACAAACAAACAAACAAACTAACCAACCAAACACCACAACAAAATAATAAACAACAAACAAAAAACTTACAGGCATGAGTACAGCAGAAGATCCAGGCATGGTGGGGTTGGGCAGGGTGCCAGGCATAGATGCAGGCATTGGCTGTCTCTGTCGGTTGTGTAGGTGCAGTAGTGAAGACAGAGAACCTGGGACAGGCCTAGGAGAAAAGGAAAGGAATCTGTTATGGGCTACAGAGACCAAAACAAGCCTCACTGTGCCAGCCATTGCCAGGCACAGGCATCTCTAGACAAGCAGGCACAGATAAGCCAACCCAGCATCTGTCTTCTCCTTCATAACTCAGTAAAACAGAAAGTTTTCAAGAAGCAGAGGAATCACCTTCCCTCTACTATTTATTGGTTAAAGCACCCGTGTAGTTAGTCTCACAGAACATGAATGTAAAACACAACAGCTAGTCTCAGTCTATGCACCTCTGCATATTACAGTGGCCAGCAAGATTTCTGCAAAGAGGGAAAAATTTCCCAGCATGACACGTCGGTTCACTGCTCTAAATTCAACCCTCAGGAGCAAAAGTATCTGGATGACAGTTTTGTAGACTATGAGAGAAAATTAAACACTCTTAAAATAATTTTGAAATGTTATCACCTGTAAATAAACTGCTCTAAAATGAGTATTTCCTCTAGCTCTTTATATTCTGTCCTGTGAAACTCTACCAAGCCTTTGTTCCAAAGCAACATTCCTGACTTTGCCAGTTAGCATGTCACCAGGGCACAAAAAATGGAAAAAAAAAAGAAGAAAATTAGCAAAACTGCATTCAGATCAAGTAGCATGTAAAGGCAAAAAGAGCAGACTATAAGCAGGGCAGGTTATTTTGGCAAAAGGAGTTCAAGAAGCTTAGAAGGATTTTTCTAAGCCCAGCACAGGAAAAAGTGTGCATGTGAGAAAGTAGGCCCACTCAAAATAAAGAATCATAAAATCAATGGATGAGACAAAGCTGGGACTACTCTTTGAAAATAGCCTCTAAGAATGTTGTGTTGAAAATCTGTTAAATTAATCAGCTTTTTTTGGTTGGTTGGTCGGGTTTGGGTTTTTTTGAAGAAGGCATGAGTTGCCTGAATTTTGGGGTAAATATAGCTTGTAAGATTTTCAGTATGCATGAAAACAAGAAAGCATTTACATGCAGTGCCTCAACATTTGGCATGTTGAATTTTCACAGAGCAGGATGCTCTGCAGTGTAGTATATGGTTTACACTTTATTAGGCAGGAGAGATCCCAGTAATGGTATAAGAAGGACTGGAGAGAAGTGGGTACAGTTTGGGAGCAAAGAGAGTCTCTGCAGGGGAGAGCAGGGAATGAGTCTAAAGACATTTATTTGGAGCCTCTAACATCATGGGGATCATGAATACATACACTCCTCCTCTGACTTTACTTGTCATTTCCAGTCATCTAACAACAAGCAAAGAGGCCAAAAGCTGTAAGCAATGGGATTCATAGCTATCCTGCATGGAGGGCACCACACCCAGGCTCCCAAAGTAGAGGTGCCTGTCTCATGACAACACCAGCTGCTTCTGGCCTACAAGTCTGATCCTCTTCTGCCCAGAGCTCAAACTACCTAACCTTCTCTTCCCTAAAACTTGTCAGTATTTCCCATCCTTGATCTTTCAGTCTTTCATCCCTCCTTTCTTCCAGCCAAATTGTCTGAATCATTTCTGTCCCAACAAATGTCACCTCAAAGGCCTTGCCCGCCCCACTCCCCCGTACCCAGACACCCCTGCTCCTCGCACCCCTCTGCCCTCAGCTGCCCTCTCTTTACCAGCTGCACATGACTGAACCCATCCTTTTGTCTTGCTTCTTCATGGAGAGAAGCCCGTGTTTTGAAGGATGTTTTAAAAATCCTCCTAGACACAGAGTACTTATTCAAAGGGAGGGGGGGGTGAACACAATCAAAACAACAAATGTATCTCAGATACAGAAAAGAAGCTCTTCCTATGCCTCCCTGGTTATCTGCTGATGGAGGAATATGATGTACTTCACATCTCCACAACCCACCCCCTCCGAAGAAATGCAAGACAACGTCTCCCAAACACATGGCATAACCCTGTGAAAGGGTATAAAAAGTGCTATGAGGGAGCATGAATCAGCTTCTGGGATAGGGGACCTGATGGTCAGCTCAGCACAAGGCTAAACCTGAGGAGCTGTGGAGGTGGTGTAAGTTGAAGGGCTGTAGTGCAGGAAAAATGAGCTTAGAAAATATACTTAAAGCACACAGCCCCAGATCTATCCTGTCCTCTACTCAAAACACAGATGCTCCACGTACCAGCATTCATTCACACAACAGGACTGACAAATCACTAGGGTGGGGGCAAAAACCCCACATTTGATGATCTTTTGAAAAGAAAAAAGTGGGGACATACCAGGCTGAATGTGAGGAGAATGATCTCAGTTTGGTTTTCAGAGGCTGCAGTGATCTCTACAACCAGAATCCACTTCCTACCAGCCCATCCTCACAGCCCTGCAGAGCAGCAGACAGCTTGCTCAAACAGGTCTTCTCTATCTTGTGCCTTTCAATTCTGTGTGATGGTCACCAGAACGAAGGGCTGAGACCCCCACCCTAAGGGGACTGCAGAGCAGAGCAGAGCAGGGAGTATTGCAGCCCCAGCCTGCAGCCCCACTTAGGTTTCCTCTCAGGGGAGCAGGCAGGGAGGAAAGGGCAGGGAAGGAGAACGCACTGGTGTGTTCTCTTGTCTGTTCTGGGACGAGACTGAGGTGTCACTGGAGCTCTGGAGCCCTCTGGGTCCATCAGCTTACACACAGCCTATGGGAACTGCACTGGCTAACAGGAACAAAGTATTCAATAAAAATATCACTTGAGTTTTCAGTGGGACCACATTAAAAAAAGTACCATGACAACAGCCTCCCCCATTTAGTCACGGTGAGACTGTCCCACATACAGGCCCTTTGTACAATTCATCAGTTTCATAATAAGCTTAGGTGTTAGACTGTTTGACAGAAACTTATTTTGGCCTGACCTATGCAATTTGTGCAAGTGATTCTCATGGGACTGCATGGTTTGAGTTTGGCTTATATGTTCAAGAGCCAAAAAAGTTTCCAAAATTGCTTTAATGAGTTTGGGAATATGGGATTTGGGCAAAAGAGAATTATTGGTATTTATTAAAATGGCACAGAAGCTTCCTTGCTGTCCCCAGTTTCACCTTTAATGCTGCTTCCCTTTGGGGGTCAGCATGTGCTTTACGCTTAGCTAGAGGGAAAAAAATCCTCAAGACTTCAAGTATTTTTTCTTGCTGAGCTCCTGCTAGCCTGTTTTCAAGCATGTTTTTGCAGAGCAATCAGAGAAACTTTGTGCTTCAAGGTTGTCCCTCTCTGTTGAAATGTCTGCACCAACAAAAGTGCTATGTAATGCAGGCCAGACTCTGCTCCCCGCTGGGGAAGATGACATTGGCCACTACTCATGGACACCTCTATTGCTTCCACTTTGAGTTCGAGTCATCGATTCGTGCGTGCTCATGCGCACTCACTCGCACAGAGCTCAGGGAATGTGTGCATGGCACAGAACCATACAGGCTGAGACACTCAGTTTGTCTAAGACATTTCTTCTCCTTCCAAGGACAACACACTCACTTTTGTTGTTGCTTTCTATCCTGCAGCAAAGAAAGTCAGTGAGAGCTTATAATTGCTATTTTTCACGTTGGACACGTCGACTCTGCTCCTCTCTTTCGTAAATGCTGAGGAGGTGCTGCCTGCAGCCTGTCAGTCAATATTGCTGACTGAGGGTTTTTAATTCCTTGGCACCTGTGTTGCTAAATAAATAGGGTTGTTGGGCGAGCAGCCCACAAATAAAGGACAGATAAGATAGAGAACTGGCAAGTGCTCAGCCTCTAAAAATCTGGCCATCCATGGGGTTTTTCCCAACTTGGAGAATTTTCATGGTGTTCCAGCAGAAGATTGCTGTTGAACATGATGGGGTGTCAGCCAGCATTTGCACAGTATCTTTCTGGTTGCATGTGGCCTGGATGGATAGCATTTCGATGGCTTAGTAAAATACCACATGTTAGCAAAGCTGCTGTAACTGACCACATTGGCTCCCCTCCCTCTGCATGGTCATCCTAACACTGTGAGTCACCGTTTCTAACATTTAAGCAGATGGGCAGTACCCTGCTAAGCCATGGTGACTCGATCATGTTCCATCATATGACTCTACCCAATGATTAAAGATAACTCTACTAATGTAATCAAATATCTATGATACATCCTTTGCTATGTGCCGTCTTGATTAATACCAAATCTTCTGTCTGCTATGATGCAACACCTATCTGACCCAGTTTTCTAGACTGTCTGATGACTGAACGTTACATTCATCTATTAAAAGACTAGGCTTCCTGTAGCTTGTAGTCTTCAAGGACAGCTTCTGCAGATGAAAATTTGCTGCTGAGACTGCTCATGAGATTAGGTTCATATTGACCTAGACCATTCGGGGCTACGTGCAGAACGACAGATGCTATTTAAAGTATCTGCAGCATGTCTTCTATTATGGGAAAACACTCCAGGTCAGTGGGCCTTACCACAACCTCTCTCCTGCTCTTTACTCTCTTGTATATAGCATTCATTCAAGGTCAGCAAGAATACCAACATCGCAACCCAGTTTGTTCAGTTTTGTCAGTTCTGGCATGGAATAAAGGTAAGCTGTCAGTATACAGAGCTGCACTGGAGCAAAGAAACTCATTTCTTTTGACTTCCTATGGCCTCTAAACCCAGAAAGCTCATGCAGGAGCAGCCCACAGGTGGCTGGTTGTCCCATGGCATTTTGCTATGTTGGGTCAGCACTATCTCATCCATTTCTGCACCACATTCCAGTTATGCAACATGAGCTTGTTGAGACTTTGATCATCTTTATATATAAGTACGTATATATATGTATGTACATACATATATATTTATTACAACAGAGCCTAGAAGCCTTGTTTGAAAAACTGTGGGTGAGGTCTTGCCTCCAAAACCTTGGATACCAAAGATAAAATGATAGAATGAGTAGAAGTGATGGAGCGGTGAATCTAATGCATGGAGGACCATTCCAGCAGCCTGGGTCTTTTCAAGGTATGCCAGTATGTACATATGGTTTGGGTAGCTTTCAGGCTGAAGCATCTAAGTCGACTCCCATGCTCAAAAAGAGCACAGCTGGCCGTGGTGAGCCTTCTGAATGTCTCATGGAGAACCAGGTATCACCACAATTAAACTTTTCATTGCTAAAATCGAAGCTCTCTGGAGCATGTGGTTCTACAGACCAGCCGCAAACCATTTCCATAGCAGCTACTGAGGCCAGAGCACCTCACCCAAGTGCTGGTTTTGGTCTTCAATATTTGAAAAATTCAGTCAGAGGGCAAAGACTTGGAGGAGATGTTTTAACCTGAGAAAAGTGTATTCACTGGGTGGGTTGCCTCACTTACTGCTGGTCTGCTGTTGTCTCCTCCACAGTGCTGTTATATAAGCCTATTAATCCAACTATAGCTTCCCTCATTTGTGGCCCATTATTTCAGGTACTCCCTCCCTCCCCAGAAGCAGGGCAGTTCTGTCTAGTCTCAATGTATTCATTTGTCATTTAGAGGAGGAAAGGAATAACAAACACAAAGGAGAGCAACAACAAAGCATCAGACAAGTACTGGGAATACCTTGCATAGTTTCAGGGACCTCACTTGACCTGCTGTACCCCATGTTTAATGGTGTTTTAATCACAGCACCACCAGCACTGCCAAGCTTTCCAAGAAGTGGGAGGCTCATGTCGCCAGGTTTTTCAGAGAGCCAAACCATATTCGGGGGAAAAGAAAACTGGCACCTAAAATTAATGGCACTCTGCCAACCTAGTAAAGATCCTTGTTTGTATTTCTCAGACAATTCAGACATCTGCATGATGTGGGTAAATTATCAGTAGCAGACATTTATATTGTGGTGGTGCCCAAAGGTCCCAGTCGGGACTGGGACCCCATTGAGCCTGGCACTGTACAAACACAGATAAGAGACAATTCTTACAGAGTGTGTTTACAATCTAGAGACACAAAACAGATGAAAAGTAGAAGACCGAGATAGAACACACAAGCAAATAAATAGGCTGAAGAACTGGAGACAGTTCAGGGGAACTCTTTTGGTTGCTTTTTTGCTACTTTGTATGTTTTTATTTAACTTGTATGCTCAGAAATGCCAGGACGGAGGAAGTTTGCAAGAGGAAAAGAGTAACTAAGACTGAGACATGGGAAGTGCAACACTCCAGAGAGGGAAAATTGTGGCTCATAACTTAATGGATACAGGGAGCATCCAAAGCTATGCTTTCTGTAGACATTTTTAAACAGAGTATACTAACTGTTACCTTAAGGTATTTTCCCAATGCTGGACAAGAAGAGATGTCAGCCTGGGAAAGAAACTAGCTGATGGAAAAGACCCTGGCAAAATGAAAGTGATGCTTGACCCTGTAACGGAGAAACTGGAGGACTGAGATAAGATAAGGCTAAGCTGGAAAGTCTTAAAGACAAGAACCTTGATTCAGAAGTGAAGGGAAAGCCCCTGCAAGTGTTTGAGGAGTTCTGGCACAACTAAGATAACAAGCTATACATTGGCACAAAAGTAGAAGAAATTCTGCAACAAGCATCACAAAAAGAGCAAGATGAAGCAGATAGATAAGAAAGATTACAAAGGCAAAAGCACAATTCACATATCACTCGGTGTCAGTGAGAAGCTGTTCACCGGGAACCAAGCAACTCCATCAGAAATACATTCTTGCTCGATTGCTTTAATTCAAGGGGACAGAATATCTTAACTGAAGGAAAAGAATAAGCCAGGGGAAAAAAATTATAAAAGGAAAAGGAATTGATATATGTATAGTAAAGTACTAGAAACCTGTGGAAAAATGCCTCCAAAATTAGTTAAGAATTCTGTACTTTCCACCCGAGCTTGTAGGAGAAAAGCCCCACAAATCAGAAACCCCCAATGCTCTAATGCATTTAGCGGGCCAAACTCCACTTACAGATTTAGTTAATGGTAAACCTTGCCTTTAGAAACCCCAATTGTGCTAATGCCACCTATATTTCCTGAACATATGTTTAAGGAGCCTCTGCAAATTCAGCATAAGTACAAGGACCAGCAGGTCCTTGGAAGCCTCAAAGAACACATTAACATTTGCCTTTTGGCTCTTACAGGTCTTAGAAACTGCTGGTTTCAATCTTCTCTTCCCTCTAAATATTTCACTGGGTCTTATTGCCTGACCCATTATAAGAAAAATAAGAAAAGCCAGAATGGTTTCTTAGACTATAATCTCCTTGGAGAAGTTTATGTTCTGCACAGTGTTAAGCACACAGCTGGAACTCACAAATGATACATGGAGGATAATGGCATAGCTAAAGCAAAACAAGGAAATACTGTGAAAGGCAGGTTCAAGGGATTGTAAAGCACTAGCTCATATAAAAACACATTCTTGCAATAATAAAAAAATTGCGGGATAAAACCAAAAAAATGCAGCATAAACATGGCTTGATCATGAAAGAAAGCAACGATGCCAAACTGCTTTTGCTTTGCTTATGGTGTCCCAGGTCAGACGGGACCAAAAGCTTAATTTTTCAGAAAAACAAATTATTTTGTATCACTACAAATAAAGGTGTGTTATTTTTCACCAAGCAAAATAGGTGCCAATAATACACAAATATACCGAATGGCAGCTGTCTTAAAACTGAGACTAATAACTTCAATAAAGCTTGTAAAAACACTTTCTAGCATATCCATTCTTTTTAAGGGTCAGGCTTAAGGTTCCAGCCTGGCATGCAAATTCAAGAAAACTTGAAAATTTAAGGCTCACTGGGGGAAAATATCAACAGGTTAAACAACTAGAAAGAATCCTAACTCCAGCCTCCAGACAAAAGTGATAGCTAAACACCAAGTAACTGTTCTGCCAGATTTGTGCTAACTAAAGGTGTTGGAGTCTTCATTTGCTCAAGTAACTCCATTTGCAAAGAAGTTTCAGCAGCAAAAACAAATTTTATTTGACTTTTGTAGCATACAAAAAAACAGGTTGCAAAAAGGATGGAGAAAAAGCCCCTCTTAGCCTGAAAGGGCTGAGAGGGTACTTGGAGTGCTCTTGGTGAGCATTCAGTACCAGCAATACTACACTGGAAATATGGTGAAATCAATTTCTCAGTTAAAATAGTCCTTCTGTTCACCTTTATCATTTTGACCAGTGAAATGTAATAGAAATGCTAAGATAAAAGAGCTTTGTGAACCCTGCTTTATAATAAAAATGAAAAAGGAATATTTTTGAAGTGATTTATTTTCCCTTCTTTTTGTTATTTTTTTTTTTAAATTCCCAAACAAAGCAGAAGTTTGTCTCTGAAAATAAGATGGTGAATTACAGCAAAGTCATGAAAACAAAGAACCAACAGTTTCTCCAGTGCAGGCTTGTTACCATGAGCTAATAATTCCAGACTTTAAGCAAGCTGAGCCTCTTTTTTTAATAACTGCATGCCTCTAGGCAAAGTATTTCTACTAAAAATTATTGAGGCATGGAACAAGGCAAGGTGTGTGAGCTAATGTTGGATTGTTCAGTTACTAAACCAACTCCTATAGCAATGAGCCGGCTCTGAACTGACAGATTATTTCTCTGTATACACTTGTATAAACACACTGCTTAAGGTCGAAATCTGTGTAAGCTTTCTTTTCAATTAAAATGTCAAAGATGACAGCACATGTTTTTACTGTCCTCCACAGGATGATGGATGCCACAGCAGCAGTTTCATGCCCCTGTAGTCCAGAGATGTTTGCCTGAGTGTCTAAGAAAGATGTACTTGCTGATCTTCTCATATGCCTGCAGGCAGACAGGACTGCTATGGAGACTTTATGCTTCAGATGGCTCAACATCTTGAGACTCTCTCTTCCTCATAATCCTTTCATATGAACCCACAACCAGTGTTGTAAAAGTTGGAGTAGGAAGGTTCTGCCCAAAAGAGTTAAAACCCCAGACTGCTACCTAAGTGACAGGCCTCAAATGCCAGGTGGGTTTCTGACAGTGACCAGTTCACCTCAGGCACCCAGCTTAGGTCCACAGAGAAGTACAGCTGCTGTGGGCAGTCAACAGAAAGATGCTTCCAGCAACTAAAAAAAAAAAAAAAAAAAAAAAAAAAAAAAAAAAAAAAAAAAAAAAAACAGAGCTTGTACAAAGCCAAAGACATTGGCTCCAAATGTTGCTGGGTTTTAAGACCATGTGATGATACAAGTCATAGCACATGTAGCCATAATGTCATGCTTAGGCCTGGAGCATCAATCTGGTCACTATTTTCCTAGGAAAAGACTGACTAAAACAATCTCAGTGAGAGAAAAACACACCGGTCTGTTTAAAGTTGACAAGACACAACTGTGCTGTAGTTTGCCCAGTGTCACTGGTGAGGAAAGTAGGTATGTACACATGAAATGATTTATTTACAGAGATCTAAATTCTACCCTCAACAATGAAAATACTTTAAAAGTAACACAGACTGTAGAAATTACTTTAAAAATACATTATTTTAAAAAAATATAAGTATGATTTCTTTAAAAAAGCTACCAAACAAAACAATAGAAAAGTAGAAGCTAGGGGAAGACTCAGATGAGATGGGAGATCACTGACAGGCCAAAATCCAGATCTTAATCCCATTCTTTAACAAGAATGCTATTGAGATACCCTGTGCTTTTTTTAACACTTATTCTTCCTAGAACTTCTGCCATCAACACATGCTCCTGTGGTGCCCAGCTGTCCCTACACCCCAGAGGAAAGTTAGTAATTGTGCATGGCACACCATGGTCACAGACCCAAACGTGCTCAGTGTCCCAAAGCTGTTGGCTGCTTCAGTGAAGGCAGTGGGGGAGGAGGGAGAGAGGAGTCTGTAAATATGTTGGGATGTGCTCTCAATTATCTGTTCAGCATGTCACTTCCAGCTGTAAACATATCTTCGAGCTGCCAAACAGCTATATATCTTCAATGACCCTCTCCCCACCCCCAACCCACTTCACTGATTCCTTTCAAACTTTCATAACGATCAAAATAAGTATGTGCCATTTCCTGGGAGGAACCTTTGCATACACGTTATCTCTTAAAACATGCTGAAAATCACAACTGACAGCTCTATTAGTACAAATGATGCGAATCACAGGGAAGAGGTGAATCTCAATGCAGAAAGAACAAAGCAATGGAGAACTGTTGCAGCTGCACTTCCACAGAGATCAGCTCTGAGCCAGTGCTGCCTGCTCACATTATTTAAAGAGCTCACATTGGCTTCTCTGCCTACACATCAATGGGAGTCAGCAGCGACCGAGAGCATCACTTGAGCACAAAGGAATCCCAAACTCATCCACAGCATTTTTTTTCAAAGCTACAGCAAATTTATATGAAGGATGGAAATCATGATAATTGCTGTTTGCTAATAAAGTATTTTACTGAACGGTGTGCTCCAGAAATACTCCATGGCAATGACAGTAGCACTACTAATAGCACCTGCTGGAGATTTCACTGATACTTAGATGATGACACAGGCCAGCTAAGGCTTCCATCAGTGTGGAAGGGGAAGTGATAGGGAGTAAAAGCCATTGTCCATTCATATGCAACAATAGATATGTGGGAAAGCTTCTCTCCTATGCATTTCTGCATGCTAAGAGACAACAAAAGAAAGCAAGCATTAAAAGAAAGTTATTTTATTCTTGCAACAATGTGTATATTATTGTAATTTCCAGTCACTGTGGCCACTCTCTCCCTTTTTCAGTACTGGTTTGAGCATCAACCTGCAGCTAATTTTGAGGTTGGAGTTCATTTGTTTTCACATCGATGCAATTAATTTCCACTGGAAAATGCATCTCAGGCATTCAATCAAAATAGGCCTAAAATAATTCTGAAAAGCTCATCTGTCTCCAATCTATATAATGTTTTAAAAATTGGATGCATGCCCTGCAATAACATTGCACTTCACAAAGCTTAAAACTCTAAACTTGAGGGTATCAGTTACAGTGAAACTGTAGTAAATTAAAACATCCAGTTTCTGGTTTGCATTGATTTATAAATATCGACAAAATTACCATCGCAGTCATTACCACTTTGGGTGCTCCATGCTGAATTTTCATTCTTATTGTGGCTACAGTAGCCTTTCAAGTTATAGATCAAGTTCCAGATAACATGTAAATCTTAAATCTTAGTTTGAAAAATATGCTTACAAACCATAACTTATAATAAAAAGCAGCAGTCTAAGTGGTCGGTAGCACCTGACACCGAGCACTTTTTTTTAGACTCTGCAGCTTAAAGCCAAAAGGATACTTAGTACTATGAAATGTTTTAAATAGAAGGGAGTTGTAATGGTATAAAATATGAAAAGGAAAATATTTCTAGTATTTTTTTGCTGGGAATTCACTGTTCTCTTTTGAATCATTCTTTGGAATGAGAGAATCAGAAGTGTATTTGAAACTTCTCTCCTAAAAAGCTCTGCACATTAGCCTACCTGGAGACCTTCAAAATGTGCTTTTTTATGAACAAAATATCAGGGAGGAAATATAAATCTGAAAAACCAAGAAAGCTCACGAACTGTAACCCAGTTAACACAATATTTTGAGACAACAATAAGAAATGCATGAACATAGCAGCAGCAGTAGAGTCAGTTCTCAGTGTTGTATAGCACACAGCTTTGCCAAAGACAATGGATTTAAACCAAATGGGAATCTCACTCATATGCACACATGCACGCACACTCCATAAACACACACTATATAACATACATTACATCTAGCTGTAAAACAAGCTTTGACAGTGATCTATGTGATCTATGTGCTACTAAAGAAAACAAAAATCCCTACAAACAAAAATCTCTACCTCACACCTTGACATCTGTAGGCTACTATCAAGAAATTTCTCCTGACCTCTGGTGGTGATTAGCTGGTGAACTGAAGCACGATATTTGCAGCACTTCTCCTGAAACCATGGGCCAAATTCGAGTCTTGCTGCTGTTCTTGATACCACCACTGCAGCCAACATGCTGATCTGCAGTCCAGCTGTCCCCTATTCTTTGCATTCACATATTTTCCTTGTGCGGCACAAACAGTACGTTTGAGAAAGACAAGGAGAGGTTGATCCTACTCTGGTAGATATTCTTCCGGGCATGAAGGTTTGGCCTTAAAATTCACAGGAGTGCAGCTTATACAGTCATTTGGAACAGAATCATAAAAATTTAGGACACCTGTAAAGATATTTTCCTAAATCAGCCCCTGAAATGCTGATTTATGTCATTAAGTGACACACTACATCGCACTAAGAAAATAGTTTATTGGGCATATTTACCTTCCAATCTGTACTGATGCTTCTGGTTTAATGCTTCACAGTTGGTTTTCTGGTTGTTCTGCTGTGGTTTGGTTTTTCCATGTGTTGGTTTGTTTTTTGGTTTGTCTTGAGAGACATGTTCTCTTAAAGTGGAAACATTCTTCCAAAACAGACCTATATGCAACATCGACTGCACTGATTTAGAGAAAAGGGCTCAATGTTCAGTAGACAGTCATGCAAAAGCTCAGGTCATCCTCTCAGCTTCCAGGAGTCTGCACTATGAACTAACACATTATTTCTTTTCTTTTCTGATTGTTTATTTCCTGTGTCTTTAACATGAACCGCAAGAGTTCACACACTCCATGGATACTTTTGGTTTGCACTGTTCCTTTTTTCCTCACTTTCCCTTTGAGACTCATGGCTGCAACAGTACTTGAGCTACAAGGCTGCCATGGCAGGGGAAGCAGCGCAGCAGCACCATGATCAGCAGAGTCAAAAATTGAATTAGGTGAATTTTGAAACTCCAGGGACGCTGGATAACCTTAAGATTTTGCACATTTCTCTAAGCACTGACTGCCCAGTGCTGTGAAACCGAACTCCAAAGCACCAGTTTTCAGTGAAGTGCCGTTATAACCATTGGAATAAACTGCAGCATTTGCATTAAGCATTTCCAGATTTAAACTGTGGGAACTGGTACTCTGGAGTTGTCAGTGGAAGGCCTCTGACAATGTAATTTGTTTCTCCTGCTGGCCTGACAAAGTCAGAGCATGCTGACATTTAAGAAATATTAGTTGTTTGGTTTTTGGTTTTGTTTTTTTTTTTTAAGGGAGCTGTTGGGAGGGCAGAGGAAGAGGGCTGTCAGCTTTAGGAAGGGGAAGAGGCAAAATAGGGAGAAAGGAAAAGAGGAGATGTGCCCTTTTCTAGATGTCTCCTACAAAATAAGCGAAGTGTTTGTCACACACATATCCTGAAACTTGATGATACAGTGCAGGTGAACATGTAAAAAATGTTAACTTTAGCTAAACAATGAAGTGGCAGCTCCACTCAGTTTACAAAAACATCAGATCTATTTGATTTGGCTCACAGGGAGCCAGACATTTGACTGATCTGGTTAAAATATCTTAACAGTCACATAAATAGGCCCAGTCAAAGCCTATTGCATCACCTGCATTTATTTTTTACTGTTAATATTTAGCAATGGAAGAAAGATACAGATCTGTGCTCTATACACTTGCCATCTCCAACAGTATGATCTCAGCTCAGAGAGCAGCAGGAATTTGCACAGCAGTGAGTATGGCTGATTTCCAGGGGTCGGAAGCCATGGCTTACTTGCTCCACTCTGCACTGTTTGTTTTTTTTTCCTGTTGTTATTGTCATTCTGTTTTGTTGTTTTCTTTTTTAATAGGAAAGGAAAATATGATGAATGTAAAGAATAGTGGCCAAGTCATATTGCAGGTCAGTAAGTTTCGAGTTCTTTTTCCCTTGGTCTCTCTATTCTGTGAAACACAGTTTTAGCCCCGGTATGAGCCTACCAGAAAACAAGTACATAAAACGGCTCATACATAAAATTTTAAGAGAAACTGAGTGTTTAGGAAAAACTATTCAGATGTGTACCTTCTAAACAACACAGAAATCTGGCTTTATCTCTTTCTCTATAGCAACAAATCATCTGAATCAACAACATTACACTTGTATAAATCTGTCCTGGTCTGGGTAGGATATGTAACAAAGGTAATCTGTGGCTTAAGAGAAGAAAATGCAGCAGTATTACATGCAAGACACTACATTTGGCAGAAGCATACAACCAGCTGTTTGTTCTTTAGCTTGTGGCTATACATCTACTGGGACATCCCCCACCCCTGTAAACCTTGCTTAGCTTCTGGTCTTATTTTCACTGGAGATTTAACCCTAAACCACGGATAAGCGCAGTGTTCAGGGTTTAAAGTTAAGTGTCATTTAGTATTATTTCTGACATCTCCATACATTGTAATGAGCTTCTTTTTCACAGGGGACTTAGGATCTGATTTTAATTTGTGGTAGGGTTATGGTCACAATAAATGTCTATTTCAGATATTCATGAGAAGTCTATAATGCAAATGGAAATAGAAAGTGGCTGTTTTCTTGTAGTTTCAAAGCCATATATGTAAAACACACAGTACAGATCTGTTCCACATGGAAACCCATTATTGATTCACCACTGCACCCGGGCTCCTGCCCTGGCAGCAGGCACCCCCATGCCAAACTGTCTCAGCAGGTTTTATAGCTTGCATAATAAAAGAACAGGTTATGAAATCATTAGCACCTCAGCTGAGGCTACCACAGGGATGGCCCTTCATGTTTGTTGTGAAATGTTCTTTGGCAGCTGCATCCTAGAGGCATAGTTGGATGTTGTTTCCTCAGTATCACCACACAGAGTGGGTAGTAAATCAGTATTTGCATCTTCTGAACTTAAGTGAGGGGGGTGGAAGTCTCTCTGGTCCACCTCTGTGCTGCTTCTCCCCATTTATGCATGCCTAATTCTAGGTATGAAGACCTCCAGAAAACACAGGTGTCTATATGCCAGACCTATACAGCCAGCACTGCCAAGGACCTGGGCCATGCCTAGGGAGGCTGGAAGAGACTCCAGCTTTGTCAAGCACCACATGTTCCAGCTCCCTTTGTCCCTCAGGCAGCCACACTGCTCACAGTGCTTCAGAGCAGCTCAAACACAGCTGAGGGCTGCCCTACCCTTGGCTGGAGTCCTGGCTTGGGGTACAACACAGCCCGTTGGCACTTTCTCCTCCCTAAATGCAAGCTCAGGTGAAACAGTGTCAATCCAAGCAGCTGAAAGTAAACTTATTTGCCCCTCCACAGGAGAATCCAGGTCTCCAACAGAGAAACAAAATCCACTGCTGGTCACCGAGCCAAACATCTAGGGCCCTTTGGATGCTCCTCATTCCAACCTTGATACCCTTCTTGCAAGACTGAGAAGTATTTGTGAACACTGTCTTTCCAAATGAGCAAGGTAGGACAACTGTGATCTGGGTAGAGGACAATTGGAGGCAATAATTGTCTAAGAATATGAATTTAATAAAAGGGAAAGTTGTGCAACCTGCAGGAAAAGACTAGTGCCAGGCGGCAAGGGGAACTTGTTGGAGGCAGTCAGATTTTACTGACCTGAGCCACCCCAAGGATCTGGCCATAGGTATCTGCAAAACTGAATTCAGTCAGTTTTAACACCTGCATGAGATCGAGCACCCAAAGAAAGGACGTGTCAGTCAGGCTCTTGAGCATTAAATAAAGTTGGCTTATGTTGCCATCTTTCTGAATCAATACACGAGGTCATGATTTAAGTAATTGAGGCATGGGACTTTTTAAAGCAGCATAATAGCTGAGCTTAACATGATATAAAAAGCACCACAACAGAAAGCTGAACTTAATGTAGTAATGAAAATCTCTTACCCTTAATCATCCTTGAGACAGTGTTGTTACAATGCTACTTGATTTATTCAACTAGCAAACATGCTTCTTTTGACTTTTCTAATAACAGACCATCTTAGCCATGCTTGTTGGGATTTGAGTTTGGTTTTTTTTAATCATCACCCCAAGTGCATGATTTAAATGCCTTTGATGCCCTTTCTTTGAAAGAATTTGCTAAGCAATAAACTGTATTTATTTGCAAAGAAGCCAAAAAAACAACAACAGAAAAATAATCCCCAAACAGCCCAAAACATATACTAGGAAAGTGCCCAAAAAATAAGAGCTTTGGTCACAGGTGTGTAATCAAAGTTGCACATTTCTGGAGTGTATTATTGCTTGAAGACTTACTGAAGCCCACATTCATTGCTGCTGACAAGCATGCCACTTAGTGCACAAAACTGTATGAAAGGTTGTTTGCTGTGTGATTTACGAAGGTGCTCTTACACTACATAGGAAGGGCTGTAAACTACCTGTGCTCGGCTGAGCAGCTCCATGCTTCCTCTTGAATGGAAGGGCCTCAGCTTTTGGAAAAGCTGGACAATTTCTCAAGTGAGTACACTCTTGTGACACTGAGGCTAGCCAGACCACAAACTATTTTATTATGTTGTGCAAAAACCTATGTGCAAAAAAACCCCCTCTTTAATTAAGATCGAGCAACCGGCACTGTGGTTGTAATTACCCTGGACTGCTTTACCCACGGGCATAATGAAATAAAATTGGGCCCTCTATATTTTTGTTTTTAAACTAAGTAAACCCAAATTAATTCATTCAACTCAAACCAGACAGGTTTCTCTTTAAAAGGAAGGCATATATGGTTGGAGGGGCTGGTGCAGGAGGCAGAGTGACATGCAATGATGACTGTGAACTGCAAACTGCTGGCAAAACATTTGGCTTGCCGTTGGTCCGTGGCCAGTATTTTCCTTTGTTAATGAATCCCACATCTTTTCTAAGTTAAGCATTTTTTCTTCTCCCCCCTCATTTTATTTGAAACATATTTTAAATATTTTTGTTTTCATGACGTAGTGGAATATGATATAGCCCCCCTCCTAACCCTGAATATGGGAAAATCAATTAAAATTTTGACATTAGGAGCTATGATATAAACATAGGGTTCAACTGCTCAGACTTCTTATTTTTTAAGTAACATATTGAGGATCAGTGCAGAGAAATAGCTAAATGAGAACTCCCCATTACTGGACAAAAATGATAGCAACTGAAAGTGTATCACTGCAGAACCTTGCTACTCACTAAACATGAAAAACCTTTCAAATTTTGCAGATTTTTATAGACTTTCCTCTTAGACCTAGGATTACATATTTCTCACTTCCATTCTTTTCTGAGGAAAATGTCCATTAAAAAAAAAAAAAAAGCCATCCTGAATGCTGTGTTTAATATTTAATATAGTCTTTTCTCATCCAGAGGACCTTCATTTTATAACTTAAAGAATGCAACATTAAAATGAAGTTTCATGGGCTTCCTTGTTGTTTTCTGACTCTTCCCTGACCAAAATGGAAGAAACAATGAGAAGTTTTCCATCAGAACAGACATATGATTTTCAAATCAATGATCATGCAATGATCATTTTGATTATCCAGTCACACCTGCCCTTCTGACCACCCATCCCCAAGACTACGTGACAACGAAAACCCTTCCAGCTCCCTTGGTTATTTCAAAACATCAAAAACCCAGACAGACAAAATGCTAAGCCACAGAAACTCCAGGGAATACAGGCAACCAACAGAAGATTTAACTCTCTAGCTCACTCTGCAGAAGGCTCACGATGAAGTGAAAAGTTCTTTCTCAGAGATCTTGCAAGATTGGAAGTGGTGTTACAGCCAGCTTAAAGTGGGGAGTTATTTGTAACCTGTCACTGGTGAGAAAACAAGTTTTTCTCAATTATCTTCTATGGATATCTAGTACCCAATCCTGCAGACATCTAGCTACATGAATTTACATGCCCGTCTTTCATATTCCCAAGTTTTACAAACCTTGCAAGATTTCTGCAGCCGCTGTTACTCCTAACTGGCTCTACCGATGGCAGAGCAGTCGGAAGTACAGCCCAGTGCATTGCTGACCCTGCAACACACACCGGCTGAGGACAAAGAAAACACTGGACGAAATCAAGTTGCAAAAGCCTTTTCTGCATCTAGCCCCTTACTTTTCATAGCATTAACAGTGCCATGCTCATGTTAGAAACAAAAAAAAAGGCTGCTTCTAGAGGCTCTTGATACCTACTCTGAAGTTGTATGAGGATAAAGACTCCAATAATCTATAGAGAATGTGCAAATTAAATACACTCTGTCTATTGCAGTGAAATCATTTGCATTCTAACTGACATGCTTTATGCAGAAAATTGCAGCCAAGCTCAAAAGCTAAAGCTGGGCTTTTTTTTCCCCCCCCAGTCGAACAGAAAATTTACCAAAAGCAGTTGACCCAAATTACTAAATTCATTAATAAATTATATGTAGTAAATCTTATAAGTGGAGAATAATAGATACTTGGAGGAGGGAAGTTTTTAGCAATTCTAAATGTTGCAGTTTGAAAGGTCACATTAATTTGGAAATTTACCTCACTCAATTTAAAGAGTTATTTTTCCTGTAAGCCTGAGAATTTCTTTGCTCTTTTTTATTTGCACAGAATAATTAAGTCATATTGAGTTAACCTAAATTATTATTTTTAATTTCAGTCACTAATTCAACAAGTTTGTTATTCATATAGAACTAGTTACTGCTACACCTCACTTGCTACAAGCACAGCCATGACACAAACGAAACCTTAAATCTGTCAGTTTTTCTTCATTTCCTGTTCTATTAAAACCAACCAAATATTCCAACTCATTCCTCTATTTTACATATTCTCCCTCAGATTTTTCGCAACCGATTTCAACAGCTAGTTATAAAAATGAACATCAATAACAATGTATTAATGAAAAACAGAACACCAGTATTTTCAAAGCTACCTTACTTGAAGACTGATTAGGCTCATTAATAAATTAACCGGGTAGGAACACTGTTTTCAAGGCAAAGGGAAAACAGTGTATTCTACAGGAAAGTATGGGACTTTTTGTTTTGTTTTCCAAGGGGAATAGCTCTTCCAGCCAGGAAGTTTTTACCACACGTCCAGATTCAGTGATTTGCTCCTGGTACAAAATCATCTCTGACATTTACCAAAGCATCAGGCACAGCACTTTAAAAGGACAAAGCCTGTCTTGATTACAGGAAAAGAGGATGGAAACAAGGTGAATGCATGACAGTAGAGAATGTGCCAGCAGTATAGTGAGAGACAAGTTGCATGGCCTAAGACTGTACTTTTTGAAACTTCATAAATATGAACAATATCCTTCTCTAAGCCTTTTAGCTCAAGACAAATATAAGATTGAGTCAGCATTACTGCTCAGGCTTTTGTCAGTGAAAACTCATGTTGAGTGACTATTCCTCAGTCTTCACAATATTTTTCATAATAAATTATTAATTTTCCAATAAAAAAATAACTGAGTATGCAGAAGGGCAAGAGACAATTTTACATTCTTATTAGTGACAGCATATCAGATAGTTATTAGGTAATGGACAAATATGAATAAGCTACAAGGTATAAGGATGAGGTATATATGGAGTTCATTGCAAAATGACACTAATGTGCCATTACTTTTAGAGTGGGAACAGCTTTTGCTAGCTAAGTTCCTGTAAAACATACCTTTGAGCCTACAGGGGTATTAAGCAAATGGATGCCTCACATAACAATGGATGAGGCTTGTCTCCTAGTTTTCAGCAAAACATGCTGAAAATTGCAAGGAAGACACAGAAGTTTTGCTTGTTATGGTTTAATTCCCTTATTTTTCCAAAAAGAAAAAAAGAAACAAAATCTCTAATACTTTAAACAGCTGACTGGTTTGCAAATACCTCAGAGAATTATTTTCTCATAGCATTTTAGAATTCTTTTGCAATTCTTGACTGTGAGCAGAAAATACAGATGCTTAGTTGAGCAGGGAACGAGACTTTAATTACACATCTATGAACCAAAAAGGTATCTGGCTTCATTTTGGCTTACATTTCAGCAAAAAATTGTTAGTTGTCAAGATACTTGTTTCATCTTTGCAAGTTTATCAGCGTCTTCTAAAACTTAGATGGCTGTCATTTATACTGGGAAAGCTAGGAAACTAAGCCCCTTGAAGTTTAATACACTTTCTCCCCTGTAGCAGCAATTCAGTGTACATAGTTACACTTCTTTCATGAGGAATGTACGTTCTTTACTTCTCAAAACAAGGTAGACAAAAGCTGGCACAGGATATGCTTGAGATGACATTATGTTCTTATCTCACCATTTGCTCTTTTTATTGCTTTTTCCTCATAAAAATTCTTCCAGCATCATCACCCTATACAGATAGTCTGTGCTGCCATCGCTTCTCAGTGCAGGACCACGGAACAGTTTCAGTCAGGAGGCACCTCTGAAGGTCACCCTGTACAACCTCCTGATCCAAGCAAGTCTAAGTGAGATACCAGCACAGGCTTCTGGGGGCCTTTTCTAGAAAAAGTGTGAATATCTCCAGCAACAGAGACCACACCACCTCTCTGCAGCCCGTTGCTGTGCCTTGCCACATTCCTCCTTCAGCAGCCTTTCTGTTTTTAGGTCCTGCAGGAATTTCTCTCACTGAAACTTGTGACTGTGGTCTTCTGGCTTCATGCTGCAAAGTGAGGCAGACTGCCTCTTCTGTAACTACTCTGTATGAAGCTGAAGTTTGCAGTTAGATCCCCTGTCTCTTTCCAGGCAAAATAAACTAACTTTCCTGATCTCTGCTTCTCCTGATTCTCTCCCTCTTCAAGTTAGGGAAGGCGGCAGTAATGACATCTGCTCTCTGTGCATCTCGCCCACCTCCCTCTGCTGCAGTGCCATAAGTTTTTGTAGGTTCACCCAGGAACATGTGCACAGTTTTGGGGTGCCCGTTTGCTTGTAACTATTCAACAGCCCAAACAGATTTCACCTTGAATTGGCCAAAGTTTTGTCTGGGTGCAGAGATTTTTTTATTCTCCCCACAATAGAGAATATCTTTCTAAGTCCAAGTCCTCTGGGGATTGTTTGAGCAAATCCAAATATCTGACCCTGAGCCAATCTGTTAATTATTATATCTAATGTTTGTCCTATTTGATAATTACTGTGTGCAAGAGACACATGCCAACGCAGATGTGCTGCTGAAATCCAGGGCTCCTCTGCTCAGTTCTGCGTGGGGAAGCAGCAGATCCATACCTCTCATACATCAAACTTAATCTGATTTACACTCCAAAAAGTCCTCTTATTAGAGCATTGATTCTTTAAAACAAGTCTCCCTGAGATAAATAGGTATCTTTTAAGAAAAAAAAAGAAAAGAAAAAAAGAAAATAAATAAATAAATAAAAAAATAAAAAAAGGAGGCAGTAGATCACACTGCTGCTGTCTGTGCTATCAGTCAATACGTTGTCCCAAGCAACCAGGTGAGACCAAAGTTTAAAATGCTGGAATGTAACACATGCAATTTGCCAGAGTATTATTGCCTGTTTATCATTTTCTGCTCTTGACACTTTCTGGGCATTTTCCCACAGAAACGAATCAGAAGTAACAACCATTAAGAAGATACACGGGCCACCAAAGAGAAAACGAATTGTAGAAACCCCAGTCAAATATCAATGCACATCAAGTGAGACATTATTTTTTTTTTCAAGACCTTTTAAAAAAAAAAAATTATCAGCAAAACAGTAACCAATTTGGAAGGGAAACAATTTTTTCTTGAAACAACTCCCAGTTTCCCTTGAAACAATTGTTGTTTCTCAACAGCCCAAATTTTAACAATTATTGAACCTTGCTGGAAACTTTCAATCAATCACGTTTCACTTTTCTAAACAGATCTAAATATCTAAATAGATCTTTACAAGTCCATGCTTTTCCAACTAAATCTATACTCAATTCTTATTTCTGTAATATCCATTTATTGTCTCATTATGTTTTCATAAGTGCTGCTGGTAAGGTATTGTACTTTTCCTGAAGCATGCTGCAGCTCTTTCATAGGGCACTACAAAGTCTTGTCCAAATAATTTAACCTAAATTTTAAAATGGATGAATTAATTATTGAAAGAGAATTTGCTACATATTGTTTGTTCATTCAACGTATTACAGTATCTATTGAATTGAAGTAGTTTCATATTGCACCTGATTAGCAAGTTTTAAAAAATGAACAACCAAGCCTTCTTGGATGCACAGAACTGTTGTTTAAATTTTTGCCAAATATTTGATTTCTCAGTCTAAAAGAACCTGCAATGGGAAGCAAAATTGAGGGGTGCAAATACAGTTTCAATTTGAAAAACTGTCATTCAAATGTACATACCTACATCACCGCCTTAAGTCATTTAACTCGGAATCTTACTCATTATAAATTCTTTCTGATAGGGTTGCTTAGGAATAACAGAAGCTAATTTTGCCTTGTAGCCTCAAACACATACAGAACTATGCATATGGAAATTTTGGTACTAATCTGCATTTTGTGCAACACATCTCTGTTTTACGTGAGTGGCCACAGGAGGTTTTTGTCAACACTGGATTCCAATGGCAAGGAATCTGTTGGTTCAGGGAATATGTAATCTAAACCTTAATGTAGTCTTTGATTTTTCAGCCAACCTTATTTCTACAAGAATTTAGAAAAGAAACTATTTAAAGTACGACGCAAAACTAAAAAATATTCAGAGCAATGAGAATTCCTGCAGTCCTGTGAGTGAGTGCAAGAGAAATCCAGCTCTCATTCTTAGCTGAAGTGAAAGAAAAATTCACTTCGATCTGGAAACTGAATGACAACAAAAAACACAGTACTGGAACCTTTTTTTTTACATGATACTGACTGCCCTTAAACTGAGGTCAAGGGAGGATCTGGCCTAGTAAGTTTTTTCTGTTCTGGTTTTTAAGACTCAGATTGGAAAAACTAGCTCATGATAAAACCAACATATAAACTTACTGGTGCTGATGGCCTTTTCCAGTGTGGCAAAACATTCTACTGGTATTATTTTTGACAGGCCTTGTGATAACAAGTTGATATTTAGAGAAAACGTAATGAACTTTTATTACAATTATTTTGCTGCTGCTAATGGGCGAAGACTTATTGATCTCCAGAAAATAGCATCCATCTGAACCACATTATATGTATACTTTAGAGTCATAAAACAGCAGAACTGTAGGTATCTGCAGTAAAACCTTCCACCTTGTTATTTATATGAATACATCTTATATTCAGACTAATAGAGACCTTTAATATGTTTGACTAACAGCTGAAATTTGCAAGACATCCTGTGATGCTCCTGAATGAAAGATACTATGTTTAAATAAAGATCACCACAGAAAAACAGATTGTGCTCATCTGAGAGACTATCATTCTCACAGTGGTTTTATCAAGACAATGGCTGTTTTTATTATAATGTCCAGAAATCTTTCAGTAAATTAAAAGTTAAATGTTTTCAGTATAGTAATTCATTTTAACATGGGAAGCTGATGCTACAAGGAAATATCAGGACTTAAAATAAAGAATGGAAGTGGGGATGGAATAAACACTGTTCTGCTAAGTAAATTCTACTTTCCTGGCTCTGTCAGTATCCAAAATCCCTAAAAAAGCAAAATTTGTGTCACTGGGGCTAAAAAATAATTTATACTATTTGACAATCAAGGCCTTAAAAATTTATTTGGAGGAAGTTGAGAGGGAAGATGGCAAGCACCACTACACAGAATTTCCATGCCATGTTTAAAAACACAAACACCCACGTAGAGAGGAAACTGATCCACTAATATGGATCCAATGCTCATCAGTCTCTAGGACCTCTGTAGCTGAATAAGTAGTTTTTCAAGAGGGCACATCCTAAAGCTAGAAATGTTGAAAAATACATGATTGCTCAAAGGAATGAAAAGAGGATAAGCTTACAGACTTTATCCAGAGCCCATCAAGGCAGCGATCCCATTCACTGCAATAAGCTTTGGCTCAGGTTCAACATCCAAACGTAGTCCTCCCTCACTAGAATTGGCTGGTGACATCGGAAACTGTTTGGGCAAGGTACCCCACCCATAAACAGAGCTCTCAGGGAGAGTATGGTAGTAAGCAACAAATAATTTGTCTCTTTGCCAAGATTGGGGCTTGTGTCTCCTACTGGTTTGCCCTCTGAGACAATGAAACAAAGGCCATAGTAAGGTAGTATCTCTGAGGCAATCTGATGAGGAATGCCACGTAAATGACGAACAAGAGGATATGGGTTCCTTCAGTTTTGATGTCAAGAGTGGAAGAACTGAGGAAGCAATGGGGTACAGAAAGCCACTAGTAGATGGATGCAGTGCTTCTATCATCATCTTTCTCTGGGATCATGTAATTAGGAAGAGGAATAGAAAGGAAATGCAAACATGAGAGTGGAAAGAGTTCCACTATGGGAATTGCCACGTCGGCTAGGTGAAAGACAAAGATACATGCAAGTCCATTTGCAGGAGAAAGAGAGCATAAACACAGTTAAGTGGATATTAATGAACGCTAAACAAGGATGGCAAGCCTGCTCTGAACTTACAAATCACATCCGCATTAATACCAAATGAGTTCATTAAGATTAACATTATTATGATGAGTATCAAAAGGATTAAAAGAGATTATGGCAAATAAGAGCGCCAGATAGGAATGAGATGTAATTACCTTCATATCTGGTTTATCTATAGCTGCAGAGAAAGACCCAGCATTCACTTCGTACTGGAGGAACCTAACTCATATTTTCATCTGAAGTGTAATTTTGGGCAAAGCTGATCTCAACAGTTTGGGCTGAACGTGGCCCAGGCATGTGCAGGACGAACAAAAGAAGGGTGGGAAGGAGAGCAGAGAGAGACAGGGAAGGGTGGAGAAGGCCCACTCCTGCCCTAGCACCCTCACCAACTACAGATGACAACTTGGTCTTCATGGCCCCCCATGTCCAAAACACGAGGTGAGGCCAGCTCTGCCACCAGCTCTTCCCAACACCTGCCCTGCCCTGAGCCCAGCACTAGCCACACCAACTCAGAAAACTTCAGGCTTCATAAATATCAGCCGAGTCTTAAAAAAAATTTAAGGGAAATAGTCTCACTGTAGACCTAGGAAAATTGAAGGATACAGAGGCAGAGGGATCACATTCAGTGAAACAAAAATAAACTCTGACCTTTACCTCTTACTTTTGTACTGCAACTGCAGAGCCAATTCTTTTGTGCATGCAGAGACCAGCTAAGGAGCACCACATTACAGCTTAAAATCCCACAGCTTATAGAGTGTGTATTCTGCCAACGCACACATTCAGCGATGCAGGCGGAAATGTTACTTGGGATCTTGGTGGAGGAAATTTACTGGGGCTCTTCCAGGCAGGCTCTGCTCTCAGCAGATTGCCTTTCTTCATCAGTCGGCTCTCCAGTGCAAACAGTACTTCCCAGCTCTGGAGTCTTTGGCCTCTGTTTTGTTTGACAGGTTACAAGAGCTTCTGAATACATCTTCTGATGCTCCTTTTCAGAGTGTTGTTAACGTTTCTTTTGGCTGCTGTTTAAAAATCAGGTCCCTAAAGATATCATCCTGCAATACAAAAATACTCTTGCCAAAAGGCCTGGCTTCAAACATGTTGAGGTTGAGTGGCAGAGCTGTTGGTCCTCTGACCACAGAGCTGCAAATCTGCAGGTAGACCTGGACGTTTTCTCTCAGGTCATGCAAGATGAACAGCTAGTGCTGGAGGAGTCTGAAATGGGCAGCTACTTTCATTTTTCTGTTGTCCAAGGTGAATGTGCATTTCAAAAGCACCTGCGAAGTACCACCAGCGTTGTCTGGCTCTGGTCAGGACAGTTATATCTCACCAATTACATGCTTTGTTGCTTCAAGATGGGATATACATACATAAACACACACGTGTGTATGCATATGCATTTTACAGCTGCAACTTTTTGAAAGAAGCATTAAAAAAAATATTTTTTTTTCTTTCCCTGCAGTGCTGTGTTGAAATCACTTAAGTAAGCATAAGTAAACTGCAACTTCAGATCTGCAATGCACTCCTGGAAGAGAAGGAGGCTTTACATCTTTACACCCTCTACCTCACTTCTCCAAGCCCAAATCAGGAGGGTGAAAAGAATGATGTTGCTTAGTGGAAGTCATGAGCTCAAGGCAGGGTGAACAGTCAGTCCACACTGACTAAAGCACCAAGATGTTCTCCTCTAGCAGGTGAAACATTAATAGCCAGTATCAGAGAAGGGAGATTCTAGTCTCTTATGGAGGATGCCCAAAAGACATGCCCAAAGACTTACAGGCCAAGATGTACAGTGCATTTTATATGAGTTTTTACAAAGGATGCATTTCTGCATAGGCAAAAGATAGAGCACGACAGTCTGTTACCCTATGCCCAGGACCTTGCCAACATGGTTAGACACTGTCCTAGGACAACACTGACAGACTTTTCCCACACAAGGTCTGCAGCCAGAAAATGCAGGAAGGGAAAGAATGAAGACAAGTCTACCCCAGCATCTGAAGCGGGCAGGCAAAGGGAAGAATCTACTCTGCTTTGCTGTGATGGCCTGTGGAGCTGCACTTCCCAACATTTCTAGGAGAAAATGTGAGTCAGAAATCCTACAGGAACTCCTGCAGCAGCACAGCTCCCTCCACAACCCACACATCCTCAGCAGAGCACTGCGCAATCTAATCCATATGGTGTATCTGCACCGCAACGTGGGCCAGAGCCGGGTGCGGCCTTACGTTAGGTTCTCAAACGATAAGAGTGGGGCACATGAGCAATTGTTTGTGCTTGAGCAGTTGACTGAGGAGCTTGGAAATCAGGGCATTTAGGATAAACCTGTGAATAAAGTGCGGGGACATAACAGCTAGACACAAGATGGCTTTGCAGAGGGCTGTTGGAGACAGAGGAAGGCAGGAGCTGGTTCAGAATGAGATGGGGAGGTTTTGCCATCACAGCAGAATAACACATTTTGGTATTTTTCTCAGTCAGGACACAATACAGGCTTTTAAAAAAATACCATACCCTCAAGAGTGTGTTCAAGACTATCTTTAGTCATCCGAGTAAATCAGTGGTCCACTGATGATCCAGTGGACACAAATACAGTGTTCCCTTCCAAGACAAAAATTGCCTAAAGGGTGCAGTTCTGAGAGCAGTATCTGAAGAGCAGGCAGCTCTTGACACAGAAACCTGATGCAGAACTCTGAGCAGAACAGGTATCCTAAGGACACCTACACACACCTGGAATCTCTCATTCATCCCACATGTAAACACAAGCAATACCCAAGAAGGGGCTTAGTCAGTGTTAAACTCTGCATGGCCCACCCTATGGGTAATGTACTCACAGTGAACTTTGAGGGAAAGTACCTTTTCTCCCTCCCCACCCCCAGACCTAGAAGCTGTCAGCTATGTGGGGGAAAAAAAAAAAAAAAGACTAATAGGTCTGTAAGAAGGCAGACAGATTTAACAGGACACATGCAGTGCTCTGTCCTGCAAAGGAAACCCATGTGGAAAGACGTACCAAGTCCCAGGTAGTCCTGGAGAGAAGAACCATGAGAGGAGGGGATACACCATGCAGGTTCAGGACCTCAGTGGTCCCAGCAACAGAAAGAGCCCGAGCCAAGCCAAGGATGTGAACGCTGCTGACAAGTGTTAGGGATGAAAAATCAAGGCACCTCGGGATGATTTCTGCAAACTGACTCCCTTAAATGTTTAATTTCCTAAAGTGGATTTCCAACAGTGGGAGCTTTTACTCATTCTGCTAGGCAAAGGCTGAACTGCTCTCTTACAGTGCTCTTAGAGTCTCTCTCGTACAGTTCCAAATTCACCAGCTACACTTGAAGAACCACCCCTTTTTTCCTTTGCCTTTCTCTTTTCTTGTTGCTCTCTCCGAGAGTTTTGTGAAAGAGACACCCAGTTTCAAGCCATTTAAAAAATATCAAAAAACCCTGGTGGAAAATAATTTGCAGCTGTGATAATATCACATTTTTTAAAATACCGCAATATAGTTTTACTTTTAATAATAAAAGATAAAAAAGGAGAGTCTGTGAATAATTAGAGAGTGCAGTCTGAAGCCAGTTACAGTCACTGCAATTAATAATAAACTTAAAGCCCCTTGACAGCAGGTAAATGCTTTGCAACCCTGACCCCCTTCCTCTCACATTACTTAACAACCCTGCAGTTCCAGCATTACATCACCGTCCAAGCGATTGGTTCCTGCATTTTAACTCTCTCCCTGTCTCCTGCGATTAGGAGCAACACAATGATGGGGGTAAAATAAAAGCACAACAAACTACCCAACTTCTCTCAAGTTTGCTGTGTTCCTTGTTTGGGTTCAGTTTAGTTGAGAAACCAGCTTCTGCTGCTAACTAAGAGCCGAGCTTACACGCACCAGCAAACAAACTCTGTCGAAGTGGAAAAGAGAGTGGGAAAAAGGGGGACTAGGGAGGGGAGGAAGAGAGGAGGAGGAAGCGAGGGGTGGTGGTGGGGAAAGTATAGAGAAATCAGAAAAGGAAAAGAAAATTAAAAACAAACCTCATGGACATCACTGAGCCTGAATTCCCTGCTGAGGTGCAGAACATGAGAGCCCTGGAATGAGTGTATGTAGAACTTGAGCCAAAGCTTAACTAGCCCGAGTGAGTCATATCCTTCCCATTTGATTCCCGTCCAAATGATGATGTAATGCTCTGGCCCGCTCCCTCACTCCCTCCCGCTCGCTACACTACCTCCCTCCTCCCCTTTTCTCCTTTTTAGCTCAGTGCTGGTGAAGTCACCATTTAAATCTGGCAGAGCTGAAGCAAAAACTTCAATGTAACCAAAACAGCCCCAGGCCAAGTTCCAGAAGTACTGAGACTCGGTGGTGCAATTGCCATTGGAAACGAGTAAACAGAGAAAGAAACAGTGCCGCCTCGGAAGGGCCTGCGCAGCTGCCTGCCGGACCGCAGGAAAACCCAGGGACGGGGCTGACATGATTGACGGGGGGGCTGATCAGAGGATAGGACACACAAACCCGCTCGCTCCCGAATGCCCCGCAGTGGTCCGGGCTTCAGGAAGATCCGGCAATCGGGAGAGGAGGCGATTGAGAGGGAGACGAGCGGCGGAGCAGCCGCGAAAGGGGAAGAAGCAGCGTGGTGGGGTGGGTCTGGGGAGGATGAGGAAGGGATGCTTCTGCAGGTTAGGCTGGGGTTTCTCTGCTTTAGCCTCGCAGGGCTTCTGAAGGAAAACCAGGGGCTTCTTTCTCGGTGTAAGAACGTACAGGTGCAAGGCGCTTTCTTTTTCTGCTTCTTAAAAAAGTACCAGAGGAGCGCCGAGCCGCACAGCACTGCAAGCTTGCAAACTTTCTCTCTGTAGTGCTGCTCTTGTTGCCCATCCTGTGTTTAAAGCAGTGCTCTTCTGGTGATTAGCTCCCAAGCCTGATATTCAGCTTTTTTTTTTTTTTTTTTAGGGGGGGGATAAGTGGGCTAGAGAATGTCTCTAAGGGCAACCAGTAATAACTTTCCCCGCGGGCAAGCAGAAGCTATTGTGGTGCAGAACGCTCTGATGTGCCGTAGTGCATCAGTTTCTAGAAGTTCTCCTGATGTTGAACGCTACAGTGACTGTGGCTGAAATATCTCCCGTGTCCTCCCCCACAGAGGATTTTTTCACTGTTCATCGCTCACAATTACTTGTAGTCACCAGAGTCCAAAAGAGTCGCTGCACAAAATAATGCAAAGTTGTAGTAGTAGTAGTAGTAAGATAATAGTAATAATAGTAAAACTAATAATATAGTTGCTCCAGAAAATAATGCAAAGTTTGAGTAGTAGTAAATAAATAAATAAATAAAATTTAAAAATAAAAATAATAAGAAATGTCTAAGCACACATGCCATCCCTCAGCAGTCCGAAGATTAACAGGTTCAATGCCATCTACAGAGATGTAAACCTTAATAGTACCTGAAACACTAGAAAGATATTTACAAGTGACACCTTCCTTCATAGATCAAGAACTCCTTTACAAAATCACTTCACAGAGTGTCTCAGAGTGAAATTCAGTCATCCAACAGTCAATGGACACACCTAACCTCCAAAATTCAGGCACAATTAGAAAACATAAAAGCTAATGTGTGGGGTTTTTTTTCTTCCTTATGAAGATGTGAGTTTATGGAAGAGCAATTTCTATTGCCTACCAGCATTTTACCAAACAGGCTTTGGGTTTTGTTTTTAATTTTGGTTTTTTGTTTGTTTGTTTGTTTTGGGTTGGGTTTTTGGGAGGGGGTGGGAGGCGATGACAGATTTATTAATTGATCAAAGCAGCAATGCAACAAAGATTTGTAAAATTCCAAGGTTTCCTCCTGAGGATACTTTTATGATTATAAATTATTTTTAGAATATATTTCTATGGATGAACACCGTTAGCTTCAGTCGTAGTTTAGTCTCGAACTCCAGTAGTTCCAGACAAAAATTCAAATTATTTTTGTTTTAGGTATATATGATTTTTACAGACAGCATGAGAGGAGAAGCAAACCAAGGGTTTTATCCTATTCAATTAAAAAAACACAGTTCTCCACAGCAGGCTGACCTACTGGATGACATCCTCAATTGATATTGATGCTGTAGCCACTCAGAGTGACACCTTTATCAAGCAAGGCAGCTCTGAATTAGAGGTGATCAGCCATAATTATTACTGGCGCCACTGAAGCTTGTGGTTTGACAGCATCAGATGTGGTTGTTATAAAGTTTGGTCCATTGTGTCAATGGCCTGTATAACTCATTTATGTCTGAATTACCAGCTATTGATTTTTTGTCTTCTGTAATGCAATAAAATAAAAGTTAGATCATTCCTAAAGCTTTCTTTTAATTCTGGCCTTGCAGATAGTTTCGCTTTAAGCTCAGCCCCCTTCTCTATGTAAAAAACCCATGATTTCCAACCTTTCTCCTGTGCACATCTAAGAGTTCGGTTTGCCTCCCCCCTTCTTTTTATTTTGTCTTCTTCTATTTATCAGGATGGATTACATATCTTGTGTTCATCCCTTTATGTCACAGGCATTGCTATAAACTTTTTCATGGGCCTAGGGCATATCCCAGGCTCAGAACAGCTTCAAACTGCTGGGGAACGTGGCTACAACTGAGGCACAAACTTAAATCCCCAGGTCCACTTTCAGAGAGAGGGAAGCAGCTTGTGTATGTGCATATTCCTGCAGTGTTTATCAGTGAAATGCCCTTTTCTTACTCTTCTGAAAGACCCACACTTCCAACACCTACTGTATTCATAGCAATAACCAAAAAACACGATGATGGAGCTGCAGGGTAGTTCATCATCATCCTCGAGGCTTCAAGTACTTGCCTGGCAACTGTGCTCTTCCCAAAAGAAAACTTCGTTTACCAGAAGCAAGAGCAGACCCATTGTCCATCTGCAAGCATCTTAATCAAAATATTACAGGAATGACACTGTTTGTATGGCAAGTGTCCCTTTTTATCATTATTACCTTCATAGACACAAACTCAGAAGAACTAAACTGCCTTGAAAACAGCCTTTGTCTTACAGAAGGTATTTCCAGGTGTTAAGAGAATTATACAAAATGAACAAGAAAGATCCAAGCAGCCTGAACTGCCTATCATTTTTAAAAGACATGTTTACACTGAAGTCCCATTTCAAGAAGCAAACTGCTTTAAAAGAGAGCTCATGCTTCAAAGGAGTTAAAAACTTATTTATGCTTGCTGCTAGGAATATGAGAAAGTTCTTTCCAGGCAGGTATTTCCAAGGCCTAGTGATTTTTTCTTCCTACTAACAGGAAACACTGTTTTCCCATTTTTGTTCCTGTGACAGGCCAGTTAATGATAGAGAATGTCCTGTGCTCAGAGGAAATTCCACTTGCATGCAAGAGCTCCCTCTTTATCTGTTTACTTGTCTGTCTTTTCTCCCCCCCCTCCCTCCACCCCCATCCTTAAATTTCCATGTTCAGCCAGGCTCAAGAATAGGGCTGTTGTGATGAGAGCTGTGGGATGCTTTAATTCTAATGGGATCCTTCTTCAAAGTAGCTCCCTGGCCAGCGCAGTTATGACTCCAACTTAGCTGTCTAGTTCAGGAATGCTTGCAACACCCTCCCTGCAGCATGTTTCATCCTTGGGGAAAGGGTGGTGGGGCACACCACAGATGTTTGGTGTAACAGAAACTTGACAAAAAAACCTCACTGCTCCTGCTGAAAGTTTCCAGTCTGAGCAACCAGAAAGGTCTGAATTTCGAGAGCCCAAATGTCAGGGCGCACTGGGACTATCTCGAAATAATATTGTAACAAGGAACTGGGTGTACTACGGCTGAGATTGAGGATGGACAAATCATCAGCTCTACATCCATTTTAGGTGAGTGTATCACATACAGCCTTTGGGACTGACTTGTGCCTGGTTTGGTCAGTGGCCCTAAGCATCAGCAAAGGCCCCGTGGATGAAAGCAGAACAGTCTGATTATTTTTTTTCTCCACTACTTGGCTCTTAGAGAGTCTTGATTAAGAAAATATTCTGTAATAATGGTCCTACACTCAGGAAAGTCTCGTTTTCATTCTGACATTATTTTTCATTTCTAACCCAAGAGCATTACAGTCCCTGTGGAATTAAAGAGGCCAGATAATTTCAGGGTTAAATAAGCTTTAATGACTATCACATGTATGGAACCTTAAACCTAGTATTAAAAATTATTTTTTTAAAGTGGCATCTCTTCCTTTTTTAATTTAAAATAACCATCCAGGTGGTTTCCTAAGGATTTCTTTGCAAATTGCTTCCAGTGAACCTTTTCAGTTACAGACCACTGCAAACCCATGTGGTGCTATTCAGTTCAACTTGGGTGTCCCATGTTTTTGTAGTGGACAGAGGGACCATCTGCACAAGCGCCTGCACGGGGAGCCTGTGAGGTCTGGCAGGCTAGCTGTCACTAGCAAGGACATAAGAATGTATGGGTCCACCAGCTTCAGCAGAACTAAAGTAAAGAGGGGTTAAGAGCAGATTTTTCAAGTTGCTTGTAAGATAATGGGATGCACGTCCCCAAGTCATTTGGGTGCTTTACAAAAAGCCATTTTAAGGAAAGACAGATCAGAATGCTCAATGTTGAGCTGTATCAGAGGTAGAGCTGTTTTTTCAATAAGGTCTCCAAATGGTTATGAAACAGCATAATTGGAAATAGTATAATTGGAAAAACCCTTTGTGAGACAGGCCCCAGATTTTTTTGAACCTACACACTATAAGAAACTGGATTGGACTAAGTTTAAATGAATCCTGAAATGAATATCTCCCTCTATCATACACATGCATAAATGTGCTGCAAAGTTAGAATCACCCTACGGAAAATACTTAAGGAAGACGAACTTGGAGAAGATTGGGTCCGACAGCACCGGAGACAGAGATATGTAATGGGCATGATGGCAAATAGACTTCTCCACAACATTCTCATAATGAATCTTAACCCAAATCCCCAGGATCAATCTCAAGATAAGAAACCTTGCTCCGATGACAGTTCTAAACATGTTAATGCCACTTGGGATAATGTATTTTTTGGTGGTGTTTTTATGTTTGGTTTTTTGTTAGTTTTTGTGGGGGGCTGCATTTTTGTTTGTTTGTTTTTGTTGTTTTTTTTTTGTTGTTTGTTTGGTTGGTTTGGTTTGGCTTGGTTTGGTTCTATTTGGTTTTTTCCTGGGGATACTTAACCACTAGGATATAGGATTGCCTACTTACTACATACCTGCCATATAGCTGTGGGCCAGTGATGAGCACATGACCTGGAAGTGAAGGTCTATATCCAATTACATGTCACTGAGTCATCAGGTTCAGATAGCCAGATGCTTTTTTACAGCTCTAAACCACAAATACCTAAGACAAATTATGCAGCAATTAATGAAGAATAATAAATAATGCTTTACATTTCTGTAGAACCTTTCACCCTGAAAGATCTCAAAGCACCTTGCAGGTCAGCCATATCTGACCTGGGAGATAGCAGCCAACCAGCAAATAGCTCAGGAGTGCAGAAGGGAGATGTTGACTAAGGAAAGAAGTAAACTGCAGTTATTTAAAAGAATTCCATGTAATATTTAATGTTCATGCATAATGAACAGGAGGCTTCCCCCAGTGTGATTCTAATTATTCTGATGGATAATTACCATGTGCTGGTTGAAAAGCAGAGCCACTTGTATTTTTAGAGTTGCTTGAAGAAGCTTTGCCATCCATGTACCCGAAATATTTTGAGCTCAGACCTCAGATATCTTAGTCGCTATTTCGAAACTCTGCAGGCTTTACCTTGGACCCAATTTAAAACATTTTTCACATATAGTCACATCTCAACTCTCGTAACAGGGAAAAGGATCTCGTTTTGATGTTCCTTCCTTCTAACAGACAGAAAAGTAAGCTGAAACTGCAATATCTGGATTAAAAGAGCAAACTTGTACGCTGTCATTAAACATGTGCTGCAGAGCACAGTATGGTAGGCACTGAAAAATAGCATGGATTAGCTCTGAAACAAGTTTTAGCTTTCCCCTAAACTGTCTGTTAGCCCTCATCTTTACTTTTCAGCAAATAACTAATATTCTAGTGAAGCTTAAAAAAAAAATCCAGGAAAAGCTCTGGGACTTGGCAAAGGAGAATGCTGGGACTCAGATCACGCTCATTACAGCAGCAATAGAGTTACAGTGCTATCTGAGAAAAACACACACATCATTTGCTTGTAAAGATACATTCTCTTTTGCTAATCATCCAGATGATTGTACAGTATTTCCTTCATGAAAACAAACAGCTATAGTCAACCACTAGGAAATGTTTGCTGGAATCTTGCTGGACAAATTGACTTCAGTTTTGCAGGTCCATGAATTACAGGTAGCCAAATAATTCTGCTGGTTCTGGCTCATCCTAAGGCACAGAGTTTATACCGTTCAATCACTATCAGGAGGATGAGACTTCATTATCCAATTGGTAACTTGTTAACTTGGTGTTACCCAAAGATTCAAATTTAATTTACATCCAGCATCTTGACATCTAAATGCCAGCGTCTTTGAGTACAGATTAGAATGTTTCAAGAATGTTTCTTAAAAACCAATAAAGTCTGCAACACAGTGGCTGAGATGCGGCCACAGCTAAGGGCCAGACTGCAGCTCCCTTATTTGCAGTGACTCCCAGTAAACAATAATGTAAAGTTTTTAGAGTCGGCCATGAGTAGTAAAACTCTATTGTTGATGACAAAAAGCTGTTACACGATTAGACATTTTATTTTAAAAGGGAAAACTAGTCTTCCCCTTGTCCCTTTCTTTGGGAATGGGAGTTAAACAGGAAAACCCAGTTCAGTTTCCTTTGTGGTAACTTCTCCAGTCACAGGCTCATTTCTCAGATCAAGTGAGGTCCATCTGTACCCACTTAATGCTTTTAGGATTTAGAGACTATGTTTAGTCCTCCAGTGCTTTTCTTCTGGAAAAGTATGGCTATCTATTATCTCTAAACATATTTAAAGTAAACAGATCTCTCACGGACACTCACACAAACCCTTTAAGGACTCCAAAAGGAAAGCATCTGCATTTTACTGACATCAGATTCAGAGATGCACCACAAGTTTTGTTGTAACATTAAATGAAAGAGAAATTATTTCTAATTCTCTTCCACATTCTTCAGGGGAGGATGCTGCTTTACTTTTAACACCAGTTTCTATGAATAGAAACTTACTGCTTTTCTAGCCTTGCATTAAAAAACAAAGCAAAGCAAAACAAACAAACAAAAAAAATCAAACCAAACCAACCAAACAACACACACACACACAAAAAACCCAACACACACACACAAAAAAAAAGACAAACCAAACAAACCCAGAGTAAAACAACCTAGCATAAAAACATGCATGTTACTTACCCAGTGGGTAAGTACATATTCCACACAATTTGTGCCTACCAAATTTACACATGGAACAGTCATCTGCTTGGATACCTGCTAACACTAGCCTATTCCTGCCACTCTGCAAAACCAAATAGTTGTGTTTGTTCTTGGTGACCAGAGCCAATGTCAGTGAAAGGCTTCTGTAAATTCTGTATTGGAAAAATCTCACTGGTGTGCTGGCATCCCTGGTGACTTTTCACATAAGGATAGTAGATTAATCTTCTGTTGAAAAATGAAAAGCAGTCAGCTCAATTTTAAAAACCCCAACAAAGTAGACTGTTAAGTTGCTTGAATGAAAATAAAAAGATTTATTATGGAAACAGGATAAACAAATTAAACAGTGATGACTAACTCATCTGAGAACCTGTGGAGTTCACTTACAGTCCAAGATTCACTCTAACATGGGTGGACACTTCTGTGAATATAGCTGAAGAGTTTTGATTGAAAGCAGCAGCACCTAGATTAGTTTTCCCACTTAACTGGGATGTGTCCCTTCAGTTTTTAACCTTCCAGACGCCAAGTCTTTACTGTTTCTTTGCTGTCTCCCCAAAACTTTCCCTTTGCTTCTTCCTTCCAAGGAGCTTTAATTTAATTTCTTAGGATTTAGAAACTTTCTACCGTCTGTCCCTCATGTTCAAGCTTTTGTGCGTTAATTATTCTGCACAGAGATGCCAATCTGAATTCAACTTGAAACCACTTCAGGGCTTATATATTCTTGTAATTGCTTCATAACTGGAACATATGTCTCACCACCCTACACGTCAATAGTTGCAACATCATTTTCTCTGGCTTTTACCAATGCAATTTTACCTCTTTCATATCTGTCCAGACTCCTGCTGCAAAGACTTTTTTTCCCAACCCTTTGCATTGAATATGCCAGCTCTCTCTGTGTATCCCTTAATCAGCTCAGTCTTTCCTCCTGAAGTTACTTATTTTCATTTTCAAGACCCTTGATTACCAACCCCCATTTTCCCTAACATGTTTTCACCCATATTAAACATTAGCTCCAGATCAGTCCACCATGCCACTCTGATACCTTCCAACGTCTCTGGAAAGCCATCTTCCTGATGCACTGTTATATGAGTGCTGGTGCCTAGGAAATTATCAGACCACCTTCAGAACCTTCCTGACACTCCATGACTACCTACCAACATCCACGAGCTTTCCTATTATATATCCATTTCCGGATGATGAGCTCCCAGCTTCTTCTAGAGATTTTTATTAGTCCCCTCAGGCACAGCCTTGCATTTTTTAATAATGAATTTCATTCCATTGCCATTACTTCAATAGCCAAAGCTCATCCAGGGTTTTTGGGACTGGTTTTTATTTTTTATATTCTTTCTTGTATGATATCCAGGTCCTTCTCTGTATTGCCAATGTCTCCAAAGACTGCGTCACCAGCAGTACTTGTTACACTTGCATTACCGTCATTAATGAAACTGCTGAACAAAATCAGGACTGTACTGAACATTGGGTGGCTCCACAAGCAGCTTCCTCCAACCTGACACCTTCTTTTTCAACACCACATGGATCTTTCCCCTCCAGCAAACCCCATTTTTAAGCCCATTGAACAAAACCTTCCTGCCCTATTTCCTAGAGCAGATTTCCCCACATTAGCTGTAGTTGTTGAGCAGTCTGCAGCTGTCAGCAGCTTTTACTGAGTGGGAATTTGTCAGCGTGAGTAACAGTGCAGGACAAAGTTTACCCTTATTTACTGATCCACTCCCAGCCCTGCCTGAAATTTCTCTTAGCTGACTGAGTGGCATAAGCAACCTTCTGGAAAGTTTTGAAGGGAAGAGATGTTTTATTTACAATGGAGATAAGTAGCATTAATACTACGGAAATATTTAAGCAACATTTCTTATGTCTGCTGACTCTCAGCACTTTTATCAGAGGAATTTTGCATCTGTGCTCCACAGACCTGTGTCACCGCGTGCCGTTCTGCTCCAGTTACACTCATTATTAGGCAGGGTCATTATGTAGAATTTTCAGTATTGCTAAAAGGGATTTCAGGAATGCTACAGCAAAAAATGGATGGTTTGTTTGCTTGATTAATGCTGTGATCTGTGATTACAAATCTGTCTACTGTTGCTTTCACAGGAAATTATTTCAAGAACTTCACTTCTGGGTGTTGCTGAACATCCAGCATCCACTCCACTATAAAGTCATACACATGATTTATCTGGTGGCCAGCATGTGTGGGAGGAAAGATCTTGGACCCTGACAAAACTCTTCACTCCCTCTTACATTCGGGCCATCAGATGTAGAAATCTAGACCGTTACACTCCTAAGCCTGTTTGTAAATCCTTAGCCAATGCAAACTACTAATATTGAACTAAGTAAGTGCAAAATGAAGGTGATTAGGCACAGCCTTTTTAAAAAAAATTATATGCACATGTTTTATTAGCTCTAAATGTTAAACCATATGATTACATCATACCAACACAGTAAAAATTACTCCAAGGTAACCTAGGAAACTGTTTTACTAAATAACAACTGAGTCCCTTCATTTCATCTCAATTCACACAAAACTCAAGTTTAGCTTAATCTCCCATCACCACAATCTCACGGTGTGATTCCACACTGTCTCTTCAGACCAGCTGGGATGCTCTTGCTATTGGTTCACAGGGCAAAACTCTCTGGGGACAGAAGCAAGGCTTTCTCAGATGAGGGGCCCTTGTCTGTTGTATTTGCTATTCTTGGTAGCCTGCCAAAAGCCCCAAATTTGGCAAGGTTCAGAGCACGAGCTAAAGTTGGGTTGCTTGATTATTATTATATTTATTAGTAGATTAGTATGTTTTCACTTTTCTGTGGTTTAATTCTGCTTTGGTTGTCCATGTTAGCTATTCTGTGGCTCCATCCTAAAGAGATGAAAAGATGGGCAGCCATCACCATCATCATCTAGCTCTTACCTGGGACAGCTCATACCATTCTTGGTCCTCTGTATTTTGGAGGCAAAATCATGGTATCTCTATTCTATCTGTATCTGATTCCATAGTTGGTCAGCCTTTCCAGAGTATTCAAACAAAAAAGTGTTTAATACTTGAAAATCCTGTTAAAGAGATTTAGCTAAATGGGAGCAAAACCATAATAAGTTCTGGGATGTGACTGATGTGATTTCACCTGCCTCACTGCTGTGCTCAGACTATGCATTTATAGGTGCATATATGTCACACATACCTAGATAGAAGATATTCTTATATATAAAACATTATACATATATTATAAATGTGACTATGTAAAGGGATAAAGCTGACTTAAAGGAGTATTGCAGGCTGAATTGACATTAAAATTTATGTTTACAGTTGCATCTTCATTTTAACTCTATCTCCCTTTTTTTAGATACTTTTAGAACCTTCCAAAACTTTCCCTTTTTAGGCTGGAATGCTGCAGTCCTGGTCTTTGCCAGATAATGAATATTTTAAAAAATATTTCCTCGAAGCATTTTGTCTGTCTTTTATAAGGACTGTGAAAAGTGTAAAGAGTTGTACAATCAGAAACCCTGGGAACTGAGAGTTGAACTTTGCCATGAAAACTGTGCAGTAAAAAAATGCTTTACTGTATTGATAGAAACTGGGGTTTACTTGGTGAAGCCCTTAAAAGTTTTGTTTTGTTTAGGGCAATTATGTTTTCCAAGAGTCTTCTTGCTAAGCTCTAAATCATGTAACTAGAAAAACATAAATCTATTTTTAATTTCAGCTAACCTGGCTTCCATTAAAAAAAACCTTACAGGGACTAAGAAAAAGGTCTGTAAAGTGCAGAGCACTTGTGAATTTAGAAAGACGCACAGATGGAGAAGTACATTGTCTGGAACTCAGCTCAGGTCATTCACAAAAGATGTTTTAACATAAGAGCCTTCTGTTTTGTCTTCTTCACACATACATTTGATCTTATCTGTTTGCTCTCCTAGTCAACGATACCAATTTTATTACTCCTGTTCTCACTTAGCCTACTCCAGGCCGCATCTGTGACCTCCCTCGTCCTTTTGCTCCCTTCCACCCCAGCTCTCCCCCTGCAATAAAAATACCAGCCCCTTGTAGCCTCATTCTTTTTTTTCCTGAGGAAAACCCCCTAACTCACTTCACAAAAACACTGCTTTTCTTTATTTCAAATCTCACATCCTTCATATTGCCTATCTGCATTCAGCTAATAAGTGGCAAAACCAGCACAAGGGACCAAGTGACTTATCTTCTCTGCCTAAACATATTTCCATTAAGCTCAGATTTCTCTCCTGCCTATGAATCTGCTGTTACTCAGCAGTCTTGTCTCTCACTCAGTACTCTTGCAAATAAAATTATCTCATTTGGAAACAGCCAGGCCCACTGCACCTTTACAAACTGTTCTTAAGAAACATATTCTTACCACGTGCCAGGTGACATTGTAAGCAGCAGGTAGAAAATGGTCTGAAGGGTCACAGAAAGGGTATAAATAGAATTAAATAATAAGGATCCTTTTTTCATCAGTGTAGTCTTTATGACTGTGAAAATTCAGAATTTGTATGTTTTACAGTCTAAACTGTTAATAAAAATGTTTTTCAAACATTTACCACAAGGTGCCAGCAGTTCTTTAACGCTTTTTTATTTTCAATTCCTGCTGTATACACTCAAAGCAGGGGCACAATGAGGTAAAGACTTCAGATAAGGATGTCATAAGAGGTATTAGTGCCAGGATTAGAGGCCATTCATACAGAAGATGACCCCAGGCATATAGTGGATCCTTCAAAAGAAAAAAAACAGATGAAGGTCAGGTTTGTGTACAGAAGCATACACCATGCCAGTATGTGGTGGTTTGGGGTTTATTTGTACTTTTGAAACCAGACCAACTGTACTATTCCAGCCTCTAATGAGGATACTCAGCTACCAGTATCTGTTTTATCTAGGTCTTATCCCCTACAAAAATTAGAGAGAGGGAGTAGGTAACTTATACAATATAGCAGCAATCACTCTCTTCAGATTGTAACCCTTTTTAGGTTTACAATAATAATTATCTCCTAATATAATAATAATAATTATTATATATTAGGAGACTTACAAAATACTGTTGTAAGCCACCTATTAGGGGGGGCCTTACCTAGAATCAGGTGTGCTGTGCAAATGCTGTGCCATTTGTAAATTTGTCATTAATAAAATATCGGTTAAGACTTTTTGCAGTCAAGTGGAATTGTATTCCAATTAGTGTTGGCTGGACAGTGTGGATCCTACTGCTCACTACTATTAGATTTGAACAGCTGTGTCGGTGAAGATTTACCAGTACTTAAATATCTAAACCAGACTTTCAACAGTGAAATCAGAACAATTCTGTACTAAAGCAGGACAACTTAAAAGAGGCTGCCTTCCCAATCTGTTTCATTATCTTTTCAATCATATAGCTATAACATAAGAGATTATTATTATAAAAAATACCTGAAAGTACATGTTATATACACTCCATTAAGTCTTAATATATTATATAGATGCAGCTCTTTCCACTCAGAAAGGGTCACAAAGCAATCTACAAACAATATTTGCAGAACTAACTTGAGACATTTAATGCAATATGTTCTTCCTTCATAGAGATACATGACTAAACATCCCCAATGAGTAATATGGCTAGCAGCCATAACAGCCTCAGGCTGTGATCTGGTCTGCTCTCATAAGCTAAACAGGGTTGGTCTTGGCCAAATGCATTTGGGAGCCCTCCAAGGAAATCCCAGGGTGCTTCAGGAAGCAGAGCTGGTGATTCAGTAGGTGGCACACTTCCCCTGGAGTCAGAACTGAACCAACAAACCACTCCAAGGGGAACCTTGGTAGGTGCAACACAATTAATGACATGGGATTGCAGGCAGGATCCCTCAGCTGAGACCACTCATTTGTCACATTGTCACGATTTATTAGTGGTGCTATGGGTTTTGCAATTAAAAACAAAGAAGTTGTTGCTGCTGAGCAGCTTTCTCTCTGCAGTTTAGTTTGGAGAAGCTGAAATAAGTCATTTCTAGCTATTGCAGTTGCAAACATTTTGTTTCAAATGGGAACCATCTGTAAGTGCTGCTGGGCTTCTCAGTTCTTGCCAATACCAAGCAAATTTTTTACCTCCTACCAAATTTTTAAACATAGGTGTGTGTGAATCCTTTCCTTTGCCTCAGGAAGTCCCATCTGAACACTTTCAGGTTTCTAGATAAAGGGGGTTCAGACCGAGAGAACCCTCTGAACAGCTGCAGAAAGACGTTGAATCAGTCCAGAGGATGACTAAGGACAGATTGAGCAAGCAGATTAGTCTATGGAAGACAAGACACAGGGTAGACGGAATATTTTCAAATGCACAAGAGGTTGTGGAAGACAGAAAGAAGAAATAATACACCTCTTCCTATCTATACCAAGTAGAACCAAAAGTAAAAGGAACCTTTATATTTTGCATGAAGGAAGGTTCAGGTTAGACTGAAAAAAAGCTTGTCTCAAATTGAATACACTTAAGAACAGCAATAGGACTTATTATGCTCTGCGTTTCTGGAGGTTGTCAAAAACACATTAGAGATATTTCTGTCAGAAATTATGTAGATGTTACTTAATCCTACTTTAGGCAGAGGATTGGATGAACACTTGAAGTTCCCTCCAGCTATACAGCTCAATGATTCCATAATTTTTCTTAAAGCAAAAGATTTATAGCTTTGGCATTACAGATTTCTTCCTATTTATATTAAGTTAAAAATAATAATAATCCCACCCCACCAAGGAAAAATGCCTAAACCACACCACATTCTATAGCCTTAAAAAACTCTGCTGTGATTTTACGGGAATGACAGCAAAAAATTACACATTCTTTAAAAATGGTGGGCAAAATGAATTTTGCGATCTTGCTCTTCTTTTATGTAGACATAATTAGAGCTTTTCACCATTCTTTTCTTGAAAAGTCACAGAGAGGAGCTGAGTTTCACATCTGAGTCAACAAGCAATGCGAGAATGAAGAAGAGCCTAGTAATGCCTGGGGAACTGACAGATCATACTTCATTTAAAGAAATAGCATAAAAGAGAAAAAAAGTATTACCTGAAGCATGATCTCAACAAACACACCAACTTTTCTTTGAGGCTTCCTCATGAGTTGGGTACCTGTTTAGCTGTTTTCCTGTTCAGGGAAGTTTGTATCTCCTCCCTGAAGCATAAGTTACGGCGCTCATATTAACTGACAACCCTTTTAGCTCACAGGGCCTCTTGCATTCTGCGTTAAAAAACCCAAAGGATGAATGTAGTCCCAGTGAATATATTGCTAAAGTCCTGCTAAGAACACTTGAAATGTCCTTTCCTTCCTTATTTTTTTTTCCTCTTTTGAACAAAGGCAAAAAAAGTACAAAGCAACTCAGTAATTTGGATGATCTGGGGAAAAAGTTTTAGCCAAGTTATTTTTTTAGAAGAAGGCCATGTGGGTAGATCATTGTCACACTGGAGAGAGATGAAGAGGCAGCATATAAATATAAGAAGAAAAAAGGCTTAACACAGCCCGAGCAGCACTGGCATGTGGCCCTGAGAAAAACCATGCTTTTGGGTCAGGGTGCTGAGTACAGGGGTCTGGGGCTGCAGAGGGAAAGCCATCCTTGGTCCTTTGATCACTCTCCATGCTCATGAGAAAAGGACCTAATTTCCTGCAGTAAATACATATACTTCAAAATATTTTTGATCCCTTCAATGGCTCCTTTTCTAATTCAGAACTGCAATACAGCCCCTCAGATTTTGCTTGGCAACCGGTGTCAAAGCAGAACAAACCCCTTGAATGTTGGTAAATTGAATTTCTCGTAAACCTTTATATGCATTTTTTCCTACAATTTAGGAAAACAACTTCAAAATGTAGATAGGGCAATATGTATCTGCTAATTGCCTTTGTTAGTTTGCAGGCACATAATCAGATTTGTTAGATAAATAGCCTCACAGGAGAAGGCATAGTCTATTCTTCAATGAATGGCTCTTAACTGAGATTTACAGTACAGACAGATTACAAGCTTTACTTTCTCCACAGAAAGAAACGAAGAATGGAGCCCTTCTAAATAAAATATTCAAACAATTCAAGAGCCTACAGAAAGAAAAGTCTCTCCTCTTCTTGGCTAGACAGTTTTGATACCTTAATGACTGTAACATTTTAACAGCTGTGGGAAAACTGACATTAAAAAAATACCCAGCTCAGAAACATGTTCTATGTACCACATCTTTGAGCTCTTATGTTTTATAAGCAATTTGGATTCATTACTGTTTTAAGGAGGAAGGAAGGGAGGTAGATGTTCCTGCGAGCTGTTTCTCTAAATGTATTAACCAGAGATTTCCAAGCATGATTTAATATAACAACCCAATCCTCAAAAACTGTCTAATGGGTGAGATGTCACCATTTATCCCTTCATTGAAATTCATGCTCTGACACAAGAGGTCAAAGCAGGTATTTGAGTGATCTTCCTTATGAAAATGAGATAACCTCCTCTTATCCCAAAGACTGCTCTGATCTAGCCCCCCCTCCCTTCCAGCCTGATGCTCGGCAGCAGCTCATGGTTACCACACTATCACCTTCCTTTTGAATTATGATGCTCTGAAAGAGCGCTGGAGTATTTAATAGCCTGAGATCACAGGCTCTCCTGACACAATACTTAACCAGGTTCTGCCTTTCTTTCAGTGCACTCATTATTTGCACATGGTCTATGACATCCAGGGAGAATATGTTATCACACAAGTTCTCTTTTCTCCGACTGTTTGCTCTTCCATTGTATTTATCTCCCTTACCTGACATGTTCCCCACCGCGCTGTCAATTTTGTCAAAAAAAGAGCATTAGCACAGATTTGGGAGGCCCTGCTCGCTAATCTTTTAGGAATCCTAAGGTGCCCTTTAGGATTTAAAACAAACGCTGAAGCCTGAAAATGACTAATGTGCTGAAGCTCAACACCCCCCTCCTGATTATCCCATTAGAAATCCCTCGAAGTCTGTGTTCAGACTTCATCAGTCTCAACTAGTCAGACCTCAGGGTGGAAAAATGGACATGATGAGAGTTCAGAAATATTGCACTGGGAGACACTGAGAGAATGTCTTGTGGTAAGAGAATTTTAGGCGAGTAGTTCTGCTTAATTACAGCCATATTGAAGCGCTGCTTTTGGGAGGGATATAAATAAGGTGGCTAACAAGCTGAGACACAAAATGCACTTCTTTTGCCCTTATAGGCTCTGAGACTCCAATTTTGTTACCCTTAAAAGGGTTTCTTGTTTTATTTTTAATATCTAGCTTCTTCTCCCACGCCGCTCCCTCAGTTGGATAGAACTGAACAACTACATTATATTTTATTATTTGAGTATATTAAAAATTCATTTTTTCCCTAGAAGAAAGGCCAGGAATTACTCTTTTAAGTAAGACATACAGCTAACACAGGAAAACCCTCTTCTTTAAGTAATAATTTACATTCAGACCATGGTTGTTATGTCCTCTTGTGCTGACCAGAGTGCCCTTCAGGGAAAACCACAGCTCTCTAGATCAAGCACCACTGGTGATGCCCAGAGTGGGACACTCCTAAAAAAACCAAATGCACTTAGGAGTCTGCATCCAGAGGAACATGAACCCAGTGCAGCAACCCATATATCAGTTAACAAACTTGGTTAATCTTCCAGAATGTTAGCTTGCTACCTTCGGCTTCTTTCAGAACTATTGTGCAGTCTTAATGTACACAGTGTTAATTTTCTAATGTATACTAGATGCTTAAACACCTGAAACAATGACCTCTATGCCAGGGAGAAGTTCTGCACCTGAAGTTGTCAATAAAAGAGCTCTTCCTAAATATATGCACATTGTCTTCTTTTTGTGGGCATGCCCACACTTCCTCAACTAAGCACATTTTCTTAAATCAGAAATGTTTCCTCATTTGGCTTCAAAAACTATCCCCACATTAGGCAGGGGCTTTCAGATCTGACATATGGACTGTTATTTTAAATCTTTCACCTCAGCTTCAAATCAGCAGGAAAGAGTGTTTCACAGTAACCTTCCCCATGAACCTCCCTCACATCTGCTTCAGTACCCTACACAGCAGAGAAACAGATGACTTCAGCAGGGCATCGAACTTGCAGGCCCTGCAGAAGCCCCTCTCACTGCTTCCAGCCCAGCTGAGTGGCATTACAAACTCTTGTTTCCCCTCCTTCAATACTAAAAAGTTTTCTTCTTCGCTAATAGCTAGAGAGACCTTAAGTATCATGCTCAAATTGCCCTAGTCTCACTCTGCTCTCACCTTTTAAAATCCCTGTTAGTGGCTGGCCCCTGGCAACACAACAGCATTTTAACTCCAACTTCCATGCAATAAATAGCTCAGATTTCCTTTAAAAGGAACACATACACACAACAGACTAGGGGTGCACAGAAGTTTTATGCATCTAGCAGTTTTTACATATTCCACTGGTATTCATTTAAGGCTGACCAAGTGGTCCTCGGGGGATGGCATGCACAAGCATAACATTATAAGTGTTAATAGGAAACGGATCTGAACAAAGAACCGCATTTCCCCATTATATTGTGTTTCTGCCTCAGCACATCATGTTAGTTTCCTTCACAGCTGGCTGGTGTGCCTGTTGTCTCAGAGGCAACTATCATTTGCTCATAACTTTCCTTTTTTCAGTGTATTTTATATACAGATATAGGCATTGCTTTGGTTTAAATACAAATGGCTTAGCTTACAGTGTGCTTTGGAAAGCTCCTAATATAAAATAGACATCTGAAAATGACATCAGAAAAATATGACCTCTGCTGCCACATGAGAAAGAAAAATAGCATCCAGTCAGCAGAAAATGTGAACAGAAATATAAATCAATTAGTTGCTTATTAATCTAAACAAAACAGTCAGAAAGGTGCAAGGCAAGTTCTTGATTTTTGTAACTCAAGATCACTTCAGTAATATTCTGTTGCTTGAATTCATTTCCTCCCTCTCAACATGTATGCAATTCATCCTGCAGAATAGTTTTACATTTCTAGGGGTGGGAGACGGGGATGATGAGAGGAGAATCCTCAAAATAAACCAAAATAAACACAAAGAATACTAGAACGTGCTTTGGGAACTCCCTCATGGAAAGTCAGAAGAGGATTAACCTCATGATACTGCCTTCATCTTCTGCAGACATATTTTTAAAGACACCGAATCAGCCCGGTAAGCAGGCACAGCCCTGATGTGTTTGGGGTTTTGTGGACAGTCACTCATGTAGGCAGAGATGGAGTTCATGCATCAGAAGGCCACTGCCTGCTCCTTCTGAAAAAGTGAACAGGGCAGCAAGCCAAAAATACTTGCACATGTATGAAATGGCTACCACGGATGTACAAGGCCAGCTATAAACTGACAAATCAATGACTATGTCTCAGTTAAAACAAGCATTTCTCTTTTTTTACATTCCAATATTCTCGTACTTACTGGATTGTCAAGAAATAGGTACCACCCTTTCCCACAGCACCCTCCAGTGAAGTTACACCCAGAGCATGACGTGACTGTAATTACTTTCTCCCAAACATACGCCATGTCAATGTGCAACTTGGAAAAGAGAAAGGTCTTCCTTATTCCCACAGATTTACTCACTAAGTAACACCACATTTGTAGCACCACATTTTCATAGGAGAAAGATTTATTTCAGCCTCCAGAAAGTTCCACTGATGACAAAACCTCACAAGCTCTTCAAAGCAACATTCCGTCTCACAGCCCTCTTTCAGCTTAATACTCCATGAAGTCCAAGGTGTATTCTTTCCCCTACGTTCCTTGCTTTTAAAGATCTATTTCCTAAATGAAGCACGATTCCTTTCATGATGACAGCTTGTAAGAATCACTTTAGGGTAGATTTTTCCCTTTTAAGGAAGCAGCTTAGCCACTCCTTTATCCCCAGAATATGTACAACCCATCCCTGCGGGCAACAGTTCTCATCGGCAGTGTTTCCCGTTCCTCACATCTGCTTCTGAGAGAAGTCCCAGCCACATCAATCAGCCTCACACATACACAAACTAGGCAAAAACATTTCTTGTGCTTTCAGAGCACAGTATCAGGAAAGATACTAAGCTATAGTAAAAGATATTAAGCTAGAAAAATAAGTGTTTTATCCACATTGTCTACTAGACAAGCACAGGGTCTGTCTCTGCTCTCCAAACAACTCAAGGCAATATTAACAGCAGTGTGGGTAATGGATGGTTAAAAATTTTTTGCTAAATCTGGGGAGTTGGAGGGAAGTTTGAAAAACTAGAAGTTTTGTAGTTTCTTATTTTCACAGAAGAGGTTTGCCTTCTACAAGAATGACCTGATTTATCTCCCCATCCCAGAAGAAAACTGACACTGCAATACTGTTGGGTGTTGACTGAGAAGTCAGATATTCTCCACTGAATTTTATTGCTGTATTTTATTCCTGTGAAAAAGACATTTTTCACAGAAATAGATCCCATGGTTACACCACTCTACTGAGACAGCCTGGGCGATAACACAGCAAAGATCCAGCTCAGGAAACTACCCTCTCTGGCCTAAGATTTCCTAAAATTTCTAATAGCATTACTTGAGTACCTATTACCTATCACGTATCCTACTCTGGAGATCTAGTGATGCTAGTAATGATCCTATTGCAGGGTTTGTTCATATTTCTATGTCACAGAAACTTTAAATTAAGCAGGCAAAGCTCAGATGCAGTTTGAAAAGTGCTTCGGAACCTGGAACATGTAAGAGAAGCACATGAAAAGTAGAGTAGAAATTTGCATTCAAATCAACAGCAATAATCTTTTTCTTTAAGTATCAACAATCCATTATCCTAGCAGCTAGATAGTACAATGGTTTGATTACAGATATTTTTTTTCAACATTATTTTTAAGAGAGATGACAGGATTCTTGCTTAATTACTGGTAGAATGATTCTAGAGTTCACTATGATTTTGGTGAACGAAATGGAGAAATAAGCATTTTATAAACCTCTCTGAATCCCTGTAACCTGACAGACCTACTAATCAGTGTGCTACAAAAGACTTTCAAGCTGTCATGTTCATTTTCAGGCACTAAAGGCACTTCATTTTATAAAGAATAAGTAGCCAAGGAGCAAGAGGTTAGTGGAAAGAGGTAGCAGTCAATATTCTTCCTTCTCAAGTAAGATAATTAAGGAGATTATATGGTATGCAATGCATTGAGTATTAGAAAGTTACTGAACTATGTGAGTGGTAAGTTAAGCCCAGGACTACAGTCCCTGTGACTTCAGCCCATCCTTGAACTGCAAACTGTGCAATTAACTTTGCTGAAGCCCCACAATCTTGAATTTACCTATAAAAATAATCATCTTCAGAGCAGAAAATTTAAAGTGTATTGGCAAATATTTTAAAAAGTTAGGAAAGAATACTTTTAGACAAAGAATGTGTCTTTGGCAAGCTGATTGTTTATCACTACAGTTACTATACTTTTTAAAGGAGGTATATCATGTGGTCTGCCATAAGAAAGAATGTTAGGCACCAACCTTTTAAGAAAAAGAAAACAAAACCCAAAGGATCAAATTCAGAAATGCATAAATTTCTGTGTTAGTGCTATTCACTAAAGTCACTGCTGAGAATTTTATAAAGTACATAACTGCAAAGACTGATGAATAAGATTTGTTAGTTTCACATCCTAGGCATTATAGAATCAATATAATTTCAGAGAGTCCTCTGAACTTCATACATTCCTCAGAGTCAGCATTAAAAATTCTCAAAAAGATTCTCACCTTACGGGACTGAACAGGAGCTCAACTGAGCATATAATCTCATTCATACATTTTCAACAGGCCCCAATATCTGCTTTAACATTCTGCCCAGGGCTTTGGTAAATGCTAACAGGCACTTTCCAACGTAACAATGACATTTTAGGAAAGAGCTGTAGGGAAGAAATGCGATTACAAAAAAACTCATGTCACAGTAAATTTTCAGATCTGATTTTTCTATTACTTCTATGTTTTTAAGCAAAAAGACCCCAACAAATCCCAGATATGAATTTTTCAGATTTAAGGGATGAGGTCCAGATTTTATCATGATTCTATGCCTGTGTTTCTACGGTGACAGATATCGTTATTTTTATATGACAAAAGCACCAATATCCAAGCATACTTTCCCTATGAGTATGTCTGTAGGACAAGGTTGGACTTGATGATTTTTAAGGTCTTTTCCAGCCTGGGAAATGCTATGATTCCCCAAACCAGTAGCTTCTTTCCACTCCCTAACACATAGTTTCTTTTCACCTAGATTCCTCAGAAAGAAGTGATATTTTTACATGATGCCCAGGGACAAACCATGCAGATTACTTTTTTTCAAGAGGATCTCCTGTGACAATCCTAATCACAGTTACAACATACACAAACATCGCCACATGTAAGTACGTATCCTAGTTATTCACAGTGAGTTCTGCCTGGTTTGTGTTAGATTATGCTTAAGTTACAGGGTCTGTAGGATAGGGACTGTCTGTATCATTTGTCTTCTACAAATGCTCACAGTGTTCAGTACATTAGGATTATTTACAGTTAACAGCTACTCAATGTTTTAAGAGACAGTAAGCACAGTATTTTGGTGTCTAATTTCCACCTTCTAAGTCTACTCAGAAATTTAATGACTATTTTGTGAATAAATGCATACCCTAAAGAATAACACAGTCATACTAGAATTAAATTTGTTCTTTACTATCTCATCCTAAGGTTGATTTTCCCATACTTGAGGCTGCCGTCTGTTCCTCTTCTACCTCCAGTTGCAAGACATCTGTCAGCTTCTTCTCCTAGCCCCAGAGTCGAGACTTGATATGGCCTTAACATTACCTCTTGTTTTAATCAGCTTGGAGCCTGAGAAACCCAGCCTGAGTCCTCCTGGGAGCACTATTAGCTGCTTGTGGGCCACTGGGCTAGACCTCCTCTAGCTGTCTGTCTGATACAGTCTTCTACATTTCTGTGTGAATGGGTGCAGATGTGCTCTTTTTGGTGTGTGCCAGAGCCCTCCAGCACAGCTGTAAGATCCGAACACTCTTTTATAAAGAAGATATAAAGTGCGTAAAGACAAAAATATACATGAAAAGATACACACACATGCACACGTACTGAGTGCAGAGCAAAGAATGATCAGGGCCAGGCATGACAAAAGGAGACATTGGAGAAGTATTTCCAAAAGCACTATGCACAGAAATTGTCAGCTGCTATTACTGACAGTGGGCAGCAAAGTGTTCTCATTCAGTCTTTGAAACTGGGCTTACTTTTGGACTCTAGTACATAAGACCAACAATGGATCTCAGTAGAGGGAATACAGGGAAGCATGCAGTTGGATAACTGCCTACAGAGATGGTAGTGAGCCAGAGAACTGGCATCACATTGTATTATTTCATTAGCTGTAACTACTGCCAGTGCTCAAGCTGCACATGACACCATCCTGTCCATGTACCTTAGTCTGAGCCTATTCATTAGAGAGGTGATAGGTGCAGAGTCAACAAATGTCATCAGCAGCTGATTTAAAAGCATGAGAGTCATAAGCCAGGCTATTACACCTGCTCAGTAACTGGCTCGGAAATTATAACTAGCAGTTGATCATTTGGCTCAATCAGTGTTCAGTGTGGGCAAACAAAGAGATTTACAAACATAATAAAGCCATAAAAACATCTCCCAGAATATTTCAGTGAATGCGTGTGTGACTGCACTAAAAGCTCGGCCAGCATGTATCCAACCAGTCAGTTTAAGATGGCTGATTGGTTCCACTGTACTACACAGGAGCTAGAATTTTACAAAATGAGCAAAATTAATTATTTGAGCAAAAACTCTGAGTTTCAAATGACAACAAACTATCCCACCATCGCCAAAACATGAGACAGATGCACAGTCTGAACAAGACCTCTGGATTCTATGGGTAAAATAGGAGGAGGTATGAATTGAGGCTGTTTTTTATGATTTCTATATTAATCTGGCAAGTTGTAATTGAAGATCAGCATTCCACTGATTCTTCATACTAGTCATTTATTCTTCAGAGTATGAAAAAAAGCCCAAGCTGCCAAACTGGCTGCACTGCAGTGATGGGGAATCCTTATAAAGAAAGAGGTATTGAATATATGTCAGTACACAAAACACAAACATGATCTTCATATGCATGCCCTGACAGTGAAAAAATAGCTTAGATATGACTAAGAACTTGATTTTAAAACAAAATATTGAGAGGTAAAAAGCTACACATGCCAGATTCTAAAGCACAGATCCAACTCATTCTCCCCATAGTCTCGGATCAAGTTTCTATGGCACTGACTGTATCTCTCTGAGTACACTGAGTTGGTGTGATGCTATGCAGCTCAGGCTCTGTAGACAATGCAGTTAGGAGAGTAGAGAGGTTGGTGTGGACTACTCGTTCAGCCATGCAGCACAGCCTGCAGAGATAACAGGAGCTCAGCCAGCCTGTTGAAAGTAACGTGAACCACAGAATGGATGTTCCCACCCCACAGATAACAGTCATAGTTGGGCAACAGCTGCAAATAGTGGAAAAGCAAATCTTGCAGTCATCACAACGCATATCCTAGAAAGTCTAGTTAACTCATCCAGATCTGACACCTAACCAAATCCTGAAATTTATCAGCCTCAAGGAAATCACAGCATATGAAATTATGATTTCATCGCGTTCCATTCGGTACTGCATTGCTCTGCAAGATCACATTTTTGGCTTAGGGGCCTCCTAGGAAAACCCAGCCACTCGGTGTTAACAATTCAGTCAGTAGCAATCTACCCTCTGAGTCAAAACTGGCTGAATGTCAATTGACTGCAAGTCAAATCCTTGTATTGGTATTAGGAGCTCTTTGGCAGGGCTCTGCAAGATTACATTTAAAGTCCACAACACTTAAAAGTGGCAATTATGGTCTTCCCCCATCATTTCTTATAAAACTAATGACTAGAACTTTATTATCAATGTTAAGTACCAGTTTAGATAACTTTCTCTCTTCACCCAATCCTTCTGTAGGTAAAATAAGTAAGACATTCTCCTTAATCCCAGATTTTAAACTGTTGATGTTGAGTGGCCTGCCACCTGCTGCGCCACAGGGCTTGCTCTATGTAATACTAAATAACTGAAAGGACTGAAGAGGAGGGGTGAGGAAGAAACGAAGTTCTGGACATCAGACGGAGTGGACAGCCAAAACTTATGCAGAAAGTTCCCTGCTGCTCTACAGTGTTTGTCCACCAGAGGAGCAGACTATTACCCTAAGCTTACCTTGACCCAAACCCAGGACAAAGCACTGGGAAAAAGGAGAAATACCATTGCTTTCTGTCTCGTGCTTCACACCAGACACTAAGTCATGAACAAAACATTAACTTTTATCTGTGGGGCTGAAAAATGGAACAGGTGAAGGAGCAGGGCCAGAAACACGGCTGTCCTGGAGTGCAAAAGGAAGAAGTATGACACACGATAAAAGCGAAGAATAAAACCTAGGCAGGAACTATGCCGTAATTCACCCTGAAATCCATCTTTGTCAGAAGTATAAATCTCCTACTCCTGCAAGGAGTTCAGTGGACAGCCCAACTTGCATTCATATCACATGTATAATTTATTGGGTCAAACCTCCACCTGTTGTACATGCACTAAGACTTTCAGGCTCTCTAATTCCCCATTTCAGTGCAAGCACAGATGGAGCCCAGTAGGCAGGGCTGAGGTAACTACGTATATAAATTACTTGTGCATTTTCACACACATTTCTTCTGTAGGCAGTCACAAACTTTCTTGATTTTAACTCAATCCAACAATGAGAATTTTTCAGAAATTCAGTATGATATCCCATCAAAATACATTCTTTCTGAAATAAAAATGTTTTTGTCTCCGCAGCTTGGACACGAAACAGCATTTGCTGTCTCAGTCACACAACTTTCTAAATAAGTGTGTTTTCTTCAAGTCATAAATAATATGAAGGGATATGATGACTCAGAGCCTTATAAATGCATGTGTCTGTAAGAGAAGCAGAACAAGGAAGTCTTTTTTTTCTTACGATAAATTAAATGAATTGGAACCACAGACTAAAGGACAGTAATAGAAAAGTGATGTGTAAAGTTGTCAACTAAATGCAAAACTCAGCTCCTTACTCTCTTCTGGATTACAACAAAATATTCCTTCGCTATGTAACTTTGTAATTGTGATTATCTGATTAGCATAATCTACAGTGACTGAATGGAGGGAACAGCCGTATGAAAACTGCTCAAAGTAACACACACATTTGAGGAACACCATTGTGAAGTAAAATAAGAGACTGCAGTCACCTTCCACTTAAGATCTCTAAATCAGAAGAAGAAATGTTTCCAGACAAGCATCAAATAGGATTATAACAGAAAGATTAAAAATAAGTCTTAAACAAACTGGTAAAAGGGCAATTAAGCCATATAGAGATGTCTTATATAAATAAGCAGGCATGTCAATAAAAGCTCGATATATAAGTATCAAGACCAACCATACAAAAACAGGGTTACATGATTGTATGCCTTTGTTTTTGAAGGCTTTGGTTTATAAAATCCCACCCTCAATTTGGTTTTGTCTTATTTCACTTGACCAGTTAAAAAAGCTGGCCTTTTCCTTATATTTATTAAACATATTCCATATCTCTAGGTATAGTTTATCTTTTTTGTGAAGATTTTCATTTTCTAATCACACAAATAATTTTATAATTTTGCTTTTTTTCCCACAGTTTAGATAGTAGCAGAAATACATTAGAGTAGTAGCACAAATACAGCACAAAATTAGCTGAAAAAAAAACCAACCCAACACAAAACAAAATCAAAGTCAACAGGATATGAATGAAAAATCTTGGAAACAGAAAAGATATATATATAATAGCCAGCAGGCTACTTTTTTTTGTTTTTCCCTTGCAGAAAGACAATTTTTACAGGTTAAATTAGCCAGTGGGTGGGTTTCCTACTGTTCCCTGAATTCAGTAGAAGTATTCTCAGAAGTGAAATAAAAAAAAAATCATAAAATGAAATAGAAGTGCTGTGGAATTAGTGCAAAATGTGTTTCTTCATTCACAAACTTTTATTGCCTATATAATTTCACGCAAAACAAAATATATAGTATCTTTTGTTTCTCTAATAATGAAGTAATAAAGCATAATAATAAACAACAAAAATTGTTAATAGCTTCTTCATACACAGAGTGCCAATTATTTCCCTTTCCCATTTCTACTGTTAAAAATGCAAAAAAAAAGTTAAACTACTTGGTGCTTTCAGAACACTGTGTGCCACTCACGACTGGAAGGGATTTAATGCAGATACTAATGAGGATGTTGTATTCACATAACATTGTCCAAACTCGGGCAATTTAACACAAGCTTAACATTACACAAGGAAATACTGTAACTGAAGCTCAGCAAAAAAAAAAGCAAACCAACATCAACACAATCTTTACCATCTCACAAAGCATCAGTGCAAGTTGAGTAATTGCAAAATCAGAGTTTCTCAAGATTGGTGCACATGGAAAGATATTTATTGGAAAATAAACTTATTTAAATTGCACAGGATGTACTGCCCTTTTTCATAGGTTTTTCATGTAATGCATGGCAGATGAGTTTGCATTGTGGCAGACTTCCCCAGCTATCCTTAAAAGATACAGGAGATCCAGGCACAAGAGGGAAAGTGAGCCCTAACAAATACAGAGAGATGAAAAGACATGTAATTGTGTATCCTTACTTGAAAGAAAAAAATAAATGAATGCATTCTGCTTTGGCACAAAAGGTTGATGCTAATGGATAGAGGCTTTTAAATCTAGAGGCATGGCAACTGACTGGGCCCCTTCAGCACAGCAGTCATGATGTCTTATAGCCACCATACCTCATACAAGACTATGGCTTGGCTGATATCCTTTCCTATCACTGCTGATTAGATCCTCATGCACATTCTTCTTCATGCACCAGCCTTCTTCCAACTGCTATCAGCCAAAGGTCTGGCCCTGCTAAAATAATACTGCTCTGGACCTAGATGGACTGCTTAAGATGTAACAGGCTAAAGAATATGAAGTAAAGGGAAGATAAATAAAAACTCAAAAGACCCATATCGTTCTTAGCTACTTGTATTGCAAATGCACACTGAAACCATGTCTTTTACAAGATCTGGCAGTTGGATTTCTGGTGGCTACTTAGCAAACAAGTGCCTCCAGCAGGAAGTGACAGCAAGTACTAAACTCTCTTTGCTTTGAAAAGCCTCACATAACTCCCTATCTGTAGGGTCTTTAACACTCCCAGGAGCAACGAGAGAGCAGGCTTGATCCTGCCTTGCTTCAAGAAGGCAGCTATTTCAAAAGACTATAAAACTGGCTTTCCAGTCTCCATGGTCTATTTGGATGCAAGAGCAGCTCGGGAGCCAGAGGAGTCTGTGGCAGGCAAGTCTCCTTCCACATCCTTGCTGAGCTGGTTGAGATGAAATGCAAAACCACACAAAAAGAAAACAAAAGGAGGGTCCTCATGAACCAACAATTCTCTTTTGTTCAAGCACCCCTATCGTGGTGCCTTGACTCCTTCCCAGAAGTCTTCCAGCAGGAACACTAACCCTTTGACAGGCAGGATGATTTCCTTACCTATCTCAGCATCCGCTTTGTTCAGCTTGAGCCATGACTTCCACTCTATTATCTGTACTTTCCTGTTGTTTAAGGAAAAAATGCAACAAATGCATGGCTAGGTCTGCATGGATTACAGCCCCTATTTCCTTAAGTGAACTGACAACTGCCAGCCTGAAGATGACAAAATTGACAAAGTTGACAAGCACAAAAAGTGAGGGCCCTCACAGTTAAAAAACAAACACATACCAAACCAACTCGAAGTCCAGCTGCACTCTTCAAACAACACTTGAGGTACCAGAGAGCACTAAATTCACATTGCCATTTGAGGAGTGTCCTTCAGAGAGGGAACATTCTCCCTTTGGTGCACATGAAACATGGTGGGGTGCACCTCCTTCAGCCGCTGCCGTCTCTTGTGTTCAAGGGAGAGATGAGACAAGAGCGTCTTGCCTAGCCCCTCTTTTAAGGTAGAGATTGTGCCTGGCTCTCAGGGGGGGCTGCACAAGGTTTGGGAAGGCTCCTTACACTTCCCTCACCACCACACACCCTTGTAAGGCCAGAGGGAGGTCGGCCCTTAGCCGAGGATTAGCGGCGCTTAAAAATAGAAGCTGAGCCGTGCAGACAGACTGAGTTATAACTACTAAATTCCAGTGTGAAGAGGAAAGTGTCAGCTGGCAATGCTGGAGCTTTGCTGTATGGGCAAGAAAGGTGTTGGAATGTCAATCCAAGCACCATCTCCCATCATGGCATGTAGACGAACAGGCCTGGGAGCTTGGGATGTACTACTGTAAATGGCACTAGGGACTGCCATGCATAATGCCGCTGCATTACAAAGTAAGAAGGTGCTTAGCAGTATCAGGGATGCACTGATAATCCTTCCTGACAGCATACATTTAAATATAATTTAGACAAGGATAAAAGATTAAAGCTAATAAAATAAGCTTATTCAGCTGTACTTTAGCTATGAGTACTACCCAGATATTAATTGTTATTAATATTTATAGGTATGTAAAAGCATAGGATGCCTATAAGGTAAATAATCAGCCTAATTTTCACCCTATACTAACATAACCCCATTGGCTTCAGAGGAGTTTAGCCAGGCATACATCAGTGTGTTTATTATTACTTATATTATGGTGGTATCTACAGGTCACAAACCATGAAGACATGAAAGAAGTACTCCCAACTCCTGACCTAAAGCAAAAGAGCGAACATCTGGCTCTCTGATCTTACACTCAGGATTCAATAATCAAGAAGGCAGAGATCAAACTGGGAGCAGTACCAGAAGCTATAAATACTTTAAAAGTAAATAATCTGTTTACTCAGTATGGATACTCAGTATGGATTTGGCTTCTCCTGAGGTTTTAGAAACAAGTGCACTGTGTCAATACACCATTTGAGATTTTTTGTTTGAATTTAGAATATTCTGTGATAGTAAAGTTCACTTTGTTTCAAAATGAAAATAAACATTCCCCAGGATAGCAATAATGTGTCTGGAAGCTGGTATTCTGGTCTGAGTTTTGCTTTTACTAAAAATGGATGAATGGATATTTGTAGAAAATAAGCATAAGAAAACAGTACTCCAAGAAGCAGCAGCATAGGTAAACTTCTTAAGTAATTCTATTCTCTTTTCCAAGCTTAGTGGCTAAACTAATAAAAAGCACTTATATTCAGGCTTCTATCTTATAATTAAATGCAAAATTTCAGTTCTGCCTTATTAAATATGGCAACAGATACACTTTGGTATGTTATCTAGAAAACTAGAGGGGAAGTACTTTTTGATTTCCCAATTGCAACCTCTTCTTTGCAAGCAGCTTTGGTTATTTGTAATTTATGGAGAAGACTTAGCTCATCGTGTGTTATTCTTTGAGTGAAAACAAGACAAACTTTCTCCAGAATTCCCATTTCTGATGTTGTACTGGAGAGATAGCAATGTCAATACTTTGAGGATGGCAGCTGATGGAAATACTGTCCAAGGATTACAGCTGCATTCTAAGATATTCTGTTACTTTTGCATCTAAACATTTGGATTCTTGCATGAGTAGGGTGTCTTGCATTGTGATCACAGTATGCAAGAAAAATTGTGAACAGGATACCCTCAGGTATCCAAGGCCGAATGCAGCTCACCCCATAGGTAAGAAAGGGGAAAAAAGATAACCCAAATGGCTGTTAAGCACTGAAATATATCTGTAGCAGGAGTGAGACTTTAAAAAAATCTACTGGTTCATATTACCCTGGTCTGAAATCACACCACACTGCAAGGTCAGGGGTGGCCAGCAGTTTAATAGGAGACTTTAAAAGGGGCTATGTATCTTAAGAGATGGCAATGGCAATCCAACAGGTGCCAATAATTCTTTCTCCTTCACTAAAAGCTTTTCCAAGGATCTATCTTACTGACCAGTTTAAATTGCCTCATTGGTATTTGTACATGGGAAGTATAAGCTCATACACTAAAGTTTCAGGGCTGAGCAATACCCTTCTATCTTAACATGTCTTAAAAAAATTATCACCTGCTGATAAAGAACGTCTTTCCGAGACCTGTGAGTAGGTACTTAAGACATGACTTTATATAAAGACTTGTAAACGCAACCAGATACTCAAAGCAGCCCCTTGTTGGCAGAAGGCCCTTCTCACAAATGCATCACAAAACATATTTGAGCATTAAGGAAATGGATGAAAGCAGTATTACAAAATCTTAAACTCCTTCTTGCTCTTTACCGACCAAATTCACTGAGTCTTGTCCAGAGGGGTCTTCTAAGTAATCCTGTATAGTGTTTCAATCCTGCGAAAGATGGTGCATAAATATCATTATTATGTAACTGCTCCTTCAAATATGGAGAGTTCTCATAAAGATACGAAGGGTAATTAGCCCATCTCTATGTCCAGATACTCTCTTGGGAGAAATCCTAAGCAGTACAAAGCACAAGAGACCATCTCCAGCATTTTCAGCTTGAGAACACTAAATTCACATCTGATTAAAGCCTCTAATTGTTCCATTAGGAGATAATTGTCAAGCTGCTGAACAAGGTGCTTGTTTCCATAATTGTTATACCTGGGAAACTCTCAAATCAAATTAAATGTTTCAGATTCAGAAAAAGCCCTTTGTAAACCAAATAGTAAAGTGAAATTTCAGCTTGACCTATAAAAAATGAAATTAAATAAAAAACACAAGTCAGTAAATGCACGATTCTGTTGTGCCAAACTGTATGTTAGCATTAGTAACAGCTTCTCACTTTCTGGAGTTTTAATTATGACTCAAGGGACTAGGAAAAAAAGAGGGTGGAAGGGAACGTAACCTTTAACAGCCTCACTGGTTGCTGTCCCTACCTTTACTGTTGTTGAACTAAAAATCTCCACAGGCTAAAATTCCTTACATTGCAAATAAAATAGTTTTTCCCTGGTTTTTATCAGCTCAGGTCCCACAAGGAACTGACAGCCGGTTTATGTCAATGAACAAGAGTTATTGTTTTCAGATATTCTGTGTTCCTCACCCACCCCGCCCACCTCCCCTCAAAAAACAGTGAGGAACTGAATGCAAATGTTACTAATAAGAAACAGAAGGTCCCAAGATTGGGGGTTCTACTAAAACAGCATTTTGGGTCATAACATATGGTACCAATAGGTTTGTGGAAGATGCTATTCCACTGTACTTCCTTATTGAAGTCATTCATCCATATCACTGATGCTAGACCTACCACCACGCATCTGAACTGATGCATCCAGACTCCAGTCTTGGAGTCAGCCATCTAAGAAGGGAAGGAACTATGAATTTGGAGGCTGAATCTCAAGGAGAAGATAATACCACACTTTCTCCTTGGCATGCTATAGTAATTTACAAAAGGCCTGGAAGGAGACAGGGAAAATTCACTTGGGCCTCATCCTGTCAGATACTTCCACTAAGGTGCTTGATGCTTTTAAAACCCAACTCCACACTCTTCCCCAAGAGATAGAAAGCAAATGTAAACAGCTTAAACTATTAGAAAGTCTTGTACCAGGTTCTCACATCTGGGAGAAATAGCCCTGTCTGGCTCACTGATTTGGCACTACTGAACTTGTGAGATACCACTGTTCCCATTTGTTTGGTTTGTGGACAAAGAGAGTTCACTGGATTTCCTGTGTCCATAGGTGCCCATCATAATGAGACTGACTGATGATCTTCAAGTAAATATGCAGTCAATGAAACAGTAGGCGATACATGCAATACACTATTTAACTAACTGCAAAGCCTTGAGGATATGCTCAAGCCTTTTGGAAGACAAAGTAAAAGAGATGCTTCACCTAGAGGGACTTTAAACACCATGTCTGGGACTCTTACAGGCATGGCAGAGTTGCTGTTTCATTGACTAAGCCCTGTTCCCAGCATCCACTAACACAACACAAGGAAGTATATAATGAGGAAGATGACCAGCCTTAGAATAGACCATAGTAGTACCTGAGGATTTTATGCTTACTGAAAAACCCAAATTATATGCCAGGGAGATATATCAAGTTCAGAAAGGAAAGAAAAATCTTAGGATGTTTCCTTCTGAAGCATTTTAAAAAGATAGGACATTTGAAATGGTAATGGCATTTGACTGAGTCTCCCAGAAGCTTGTTTTTGGACTCTGAGGAAAGAACACTCTTGCTCTTCCCTCCACCCAATTACTTCTCATTGTCCTGCAGAGTGTGCCCATCTTATCCCAAGCATTTACAAGCAAAATTTGAATGGGAGTCATATTCTCAGTATTGACACAGAGATTCTCATGAAGAATCACTGAAATCTCACAAAAATTATTACGTGGCAACACTACTACTTGGAAAGGTTACTTGATTTATTCCTAAATTCCTGTCTCGGAGGACTAGAAATTCAGTAGCTTATGAAATCTTGAAAAGCCAAATGAGAAAGACACAAGACCTGATCACTGAGCAAGGAGATGTCTAGAGATAAGATTTCTTTTTATTCCTAAAGTATATAAGCATTTATATCCCTTCAGCATCTTTACTTAAAATGTCCAGAATAAATTAAGGTTTTCAACATTTTTCTACTGCATTCAGCCTCTTAATTAAAATAACAAAACACAGTTTTCAAAAAAGGAAACTCTTATACCATATCAAAGCTTTTTAAATACTACATAAAATAATTTCATTCTCCCAGATCAGCATTCTTAAAAAAACCCAAACAAACATTAAAAAAGAGAGTGAATTCTAGAGAACTCTGTTCATTAGTACTACCAGATAAAGCTATGAGTTAACTTCAGATCTGCTAGTATTATGTCAGTGAAATAAAATAATTTGTTTCTGCAGTGTTTTATTTTTAGATGTATTGAACAACTGTGAAAACAATTTTGCAATATCCTCCCCCCTCTGAAAAATGCATATCTTTGTTTCCCTATTTTTTATGAGAGAGCACTGAATGGTGCCATTTCAAAGGCAAAGGTTTTTAATTAAGAACAGTAAGACAGAATTGTTGGGATGACAAAGGTTAATATGAAAAGAAAGGTTTCCATTGCTCTAATGAAGAAAAGTTTACACTGGCACATTATAAAGGCATAAATCTGAAGTGATAAAATCTGGTATAGGGAAAAATCCTGTGCCTCTGCCTAGGAACTCCAGTAAACCCAGTAGGAAAATAGTGCTAGCATATCAATAAAACCACAAAGTTTCATGCTTTAGGTGAATAAACTACAAAAGATTAAACAGACTGTGTAAAGCATGTGAAACGTTTCTGAGTTTTCAATTTTAAAAAAGACTTTTCTACAAACAAAGGTGATTTTTTTTTTCCTGCCATCCCAACAGCATCTCTGTTAGCCAGCTGAACAGTCCTGTTTATTACCATATATCTGAGAGCAGCATGTTTCAATGTAAGTGGAAATGTCAGTCAGTGTGTGGCATTGTGGATCAAAGCCCTGCCTCGGTACATGTACCTTCTCATCTCTTCTCATCGGGACTCCCAATCTGAGATGGAACAGAAGGAGCACAAAGTCAGCTTCAAACAGATGTTGTAAAATGTCTGGTGGGAACAAGCTCCCCTTAGGAGCAGTCAGATTATGTGGAATTGCATCTGTTAACTTTCATCTGAAAGTCTCCACACTGGAGAATCAGAACACAGTGAAGGAAAAAAATAATAGCAGTAATGGAAGAGACAGTGAAAAGGAAGAAAATTATTGTGGATTTTGTGGTGTGTTTTGTTTTTTTCTTGAACTGTTAATTTTTCCTAATCTTGCAATATTCAACATACAAAAATTTATTCAAAAGCAAAGTTATTATTCAATTTGGAAACAGGACAAGTAGTTACAGCAAGTAAAAAAACCACAACCCAGAAGTAGTGGTGAGGGTTCTGTGCGTATCCCAAATTTGAAGGACTTTAATCTTTCACTAATTTTTTAAGGCCCATATGTGTCTTCTACTTTGATTCATCAAACAAGACTAAAATCCTGTTTAAGTCAGGAATAAGTCGATGACACCAAAGTAAGCATCTATGTTAAAGATAGTGTTTTTTGTAGTATGCCAGGAGTTGAGCCCACTTGCTTTACAACTTTTTCACAGGTATATTTCCCAGAAGGTATTTAGGTGTGTGTTCCATCAATTAAATTCAAACACAAAGGAATAACCAAATTCTAGATCAGAGATCTATGTCACATTTCTGTGAGTGAATCTCCTTGTTCCTCCTAACCCTTGTATCACTACACAACTCATTTCTACCCCACCCCTCCACCTTCCTTAGTTAGATGCTTAAATTTTTCTGTTTCCCACTTTTTTAGTTGCTGATCTTAGTCCAATTTTGAAGAGGTGCTTCCAGCCTTAAAGAAATCATATGTGATAGTGCTCTGGGACACTGGATTCCACAACCATTGCATCCCATCTAAGGAAACAATCTGAAGTCTGTTTTAATTTGCCACTGGTCACTCTCTGATTAATACCGTTACTAATCAGGCCAGGGGATGTATATTGAGGATACATGGATACTTGACTTTTTTTTTTTTTTTGTCATAGAACGTCGTTATCATTGCACAGATACAGAAACACAGATTGATGCGTCCTGGTCAACAGAAAAGAAATGGAGCAAGAGAAGTTTTAATGACATAATAAGAAAGAAATTTGCCAGCCAAGAGTCTAGCCATTTAAGAGAAAAAGCCGAAGCTACAAAACAGGACTCATCAAATTCCTTTCCCTCTTGGCAGTTATACTCTTAGTACAAAAGATAGCTAGGAGACCCAGGAGACCCAGTTCTAAACAATCTTAATTTCGGTGGTACAGAATCTAACTTTTTGTAAACCAAATCCAAACTAATTTCCACCTGTGGAAGATCTTATTAATTATAAAGGTCTCTTACTTAAAATAATGAATTTTCACAATCATCACTGGTCTTTGTAGAGCAGAAGATGTGAAAAAACAACTTCTAGTCATAGTACTGTATCTCAATTCAGCCTTGACAATTTTGTTTTTGTTAAGGAAACCATAATACTGCAATAAATTAAAAGTAATTTGAAGTATGACTACCACAAGGTGTTTAGACTAGGCTGATACAATACCCTAAAGGTATTAAAAAGACAGAAACATACTGGGGGGTGGCTGCATAAACACAGGCATAGCACCTCCTTTCAGTCAAGAATTCATCCCCACACTAGCCAGACTGCTCAGCTGCAGGCATCGATGTCCTGTCATTAGTCAACTTCAGGAAATATTCAGCATTTGTTACCCAATCTGCAAAGTGAGGAAGTAGAGGAAATGGAAACACTGGGGGAGGGAGAAGGTTCTGCACTTCAGTAGGTGATGGAAAACAGTGAGAACATGAGTGCTCTGTTTGTTCAATCTGGTCATCTAGAGACTCCTAGAGGAACAAAGACCTTTATCTCCTTTTGTGGAAATAAATGTTTCAGAGATAGAGTTTTAAGACAAGTTTTAATCTGAGGACAACATAAAGGAAACCCCAGAGCCAGGAAACGTAAACTCTATTGTTGTCTGCTTCCAAATAGTCAATGTTTTAGACTTAGCTCCACTTACAGGGGAAGATACAGATCTAAAGATTATTGAAGTAGAAGGAAAGACTCCCATTCACTTACAGGCTTTAGATCACAGCCAGAGTAACAAGACTCAGCCACCACCACCTCAAAAGATATCTATAGTTTGGAGACATTAAAGGCTTTTTTTTTCCCTAAGCAAGTCCCAAAGCTTATTAGCAATACTGTAGAAGTACCTCACAGACACAAAAGGATCACAAGTATTATCAAATGGACTGCTGCGAAAGAAAAGGATAAATGCCATACACTTGAAGCACATGGCTGGTAACCACACTTTGACAACTGAAAAATACCATGATCTAGGATCTCCACCACCCTTCCCTCTCCTCCATTCCTATCTCCCACTACTTACAGCCTAACATGCAGGCAATCTTGTAAATACATGAACTTCTTTCAAACTTCAAAGAGCCTTCTCTTGCTCAGTTATTTCTCATATCCAAGTAGATCTCCTTTCCTTTGCCCTTGTTTAGACTTAAATGTACCAGAGTTGCTGGCTTACAGCCATGACCTTCCTTATCCTCTGTGATTTTCCGTGTAACTTAAAAAAAAAATATTTGTAGCATGTGACAGAAGGCCTTAATGAAGTGTGGGCAGAAAGGAAGGTGGTGACACTACTCTATGAGTGGCAATCATTGCCTCAAGGAAGTTTTAGTCATCTGAAGGGGAAGCTGAAGAGCTTGTTGTGGGATATCAGTTCCCATTTTTAATTGTGTAAAGGGAAGGAGGTGGTTGTGGTAGGTTTGCTGATGTATGTGAGAGCCAATGGTGATCACAAAGGATCCCTGGATTTAGCTGCTCACAGAGCACACATCTGAAATCCCATTTCAAGAATTCCAATTGGCCCCATCTGCAGAGGCATCATCTGCAATTTCCATCTAACTCAGTGAAACCCATAGGTGTTCACCTCCTTTAGAAGCCAAGTCCCAAAATATAGATTTGGGAGCCCTATGTATCGTCATGCATACTTTTAAAGCAATGCATCAGAAACTGGCTAACAGATAAACAGCTCCTCTCAAGCTCTGCTGTCAGTTTAAATTCAGCTTGGATCAGAAACAGCTGGACAGCAGATTGATAGCCTCATTTAAATTACTTCTCACAGAGGCAGTACTATAATAGGCATTAATTATATTCTCTTGTGGGGATGCAGAAAAAGACTAAAAGCCTGGAGAAAGAATTATCTCTTACAATTAGCTAAAAAGAGCAAAGGGAGTAAGCTATAGGGATAGCCTAAGGACAACCCTAACACAGCCAAAATTCCTCCTGGGTTATCTGTGGAGCACGTGTTGCATGACACCAAGTGGTTCATTCTAACCTCACCAACCACTTGTCAGCACGTGGCAGCCCCCTGCATGCCCCTCAATCTAAACATCAGGGTACTTAATACCAGGACAACCAGAAGGGAATAGTTTCTTTGATAGCAAGAGAGATTGAAAAAGGTTAGTACACAAGAATGCAAATACATGTGTGCTTTCCCTCCCACACTTAACAGAAAATCTGTAAGAAAAAGTTTTGTAGGTGTTTCATGTCCTTTTTTTTCCTACAGAAAACAAATGCTTCCACAAGCCCTGTTTATCAGACAAATGGGTCTCTGCGGTCTGTTCAGGAAGAAAAGGCATGGCTGGTTCTGCTTCCTTTTTTTCCTTCCCTTTCTATTTCTTTCTTCAACAGAAAGAACTTCTTCTTCAAGAAAAGACAAATGTGTCGGTATTTTGTTCCTTTATATAAAAAAAAATTATAATTTACCAGTTACAGAAAGCTCAGGCTGTTGATCCTTGAGTGAATCCCTGGTATTCAAAAGGTGTTCACAGGTCAAGGCTGAAGCAATAGTTTCCACAAGAAGAGGTAAAATTGTCTTGCTGCTATCTCTTTAGCATAGTCAGAATAACATTTTAAATCTAACATTAGCTTCTGAAAAGAATAACCAGATAAACTGCCAGAATACAAGAAGTTGTCCTTACATTTTACTCTTGCAGTAACTTAAATCGTAATTACTACAACCAAGGATAATGACAACTTCACATGCAGCAAGCACAATAGATGCCCTCCCTCCCCCCCCCCCCCCCCCCAAAAAAAAAAAAAAGGAGCTTGGGTAACAAATGCTGAATATTTCCTGAAGTTGACTAATGACAGGACATCGATGCCTGCAGCTGAGCAGTCTGGCTAGTGTGGGGATGAATTCTTGACTGAAAGGAGGTGCTATGCCTGTGTTTATGCAGCCACNCCCCACCCAAAAAAAAAAAAAAAAAAAAAAAGGCTTAATACCCTCACAGCTTCCTTCACAGCTTTCCTCACACCTTGCAACAGCACAACACCTTCAGCTAAAAACACAAGTGAGTGTCACCAGATTGTACTCAGGGTTAGGGTTTGTTTTATTTTAATTTTAATGAATGTGCACACATCTTTCCTGCCCCACTGATCTACTGCCCAGCACAGTAGTTTCACTGGCTCTTTTGGATCCAGTAGACAGCAACATCCAATGACATAACAGCATCCTGATGGGGTTTGGCTGAACGTTGGGGGTCTGCAGTAGGTAGGCCCAGGGACAGTAACAGCATATTATCTCCTTCCCATGCAAGCTAACATCTTCTCATTACTAACTCTCTCAAAAATGCAAAAGACAAAAATTAAAGCAAGAAATATTTGGAATATTATGGGGAATATAGTTAACATGCCAGCTAGTAGAGATGATACATCAATACAGTCTGCAGTATTTGCTGTCTTTCCAAAAATTAAGAAATCAGGTAATGTGCAAAGAAGCATTAATTTATCACTTTATTCAGGTAAGACTGAATGAACAGAGTGCAGCACTCCCACTTTTGAGTGGAAATTCAAAACTGCTAAACACTGAGTGACAACTCTACGATAATGGGGGGTTTGATCCAAATTCTTTCCCCACACATCCATCTCTTCCCTTAAAAAAAGAAAATTCTGGGAGTAGATAGGAGCAAACCTTTCCACTCTAACTGAAATTACCCCTTATACAGGAAGAAAAGCAGCAGAAAAAAAAAATTCACACGCTTCACAGGACATGCTAGTATCTACGTCTGCCCACTTTTTTGCCTAACTCGATCACAAAAACTTTGCAGAAGGGTGCAACAGACATTTAAAAAACATGAAACAACTGTCACAGAGTTCTTATTTTAAGAGTAAAGGTGAAAGGATATTCCTTATACCAGCATATTTCAGTTTGGAGCCATCTCTTCCTCAGAAACAAATGGTCCCCATAGAATCTGGGGGGTTTTTTTGAGATTCTAAAAATAAATTAATCTATATGTGACTGTACTGTAACGCAGTGAGTCAGATCAAGGAGTAAGAGCCAATTTTAGGCTATGAAGCAAACCTTACCCTGAATTAAAGTCTATCTCTGTAGACAGAAGAGACAAATTTTCTCAGTGTACTGATGGGGGACAACGAGGAGAACAAGAAAGGACAGACAAGTCCTTAAGTGAAGGTCAGAAAACCAGCACCTCTGAGCAATGTCTTGCTCTTCTGCAATGAAAATGACATGATGGTAGAAAAAGAGAGTAGAGATGATAAATAGGAACAATAACTAATAAATCCAACATTTTTAAAATTTCATTAGAGCTGAAGATACAGGCATAAAGAGCAGCAGTGCTTTGGCAGGAGCTGGGACATAAAAAGCACAGAGTTGCATGAATGAAGCAGTAGCAATTGGGCACACAGAGAGGGCATTCTCTCCAATTTTGACATAGCATATGATCCCCCATCACCCTTTACTTCTCTTGTAAAAAAATTGCCTCTTCTGTATTAAATAATCCCTGTTAACAAATAAAGGCAATAATATATATAAGCGGGATTTCAAGCACACAAAGAGGTAGGCAGAAGATGCATCACCTGGTTCATGCTTGCAGAACCTCACATCTTTTTACACCTTTCCTGGTAGTGTTTCTGCTATAAGGAGCAGTAATCAGACATTTCTTTTTTTTACCTCTTACACAGCCTATATCAGTATTAAGAGGCAATGCTTCTTATGCTTCATTAGTTTAATGAGTGGAAAGCAAATCTGGTGGTACATAAGAAGTCATTTCTGTTATCAAGGCACATCTTGTTTCTACAGCACATCAAAACTGTGTCTTTGTTTATCATGATATGGTATTTAGCACTGTTATAGGAGGCAACATAGTACACCTGATAATTACTAGAAAAGAGTAATTACTGTATATGACTACTCTGTGACTTGATTAAAAGGTGCTAGACCATTCTGGTTTAGTTTGTAGGACTGTGTGTACTTTCAAAATCCAAAACACCCTATCAACCCCAGGAAGAACAACATTTTTCAAGTCACGTAACATGAACATCTGCATTTTTTTCACAGCAGACTGTGGCACAGTAGTTAATATATTACTATCTTAAAATTAATATAGCTGAATGTGTTCACTCAGAAGAAAAAAACCCCCAATTTCTGGATAAATAAGGGTATTGTAAACTTCATGCAAAATAGCCAGTTCTTCATACATATTCCTTGTAGGTTTAGATCCAGGGTGGTTTTTAAAGACTATTAACTGGAATTCTAATGTCTGTGATTGAAAAGCTATATACAAGCATTTAGAAAACCACAAGGAGGGACCAAAAGAGAGAGCAAAAACAAAAGCTAGATTAAAACACCAACTTGGGTGCAAGGTCAGATACCTTTATCAAAAGTGCAATTCTTAATCAGGCAGTGCTTTCACTGCATGTTCAGTATTTAACAACCCCAAAAAAGGTTTGCCAGAAAAATAACCCCTGTCAGACAGGCCAGCAGGATTTTGGTTTAATACAGTTTCAATGCTATCAAGTGTTTCCAGAACAATTCAATGTCTTTCTGTGCTGTTGTAAGCATAAATAAGCATAAACTTAAGCATAATTATACAACAGTGAATGCTGAATGCTTCATTGTGAATTAAAGCACCAGTTGTGTACCATATTTACACTAACAATTATTAAAATTTTTAAGCTCTTCAGAAAGGGACCTCAGAACTATGGCAACCTATAAAATACAATGAAGAATCCTTCTCAGAAGGCAAAATCCTCTAGAGGACAGATTTTCATATATATGTATTTATATATAATATATACATATATATACTTGAGTGCCCTTTACGAAGCCCAATGGTGTAAATGGTACATTAATATAACAGAAATTCTATACCATAGGTGAATTCTAAAATCACGTAGAAAAGTCACCAATCACAATTAAATGCTACACTTCTTTGAACAGAGGTTTTGTGAGAAATATTTTTATTATATCAGGTGCAGATTGCCCTTCCTTAGTACATTTATTGATGCACGCTATTTATTACAGACTTATTTTTGCAAGTGAATTTTTAATTTAACTTTTGAAGTATGATGTTAAAAAGAAAATCTTACTTTTTGTTATTACAGCTGTGACATCCAACAGCTATCCAGAACAATTAACATTAGTGCACATGCACAGTGCAGAATGATTTAAAAAAAAAAAAAAAAAGCTTTCTTGATCTAACTTGAGAGCAGATGCAAGATATGACTCTGGTAGCTGGCATTAAGATTTTATTCATATCTGACACCTAATACAGGCCAGATAAGTGCAGCAGTTTGGCTGATTTCCTTGTGTGACTTGAAAGCAGAAGGGTTTGGATAACAGTCACAGGAACAATGTGGCCATCCAGAATTCTCTCCACATCCCCAAGTTAAAGCATGTGTGAAGTTTTAATGCTTCTTTTACTTACAAAAGGGCTCTTTGAGCACTGGGTAGTGCCAATAAAAGATTACTAGAACTAGAAAGCATTTGATAAGGAACAGTTTCTCAGTGCCTCAGATCTACAGATGACATGGCTGTAGCAATTCTCTGCCAACAAGAAACAAGGGGCTCCCCCAATATTTTCTGTCCTGACACAACCCCTTGAGCTTAAATGGATTTTGGGCGCCATCTCTAAATCACGCTGATGGAGAGGTCCCACAGCTGACACAATGCAAAGCTCCTCCATGGAAAGGCTGGGGCCCTTCAGCTCCCACATTGCAGCTGATTCCCAAATTGTTTCCTAAAAGCCATGCCACGTGCTCCTCCTGTCACCTACCTGCAGCCCTGAGTCTGGTGCTCCCCTCGACTCCTGTGTTCAGCAAGGCAACATGCACCACCCTGGTGCTAATTAGATAAATGGGTCAGATCCATCATGGTGACAGAACAGGGTGACACCTCCAAGAGGGAACTATCAGCAGTATTGACATACATAAGGACAACGCACCCTGTAAGTGCTACAAGCACTGTGACAAGCTCCAGCTGTGTAGTGTCCATTTTCTGACCTACAGCAGCAAAAACCACAGAGCTGGTAACAGATACGTCCCATGAATGTCATGTTGACAGGTTTTTGAGAGGAAAATTGCAGCAAAGTCTGTGCAAATGTTTTGAAGTCAAGACGGGCTGCGAGTATTCTCTCTCTTTTTCTCTACAAATGTCTTTTGTAAGTCATTTCCCATAAGCAGCAACTTCCATCTGCTTCAAAGTATTCTCTACAGCTTGCAATTCAATTATATATATATGGGGGAGGGGGGCAGGAATAAAAATGCTTAATTGTCATTTTAAGATGGGATAGTTTTACTGTGTCAAGAGCAGAATGTAGCTCTCCTTGACTGGCTGTAGGCACTGGAGCAACCACTAAAATGTATGAATGTTATTGTAAGACTTAGGATGCCAAAGGCCAGCTAGAATCATAGCAAGTCAAATAGCAGGTTTTACTGCTTGCTACGTTAAAGGCCATGATCTCACACACACACAGTTTGAAACAGAAATAAAAACAAAGCAGAGGCCACTTTCTTCTGGCATCCAGTGTCCATTTACCTAAAAATACACCATGTGCATCTCTGCACAACTAGACAGGTGGTAATAACTAATGTGATCGAGGGTTTTCTCATGTCTACATCCATGGGATGTCTTTGTGGTATAAGCATACTGATTTTATACATCTCTTCCAATTGCTTCTTCTCTCCAGAGGATAAAGTAAAGCCTCAGAAACTTATCTCCATGCTATGGTCATCTGCTTCAAGAACTCACATCCGTGAATTCTTTGTAGATCTGTCTGATTTTCAGAGAGATACTTTCATGGATATGAAGAAAATGGATATACAAACACAACGGGAAAAACATCATAGGTAGACTAACTCAAGATTTGAATGTAGCATACAGTGCTCCCACATCCTGTCCTCTTCATAAGCACTCTCCCAGGAAAAAAGGCAGAACTTCAAATACAAAGTTTATATTTTGGCTTGAGCTCTGTAATCCTGAACACTCCTGAACTCTTCAATCCTGAACTCAGTCAGAAACCAGTATGGGCCATCATAAAATTACTACCCACCCATGGAGAAATAATACTGCACAGCTCATGCATCAAACAATAAAATTAAAAAATAAAACTGTTCCACTCAAAAAATCCTTCTTCCTAATATGTCTGCCCAGCTGTCCCACAACAAAACGTTTTAAAAATTAGCTTTTCTGAGACTGTCTACATTATTTGAGCTCTTGAACAGATTTATCTCTTACCGAATCAGATTCTCATTCAATATGCAGGTATCTCTTTCCTATTAATGGCTACGTGCACTTCTTCAGACTCATACAGGAAGGTTAGCAGTACAAAAGGTTAACACTTTACATACACCATGACCAAAGCATGGATCCCTCCTAGGGCAAAAAGACAGAGTTCAAAAACACATTACTGTGTTTACTTTTTAATAATCCTCTGCGTGAGAGCTGTGGTAGTGATAAAAGAGGGCATTAACGGTGCTTTACACGGACAAACAGGAGAAAACTGCACCAAAGCTGGACAAGATAGCCATGGGGTGATAACCCACGAGTCAAAGGTGTCCCAAAAGGGCAAAGGGCAAGGGTAATGTCTTTTAAGATCCTCATGCACAGTTGAAAAGTCTTCACTGGGGAAAGTACATACTAAGCAGCATCATGACCACCACAACCAACCACTGGGGACTGTGGCACTGCAGGAATCCTGCAGAGCCCTTCCAGGCTTAGATGGGAAAAAAATGGTTGAAAAAATACCTTCTCCATGTCCCTCCTGAACTGTCCTACAGGATCTTTAGGTGTTGTCAGTCTGGATTCTGGCAACACCTATGCTACTTCCCCTCTGTGATTTTGTGAAGTACGGGTTATAACTCAGCATGGGCAATGAGCAGAACACCACAGAGAATAAAACTGAAGAGAGAAACAATCAGTTAACACTAAATACTTCTTTAAAAGTCTGCACAGAAGCAGAGCATGCAGCGAGCTTTATGACTGCAGCATGTCTTTGCTCAGTATTCACAAATATGGGGAAGTAATCATTATTTGTAAAAATCCCATAAAAGGCATCCATTTTTTTTATTCCGTAAATGAGTAATGGCTTGATCATTTAACACCCATGAGTCATAAGTTTTCTCTTGTAAATAGGATAAGATCAAATCCCATGGCAACATGTTCAGTCATATTTAAGTCTTAATTGTATGTTTTTCCCCTTTCTTCCACCTTCAGAGCACTCTCTGTTCCCCAATTTACAAGAACTCAGTCTCAGCTACAGTAAATCAAAAGACAGATCTTGATTTTAGAAGCAAGGATATTAGAAAAAAAAAGAAACAAACAACATACCAAAACCCCTTCATTGGAGTCCACTCATTCAAAATTTTCACTGTCTTGCTTAATTTTTATGCCATAATGTTACCCACCATCACAGATAGTGGGAACACTGGCATGTCAAATCTGTTGGGTGGGATCTTTTTGTTGCTGTTGTTCTTTCCCACCCCACCCCTGAGGAAGGGATGAGGAGACTTGCCTGCAGGCTTTAATCATGGTGCAGTGCACACAGGCTGCTAGTGAGATTCTCTGTGTCTGGAAGGTAGTAAAAAAAAAAAAAATCCTGCAAGAAAATATTTCAGATTTCATTGCTCCCTTGCTATGTCTGTGCTTTGGGGAAGAACAACCAACAGCCGCATTTTTCAATGCCACTTGAGCAGGGTTGAACACACACAAATCCTATTATTGTTAATGGGATTTGTGCACATAATTCTGAATACTTTGAACACTCTCCCGTGAAGTTTCTCCCAACCCCTCAAGAAGCAGGAACAATTCTACGTTATTTAAACATAATCTCACTGACAGGTAATTTTGTGACACAAAATTTATTGCTGGCTTGTCCTTTGAGGGCATGTTTCACCATTAATGTTTCCTTTTAAAAACTCTAGCATACATTAAATGCTCATACCAAACTTCCTGGTGTTTTCCTTGGAAAATCTTGCTTTCTGTGGTATTTTGCATTATCCAAATCCCTCTTTACTTTCCCCTCCTCCTCTTCAAATACTCCGGACACCCTTGAAAATGAAATATTTGATCTCCAAAGACCCTACTGGTCAAATATTTTTTTTTTAAATAAACCCTTTACAGTATTCACCTATTACCTCAGACATTCATGTGGTATAAATTTTAAATAAACGTCTACCAGCTTGCAATTGATCAACTGAGCTAGAGGCCATGAATTTCACATGACTATTCCTGCAGGCTGCCTCTTACAATCTACCATTTGCCACGAGACTTCAGTGTGGCCATTAACAAAGCGGGCCATGGGCTCAGGGTCCAGCAGGCTAAAAGGCTATCTCAGATATCAAGATACTCTGCTTTGGCTTTCAGCCCTTCTGTAACACAAGCGGCTTTAGCTCCATGCATTGATGTCAGTGAGTCACTGGGAGACATTCAGACATACCTTTTGAGCTGGTGAATTGCTGCAACAGGTCGTGCTATCAATTAACACGCAAAACAAAGTAATTTCCTACATGTGAACAGACGACGGGGCTGGAAGGAGGAAATTAAAAATGCTGTTATGTCACGGGGCCCAGCAAGGCTGGTGCAGAGCTATTGCACGGATCGCAGTCATAACACATTAGGAAGGCACAAGCTAGGACTTGATCGCTGGGGTTTAATGTACATCATTACCTTAGAGGGAAAGCTCTCAAGTTCTAATAAGAAAAGTATCTGATGAGATGAAAAGTTAAGAATAGGACCTACGTAGCTGACTTAAAATACTCGGGTAGCTCTCGTGGCTGCAGTGCTGGGAAGGGTTTCGACAAACGAGGCTTGCTCTGTCACTCTGCCAAGGATGTCCAATGTTACACTGAGATGAAACGACTGAAATCAGTACCTGGTGCCCGTGTGATACTGTACATACAGTCTCTCCAAGAGACCACCTTCTGCTGGTGCCAAGGCTTCAGGCCACTGCAGTTCCGAACAAGAGATTTGCGTTTTTGCTATCAGCACTTGCAATTTTAAAAAGACAAACTTTGCATAAATTATTATTATTAACAGAACTAAGAAATTGCCCCGGGGCACCAGCCAGTCATTTTTTCAACACTGTGTAACCAACTGACAAAGAGACAGTGAGGTGAACTAAGTGTAGAGTGGCACAGAGAAGGACTTCTCTTCAGCTGCAGAGAGGAAAGCTCTACAAACAATATGGGGGAAAAGGGATTTTTTTTTTCCTAGATTGTCTCCCAGGAAAGAGCAGGAAACAATACCTCCTTCAGTAGAGCACAGCTAGAAGGAAACAGTCCCATTTTCTAGAGTACAAGCAAGACCCTCAACAGTTTTAATGCTTCATTTCCCCATTGTCAGCCACTCTTAAATACAGATCTGGCATCTGCACTGAAAGTCCTGCTGATGTAGTTCTCCCAGCTGTGGCCCCCACCAGCACACATTACTTCTCTGCAAGACTTGGAAGAAAAGTCCAGTGTAATCCTACCTCAATGCCTCTGCTCCTGTTGCCCTGAGACCACTAGGGAGTGGGTATAGTTCTCAGGCAAAGTATGATACAGGCTGAAAAAGCAGCAATGAATGTAGCAAATAAGAGTTTTACACATTTTCTGCTGAAGTTCACATAGTTGCTGATGGCCCATGGAACAGCTGCAGTTCCTGCTCTCAGAAATGCTGATATAAGATTTGCAAGACTGGGTACCAGAGCTAGATGCAGTTGATTTTACTAGATTGAATCTAAGTGAAAATCTTCCTCTAACATAAATGCAAACAAGGCTAAGTCCACAATTTATTAGGAAGACGTAACGTGGAATAAACAAGTAAAACGCAATAAATGTCATGACAAGGTGTTTTCTCCCTTGTGGGAAAAATTATTTCCAGATTCAAACACATCACAGTAATGTACATTTCTGTAGTAAATACCATCTGAGGATCTTAACTGCAGCCTGCTGGCAAACCTGCTTTCCAGAAACCATTGCCTTTCCCGTTTGAAGGGAGTCCTAAAAGGCTGACTCCAGAAAATCACACAATATTTCCATACTGCATCATCTTGATCATCTCCATCATCACTGCATAGCTATAAGTGCATGCACACACACATGCAGAAGCACACAACCACACACACACATGCACAGGAATAACTAGGGCAATGGAAAATATGTTCCATCTTTGCTCACTTATTCCATATACAGGGTAATTTCTAAACCACAGGGGAGAAAATGTTCTATAAAGCCCTCTTATCCTACAAGTAAATACCCTTGCTAACAAAGAGTTAGCAGCACAGCCATCACTATCAAAAGCACTGACTTTTAGATTAGTAGCAGTTGGCAACTCAGTCATCCATTTTTCATTTTAAGGAAACCTTTTTAAGACTGCACTCTTATTTTCAGGAGGACCATAAATGCACTTCTCATGTTTTTATTTTATTTATTCTGCCCTGGGGATTTGGGTCCCTCTTTGCAAGCAATAAATTTCCCTTTAAATCTTTTTTTGGTAATAATATATTTTAAAACGAATCGGACAAGGGAAGCAAAAACGCAGGCCTCTTTTTTCAAGCAATTTGGCAAAGCATCACTGCTCTGCGGCGTTTGTAATCAACTTGTGGTCACTCAGCAGAGTGCTAACGACCTCTGCAAAAAATGGAAAGCCACATGTGTCACAACACAGCTTTCACCCCTCTGCTCTGTGCCACCCCCACCTTCCCCTGGCCACCATATAAATAAGTAAGGGGGAAGGCAGGATGGAAAGACAGACAGACAGACAGACAGAAAGAGACACTACGGCAGCTTTTAAAATTGTTGCTGTGGAGGATTTATCTGAAGGTCTGAAGGGACAGCACTCAGTACTCGACAGAATGAGTTACAGTGGTTCGAGGGGGGAAGGACAAAAGAGGAGGAGAAGCAGGAGGAGGAGGGAAAGCAAGAAAACCTCCAACGTCTCGTGTTTAGAATGCTCTTGGAATATTTCCAGATCAGAACAATGTTGACATTTAGCCTTTTCCTAACCAGGGTTGTTCGTCACCCAGGGCAGAGATTCCTGCTGTATGACGGGGCTCTTCTGCAAGTGGCAGTGGTGTTCTCCTGCCACATTGCCCCTCTCTGCCCACAGCCACCCCCCACCAGCACTCAACCCAGCACCCCTGTCCCACCACCCACCAGTTTTAACTCCTCAGCAGCAGGCTGGGGCACATGGTGGCTGTGGGATGAGGCCCACGTGTAGGGTAAGGTATGGTGTAACAGTAATGCCTGCCTACAGGAGGCCAAACCACAGCTAATACCCCTCAGCTGGGCTCCTGACAGAGGGAAGGGCAAGTAGAGGAAAGTCTCAGCTTAGGACAGGTTCTGTTTAAAGACATTCAGTATATTCCATAAACTGAAATATCTCATGCAGTGACCAAGATGTTAAAGATAGTTAAATTCAGGTATTGGGTTTTTTAATTTTACCAAAGTGATGTTGCAGAAACCTGCAGTTTTACTTGTTTTCCAGATTCTGGTTGTAAGCAGAGGGGAAAAAAAAACAAAAAACAAAAAACCAAACCACAACCAACCTGAAAAAATAAACAAGAAAAAAAATAAAAAATGAGAAAAGAGAAAAGAGAAAAGAAAGAAAAAAGAAGGAAAAAAGAAAGGAAAAAAAAAGAAGAGACAAAACTACAGGAGAGCAAGTATTTAATTGCTATTAATAACCTCTCTCATTATTTACAAATCAATTCAACACTCCTAGGCCTCTGACAAGTTCAGTGTCATTCCCTGTGCAGATCAGAGGAGCACTGCACGAGGCTGAGCTACATCATGTTTTGTCTATCATCACAGAACAAAAAGGAAAAAAAAAAAACAAACCAAAAAAACAGCTTGGCACAAGTTAAACCTAAGCTGCTGTCAGCTCAGAAACAGCAGGACTGGAAAAGGTCAGAGAGCACTCTGGAGCTGGCACGGACAGAGAGAGATAAGGTATGCTGCGTGCTGATAGCCTGCCTTACCTATGACAAAAGCAAGGAGAGCAGAGAGGGAGGAAAGCACTGCTGGCACAAGGCAGCATGGTCTGGAGCAGCTGGCTGTCATCATGGATGCCTCAGCACCAATAGCACTGACATGTCAGAGGGAGTCCCCTTGCAAGGGAAGGCAGAAGATTCTGCTTTCTTCATCTTTGCTGCAGATAACCTGCTTTAGGATGGTAGTTTAGCAGCAGGCTGATACGAATTATGTTCTCTAGCCACAGTGAGTTCAACTGCATTAAGTTTGTTCTTCATGTGGAAGAAGATGTGGCTATATTAATATCAATTAAGTGAATGCAGGTCAGGGTTATGGCTCAGTGGACATAAGTAAATTCATTCGCAGAAGTTATTTAGCAATGTAATAACTTAATTTTCACTAAAATTAGACAAACTTCAAAGCATCATCAAATGTCCCAAGAGTATCCTTCAATTCAGTGTTTTGAAAGACCTCAGGCAGCAAGACTACTCACAAGTAAGTTTGTGCATCTTAAGTTCTTGCCAAATAGTATCATCTGGCTTTGAAGCAGTAACCTATTTCAGCTCAGGCTTCAGTGCAAGCAGGTAAGTGGTGCTGTGAAGCACCAGCAGGATGTCTGAAGTTGGCATATGCCAAATTATTTACAGTGTCCTGGTGGGATGTCCTGAAACTGCAGACAGCCGATTTCAGCTGGTTTCAGACCATTTTCAGACCATCAGCTGTTTTTTCAGCTGCATCAGACCTGGAAATTGGCCTAGCTCTGGAAAAGTCTGGAGAAAAAAAGGTCTAAAATATAGTTTTGACTTAAATCTTACAACATATTATGCTTGCTGCACTTTTTCTGACAAGTTTTAACCCCTGACAAAATTCTTTTGACACTTTCACCAAACTTTTGACAAGCAAGACACAGACATAGGTCCTGATGCTACAACAAGCACCACAAATGGCAGTCCTTGACTCAGGCTTTGGGGAAGAGAAATGGTTAAGTCTGAAGCATAATTTGAGGGGACAAAGTCAGCTATGGCAAACCCAGTCACAGTTCTAACAGAATTCTTTAGAGGAATTTTGTTTCTTTAAAATAGATTTTTAGTTTGTACCCAAGCTCTCAGCATTTATCAAAGTCACCATTTCGTAAATTTTCCAAAATTCATCTTCCATTTTCCAAAAAAAAAAAAAAAGCAAAATACTTCAGCTTCATTCTGCTTAGGGTAACATAGTCTCAAATTTTCATCCCTTCTAGCTTTAAGACCTATCAGCCTTTAAAGAAGTAATAAGAACAAAAAAAAAGGACTGAAAAAAAACCCCAAAACATGTTAAAATCACTGTGAAGAAATTCACATTCTGATTCCAGATAGAGAAGACAGAAAGACAGATGTGAATGGAGAAGAAAAGCAGTGAGGATTCAGAGAAATCTGCCCAGGACATTATGAAGAATTGTAAGAAAATAACTATACCCCTATGTCAGAACTGATAAACAATTCTCTTGACCAATGACATAGCCCAGAAAACCCTGTGTCTTGTGCCATTTTGTGTTTCACAGAGCATATCTTGAATAAAAGACCAGAAAGAGACTGGTTTGAAAGGAAAAAAAAAAAAAAGTGGTAACTCTTATAAACCAAGCTGCCAAAATAAAAAATCATTTATTCAGCACAAAATGTTCTGTCTAGATGTACTGCCTTTCAAAATGTACACGCCAGTTCTCAGGTCTCACAAAAATGGGTAGTCTCAGTAAATTTGATTATGGTAACTTTCTCCACAAAAAAGGAAGTAGCATGTAACTGAGAAGTCTGAGTTACACTGAAACCAATAAAATTTTTGCCAATAGTTTCACTGGGACTAAGAACCAGCTGAAGAGATTGACTTCCAAATAATTTCGTCAATAAAACACTGAAATATTTATTAAGCTTGCCTTAGTTATCCTCCAAACTCTCCACGTTTTATTAACACATATGTTTGTTTAAAAAAAAAAAAAAAGTATTAATTTCTGTACCAGCCAAACTTTTACTTTCTTCGTGCATTACTATGGGAAAGCCACACACATGGGACTTCTCTTTTCAAGATTTTTCCAAAGCTGAGAAGTGGAAGCCTTTTACCATGTGTTTACTAGCAGGCTGTTCCTCTGTCTCTCCCTTGCTCCCACCCACCTCAAAGGCCTGATGACTCTACCAGTCAATTCCCCTCCAGCCAAGGGAGACTGGACCTGGGTCCCTCAGCAGCAGCCTGCCAGTGCCAGCATCAGCCAGCCCACATCCCTCCCTGCCCAGAGGGGCAGGATGTGCTCAGCTGCAACACTCTAGCCATCCCTGTGCCAGGGCAAGGATTATTTGGTGGTTTGCTGTATTTTCTTTTTCTTTGAAAGAGCACATATTAAAGCAGGGCCACCATCTTTTCCATGCTGTCATTTCCTGTGGGTGGAAAACTCTTTAAATGAGGTAGGTGACAGCAATGACAAAAACCAATCATGCAATTTCAATGCAATCTACATTTCACGCCAATGCAGACAGCAGGCAGGCTTCCAGGAGTGTGCCAAAGACCTTGACAGGAGCTAACATCACTTAGACTTCCCCCTCAACTGCACTTCACCACTGCTAAATATAAAAGAAAATATATACACACCCTGCACTTAGAGAAATATCAGGGGTTAAGAGGCACCAGCATTTGGAACACAAAGCAAAAAGTCTCCATGTTTTATTTTATGTTTCTTTCCATCATTGGTGGAAAGACATCTGGGCAGCAGCCCTTCACCCAGGCACAGCTAACTTGGAGATGGCTGCCACCCCTGGGAGACCAAACCCAGGAACTTCACTGGAAGGTCCACGTTGTAGAGTGGCACCGTGAAATCTCAGAGTTAAGCTGAACCATTCAATATATTTTTCCCTCTCAGTCACCTACAATAGTTCATTCAGTTCTGCCACTTGCAAAAAGATATGAAAAGCCACACAAGTAGAGCCAAGACGATAAGAGACCCTTTCTGGGCTTCTGTTATTAACTTTTTGGTTCAAATGTTAACTCAACATATCAATACCATGAGTTTAAATCATTACCACGAGCCTCACAGTGCCTTTCTTTTCTTCAAATAGTGAAGAAGACTGGAAGACTTTAATGCTCCATTTAAGAAGAAAACTTAAATTATTAACCCTCATGGACACAGAGAAAACCTTGAAAGCATGACCTGAAAGCATGTCTCAACATACCTCACAGAATGAAAAAACAGATGTAAACCAAAAGGAACACATACTTTATTACCAATTTTACCATGGTTTGTGCCTTACTCTTGATTAGAGACAGAAAGACTAAAAACAAACAAACATTTTTTGCTCTACTTAGGGAATTTCAGGGTCATGTTTTCAAGATTTGTCTCCAACTGTAAGGATTTGAAACGTCTTGAAAATGGGATATAAACATAACCTACAGGTGCAGAAATGTAGAAGCTGTGGCTTCACTAAATTAGCCCTAAATTGCAAGATGCATGAAGAAATCACTGGTGGGCATTGCTATGATCATCATTGTCTGGTCTGGAGACTCAGCTCTGGTGTCACTCTACAGCCTCTATATTCTCAATTTTTTTTTTTTTTTAGATCTTGCATATGAAAATGTAGTAACTATTCTAATACTTCTCCCTTTATTGGTAACACAAGGAACAGCAACAGGTTTATTTTGCAAGAAGAAAATGCATTTTTTTGTAGAGCAGTTTGCAGCAGTTGCTTTCTTTCTAAAAATAATGACGAGTGAAATTTCCTACAATCTGTTTCATGCTTGTACACATACGTAAACAAATGGCTCTTTGCAGTGTCCATATAAAGCAGATGGAATAGCCATGGAGGAGTGAGATTCAGGCCCAGAGCATTTAAATTACCAGGCCACACAACCACCCATACAGGTAGCCAACAGCAAAGTGGTACTGCAGTATGGCAGCCTGTATTTATAACCTCTGCATCCACTGCACCATCTAAGCACAAGCTCTCCTCACATGCTCATGCTAATTTACTGTTTCTGTACCATATAGAAACAGACAATGGAGCACATTGAATCCTATTGTGGGGGGGGTTTGGTTTTTTTTTTTTCTACGGGCTGACTTTGGCTGATTTTGTTGCACTATTGGCAATTTTACTTATCCAAATATAATAAGAAAGTGACCCTAAATGATTGGTAGAAGTGCTCATTAAAACTCTAGCAGCATTAGGAATTAGTTTGTTCTCTTCCTCCTTAAAATGATCCAAAATGCAAGGCTGTGACAAAGAAGAAGCATGAGGGAGGATCTGGCTCGTGCCTTCTTTTTCAACAGATGCATCCTTGGGAGTAATTTAAATATCATATTTCAGACTTGTTTTGCACACAGAGTGGAGTGGAAAGTAACTGCTGTTTTTGTAGCAAAGGCAGGGGGTACGGTGGGAGAATAGCTTTTCTAATCCTTCATTTCAGTCTAGCAAAGCTCCCTACATCCACGAGCCCAGAAAGGACTATTGCCTGATTCTCACTGCCTGAGTGGCCTGATTCTGGGAAATCTTTGAACTCTATTTCTTTCACCACCTCTCTGACATTGTCTTCTGGCAAGTAGTCCTAGCAAAAAACGAGTGCATTATAAACTTTGCATTAGGACACACAGGTTTCTATGAAAGGAGAAGGAGACTTCCTTCTTGCCTGGATGCCTAGGCTCAGTGTCTGATTTTACGTGGAGGGAGTGGTGATAGGGTGGAGGGTGAGAACTGATAAATGCCTATGGCTGTGAAACATTTGGAAACACTTGAACATGAGAACTTTTTCCATTCTTACCCCCTCTGGTGCTTTCTCCCAGCAAAAAGAAATGGTGGATGAAAAGCTGAGATGAGCTGAAGTTTCCACTTAGTGAAGACAAAAGGACAGTTCCAGCAAAAGCCTGAAAACATTTCTTTCCTTTCCTTTTTCCTTTCCTTCCCTTCCCTTATTGCTCTCCTCTTCTTTCCCCTTTTTTGACCTCCATCATCATTCCATCCTATGAAAAGGAGTTTGGACTCATCAATCTTTCCTGCTTCCAACGTGAATTTGTTTACTGACTGCTAGTCTGAAGGGAGTGTGTCAGACCCCTGGACCTCCAGTGAATGGGTCCTGCTCCTTGACCCTTAAAACTCAGTCTCTTCACTGTCTCTCCTGAAGGAGGTAAGGGAAGAGGGACACATCCTTGCTGGGTGGCAATGTGGTGCTAACCTTAATTCCCTCCCTTCTCCACAGCCAGTGCTTGCTGTGGGGTGTGAAAACACACAACTTTTTGTTGTTTGAATAGAGTGAGGTGTAGCTGCCAACATTTGGCTTTTATACCCAATAAATTTATCTTACTACAGAAGTTACAAGCTTGCAGGACCCAAAAAAAAAAGCTGTCAGGTAACCTGTTCACTTGAACCATTCTCTTTTTTTTTCTTTACTTTCTTTTTTCTCATTTTCCTTTCTCCCAGCTTTAACTTAAAAATATGTTCAACAAAGAAAGGTGCCAGACAGCAACATTGAATCACTGTACAAACTACAGTGTCCTACTACATGCAGCACTCAGACAGGCAGATGTGAGTATTTAGAATCTCTCAGGCATGGAGGGAAAGCTGTGCAATGGTCTATATCTTGTGGTACAAAAAAAGCCCCCAAACATTAAAGTAGTTCAGTAAGTTCTACCTGGAGTGCACTCAAAAAAGACAGGAAAGACCTCACTTCAATCTGGAAATTCAGGGTCTGTACCAGTGCAGCATATTCCCTCTCTCCCAGGCCAATGTGCTCAGTCAGTGCAGAGATTTGCTCCAAGTCTCCATAGGGAACTTGAATCCCTTGACCTGCTGGCCCAGAGAGAAGAGTGCAACCAAGTCCCTCTGACAATAAACACAGAAACTATTAATAAAATTAACTCTCTAGCATCAGCAATACCAACATCTGTTTTAGACAGAAAGAGGATGCCTGGTGAAAAGAATATAGTGGTGACAAAGGGTTAAATAAATGTGAACCGGGCAGGATTCTGCTACGTGATTCTTTTCCATTGTTTGCTGATGAGGTGCAGGCGCTTGGCTGTGCAGAGAGAAGTCTTTAAGGGGACCCAGAATCTGGGAATACACTGCTTTGAAATGGGGAAAGCTGATCTTTAGAGATAGCGTCTCTCGCCGCTTCATTTTCTAATACTTTAAGGCATCTGTATTTTATGTAATCTCAATTTTAGTGTCAGCAAAACTTGATTACAGAACCTCTCAAAGTGAATCTGCAGAAGAGGACAGTGCAGTTTCCTTGTTTTAGCAGTCTTGAAGAAAGTAAGGGAGGGAGGGCTTGGCAGCCAGCAGGGCCAGAGGCCGGCATGGCAAAGAGGCACTAAAGGAGGTTCACAAAATGGTGTAAACGCTACACAGACTGCTACCTGCCCAACTGGAGACATCTTTGAAAGGATGTCTGCTAAGAGGGGATTAACAACAGAATGCTTGGTCCCATTTCCAAAAGCAGCAACCTGGTATTCCCCATTTAATACTGGAAGTCTTGAGGGACACACAATTAAAGCTGGTAACCCAAAGGGAATATACTCCCCTTCTTAGATTGCTACACTCTCCTAGAGGGACACCAGTGAAATAGACAGGGTGACCAGCAAAGGCACTCTGACAGCCAGTATGTCTGAAAGGTCAGATTAGATTGAGCACTTAGTCTTTATCCATTAGCAGAAGCTAATAAATCAGGAAGACTTAGCAATCACCAAGAAATAGTTGTGTCTTTGTAACATAACCATGTCTTAAACCAGATGGAAAGGGCTCCAGGAAATTTGAGGGCTCTAGATAATACTCTAGATAATGTGAGAGTTGCTTCTCAATGACCTATTTGATAACCTTCACCACATATGGATGTTTACAGGCTGGGTGGCAACAAAGATGTTTAGCTATGCTGAGATGACAACTTTACGAGGTAAGAAAAATAGCACAGCATTTTATTGTTGTTGTCATCGGATGTGGGTGCAGCTTTTAAAGGTTGCTGCAGCAGTTCTGTCAATAGGTCTTTCTGGAAATAATGATTTTTCTGGTTAGGCCCCAGGCTGCATTAATTGTTTGGAGGGTGTTACTCTTCATCCGTCATTAATACTCTGTAAAAAAAAAAAAAAAAAAAAAAAAGACATGGAGTGTTCTAGGAGCCTCGAAATTACCCCAGGAAAAAGTGATTTAAGAAAGGTTTTTACTTTGAAGGTCTGCTGCACAATGTACTGATTGTGTCAAGTGTGTCCCTGCTCACAGAAGCTGGACATTTTTAGGGTATGGCATAACGAATTTACTCTCCTACACTTTTAGCTTGGTATTCTCATGTCTTAATAAGAAGCTTAAGTTTGCTGGCATGAGAGCACACAGTCTCTAATCACCTTTCCAGCTGCCCTGTCAGGCTGCTGCAGACTGTCCATTAAAGGCCACAGAGGAACTTGTGGAATTCAGCAGGGTCTTTCCATCAGAGGGAAGCAAAAGGAGTTCTTTTGGATGTATTTAGAAAACTTAATTGCCTTCCTTTCTAAAGTTCTACGTCTGATTTCAATAGCCTACATGGACGTGCCTCCAACATTTACTGCTGTAGTGTCACTTTTATCTGTTGCATGTTTGACTTGCCCCATGGATGGAGGGGGGTTAGGGAAGTGCATTACTTTCATTTTACTTTCGTTACACAGATGGTCTGCACGCTGGCTTCATAACTTCAATTAAGGGAAAGAAATTAGGATGAAAAGCTTCCTCAGAGTCTTGTCTGCCACCAAGACAGCTTGCACAGCCCAGTCTAGGGAAAACAAGGAAAACACACACACACAAAAAGTGATGAATGAATGGATACCTTCTAAAGAGAGGGAAGAAAGCATGTAATAGAGAGATTGAAGACAAGGGAGAGGATTGTAAGCTTGTACTTCTCGCAACATAAAACTCTTTTTTTTTGAGTATTTTGCAAAGAATGGAGTCTGGTTTAGTCTTTGGGGGCTACCATAATAGAATTAATTAACCAGAGTGAGAAAAGAAAAAAAATAACTGAGGCATAATACTGTTTCAAAAGAAAAATCAGTGTTTGCAAGATTTGTGAATGCCTGATTCAACAGGATGTTAAAAAAATTATTAACTGAAAAACAAAAAAAGAGAAAGAAAAATATAGTCTTTCTACACTTGAATATGCTCAATTCCTTTGAAACAAATCAATGTTTATTAGCTGTTGTTTAATCTTGATTTTGAAAACTGAAAAGAAATTACTTTTAGTTATGTTTCTTTTGTATTAGCATTCTATTGCTTTTTCAAAGTAATAATTAACTCCCATTTCAACTTAGTTTCTGCAAATCACAGAATGGTTTGGATTGGAGAGCAACTTTAAAGATCATCTAGAAGGTGTGTGTGTAACTAGATGATCTTCATCTCTAGAGAAAGTCCAGTATAAGCATTCTGATTTTTTCACCCCATTTAAAGCATGTTCCACATCACATTTTATCTTCCAGAAATTAACTAGTACATTATTTTAGACATTAGGACACAATACTATCATTCCTTTCTACTCCTGTGGCAAAGAACTACATATTTAAAAATAAAATTCTTATGTTTAATTATACCAAATGTCCAAGATGTATCACAGGAAACTATTTACTTTCTGATCCCATACTACCTGGATTCTTTTTAAGAATACTCTCTCCTGTAAGGTGAGATAGTATTTATTTCCTTATTTTACAATAGAGGAACTGAGTCCAAGAGAGGCTAAGAAATTTGCCAAAGATCATAAATAAATCAGTGGTGACCAAGGAACCAAAGTGAACATGACTTACAACTTAATAATTTCTGATGCTTTCTGTTCATCATCCACCAATGGCTTGATTTGATCTATTCTTTCAAGGATTTTCTGTTGTTCTTATAATCAGAACATAAATGTTTTCCCCATTTTCAGCGTCTGTTCTCTAAAGAACTTGACAAAGTCTTTTGGTTTTCTTAATTTCTGACTGATAGAGGGCAGTGTTAAAAGCAGCAGCCATTTTCCCATTTTAACCTTCCTAGGACACCTCCTCTTTTCCTAGTTTCAAGCAAGGGTCTTGAACTACCCTGCTAATCCATCCCAGTACGTAACAAAAGTGAGAGAAAGAGTAGCATGTCTCCTTCCACTCCACCAGCTCTGGTTCCCACACAGTAGAACAGTGCTTGGACACTGGTGCAGGTGGAAATTTTCCTCCAGTCCCACCACTTCTCAGAATAAACAATGGCAGCCCCAGCTTCCCACATGAGCACTTTGGAACAGCTTGTATTTCATGAGCAGTACATCAGCCACCACTTGGGAATGGTGATACAAGGGACATTCCTTCACAGAAATGTTGTGTTTTGCAACATTTTCAACTGAGACTTAAAAAAAAAAACACCACCAAACAAAAAACCCGAAACAAATGACAAAAAAACAACAAGCAAACAAGCAAATCAACACAGAGCTTTCCTCTCTAATTGTCTGCTTCTGGAAAATAAGCATGAGGTCAGATCTTCAAGCTCTTCACCCCAGGGAGAGGAAGAGAGCTTCTGAATTGCTGTCTGTGTCCCGTGGAAGGAACAGCAGTCACACAAAGGTCTTAGTGATACACAACCATCGGTTTCAATCATTCCAAATTGAGACCCCCCGTGCCTGAACATGCTCCTGGCCACATCTGCCCCAAAAGATCTCAGGAAAGGGAGGGCACAAAGACAACACAGGGACCAGCTCTACAGAAGGAGCAGCAAGGAAAGCTGTTATACACAGGCACATCAGGACAGCTGTTGGGAGGGAAAGGAGCTCTATTCAGTCAGGAAAGCAGTTGTGCTCCAGAGCCAGGAAGCTGGACTCAGTCACTGAGAGCCAGATGGCTCTGTGCCAAAAAGCAGAATGGCACGAGGTTTGCCTCTCAGTGTCTTGAGATACTAGGAAAGAGTTGGGGCCCTAGGAAGTTCTTCCTTCAGCATAACACAGGCAAGAGCTGTGGGCCTGATCTCTTCCACCAAAAGACCTGCTGAAGTCCTGGAAAATCATAGTTACAAAGTCAAAAAAAGAGGAAACCGATTCATTAAGCGATGCTGGTGCTAACTAAGCCAGTCATTTTTTTCCCTTTGGATGTAACATCTAATTTTCCTGAAGTTAGGACATAGGCACATTTGGCACTGACCACCTCCAGCCAGGTCTTCGTGAGGTTTCAGGGCTTCCATTCAGTCTCTTTGTTCAGCGAACAGAGAAATTGAACACATTCCAGTCTGCACCAGTTGAACCTCTTTTTGCTGCATACATAAGGCCTATCTAATGTCAACGAGCAAGGAGTGACTGTGAATGAAAAGCTGCGCAGACACCGAGTGGTTTTAAGCAAAGGGACTGCAAATAAAACACCTATTTTTTTCTCCTCACATACTCGTGGCTCTCACTGTGCCAAGTATTTTAAATGTCAGCTCCTCAGGATTATCTCAGAGCTGTATGACCAATCCCCAAACTATGTGCATCGATGGGAATATCAGTGGTTCATTCCACAGTACATCCAAGCTCACCCCAAGAAACTGCAAATAGAAGACGGTGGGTTTGGGATTGCTTTATAAACCAAAGAGTTATTTTAAAAGATGAGAGAATGCCTATTGTCATGCTAAAAGCTGAAGACAAAATTACTATATATATGATAGTTTTTAAATATATCACTTATTTATATTTCTTTAAGAGGAAAAAAAATTGGCTGTAGTTGCAATCAGTCTTAATTCATTCTTTATTGCTGCTCTGGTTCTGTGTTATTTGAGCTGGTTTAACTGTTAAAAGCGTTTCAAATGTTCACATGGTCTGCATTAGGTTACAGAATAAAAGTAAGTACAGCCCACCAAATGTAACTTTCTGAAATGTAAACCACATGAATTTGATTTCTTTGTGGTACAATTTTAATTGGGTTCAGAGGTCTTTCAGTCTTACCTGTCTATCTGCTCTCTGATGGCCCGACCTGATAAAGCTAATACAAAGAATCTGCGAATGTGATCCAAACTGATTACGCTCAGTTACAGTACATGGCTTTATTCTTGACAGTAACAGCCCTACAGCCTAGTTCATTTTTAGGCTGCAAGTTTGAACCCTGGAGCCACCGCTGAACTTGGACTGGGAATGTCACCCCTTGCAGTAAAAGATCACAGTCCCTTGCAAATCTGCAAAACCAGAGAAACAGAGGGGAAAAACAGCATCTAGCTGCAACCATAAGTGATTGTGTATCCTACAAAAACTGCAGGAGCATCTGCACATGTGTATACCTTGCATTGTCACAGCAAATGTTAAAACAGAGAATACATCCAACACCCACTACACAATACAGAAACAACTGCAAACAGAAAATACAACAAAGCCCGAGATCTCCAGAGACTGATTTTCAATTGGTTTGGGATTGCTGCTTTTTTTTTTTTCCTTTTGACAATACACTGTGCTGCCTTAGTGACAATGACTCATCATTTACTCATCAACTCTCTTCTCTGTTGCACCTCATTGTGCCATATGCCCTCATGGAGGGAAACAACAGTATTGCTACTTCTCATCTAGAAAAGTACATCACATCTCAGCAACAACAAGGAAGGCACTTTACAACAGGTACACTCACCTTACCCTGTGAACCCACTTGTAAACAAAGACCTGTATCAGCTTGTGGGAGCAGATCTGGAATTAGGCAGACAGCTCAAGAGAAATGCAGAGAGAAAGGGGGCGGCGAGTTGAAATTTGTCCAAGTCCTTTTGTCTGGGTTGTTTGTTTTCTTGGTTTTGGGATGCTCAGCCTTGAACTTGAAAAGTATGAAAAAGAATCACAGTGCCCATAGTTCTCGGAAGAAAACACCATAGAAAGGAAGACTCAGTAGAACCAGCAATAAAATAACATAACCCAATATAGAAAATTCCTCAGCTGAAACTTCTACTGCCATTCTTAAGTTTAATTCAAGTAAATCATTAGCAAGTAAAAAAATTACAAGCCATCATCTAGTTGAGGCAAATTACATTCACTTTTCCCCACTGGAAGACAAAGAATTGACTTTCAAAGCCAACAAAGTACACTTTTTTAGGTTAATATTTTTCATTCTACTTCCCCAGAGCTGAGCCTTCCTCATTTTTCTACACTTCTGTTACAGGGCATGGTTCTGTACTGGTAGAACTGTTCTCACAAATAATTTCTAGCAGTGAACATACGAGCACTAACAAATGAGGTCCCTTAATTAGTTCCAGGTTTTGCCAATAAGCAGTGCTGGCAATACAGCTTTTTAGCTCTCTGCCCATCATACAAGTAACAAGGAAGGGCCTGTAAACATGGCAAGGGTGTCTCCGTGTTCCTGTTCGTATAAAGGGCATGCAGGAGGAGTAAGGAGGAAATGTATAGCTCAGTGGTGGGGTTTTATTGTCAACAGGGATGAGGTTTTTTGGCTTGGATTCACTTACACCACCTTCAAGGACACATCTTACAGATTCCCAACTTGGCCATAAGGAAAATTGAACATTTCCAAGGACGTTTCCTCCATAACAAAAATTGATTATTTTTTTTCCTTTGAGGTTTGAAATGTGGTTTTTTGCTTTTGTTCTCAACCTCTGTTTTCTTTTATGTACGGGTTTTTGCTTCCCTCTGCATTTATGGGTTCTGCTTGGGTCCAATATTGTTTCTAACATTTGCTTTATAGGAGTTAGGGCCCCACAACCCTTGATGTCACATTAATGTGCAACAAAAAACTCCATGCTACTAGGCTGTGTACAGAAAAAGAACAGACTGGAAGGGACCCCAGCTTTCCCCACAGAGAAATATAGTTTCACTTGATGGCTTCTGGAATGAACTTTGCCTATTATGTTTTATATAGATTTTGAATAAATCCTTTGACTCACAAATTCCTTATTGGAACAATAGAACTCTATAGAAGCCAGGGGAAAATTTGGAAGCAAGTCTGGATTTTTTTCCCCTGTTCTGGAGCCCAGAATCCCTATCTTTCTCCACATCCATTTAGTATGGCACAAAGGGAACTCACTAGCTGCTTTCCTCCAGCTTTCTTTGCTACTTCATAATAGAAATATTATTCTGCTTCCTGTTTTATTTCCCCCAAGATCAAAAACAATTCAAAGACAGTATAGGTCTGTGGGCCTGGAATAGACTGGAGAAAAAGAAGAAATTAAAACAGACAAAAGAGAAAATTAATTGTAAAGAGGTAAACTTTTCCATGAGACTCTTCCATTTGGGGCATGTATTAACAGCTCCGATTTTATAATCTATTGACCATGTATCTTCAGCATAGGCTGAGTTTAATACCTGTGGCATGTGACCTCAGACAAACAAAACCACTTAGAACAAGCACATATTGAGAGAAATAATAGGAAATTGGTTCAAATATGGTCTTCTTTGTTTACCAGTTTCCAATCATTTCTTCAAATATTGCAGCAGCATTTCAGCCAGGATGAGCCACCCATAACAGGCCTGAGTTTAACAGATCTCCTAGTTCGACTTGGTATCTAAAAACTATTGCTGCCTTTTGCCCACTTTCATAATGCTTATTTACCTCTGCTGCCCCCCAAAAAAGCTACACTGACAACTCGCAGCGATAATGAATTACTCAAGTCCAGCATATCCAAAGAGAGATTCCTTCATGTACTTTAAGTCAGCAGATCACCTCTCCTCAGGCAGCTTCCAGTAACAGCCCAAAGCCACTTGCTGAGAACACAAGCTTTACCCAGGAGTATTCTGTGGCAGCTTCCTGCATGCCCGTCTGCCCAGGTGCTCCAGGAGAGCATCACCATTCAGCACTGTGCATCTCTTAAACATCTTCCTATGCAATACATGGGACAACTCCACTGCATGTTAAAAGCCAGGGACATAGAGAAGTCTGTTAGAGAATGAAGCCAGATACTCCACTGTAACCAGCACTTGCTTCCAAAATGCTTAAAGGATCAGAGGCACCACCCTCCAGACAACACTGTGCAGCTGAAGTGCAGTGGCCCAGTTGCTTTTTCGGCACCAGAGGCAGCAGACTAAGGTATCACAAGCAACATCTGCCATTCAATGATTAATACAAAGGGAAAAGCTTCAATGACATGTTGTGCAACTGCCTAGCTAAAGGTGTGAACATGGATTCTCACACCAGTGTGAGCTTCAAGCCAAATCAACTGAGGTTTATCCAACCTGGAAACAGGATTAACTGTTCTAAGAAACTTCGCACTGTGTGCTTCATTTGTATTTTTTTATGTCATCTTACTTTCAAGGTGGAGTGATCCTGGGAAATCACAGACATTTCTGTGCCAAGAAAAAAAATTAGAAAAGAAAAAAGGAGGAAAAAAAGAAAAGAAAAAAAAAAAAGAAAAAAAAAAAAGGAAAAAAGAAGAAAAAGAGAATATGTCTAAAGACATCAAGGCCTTAAATAAAAATGCCTAATGCCAGGAACACTGAGAATGAGAATAAGAATGGAATTCTAAACATGGAATGGTCCCTATGGAAAACTGAATTCTTCAACATATACGATGATACCGCAAAAGTCAGACTGTACTTGAACCCTCACCAGGGATCTTTAGGGACTATTAGATGTACATAATCACTCTAAAAAACTGCCATGAGATGAAGTCAGGATTAACATATCTGACTTCTGACCAGGTCTAAAAAAATTTTAGTTACTTGAAGAAAACATAGGAAGACAAAAAGCTACCATTTTAAGTACAGAAATCATGGGACTAGAAGCTCCAGGAAACTTTTTTTGTGTAGGACCATTTGATATTAACTGTGCCTTTGTGGCTTTTTTTATCTCACAAAAAAGAGAAAATTATGGTGGAGACAAAAAAGTACAAAGACACAAGCAAGAAAGGGTAGAAAACAAATAACAGCACAACTTTTATACAGTGTTTGATATCTACATACTGTGTTTCAATTTTCAGGGTTACAAAGAATTAAGAATGTCACTTGAGCCCTGACATTCACAGCAACTGTCAGACTGGATGCTGTGGTTAGAGAACAACATAGAAGTAACATAATAAAAAATCAGAATTTCCCAGGAAGTATGTACCACTCTCTAAAGACTGTCAAATAAGCAAGGGATTTGGATTTCACTCATTTAGAGAATTGTCCACTGAAAACATTTCATTACCTTGCCAAGTTTTTATGGACCCTATCAGAACAGCTGCGATTCACTTCACTTGCAGCAGAGGAAGCTGGTAATAGCTCAGAGATTGCCCCCTTCATTTCACAAACCAATTAGGACTTCGATCCTACAAGTGGAGTAACACAAACCCTTCTTTTACTGGCAAAATTCCACTTCATTTATGTGAGCCCAGAAGGAAGGTCTCTTTTTGGCAGAATACAGATGCTCATAGCAGCAAATGTTTCTAAAACACGTTCTCTTATTTGTTCCTTCTTCCAAGGAATATTCTTCCTGCACTCACCAAAATGAACACTTCTCAGTCTACCTGCAGATTCTGTCTAGTCACCAGCTCTTTGCAGTTTTTTACCAAACACTGCTAAGAGAATTGAAAATTATGATTTACCACTTGCAACTTTGCTAGAAGGCCTACAAAATGCCAGATTTATTTAAGTTATTTCTCCCCTCTAAATCAAGCATCACTTTATTTTCTTAAAATTCATTTTGATGGTGTTGCCATCTTAAATTTATCTGTGCTTTTGATTCAAATGGTACTTTCTGTTGGTTTTATAGCTGTGTATTTGGCCTGTCCATAAGTAAAACAAAAAAACATATGTATGTCTCACAATGGACCATACCATAATGTACTACCATTTTCTAAAACTTAACTCATCCATTAATGGGATGGAGGCCTATTTTTACAGGGGTTAAACTAGGATCCTTGCAGTTTACGCATGTTTATAATTTCTGTGTTTTCCCACAGGCATTTTTCTCTGAACTACTGGCCATTGTGCCACCCCCAGCAAACACTGAAGCTCTCCTCTGAATTGACACAGACAGAAGTAGATCTCAAAGTTTGTTCTTTCTTTGGAACCTGCAAATTACCCTCTTAAATAAAAAGAAAAGGAAGAAAAATAATTTTTTTTAAAAAATCTGACACCAAACAAAGTCTATATTTTTTGAGTAAGTATTTTACCGTGGCTTAGTTACCCGTCAAGCAGGCTGACACTTGGATAAAACACATACTGGAATCGTGCATCAGGGCATGTTAAGTGCAAACCTGTGATGAAGAACAGAGCTATGCAATTCAGCTGTGCAGAGCTCTAATGATCATTTCTGGTCCAGGAAAGCTGGGTCTGTCACATCTGACCCACTGCAATTCCAAGATCATCTTCCATCCGAAAATGATTTTACATCTGTTTTAGTTCAAAGAGCCATATAAATCAGAAGCTCTCACTATAAATTTTGATGACACCTTTAAAGAAGATTTATACAGTGTTTTTTATATACATATATATACGGGAGGTACGTAAGAGATACCAGCCACTAAAATTAAGCAATCAATGATGTATTCTCCAAGTTCTGTATATAATACTTAAGTTACTTAAGTCCTATTTATGACTTACTCTGATGTGAGAGCCAATCTATGCCTACAAAAACTGGCTATTTCTGTTTAGATAGTTAGGGGTGCAGTGTGCTATTCCAACCTTGCTTTCCTATAGTTCTTGGGTGGGACAAGCTTTCCAGAATGGAAAAGTCGTGGTCTGTTTCTTAGAAACCATTTATATAAGAACTGGCTAGAATGTGGTTTCACTGCCTATTTGAAACGACCATCTGGAGAGGGCTGGTTTTTCTTCTGACCGAAAGAAATCCCAATAAGAGCCAGGAAGTCATACAATATCCCGGACACACTTTTTTTTTTTTTTTTTTTTTTTTTGGCTTAGGACTTTTGACAAGTAGAAGGTAGGAGGCATTCATTCATGCAAGGTGCAGCATTCATTAATAAATTTAACCAACATTTATACCAAGCATGTAACTTTCAGGGTAAGAGTTGACTTCGAGTCAGATAAGAAACATGCTGAACCGTCTCCATTCCCAGTTGACAGGTTATTTATGACCCTCCTTTCAGTCCCCTGAAAGTTACCTTAATATATGTCTTTCCAACCCCTCCCTAGACCTTAAAGCAAGAAAAATTTTTGGAAGGCAATGGGAGTATGTGGTTGGGGATAGAAGAGAGATGTCATGAACAATCACCCCTTTGTGCCATGTCTGACACACAGGCTTGGTGCCGTTTTCTCCCTTTCTTCCTGACTCAGCAGTGTCAGGAGAGATTGAGTCAGCAGCTCCTGAACATGCCCATGCAAACAGCAACAGGGGAGGCTGTGCAGCAGACAGAGCTTTCCAACCCTGCATGCAAAGCAGGTCAACATTTGGACCTAGGCAGCAGCTAGCAAAAAAGAGATAAAACGGTTCGAAAGGGTCCATCTATCAGGTGCCATTTTCTGCCACATGACCCTGTCTACTGGCCACAAACTGTGGGACTACTCATTTCTGTAAATGGCTCACCTGTAATAAGTTCCTAAGTAATTCACCTAAGCTTTCCAGAGACTTGTAGCTGCTGCACACGTGTGGCCTGATGGGATCCCACGTTAAGGTTTGCCACGGACCGTGTAGTAGAAGGGACTACAGAAAACATGTCTCAAATCAAACAGAAGAAAATCAAGCAGGAACAATAAGCAGGGAATCAAGCGCAAGTTTTGGTACAAACACAGGGAAAAAGTTTTGACAGAATGACACTGTCAGGTGCTTCTTCCCAACTCTTCCTTTTTCTTTCCTTCCGGTGATCTGACTGATGTTCTTACATCCTGTTAAACCAAGGCCAGGGAATGGACCTGATCAAGTAAGCAAGAGGTCATTTGATACTTCATCTCTCACTGCACTTTTTTTCTAATCTCACAACATACTGTGGAGCTTCAGTTCAAATACATCAGCTGGAACAGATGCTTTTATCCCAAATTCCTGAAAAAGGAACTGGCCTTTGAATTTAATAGAATCAAGTCATTCCATGCCCTCTTTGATGCCATGCACTCCTCCAACTTACTAGGACCTAAAAGAAACTCTACAGAAGGAGCCCTGTCCTCTGCCATCTCAGGTGTCTCGGATCAAGACTACAGTGGAGAATTTTTTTTCACTTCCCACATCTCCAAGGCCAGTCACAAGGAGTCTGCTCTTCATTGTGTCAATGAACCACTGTTAGTCTCATTACGTGCTGTTTTCATGACCACTCCCTTCCATGCCCCTCTGGAAAGCATGCAGGCCCATGAAAAGATGATAAACTGGAAACAGAAAGAGATGTATGGTACCGTGGGAGGGAAGAGAGAGGAGCAGGAAGGAAACACATAGGTGTTGAAATGAATGCTGCATGTGGGGACTGAAAGGCTGTCCTCTCACTGGTACCATGATTCTTCAATATACAAAGGCACTAGAGACATCTTCCACATCCATCTTGTTGCCTTCCTCTACCTGCCTGCATTTCGCCAAATGTGGTTACAATTCTTCCCTTCTGATGCTGTGCCAGAAGACCATCTTATCTTGATTAAAAAGCTATACAGCACTTTGAAAACAGATAATCTACATCACATGGCTAGTGCTCTATGTCCACCTTGGAGCCTGAGTTCAATGGAACTGACTCAGATCTTCCTATCCATTCAATACAATGTTAAGAACACTCTGGACATGTGACAATCCTGAATTCTCCTGTGTTCCCTTCCAGCTACAAAGCTGCACTGGTGAGTTTCAAGTTGGAATAATTACTAGTCACACCTGCTGCTAGCTTGAAAAACAGCAACAGATTACTTTCTCCAGGCAAGCTGAGCTGTTAGGCAGCAGCCACCTTCAGCCTTTGGTGGTCTGAAAAAGATGCCTTGCCTTGCAAAAGACAGGCACAGCTAAAGCGACCACTGTGCTGTGCTGTCACCCATTTGTCTGACCGTAATTTTCACATACATTGCTGAATTCTCAGTGACTGAAACAAATGGAGTTATTTTTACAAAAAGAAGACAAACACTGCTATAGTAGAGGCTGGTTCAGAGACCCCTATCTCGAGCTGATTCAGCTTATCAGCTTTTCTATACCTTTGACAAATGTATGTCTTGTATCTTTGTTTTCTCCCCTTCCTCCATATGCCTTACTGCTTTTCCTCAATGTATCTTATCTTCAAATGATGTGCTATTAATCAAGCAAAGACACCCTTCATTGCTAAGTGTTCCTCCACTGATTTTTCGTCAGCGCAAGTAGTTACTAGTTACAGCATTCCTCCCACATGCTAAAGCCTCGGAGAGGGTGGGAGGAGGGATGGCAAGGAGGTCAGAGACTGCCTCACCCCATAAGTACTATCTGGGACCTTTACACCAACCCACCAGTTTGCTGTAAAGATAACGTTGCTGCTTGTACTCAAACAGGTACGTGGTGGGAAACTGGGGCAACACTCTCTCTTATTTTTCAAGTTACTAATCTTCATTTTCTTCCTTTTCTCTGATTAGTCTGGCTGGATGCCTGTTCAGTAGAAGCTGAATACCTGAAACAATGTGTGTATATACACTGTGCCAGTAAAGCTTGCCCAACAACCCTCATTCTGTTATGTTTTCCCATACCTTCTGTCAATATCTAATTTTATATGTGAGCCCCCAGAGCCAGAGAAGGGGATAGGGAAAAAAAGAAAAACAAGGAGGGAAAAGGACAGAGGGAGGAAAGAGAGAAGGAGAGAGGAAAGTAAGGAAAAATTACACCCCTTGGGAATGTCAGCTGCTGTGAACTTGCCCACTCCTCACCATGAAACAAGCTGTGTGCGGGCACAGGTGGGTCCCATTCTGTTACTGCAGCACAGCCCACAAGCAGGGTCTAAATGAAGACTTTCATTGCTGTTCCCTGTTTTCATTGGAGTAAGGCCATCAAAAACATTTGCAGGTGGCTTGGCCATAGTCTGACACTAAAATATTTGTGGTTGTGATAAAAATCAGAATATTGCTACAAGATGGTTCTATATAACCTTTAGGGCTTGATCCTGCTGTTACAGAACTAGCTCAGTAAGAGTTTTAGCCAATTGCTCTCTGCTGGTTTCATTGCTCATTAAAAGGAATATTCCTGGACACAATTCTCCATGGTGAGGACTCATCTACCCTTTGGGACAGCTTCAGATGTTTTACGAAAAAGGGGAAACCTAACCCAAAACAATGGATTTGAGAACCTCAGAATGTGTGCTGTTATAAAGCTGAACCATCTCATCTTTATAAGGCCAAACCAAAACCACAAAACTTTGCAGTACTCGTTTTCTGAATCCATCTGGATTTTTCTTGGGTTGCCTAATACAGAAATCACTGTCCAGTCTCTGTTCCTCGTGAATGAGTCTTGGATATAATTCTTTGCATGTTTAAAAGGATAAGATGAAGATAAATGGAAATGACAAGATATGTTCTTTGAATAAACAAAACAGCCACCACAGGGAAAAGACTCAAGGAAAAGAAGACAAACAACAAGGATGCTCAACACTTTGGCAAGTAGATGAAGTCCAAAATGCATCAATTATCTCCTAGGACACAGCATGGACAAAACCCAAAACCTTCTAGGAAGAGGAAAGAACGGGTAACAGTATGCTGGAGGTCACACCATACGTCTCATTCACACAGCAACTCACACAGAGACTCACATGCTAACAATTGCCTCCCAATAGAGCAGCTTTAGACTCAGACTTAGGAAACATTTGTGTGATTAAGCCACAGGGCTGAATTAAGATATGTCATGACAAAGTTTCCCAAACGAGACACTCACCACTGGCTAGGAAATAGGCCTTTTTATCCTCAGCCTCTCCAGCTTTGGAGATTCTAATCACCATGGCCCCAAACCAATGCAAACCTAAAACCTGACTGACAGGGTCTTGCAAAACCACATGCAGTTTTTTTTCATTATATTAAAACAACTGTTTGGAAGCCAAGTACAGTGCCATATAAAACACCTCACCACTGAGTATTAAAAGTTGTTTGGGTTGGGTTTTTTTTCTTTAATTAGGATCATAATTACCACTAGAGCCATTAAGCCACAACTTGTACAGGGTCTTAATCATCCTTAACCCAAACAACATTCTTAGCTGTTTTACTTTCTACAACTGAAAAAGAAACTGCTTTTCCCTCCCTCTCTTCCCAGTGCCCTGTCTTTGAACAGAATGGGACATGTCCAAGACAACAACCTTCATGGATTCACAGGTGAATGGTAGTGCATGTGAAATCTCAGGACCCATATCAGATTTCTATATTAAATATCAAATCCTAAACCAGTCGTAAAAAAGGCATGCAGAGGAGCTTTGCCAGAAGCACATAACTGAGACAGTGGATGGAACCCAAGTCCTCTGTGTGACTGGGTAACCCTTATGGAGCAGTCAGTGTCACGGGCCCTCCCTGCCACCATGGCACTGAGAGATGGAGAGCCTGAGGTCTGTATCCAGCCCCAAGCATCAAGAATCTGGAAAAACTCAAGAACAACTCAAATTTGAGCTTTTAGTGCCAGGATTTCACTTTTTGGTTTTACTCTGCAGAGACTGCAAGTTGCTCATCAATTATTTAGACAATGACTGAGGACAGAGACCGCTTTTGCACTTACAATATAATGGATGTGACCAAATTACAAATGACAGATAATGAATCTAGACTGTTGCTTCATTCTCAGTCCAGTGATTTATCTTTTTATCCATATGTTTTCATGCATAAACCCCCTCCAAATTCTCAGAGCTGTGTAACAAAAAGCTGCACCCTTAAACCATCTGGGCAGTTTCTCCATAATTAAAAACAAGTTATTGTGACTTATAAGGACCTCACATTTGTTCAAAGTAACCAAGTGTATAAAACATGGATGTTTTTGTTCACACAGTTCTCCAAACATAAGCACACAATTGGCATTCAAGCCAATACAATAAGCAGCCATACTGTCAATTTATGGGAACAAATATGGACCCATCATCACAAATTGAGCAATTGTTCAGAAGTCTCTGTGCCAAACTCCACTGATCTTGGTGACTGTTTTTCTTTGCCTTCTAGCATTCCTCGATTTAAAAGTGCATGTAGGAAATAGCCCAATGCTGTTCAGCACACAGAATTACCATTGAAGGAAGTGAATGGATCAGCTTCAGAAATACTGGCTTCCCAAAGCAGTTATAGAAAAAACATGAACTTCGGATGTAAGCAGATGAAAACAAAGAAACTGGACAGAGAAAGTAGGGCTTCCCTGCACATACAGAACACTCTGCCCCTTTTGAACCAAAATGCCAGATCTGGAGCAGATGTAGTAACCTGGCCATTCCCCCACAGCCTTCAACCCATGTCGCAGAGCTTGCAGGGGACCCCTGCCACATGCTGGGAGGATCAAATACAAACATTGTAACCTCAAGAACCACAAAGACAACATGTGGTCCTACATGCAGCTGCTGAAGCCAGAGAACTGGAGAAATAAGAAAATGGATTTACCCAATCTGCCGATTTGTGGAAGGTGCTTGCGTAATGACTGAGCTGGACTGTGGAGATGGCATGGCTTGTTGAATCACAACACTGGTGTCGTGGTTTGGCATCCTTGTGTTTGTCAGCTGGTGAGACCCAGGACCTGCCATTGCTCCTCCAACTGTGTTATGCATGGAGATATTCTGTAAAAAAAAAAGGAAAGGAAAAAGAAATAAATGTCTTATCTTGGGCTTGTGTTCTATAGGAATACAGTTAGAAATCTGAAACTACCAACAACATGAAAAGTTACTGGCTCCTGTAAATTCCAAGTCAATAGATCTTCTTGTAGCCAACTACAACAAAGAAATTAAAAATAGCTATTTACTGTTAAAGGATAATATGAATGGAAAAAAATATCCACAAGTTGACTAATCACTCTTCTCATGATTTATAACGGGGATATTTAACACATATTCTCCTAACTGAACACCATCTATATTTTGTTTGACAATTACCCTGTGGTGAGAGCACAGCACTCTGATTTACTTTGTGGGCTGTTTACTCTGTACTAGGTCTGCCTACACTGACAAGCAAATTAAGTGTTATAGTCCCAAAGTAACAAACAGGACATGGCATGTCACAAAACAGAGCCATTCTTATTAGTTTCCATATATTCTTTTTAGAGCAATAATATCCCACAGGTCTAGAAAAACAGCACTGCATTCACAATACATAATCTCTGCTGCAGGTAACCTGGAGCCCTTAAAAATTTCTTTAAAAAAAAAAAAAAAGTAAACAGACAACTCACGGCTACAGAGTGAACAAGCCATGAGAAACCAGAATACTGCTGAGGAAGGAACCCTGGAATAAAACCTCTCTCCTATTATTCCTACACATGTAATACACACTGCTGCTAAACCACAGGGTTTGACTTGGCCCGCACTTAAAAACAAACAAAACTCTCAAGCCAGAGATAACCCACAGTGTATACATATGAAAATATGGTAACCTTGAGAGCATTATTCTTCCTATCAAGCACCAATGTGCAGATTGTTAGCAGTAAAAGGAAAAGAGACTTTCCATTGTCACCTCATGCTAGGCTGTGGAAAAAGGAAAAAAACCCTTTACATGCACACTCTGCCACCAAGATTCACACAAAGCCTCTTCCTGACTACTGCAATACTCAGGATTGAAAACTTAAAGTTAAATTTCATTTGAAATTCTAGTTTATGTGCTTTATCAAAGAAACACATAAACCCCACAAAATACTGATAGAAAAAGCTAGAGAGAAAGGAAACTTAGAGCTCTGCTCACATATGCAGGACAGGAGAGACAGACAACATATTGAATCCCAGACCTTAAAGAAAGATTGTGTCCTGGACCACAAGAATAAAATCTTGAGACGACATTCCTCATGGAAAAGGATCCAATAATTATAAGATCGACAATAAAGGCCTTCTCTGTCATCCTCATATCCTCATAAATCCCAGTTCTAATATACTTCAGGTAATTTCCCAGGCTGTTGTAGGCATAGCAATGTCTTTTTTTTTCTTACAGGAGTTGTTGCAATCTTCAGAAACATACAAAGAGGCAGAGGGGTTGCCTACAGCCACATGGTTTGACCACTCATCCAGTATGAAGATGATCCACCCCTGATTTCCTGCTAATACCTTACATGTTACAAACCATGCCCAGCAGCAGAAAAGCCAGTACTCACTTAGGAGCATAGACTGCAGGAGGAAGTCAGAACAAGGACTTCAGTGGTAATTTTTCATAGCTCAGTAGTATGTCATGACCACCAGGCAGTAAAAGAAAATAACCTTAGTTATACAGAATCTTTTCAAAAAGAAAATTTCTCTCACATACCACATTTTCATAAGAAATGTTGCTTTTTCAATGGATTAGTATTTCCTGACAAAAAACTCTGCTGTTAAGAATTGAAATACATAAATATATCCAAATCTAGTTCAGGATTTGAAACCACACTGACTTTTTTGTTATAAGGTTTTGCAAAACCAGGTCTAAAAATCTATCCATCTGCAAGTAAATCTTTTAGCACTGTTGCTTCCTAAAATTTCTCCTTTTACATTAAATGCATGTATTTGAATTAAAGCCTACTAATATGTGATACTGACATGTTTCAAAGTCCCCCCTCATTTAATTTCTCTTTCACACTGCCTCCACAGAAACAATTTCTGAATCCTGCTGTGTATTTCTGTTTTGCCTGTTTGCTTTCAGTAGTGTGTTTAGTAGAGGAAATATTAAATTGCCAGGGGAGCATACAGTACTTGTACCATTGGGTCCATAGGGGGGGGCAACAAAGAAAACCATCAGTCACCCACAGTGAGTTACCCTGCAGTGCTGCACAGCTGCCCCTTGCTATTGACAGCACAGATCTGCCCACACACACCTGCCTTGCTCCTAAAGAGGGATTCCTGCCCTAAGGCACAGCGTTGGCATGAAAAACTCCAGGATTCAGAAAGCGTTTCTCTGGACTGCACACTCCAGACCACTGCATTCCAAGAGCTACAGAACACTGATTAGCTACATGGGTTCTTAAAGGAAACGTGGATGATGCCATGAGGCCTGGGAAAGGACAGGATGTAAACCTGTCATTAGCTTTAGACAAACAATACTCCAGCACCTGCCCAAATTTTGACTGGATTTTGTTGTACCATGGCAGGGCAGAACTTAAAGACTTAAAATCAGATTCTTATGCTCCTAGATTCAGGATTTCCATTTTCTTCTTCTATTTGCTTTTTCTCCTATAATTCCAGGCCTTTCTAAGGTACAAATACTATAAATTATGATAGGTCTGAAAAATTTTGTTTGCACATAAGACATTTGTACTTGTTAGCTTACATGCATAAAATTTTAATGCTGTTTCAAACTTTTAACAATTTCCAATAAACTGTATTTTTTCAGAAAGCAGACCAAATACATGATGCATGAAAAGCAAAAACAGAATGAAAGCTTGTCAGTGCATCCAGATGTCCATTCTTCTCAGTAATGCAAGAGCTGTTGTTGAGCAGGAACTGTACCTTTATACAATGCTGCCAAGAGAAAGCCCAAGATTTCCCAACAAAAATGCCAAACTCGGCATGACTCTCACATTCGTAAGAAAAAGATTTGGCAATCTCACAGTAATTTACATCAGTGAGATTCTGGTGAATTTACAGAGAAGTTCAAGTAAGTTCGTACTTAAATGACAATGCCTGTGCTTTGAAAAATGGCAGAAAATTAACACACAGTAGATCTGATGCTAAACCTATCTGATCATATCCATCACGACATGCAGAATCACTCTCTATCACCAGCACAGCAAGACTAGGCTTGCTGCAGGTGTGATGTAGGTGGCCTTCAGAACCCCCAAAACTGCTTTGCTGTGTTGAGCTCTGCACCTGCCTCTGAATGGATCTAGATAGGATATTTATGAGCTCCTCGTAGACTCGATTTTGGGCCCTTACAGAAACCAAACAAATTCAGCAACATTGGTTGAAACCGAGACCTCCACTTTACAGACAAATTGTTATTTGGCTGGGCTGCTTCCAGCTCTACTTTTAGGAGTTCTGAGTGGTCTTCAGCCAGGGACCCATGAAGAAACATCTCACTTCCACTCCACTTTTCAGTCTCCTCCAGCTCTTAAGCCAGTGATTAATTGATACTAGATGAGGAGCTCCCAGCACTCCAGCTCAGAGGAGAAGTCAACAGAAAGCAATGACATGTACAAGGCTCTCTGCTTTTCACACTCCCAAGACCTGTCTATACTCTGCAAGAGTATGAAAAACACTCAGAGTTTACTCAGAGATCTTCACAACTGTCCTCTGGCATTAGAAGAAGGCATATGAGCTTATTATTATTATTACACATTTTATTAAACTGAACCTAGATGTTCACACAGGGAACAAGCCACTCACACGCCAGGAACTGTAGACACAAAAGACATACCACGCCCTTAGGATTCACTTAATGGATCTTAACTAAGATCTAATAAATTAAGAGGAATTTATTTCCTCTAGTACCAAGTTTCATCCTCACCAAAGTTCCCTGCCACTCCAAATGAAGCAGAAATTTGGATTATAACACTAAAAACTTTTACAGGAATGCTACTCTGGCCCATCTGCTCATACTGTACTCTCCAGCAGTATTTAACATTCAAATAAATAAAAATAAAAAACAAGCTGTATCCACAAACTATTTTTAAATCAGCATGCTCATTCTCAATCTTTCCAGCTGCAAGAGGAAAGAGAATAGACCATCATCATCTTGACTTCTTCCCATTTTAGCTTCAGACTATCAAGAAAACATTCCATCATTTTTCTTCCACATGCAACCATTTAACTTTGGATAGGCAACACACTTCATTTTTTCTAAAGGCTAAAAACTTCTTGAAGTCATGCTTCCATGTTCTGGTGGAGAGGATTACACATCACTCCAGTAGGACACACACCCTGTTGGCAAGAACAGCAGAGAAACGATGGCTCCACAGACACGGGCAAAATACACCCCATGACTCCAGGCAGTCAGCATTTCCACTAAATCCTGGTTCTTCCAGAGAAACACCCATCCACATCACACAGCACCACCTGTATCATGCATCTCCATCTACTGGAGGCAAAGGCTGATGAGAGATTGAGCCGTCCTTTATGATCCATTGCCATATTCTGAGTTTCAAACAGAGTTTGTTTGTGGTTTTAAACTATAAGAGCTAGGTTCTGCACCAAAGCCAGTTTATATTTTTCTACTCTTCTTTTTTAACTGTGAGATTTAATTAAAATTGCAAATAAGAGTTTTATACACTCACTTTTACACACTGAAGACCCATTGAAGATTGTTCTGAGATTTTAGATCAATAGAACTGTCACCTATAGCCAATTGTACATAAATGCATTTTGCATACTGTTATTCAGAAGGTATTTGCCATGAAAAAATGAGAGAAAACCCAATTAATCTAAACAAAGACAAAAGCACTTTTTTTCTGTTTTCTGCAAAAAATCATTTAACTGTATTTTCCCAAAGAGCAACTTCAAATATTTTCAATTAATTCAAGAGAAGAGGTATCAACTTTGAAAAAAAAATACTAAAAAATATAGAAATCAAATACACCGCAATATTTTAGAATTCATATAGCTCAGCCTCCCAGTTAATACATTTTATCAAGGATAAAAAAAATAAATGTAGCATTGCCAAGTCCACCACTAAACCAAGTCTTTGAGTAACACATCTAGACGCCTTTTAAATACCTCCAGAAATGGTAACTCGACCTCTTCCCAAGCAGCCTGTTCCAGTACCTGAGAACCTTTTGGTGAAGCCATTTTTCCTAATATCCAATCTGAACCTCCCCTGGCACAACTGGAGGCCATTTACTCTTGTCCTGTTGCTTGTTACTTGGGAGAAGAGATGAACACCCAAAACAAATCAATCAATCTCAAAAAAAAAAAAAAAAAAAAAAAAAAAAAAATCTCCACAGAAATAGTGCCAGCTCATTTATTTTCTCACTATTCAGATCAATGTTTAAGGAAAACACGCCCACACCAGCCCACCACAACTGTTTGACCTGTTACTAGTGCACAAGATCTAAACTGCCATAAGCATAGCAGTAAGCTTCCTGTCCACTCATACTCAAGGCCAGCAAAAAGAGCACAAGAACCAGGGAAGAAAATGGAAATAAAAACCATTTCGGATTATTATTAATGCTGATGAAGGATTACTGGAAAAAGGAAGTCTATCATGAAGATATTTAAACAAAAAGGAAAAAAAAAGTTGAAAGAGAGGAAGAAGGAGAGGGAGAGGGAGAAGCAGTTCCTTGAGGTCTGACACTGNGCTTGAATGAGAAAAAGCACTGAGGCAGAAAAAAAGAACACAGAAAAGAACCACTGGAAAATGCTGTGCAGTAACATTAAGCATAGCGACAAAGCACCAGGAAGATCTTATTGCAGACTGATAAAATTCATTTAACTCCTTTACTTAGCAAGAGGTAAGAAGTCACCAAATGAGGCTGACACATAAAAATACAGAACTGATGCCAAAGGGTCCATTCCTCAAAACATTTCAAAGAAAGTCAAACGCTCACTTAAAGAGCTACCTGATAAAAATGGCACATTAAAAAAGAAACAGGCAGCATGATGGATCTCAGAATGGAGAAGGGCTCTTCCCTGCCCCCAAGCCCCATCTAACATCTGCCCCTGAACCGGTCACAGCTGGCTATCCATACAATGCTGGAGAATCAAAAGCTGGGAGCAACACAAGGATATCTGACTTCTTGAACCCTGGGCATCACTGCTCAGTCAAATGTTATCAACCTGATCTCTTTAGGGGTAAAAATGTAAATAAAAAAATTAAACTCCTTACTCAAAAATGACAGGTAATGATAGGCAGATGGGGGAAGAAGGGAAACATTGGTCTCACTGAAATCATAAGGCTTTGAATCTATACTTATCAGTCTCGGCCACTGGGTTCCAATTTTTTGGATCACAGACCTCTGTCAACCCTCTGAATTTCTCACAGAGCACTCTGTGCTCTTATCATAAATTGTGTAATTAAGGCAAGATGGTTCCACAGACCAGCTGCAGATGACTTACCACAGCTTTGCGACCACCAGCAGTTCACAGACCAGAGTTTAACCACTGCCCTAATACTGCTTCAGAGCACTGTGACTAGAATTTCTTGACAAAACCAAAAATAAATATATACATGTACATATATAACATTTCTAAAGGTATTTACAGACTTCAGGAGCCCAAGTCCTTTTTAAAAGAAGTTTCCAGTCTTTTTGCAGCCTTGATGGACAATTATTGTTAATTAATAGAAGAGATTTGTGTACTGGGGCTAGGAGCTTTGCAAACTTTTATCCTAAATATCTAAGTTGGAACATTCAGGGAAACTTCCTTTTTGCTTTAAGTTAGGGTGAATTATTCTTAAATATTGGCATGCTGGCTGCTACTGTAAAGGCACAAAAAAAACCCCAAACCAAACTAAACCAGCCAACAAAAAAACAAACAAAAAAACAAAAACAAAAAACCCCTCACCAATAACAATGAAAAAACACTTTCATAAATAATCTTTTTATAATCTTTTTATCTTGATTTCTTTCAATTGCTGTTACCGTGTTATCAGAAAGTCTTTCTGGGATACATTGAGTGATGCATATGAAACCCCATGTCTGCTAATCTCCAGCAAACTACATGGTGCTGCTAGGATGCATGGCACAAGACAGAGGACAGGCACGTGAAGTGCTAAGCCAGGTTTAAGCCACCTCAAGGCTTACAGCAGTCACCACCATAACTTGAAGTCCAAAGGGCCCATTTAAGCACCACTAATCCTCTTGAGGCCTGAGGGGTGACAGCCCTGCACAACATCTCTGCAACACAATTCAGGCTCATGACAACTTCTGAAATGCCTGCACTTGCCCTCTGCCCCATGGGTACTCAGAGTGCAGTCACATCCTCTGGTCTCCTCCTTGCACCTTCTGGGGAAAATACACATGAACTTCTTCAAGGGGCACGTTAAGCCTCCCTGCCTGTCCTCCAATTTAGCCACTGGTTTAAGCTCTGATTCCTCTGATGTTCTGAACAAAATGTAGGAGATTAAGAATTTTTGGTCTTTTATCTTAATTTTTGTGACATGATCTAATTACAGACATTCAGTGGTGCCCTCTAATTACCAGTAGAAATGAATACTGAAAGATGACCCTTGTCTTCCACAAATCCCTCCCTTCTTCCCCCACTACCCTCCTCATGCCCTTTTCAGCATGTCCATCCGGACCATGCTTTTGGCATATGAAGCCTTCTTTACACACTCAGTAATATGTGGTGCGTACCAGATGTACCCACGGTAGGACATTTACTAGGACAAAGGTAAAAAAAGTGATATAAATTAAATGCAATGAACATATTTTAAAGGAGAAGGAAATTTCTGAAGACTGGTCTCATCAGAGTTCGAAAGGAAATCGCTTCTCTATGGGAAAAGATGACATCAGATTGCATGCTTATGTCTTGAAGTTTGCTACAGATACTTCAATTTTCCTCAGGGCTGCTTGTTTCATACACAGTTACTTGCCCGAGATAGCCATTTAAGCAACATAGCACAAAGAGCTGTTTCTGTTCAAATAAACGTCACTAATACTAAGTGTGCACAGCCCAGTTTGGGTCACTCAGGGTGTTTTCTGCTGCTACCACCACGCTACATCCTGCTAACTGGGAGGCTGCAAAGCCCCGGGAGCACAACTGGCTGCCTGGCTCTACCCAGTTCTGTCATATTTTATGTAAAAGCCACAAACTGACTATTTCGTTTCTTCCAAGTTGCCTATTGTGACATTTATAAACAGGAACCTGGCAGCATGTCAATGGTGCAAACTGATTTCCTTTTCTAAATACAATTTTAAAAAGCAAATAAACATGGTTATGCCTGCTAATGAAACATTATATGCCATGCTGGAGCTAGTTTTTCTCAAAGGTATTCTCTAGAGCAGATGGAACACCAATAAACACAAAACAACAAACCCTTTTATAAAATTCATGTTTATAAGAAAATACATTCTCCCATAGAACTTTGTCTAAGGAAAAACTGGCTTATATCTGTAATGTTATCTTGGGGACCCAATTATGGTCCCATTAGATTGCTGTAAACAAGGAAGCCTGCCCTGGTTTTCAAATGGAGAAGGGATAGTAATAAACTTGAAAAGAAAGGAGACTTGCCAGTATACTTACAAGAGGCCTCGGTCAAAATCAAGACCTTATTATGCTAAAGTCTGTATAGACACATTGATGGACCACTCTTGCCCACCAGCCTTGATGTCCAGAGAGAAAGCAAGGAAAGAGGAAGGAAGGGAGAAAATAAGTAATTTGTGCCGCCAAAATTCAGGACGCGATGGGAGAGGTCTTTTTTCCAAGTCTGTTGTCAAATCCCCCATTTTACACTGTATTTATAAATGAATGCAGAAAATTGGGAAAGTTAAAATAAATCTAGAAGAAAAAAAAAACATGGGGAAAAAATGTATTTTAAGCTCTACTCTGAGTTTTTTACAGCACTATCATTTCATTCCTGAAAATCAGACAGAATCCACATACAAAACGGCTACTCAAAGGACCTTCTCAAAGTAGGTGCATGTCAACTTTTGCAGGACAAGCAATTAAACATCCAAAAGCAGCTGCCAGATCTGGAGGCCAGTCAGAGGGTAGTTGAAAACCTGGTTTTCCTTTCTTTATTGTAAGGAGTTTTGGTTTTAGTCATCATGAAACAGAAAGCTGGAGAGGGAGGGCAGCAATCCTTCAGGAATTGCTTTAAACAAGCCTTTGATACCGCCAGCTGAAGCCACTGGGCTTTTCAACATTATGCAAACCACTTATAATCTGTTAATAGCAAATTCACAGAGACAGTAGTTTGGCATTTAAATTTGTTATATTTTATTTAAAGCTTCTTGGAAATTCCCATCATTGATTTCACTGGCATAAGTTATTGGCACCATGCATGAGTCACAGCAATGGCTGCTTGACTGCATTCAATGACCAGAACCTTTTTTAGACACCAGTGGGTAAAGCAGAGCAAGGATGGTAGCAACAAAACAGCCAGTGATTTTCCATTCAGGCAGTTTCAAGCAGAAAACCAGGAGGATTAACTTTTCTGCTAAGAAGTCAAGTGGAAATGCTGCTACCCTGGTAATAAAATGCCTCTCCTAAATATTCTTTTAAACACCAACCCAACACAGCAGCTATGTTGGGCCAGGCTGGCTAGTACTACATGGGGACTAAAACACAATGCTGTAAAAGGTCCAGAAACCAGAGACAAAAGGGGACCATTTGCTACATACAAAGTGGCGTGGTTTGACCAGTGAACTGGTAGGAAAATAGTGTTGATCAATGATAATCATCCAAGGAACACTGAAGCACCAAGCTGGGATAAAGTTAATTCACCAGACGCCCTGAGAAGTAATCACAAAGGGAAGCATGCAGTTGTGCCTGTGTGATTCTTTCAATACATTTAAGGCTGATTTCTGGGAAAGGAGAGCTAGGTTAGTGTAGACCTTGGACTGGAAGAACTTACGAGAATTACGCTCATCAGTTAGAAACATTCTGACAAAATTAACCTTTGTACTCTTAAGAGTTTAAGACATTAGGGTTTAGAAAGGCAACCAGACTGTCTACATAGAAGGCAAAAAGTTAAATAGATTTCTAGCTAAGAAAGGTTCACTTCCGGCAAGGGCTACAAACAACCACTACAAGAAAGTGTTCTCTGAAGCTTCAAAGATGTTTCTGACATCGTGCAGTCTGGTTAAGGAGAAACACACTGCCTTTGTCCATCCCTGGCTTGGTGTCAGCAGTTACCTTCTGCAGTGACAAGACAGGAAAAAATACCAACAGGACGAGGAGAAAAACCATGCTGGGAAGACAGAGAAACTAATATTAGTCCTCCTGCAAAAAACAGAGATGACTGCCCATTGATGAAGGCATGCACCTTTGGTTTAATGCACAGATTGCTGGGAACTGCTGAAAGAAAAGCTGCTGCTGACAGGAAATAAACCAAGTAAATGAGCTGGCATGAAGCTGGGACATGTAGCTTCCCCTGGACAGCAGAAGAAATATAGCTCCTTGAACTCCAAAGGTGTTCTGCAGTTCAGTTACACGGGGGACTGCACACCCTTCCTTTTCCTCACTCTGCTACAGGTTACTGCATCACTTTGAGAAAAGTGCTTCACATTCTTCTGCCTTACTTCTAAACCAGGAGAAATACTTCCAACAGCTACAGAGTGCTTGAAAATGACAATAAATGCCTTTTAGAGGCAACATAGTTTATCTAAGGCAGCAATATAATATAGAAGTGACAGAGCAGAAGGGATTTTTTTTTCATAACTCCACAGGACTTTAAAGTAGCACTCCTCCAAATTTCAACCTCACAGAAATTACAAGAAATAATAAAGATACTTTAACTAATACAGGAAAGAGTTATATGAAGAATACCATTAGAAGAACAGCAACACAAAAGAACACTTTCCTGGTCACTAGAAACAGTAGAGCTGAGAAGAATATGCAAAAATTAGTGAAAGCAAAGAATGACTGCATTCTCAAGTCCAGATAGCCTTGCAGGATCTGTTCTTCAGAGAAGGGAAGTTCATTGTCTGCAGAAAATTGGATCCACTTAAAGTATTCCTGGACTGCACATCCAGATCTGAGCACTAGTAATTGCAAGCCATTTTAGAAGAGCCAGGCTAAAAATCTTACTGAGGTTATACAGCGGTGGGGGTGGAGGGGGTGAATTCTCAACTGTAAAAGCAAGACACATTTGGCTCAACTTCTTTTCCGACTGGGGTAAATGGAGAGAACAACAAACAAGCTGCACTGTGTTTGATAATGCTACCAGACAATAATCCAGATGTACACGCTTCCAGTCACACTAATTAAATGTGGTGTGGAGCCATCCTGGGGAAATTACATGCTGCTGCTTTAGAATACCATGCACTTCTGAGATGCCTTGGTGAGGCCTCTCTCCACCTGAGGAGACACAACACTCGTTTTCCTAAGTAATAAACAAGGGGTGCTCCTCTAATTGTGTAACCCAGACAGGCAGACAGCTTCACAGGCATGAGGTTGACAGGCATGCATCCCTGGGGAACAATCTGGACATGGAGAGCTGTTACTCTAGTGCACTCCTCACACACAGCAGTGTGGGTGTCAGTAAGATGTTTAAAACTAAAGCAACTTAATACTCAAAAGCTGAGAGAGAGGAGAGGGTCAGGAATGCACTATGATCCCGTTCTAAAAGCAGATAGATAATAGGGTCTTGACATTAAAGAAGAGCAAATTACTCTTCAACACAGTATCAATACTGCTCATTTTAAACTGCTGTGGAGTCCAGGAGTCACTGTCTAGTTTTGCTTCATCATCAGAAGACCACAGAAAGGACTGTGCTCTGGAAATCTATTGGATCACACTGCCTAAACACAAGGAAATACATTTTCCATTATGATAGTGCTCTGAAGGTGACTGCATGTTTTAGCCCATCTGCCATTCTCTAGGAAAATTACAGCAGCAATTGACTGTCTGGTCACAGTGTTTTAAAGACTTAAGCTGGAGATAGTTGCTAAATAGAATAATCTTCAGCACTCCTGCTCATCAGTAGGTAGGAAAAGACAACATAACCCCTATGTGATATTCTGAAAGCCATTTCCCAATCATCTCATAACTGAACACTTGAACTAATTTCAAATACCTGGCACAAATTGTCAGATTTGAGCTCAAAAGATAAAAAGCTAGTCCATTGTTTGTGACTTGATGCAAGGTCTCCATCAAAACCTGGGGAACCATCTCATGTTTCTGACACAGTTGTGAAGGGGTTCACAAAGCTGAATCCAGTGATTCTGGATTGCTAGAGCTGGCCTCAAATTTTGCCCAGTTTCATGCTTTCAGAACATCTAAACAAGAAAGCTGGTAAGTTTGTCTGGTTTTACTAATTGTGTCCCATGTAGTAAGACAGGAAATTTTAATCCCACCAAAAAGGTTTATTAGGTATTGGCAGAGATGCATATATAAGTTGAGCATTCAGAGAAAAGCTATCCAACAGAGAAAAAAAAAACCAAAAACAACAAAAAAAAAGAAGACAGAAGATGTAAACTCAGTGAGGTTCAAAGTAAAGAAGAAAAAAAGAAAATAAAGATTTTTGTGATAGTAGAGTATATCCTTTGTTGTTATTTTAGATTATTTGCTTTAAGGCAGAAATATGATAGTCTGAATTTTAATAAGATATGGTAAAGAGTCTGTGATGCAGAATGATTATTCTTCCTTCAGAAAGGACAGACAACATACTACCCTACAATACTTAGTCTGTCTCTTCTTACAGTAAACATTGCTAATGCTCCTGGAGAGGGGCTGACCTTGCCAGCCAATTACATTATGCTAATTTGTCTGTTACTATAACTCCTACACAGGCATTCACAGCTCCAAGCAGGACAGAGATTTATATTGTCTCTTCCAAGCTGCAGACTATAGACGTTAATCTCTCTCTCTCTCCTTCCAGTTAAAACTCTACATGGCAGTGTCTACATGCAGGGGCACTGCACATTCAAAGCCACTGTTACTGCCAGCTTTATTCAACTTAAAAGACAAGCCATGGCCCTACCTTGCCCTTTTAATAACTGCCACTCTATCTAAGAAAGCATATGCTTGGTAACAGCTGTTTTCCTATGAAAACATATGGTTTCTCATATGCTTTTGAAAACACCACAGGAATGCATTTGCTTGCTAGACACCAGTGCCATGTCACTATATCAAGCAACAAAATCATCAAAAGGAACTGCAGTAAGTTTTCTATGTCATATTCATGTCTTACAAAAATAACTATTGTTTTAAAGGAAAAAAAAAATCATCCATCTGAAAAGATTCGATGTGAAAATAAGGCTCATAATTTAGGAGTTATGTGCTCTACACTATTGCTTTAAGATGGGGTCAAAACACTGGCAAATAGCATGCTTCATGCAAGCAGTTCACAGTTCATATTGTACCATGAAAAGAAACCTTCATGAGATGCAGCTCTTCTAACTGCTGGAAAAGTCAGAAGCTCCCCTAACATCTTTTAGTTGAGATACAATAAACAGAGTATATTTATATATTTTAAAAGTTTATAATAAACTACTGCTCATCAAGTAAATCATAGTATTGACCTTTACACTCTGCTTTGCCTCCTCCCTCCATAATACTTGGGGCAAGATAAGAGTATGCACGTGGCCAGTTGCATGTCAAAGGAGACAAAGAGGAGGTAACGTGTTAGGCTACTTTAACTCAGATGTGTTCAGTTTAGAGCCAAGCTAAACTGAAAGCTAAATATATTCGGTAAATAAAAATCACAGCTGTGGTTTTGAAACTGATTTCAACATCAACTGAAACACAGAAACATTAAAATGCAGAAAGTTTTCAAAGCGTTAAAAAGACAGTTCGAGAAGTCACAGGTCAGCAGCAAAACAAGGAAAACACAAAAACATGCCTTTTGAGAAGGTCTTACATAACTTTCCCTCTAAAAAGTAAAATTGGCTCTAAAAGTAATTCCACTGGGATGTTTGTAGAAAAGAAAGAAAAAAATGTATTCCATCCAGTTTATGCTCTAGCATCAATCATCAAGAGGAAAAAACACCCAAACTTTACCTTCTGAAATATACCAGTATCTCTGTTGCAGTACTTTTCGTAGAACTCCATCACTACTTCTGTGTATTTAGCACAGACTGACACCAAAAAAACCCCATACATTAACATTTTACCTATTAGCAGTGAGAGGGCACACACAGAACTCCACACAAATCTGTATCACTGACTTTACAATTTCCAGCACATCATGTTGTGCTACTGCCTGCAGTTCATGCCCTGAGCCACAGTCTGACTTTTAAGAAGATGCTCAAGCACGTGATGCACAGAGGTCAGGAAAGCTGATGAAGTTTCCAAGAACTGGGAAAACTGCTGTGAGAAGGTCAAGATAAGGCCCTCATGTATCTGGTTGGTCCTTTTCCATGTGTTATGGTTTCCTCCACACAGCCTGTGAAATGTAACACTTGCCTGGTGGGCACATACATTGCTTTGAGGATCTAGCATTTTGCAACCTAGTGGCAGATGTGCAATAAACCCACAGTGACCTTCTTTCTAAATGTAAGCAGCAACCAAAGGCCAAAGACTTAGTAAGATGCCCTGAGCACAGGAGACACAAGAAAACAGATTGATTCCTTGGGCAATTGCCCCTAGGACTCAGGATCTAATGCACCAGGGACAAAGCTTTTTAGCCCTTGGAGGAGATTAATACAGGATGTTTTATTTGAAACACAGGAACTATGTCTGAAAGTGATACAAGCCAAGGGAGGGAATGGAAAGAAATCGTGACCTAACAAAAAGATGCTCTGCAGTTAGCAAATAGAGACATAAGCCTGTTAGCCTGGTTCAACATCACAAAGAAACTATAACACCAACTTTCAGTACCCATTTGTTAAGAGCACTCAGTGCTCTCATCTTAGAAGGCAACTGAGAGTACCCTTTGCCTAAACTGACTCTTTCAAGCTCAAATAAATAGCAAGGTCAAGAGGCAAGGAGTCTGTGCCATGAAGGCAAACAGCTCATATGTGGCACTGGTCAGATCTGCAAAGATTAGGTGTAAGAACAAAATTAAATCAGATTTGCTTCTCTTTCTGTACTCTAGAAAGAAGGAGAATGGTAGAAGAAGGAAAGGAGAGGGGAAGGAGAAGAGAATAAAGAATAAAATAAAGTACAGCCTGCCATTCACAAGTTTCATATCCTGCCAATAACAACAGTATTCTCATTTGACTTCGATTTGTTACCCTTAACTTCAATTCTACCCTAGAAAAGGAGAAAGCTTGATTTACAAATACATGCTCAGCCTTTCCAAATGTATTAAATGGCTTTGTGTAATAATAGGTATTTTCATAAGGTACAACAGTGCAAGAAAATTTAAATGTGTGTGCAACAAAAAAAGAAATCAACTGCTTAAGATATCAGACAGCACACAGCATATTAAAAATTAATAAAACTATTTCTAGAATTAAATTGTTCACCTACATTTCTCTTGAGTATTGGCTCTTCCATGAAGCCCGTTAATTTGCTGGCAATGATCAACACATGATATATTTCTGAAGTCTACAAAATTTAATTTTCTACTCATTTTCCAGCTGATGAAAAAAAGGAAACTGCTCTTCCTGCCTAATTAACTTAGCTTATACTCCTCTCATGAACAGTCTATAAAAAGCTATATCTGTACCATCTATATGACAAAGTCGCATCTATGACCTTGCCATGCATAAAGGCAAAAACCCAAACAAACCCAAGCGTTTTTTAATTAAAAAAATTAAGTTCAGACCCTCAACAACTTCAGCAAAGTTAATCTCATACTAGGAGTGACCTAAGATTATCTCATTTTACATATGTACATCTTCTGAATTAAGCAACATCTTCAGAAGGTGTAATAAAAGGAAAGCACAGTATGAAAGTATTTTGAAGCTGAAGATTTCCAATCAGTTCAGCAGGTTTACGTGAGCAAATCTGGTCCTTTGTGGAATTTTTAAAATTTCCCCATTGGAAGTACAACTTCTGGTTCTCTCTCATTAACTATTGCTGGCAGAAACTTATCTGCTTGACATGTGAAAGAAGGAGCTTTTAAAATTACCAGAGTACCGCATTGCTTTACATCCCAAAAGGGGTGTGAGTGTCTAGCTGGCACAGATCAGGAAAGTCAAAGTGACAGGGATCTGATCCAGACAATATCTGTACAGACACATGTTTGGTTCCTTAGCTGTTCAGCTCTTTCACACTGTATTAATAGTCTTTGAATGAATCAACTCTGGAACAAGTAGGGATTTTTTTATTTTCTTGGAAAACATGCTGTGGTATTAGGTTAGTAATTTAATCTTGTTGGCAGTATAATAGCTATGCTATAATCCCTCACGTTATAAAAGTAATTGCCATAATCATAACCTACATTCAATTATTTCTTTTGCTACAGAGCAGCTGCAGTGGTTTCCCACTCCCAACCTGCCATCCTATCACTGAGGAGACAAGAAAGGGCAGAAAGCATAGCTCACAAAACACTACAACAGCCCATCCCTCTCCCTTGCCTAATAACAAGTGACTCCCCATCCCAGTTAATAAAGAGCTCCTTGTCCTTCCATTATGCAGTGTAATCTTTAAAAGATTACATTCTCATTTGGGAACGAGCCATGAGCCAGTGGGAAATTCTCTAGTAAATTGGACAGGGAGACAACAATATGAAGGGCAGCTGGATGGCAGCACATTTTTTTCAGGGCATTCCTATTCCTGGGGCCCTCCGGCATTGTTAGAAGTCCTGCAGCCTCGGCTCTTTTCACTGCTGTGCTGTCAGGATAATGCAATTCAAGAAGGGGACACAGATTAGCTGGTTTGAAGATGGAATGTGAGGAAGCGAATATTGAAAAGTAACAGGAAAAGAAGGGGACAGCCCAATTATATAAAGTCTTGCCACCTTCCAGAAAAAACAAGGGAAGAGCATTTTGTTTTGAAACACTGTATTAAGTGTGTCAACTACAACAGTAAAATATGGTTTTTGTCTTCCCTGACTGTCATCAAGAAGGTAATTTAAACACTCCATCACTAACAACATATTAAGTAGTTTTTTGAAAGGCACATGTCATCCCCCAGTGGCTCTTTTCACCTTGCCTGCATCTTCCAACAGATGCATTTGATCTTAGGAACCTAACTTGAATCCCACCCTTCCTGTGAAGCAGGATGGAGAAAACCAAAGCATGGGGCAGGCAGCCCTATCCCATTTTATCCCTGCACACAGAATGATGCAAGTGAATGAGAACGGCAACTGGAATTCTTTTTTCTTTTTCTTGTTTCTTTTTGTTTCATTTTGGGGGCAGAGGGGTGAGGAGTTGGTTGGTTTTTTGGTGGGTTTTTTTGTGAGGTTTTTAGGTTTGGGTTTTTTTCGTCCACTTTTATTGTTCTAACTTTAGAAGTACTTTCTCATGTATTCACACAGATTCATGTATCCAGAAGACTGGGTTGGCACCTTATGTTTATTTGGTCAATGATGGTATACTTACACAGCCATCTTAATTCCAACTTTTGTTAGAAATTACAACAATCTCCGGGGAAAAAATGAAAAAAACTACAGCAAATTAAGCTTGTTTGTTTTTAAGTAGCAGATCTTTGTTATTCCTCTAGAAAAATGAGGTTTTAATCATAACATGAAATTCCAATCATTATTCCTTTTCAAGTAACATAATTAAGTTATTTATTAGGAGGAAGTAAAAAAATAGTCATCACAGTGGGGTATCAGAAAGATTGTTTTTACCCTTAAATTTCTATTCAACCAACTACAACTGTCTTTAAGTGCAGGACTTAAGTAACAACAGTTACCTATAGTCCATGGGAGGCTAAATTAAAATACAGGATTGTTTGCAATTTATAATCTAAGTGTTAGGAAGTCCTGATTCAGCAAACTATCTCTACTCAGCAAGCCCCTGCACACATGCTTGAAGTTAAGCACGTTTAAGAGCTATTGAAGTACACAGACTTTGGCCCCATTTCAGAAAGATCAATTATATACACTTTTAACTGGCTGGGATGGATGAAGCAAAGAAAAGAAATTGGGATAAGAGAACTGCACCTGAAAGAGTCCAGCCAAACAATATTCCACAAAATAAGAACTCTGTGTGCAGAGGTGTAATACACTTAATAGCTTTTTTGGGTTTTCCTGAAACATACATGTTAGCAGTTACACTTGCATGACTTCACTGTATTGGGGAAAAAAAATAGCATAAATGGGAGAGAACTGTAGTAACCACTTGTAACTAGAAAAAAAGGCCTTACAGAGATCTACAGGCCTTACAGAGATCTCTACATCCCAAGGTACATACACGTAGATCTCAGAGACAAGACAGGAGTGTTATGAGAAAAAGAATGTTTTATAAAGACCACTTAAGTGACAGACAATAACATCCAGGCTGAAACTCCCTTCCTCTTTTTCAGGGAAAAATTATTCTTAAACCCAACAAGTGAGCACCTCCATCTCTCCCATTCTCTTGTACAGGCATATCACCTGATATCTCAATATAACATTAAGCAGAGAAACCAACTCAGTTTTCTTCAAGCAAAGGTTTTTTTTGGTTTTGGTTTTTTTTTTCCTTCTTTATTGTTTTGGTTTGGGTTTTTTGTTTATTTTTGTTTGTTTGTTTGTTTGTTTGTTTTTGGTTTTGTTTTTCTTTTTTTCTCTTCTTTATTGTTTTCTTTTTTCTGGGGAGAGAAAATAAAATTATGCTTTTGACAGTCCTCTATCTCTGTCATCCAATTCTGCTAACAAGTACATCACAGGAATATTTTAACACTCCAGTTCTCAGAATACAAAGAACTGCCATTCTACTGTTTGTCTAGTATGTTCTTTCATCTTTCTCCTTCCCTTGTACAGCCCTATGGTACCCTTCAGCTTTTTTCATGTCTATTTAACATTGCTTTTCCTCTTCTTCCATGTGAATGTTCCTTTACATTTTCCACATCAAGTTGGATCTGGGAGAGGAACAAGTCCTTTATAGTCTTTTCTTCCTTTCATCAGCCCATACCTTCCCATCATCTCCCTTCTCTCCACTCCATCCCATGCATCAGGGAGAACTCATCCAACACCAAAAGGAGGGATTGGCAGCATGTCTTATTTTTCTTTCTCCCTTGATAGGGAAAGGAAACGTAGTACTGGGGCAAAAATAAACTGTCAGATAGAAGCACACACAATGCATAGATGGGGCAGCTTTTACCTTTTCTTCCAAGTGCCACTACTGCACCACTTCTTACTGAATGTGGTGAAGCCAAAAGACAGCTCCTTTTCTGGGCCTACTTTGAATTTCCCTGTGTCTTGATAAGTTCACAAATAGGGAGAAAATACCACCCTCTTACTTCAGGTAAGGGAGGAAGAAGAGGAAGAGCAAATCTCTCTCAATGCAGAGGGGGAGGCCACACTTCCCCCACACACGTACTTTAATCTCAGTTGAGAAGGAGGCAAGACCTACTTGATTAACATCTGCAGAGTACTTTTAGCTTACTGAAAGGTGCTATGCTATGGAAGTCAAGCACCTCCATCATCACACACATTACACTTAGAGGTTCAATGTTGTGCCTTAAGGTTGTTGTTTTTTTATCATTAAAGTTGTTTTTTTATCACTTAAGTTTCTGCAGCAGATGTCTTATATTTAGAAAGGGAGTGTTTGACCTTTAATAAGAAATATTGGAGCAAGCTACAACTAATGAAAAGTGAAAACACAAGGCTTACTTGACAAACCAACAAATTTCCCTAAATGTTACATTGTACATATTTACCAAGACCCACAAAAAAACCGGCAAGACAAATTTCTCAATAAAATCTAACATAAAATCAAAAGAGGCAGTGGTCACTTTCTGGAATTCCAAAGAAAGAAAGAAAGAAAAATATTCCTGCAGGCTCACAAAAATTTTCCTACCCCCATTAAACACATTTTTCCATCAAGAAGATTTCTCTTAATAATAGTATGCCACAAATGATCATTAGGCTGGAAAAACGGGTCAGGGCAGGGATAACAAAGATGAAAAGAAAACTGCTGAGAGTTCACCTCTGCTGTTTATTTTGAGGCACACTTGATTCAAGTCGGACTATTCTAATTGTATTCAAAGATTTAGTTCTCTAAAGAATATAAACAAAGCTAGCAAGGGCCATCAGCCAGAATAAAGCTTTCCTCATAATCATAGAGTAAGGTCAGAAAAGTTTGTTCTTTTATATGATAATCTCAACTCCTCTGTGTTGATTTTTTTAATTTTTAAAAAGGAGAATGTAAAGTTCCTTAGTGGTGTATTTCTGCAAGGACAGCTTTTTGAGTGTGCTCTCGTATTTTCTAGCTTTTTTCAGGCAGTGCTTTCCTCATCAAGTATTTTGAAGCTTTTACACCCAACCTAGGTTAACGTGCTCTGGTTAGCAGCTTGTATCCATTGAAAGGCGAGGCAATAATCCATCTAGGTTTAGGGCATTTTCATAGAATTGATGCAGAGCTGTGTCAATTTTAATGTCATGCTACGGAGAGTGCATGCAGCTCTCTCCACTTTAGAGGATTAAAAGTGACCTCTCTTACCAAAATCAATAAGGGCAGCTTGCTGTGACTAATAGGTTGTAGAAATTCAAAAGAGACTGTTTGTAACACTGAGTTCATTCTCCCCCTGTCTCTCCCTCCCCAGCCCCAGACTGGCTGGCAGAGCTGCACTTTGACACGGGCATTCACATGGCGAACCCATGTCTGTTCCCTTCCCATGGACCAGCCCGAGCCACACACAGTTTACTCACATTTCACAGAAGAAAACAAGCTGATATCTATTTGATAAGAGGGGACTTGGCAACTTACGTAGAGAAGCATGTGAGAGAGAAGCTAGAATAAGGAAATAGTTTAAATGTACATTATTTCTTTTTGCTCCCCAGTACGGTTTGTAAAAGGCCCTTTTTTTATATTTTATCAGGACATCAGCAAGTACCCGGATACTACACATCACTTCATGGCCACATGACTGTTTTCTAGTCTCTGAGCAAAGCAAAAGCTTTTCTCCCTTCAGATCTTTTCCTAGTTGTCACAGGCTAAAAATTTAAATTCCATTAAAGTCAATGGAACTGCTCCAGAGATGTATGAGGCTATACATCCAACTGTAGCATTCATTAACTGCCATGGCACGTGCTCAGTTGTTCTGGCTTCTCTCTCCTCCACAATTGCTTTTCTTACTCTAAAGTACTTCACATTTAACAGTCAGTTCTGGGGTTTTTTTTCAAAATACAGTAATTTTGTACAGCACTGGGAACGGGTCATGCTACAGAGGGCACATAACTGGTGTAAAGCAAGTTTTTGGGTTTTTTGGGTTCACGTTTTGTAAAACTAAAGAATGCCAGCAACTCAGATCAGGATCTCCTGCCCTATGGTGAAAATACTCTGACTCTCCTGGATGTCTCTAACTTCCATTTTATTTTGCTTGAGGTACAAATTAAAAATTCTTACCCAAGGTTCCTAACTTGTGGACATTTTCTCCACATAACAATCACCATCATTGTCTTTATGCCAAAAAACCAAGACTTGCCTTGGGGAAGAAAGGGAGAAAAGGGGCTGAAGTGGTGGGAGGAACCCAACTGTAAAGGTTTAGGAGTCCCTATGGAGGTTTATAAATAGACGGCTGCCATGTGCAAAATGTGAAAGAAACCCCGTCAGCATAAGAGCTGTTGCTGTTTTGAAATCTTCTAACTACGTCCATTTAGGCAGAGTTATAAACAAACAATAAATCAAGAAATTATTAGCACTTGAATTTTGGCAAGATAATAAAACGTGTAGGGGTGTAATCAGTAAATAATAGGAAAGATCTGCAAGCAAACCCACCAATTAATGATAAATAGGACTTGGCACGGAATAACTTCACCAATGTGGATCTCATTAGATGGCCATGGAACCTGTTCCCACAGCAGCCCTCTCCAAGTGAGGGAAAGGTGAGGTAACCAAAATGTCAGTGTACCCACTCCCTCACAGCTCTCAGCCTCCAGGATTGTAACCACCTGGGCCAAAACGACAACCCTGTGCTCGGGGAGGGTCAAGCCATGATTCTCCAGCCTTTAGCCAACAGGTTTCCTCGTCTCAGCTTTTGGACATTTGCTCTGCAATTCCATCTCAACAAAGGTGAGTGAAAACACACAGCTTGGCTCGCTCTGGAGAGCGAGGGTGCCTCTCTCCCCTGTTCACCTTGCTTTATTAATGATTCCTCCTAAAGAGGGAAATGCCCCCAAGCAAGCGATATCACTTAGATAAATAGTTCGCACACCAGGCAGCGGGAAGGAGAGGGGGAAGAGACCCTGCCTTATTAGACTAGAAACAGACACACCACATTAATACAAAGAATCAGCATATGGTTCTAATAGGCTTTCTTAAAGTGATTTATCAGCTGTGATTAAGCCCTGGACCAGCATGTCCATCCTCTTAAAAAAAGTAAAAGTGCACCTTGCTCTGAAATGTATGGGTAATATCTTATTACCTACCCAAGCATATAGGCTGCAGTCCACTCTGGGGAACAAAGAGATTGTGTTTAATAGCAGAGAATTTGCTCCAAATAAATTGCCCAAGATTTAGGAGCTTTACCTGAGAGATAGGCTTATAAATATGCCACTACAGGGAAGGTTTATCCCTTCATGATGTGCCATCCCATCCATGCTGCTGACATCTGAACTGGTGACAAGCCATTAGAAATGTTCGTAGGAAGACCAAGGCAAAATTCACAATTATGCCATTTTGTTGTAAAGGAAATGTCAGAATGAAAGCAGACAAGCATCCTTTTTGGGGGCATAGCCAAAATAGACAAAACACAACAAAACCCCAAACATTACAAGAGAGTGACTCAACTTCTTTGGGACAGAGACAATAAGAAGCAGAAGGAAAGTGGACTGGCCCGACTGAGCTCTGCAGGATGATTCATCAGCTGGAATTCAGAAGAACATAGAAGGATCATGGTTAGGGAGGTTTCACTCAATCAAAAACGTGTGCCCTCAAGAATTGCTTTTCTGTGAGATGTAGGCACTTACTGCTGGAAAACCATTCAGGTCTTCTCTTCGAGTTTAAGGATCCAAATCCATAAGCTATTTAGATCCATTCAAACTAAGTCCATTGCTACAGAAAAAGGTAAGACAGACCTGCCTGCCAGCAGAAGGTAACTTGTAAAGGGAACAATGAGCCTAAGTTAAAGCCATTGCTTCTAAGTAAGGTCATGTTATGGATTCTTGTCTTGACAACTTTTCTGCACCATTATGCAGAAGTGTCCCTTTCAAAACTGAGTTCAGGGTGGAAATTAAGCACCTGGAATAAGTGTCTGAACACAGATACACCCTCAAAACAGGACTTGCAGGGGTTTTGAGTGCCAACTGCAGAATTGCCATGTAAAATATAACACATCACCCCACGTCTACCATGAAAGCTGTGCAAGTTAAGAAAAGCAGTAAAAGTAGAGCAAGCATACCCATCTGGGGGAGAGGAGGAGAGCATTCTTCCTGTCTTTAGCAACACTGAGCAACAGCTGATAAATCTTTAACACACATGGTTTGTGGGATGCCCTATGCTGAGATTGAGGAGATATGGAATCAATCCGAGAGGCTCTGCCACAGACTTCCTGTGCAGTTTTTAGCACATCACTTGAGCTCAGATCCTTTCTGGTAGCTCCTGCTTTATTTCAGTGAGACCAAGGCATCAAAATGCCTTTGAAGATGTCTATCAATCTTCTGGGGCCACGCTGTTGAAGATATTTAGGAACCAAAGGAGACAGAAAGACACTTGCTTGGCAGAATTGGTGGAGCACCCAGTTCCCCTACAATTCTCACTCTACGTTCTCCAATTTCTTCAAGGGCTTGGGGTCTCACTACAAAGGAGCTTTGGAAAACAGCATCCTCTGGAATCTGTTTTTCCTTAGAAAGTAAGAGACAAAGCATTTTTCCTCTCCATAGGAACGCTGGAGAAGTTAATCATTATTAAAAGGGGGTTTTATAAAGCAACAGTGAGCCCATAAAGTAGATCAATAACCTGATGCAATTAACTCATATGAAAACTCAGAATAACACATCGGAAAATAGAGAGTTAAAATGTATCTTTACAGTACTTCAATGCATCACCCAAAAGAAATTTTGTGCTGTGAAGATGCTTACATCTGCACATATACAGATACCATATTTAGAGTATAGGAACTCTTCTACTGAAATCTTTTGATTGTGGGGTGATATTTTGGACTTTGAATTTAAGAGTTTTGAGCTATCACCTTGACAACAGCTTAACTGATTGATAAATTAAGACCTTGAAGTTATTACAGTATCCACAACAACAGTACCCTGGCCCTTAAGCACTATATTAACATAAATCATACCAAGTGTTGTTTTCCTTCTGCTATAAAATACTCACCATGTAAGATATTCAGACTCAATGGGAGAATAAGTCATCAGAGGGACTTTTGCCATGACAAAATATGCACATTCTTACATCACATTCAGACAAATGCAGGGAGAATGTATATATATGTGTATTTCTGATTGCACAATTACAAAAAAAGTAGTAAGCATTTAAGCATAGGTCTTTGTTTTCTTCTGTTGTACAGGCTGTCAGCCATCAAGCCATCAAGCCACCAGTTTATTGGTTTGTATTACTTCACAAGTGAAATTCAGCTGTTTTAGAGCAGTTGCCTCTGAAATGTCCACCAGCACACTATTCTTCTCAATGACCCCACTGAGGTTTCGGGGTATTCACAAGGGAAGCTGGAGAACTGGAGCTAATGTGATTGCTGTAGAGGCAGGGCACTCAAGAGTCATACTGCTCTGCAGCATTGACACCACCTCCCACAAGACCATTTTTAAAAGGAAATCAATCTTCTGGTCTCCTGTCCTGAATTACTAGAAAACTGGACAAAAAAATGTATACATATTCTTGAAACAAGACTCTCTGCTGCACATTAATCATGTGAGGGGGGAAGAGTCAGATGAGTGACCTCCTGGGGAAGGTAGCTGCTTTTCATAAATGGTGAGTGTTGAATTTTTTGTCCATCAGCCAAGCCAGCCACCGTAACGAACCCTTCATCCCTGTTCTTTTCCATCACCAACATAGTGCATTGCCAACATTACTGTATAGCCTATTAGTATTACAAATATAGCCTCTAAAACACAAAAAAAATTATATAATATGCTTTATCAATACACAGATATCTTTTTTCTTTTCATATAGGGGTACCATATCACTCTTTCCTGTCAAAAGGTCCCATTTACTGCACTGCTGTGTTCACCTACTATATTGTCAATGATTACATGTGTGAGTGAACTTTCTCCTTTTAACAGAATAATAGACCAGATTAAAACAAGATACAAAGTGTTATCCAAGCAGTACAACTCCTGCAGCTTCTCCTATTTTGAAAGTCAGAAGACTTCAAAATGGCATCTTCTACAAATGAACAGCATGTACCCCAGGGCCTGCTTCTCCCACTATTAACCTGAGAGAAACAATACCTGGCTCTTTTCCTTGGTTAACTTAAAATAAGCCTCCAAAAAAGAAAGCAGCAGCAAACACCACAACATTTGTACAAGAAATGTTCATTAGATGTAGTTATTCCATCAAATTTAGGGGGTACTGATTTGGTATTTACATTTTATCTCAAAGGTTTCCTTTTAAAAAAACTCATAATGATGGATTTGCTTACTTTTCAAAAGACAGAGGGGAAAACCTGTAAGCCAGGTATGTACTGCATAAAATTTAAACAAAGTGTGGAAATGAAGCTAAATTTTTCACCAAACTACACCTATCCAAGAGACAGATTCCATCATTTCCCACTTGCCTTGAATTAGGTCTTCTTCACCAAACTCCTAGGCTACAGCACAGAGCTATGACATTCAGAAAATATTTGCAAGAATTCTCTTCTGGAGATCTGAGTCACTGAGTTCAGCATGAAACAGTGAGTTGGTATAAGGTAGACAAGTGCATTTTATTTACCTTTTTATGCTGATACACAGAAATATATACCCGGTAGAAGAAGAACTTAGAAAGTCCAAACCAAATCTATGCCTTTCAACTACACATCTGACTGTAACATCACCCCTTGCTTAACACAACTAAGCTGGATTTTAATCATTCTGTAGACTGTACTTATTCAAACTCCAGGTACCCTATATTAGGTTTTGTTCTTTTTCTGTACTGTACTACTTCAATTTCCTGATGCCTCTTGAGCAATGAGGTGTCTGGAGTGAGACAGCATACTTAGAACCAGAATATAAAGTCACAGAGAGGACTTGCTGGCCATGAACTTGCTGAATTGATGCTAAACAACCCACATTAAAACCAAGATGTAGTTGAGAATAGATGTTTCCCTGCCTCATTAGCACAGTTTACATATCATCTTTGAATGCATTAAACACTGGTTAGAATATTTCAAAGTTGCAGGATAAGCCTTAGGAGTGATACACCCAAGCCCTGGCATAAGCAGAATGTGATTCTTAATATGTCCTCATGATAAAAATATTCAGCTCACGTTTTCTAAACACTGCTTCCTGTAGTACTCTTCATGCTACAGTTAGCATATTTTTGCTCTACTGATTTCATGCAGGGAGGTCAGGCTAGATGCATTTTAATGAAGCAGGACCAATTACTTATTCAGAAACAGATCCTGACTCTTCCCATCTTTAATATTACCCTCTCAGACCCAACCTCAATGCTCAAAAAAAGATGTGACAGCAGGGCCTACCCAGTAGCAGCAAAGGTGGTATGTTTGCAAGTATAACCCATTAGATATGCTTTGGATCCTTAATGCTTTGAGTCGTGTAAACCTAAAACCTGCAGCTAGTAGTCTAAGACAGTCATCCTATCTGCCAGCACTACCTGTTGTGTTGATTTAGGCTGCAAATTTTGCCCAGGGCCCAGCTGTCACTTGCTGCCTGCCTCATGCTCCTAAGACCTTTAATATTTACACTTTTGCAAGTAGAAATATAGTATAGGTATGCTTTTACATGTGCTAACTTTGATGGTGAATTTGGCAGGTAGGATGCTTGTATCAGGAAAAGTGCAGTCAGAAGGATGCAAAAACCTCTCTCATATGCTTATCAATATGCTTTTTGCTGACCTATAGCATCCTTTACATTTAGGGAGTAAAGCCTCTTTATCTTTCACTCTTTCTCAAGCAGAGAAATCTTCCAGCTAATATTTTAAGGTATAGGCAACAGAAGAGACAAACTGACAATCTTCACTTCCATTTGTAACTTTGCTTTTCTTATTTCAATTCAGGTCTTGGAGTTCATCATCCTTATTAGTGAGTCCACTCGGTCCCCAAGCAAAAGGTGGACCATGTATATTTTAAGAGATGGTCCTTGACAGATGAGCTTACAGTCATAAGACATATCAAGTATGGGAGGGAGAAAGTGACACTAATCCCACCTTATACATGAGAAACTATGACAGAAAGATGTTAAGAGAGTTGTTCCTTGATAAGCAGCTGTGATATAAATCAAGTGTATCCCTATAATACTACCTTAAAGAAAAAAAAATTAAACAAAGGTACACAGGGTACCTCCTAAAATCATGCACTCAGTGGTTCACAGCTAATCCACATAACTGGTCCACATAACCATGTTACCCACAACAAATTATCATGGATTACCCAAACTCATGAGAGAAAAAAAGGAAAAGGGAAAAACAAAACAGAAAAAGAAGGCAGGTAACTGAACTTCATTCTTTGAGTTTTCAAATGATAACTCTCCAGGAGAGAAAAAAATCCTAAATATTTCTCTTACAAGAAATCAGTGTCAAGCTGTGTTCTAAGCCACAGCAATATCCTAAAATAAATAAAACTATTTCTTTCAAAGTCCAGAGAAATTAGTATGACCAGGAGTATTTTTGAAAGACTCTTCTGAGCATTGAGTAAGATTTCCATGCAGCTAGCCTTAGTCTCCAAGTGTTGGTAGGTCTATTAGGATCACACTACATTGCACTCATATTCCAGGGATAGGCTGGATTTTTTAGCGATAGCTGCCGCCCAAGGAGTCCCTTTCTGGTGTGGCCTTTGTCTCTTGCATCTGTGTAAAGGCCTGCTGAGGCCCACTTCAGATTCCTATCTGACAGTCAGTCGGTAACGTAAGAAAGAACATACAGCAGACTAATTGGAAACACAAAGCAAATGTTACAGGTTAGCTGGCTAGTAGGACTTCTGCTTTTTTTTTCTTCCCGCCTTTTTTTTTTTCTTCTTCTTCTTTTTTCACCCCCTCCTTTTTTTTATTTTTTTTAAATGATTTCCCTCTCCCCCATCACTCATTTGCTCCCTGGAGACCACCAATGGCAGCTGCAGGGGTTGGTAGGAGGGCAGAATAAGACTTCCAGAGGCTGTTAAACAACTGGAGTTACCAGGTAATTTGATGCCCTTGTCTAGGTTTCAATCAGATTGTGCAACTGCCCCTTGTAAACTGAAATGGGCTCAGCAACATCAAGTGTGACAATCTGTGGCTAACTGCACAGAAGTCCACATCAGTAGATTTCTCCTCTTCTTCTATTCCTGCATAATAAACACCATGCAGGAGGAACCGCTCAGGAATCCTCTAATTCACAAAGAAGTGGGAATGTACAGAAATGGTCTCCTTGATTCTGGCTGAGCCTCCCCTCCGCAGCACGTAAGACACAGATTTTTAACAAGTTAAATCTAAAATTAGACACATTTATCTCATTACATAGCTGTTTCCTAACATTTGTCACAAAAGCTGCACACAAATCTGTGAGGGTCAGTCTGGGCTATTTTCCCAGTCCTTGACCAAAACTTGGATTCTCTCAAATTTGGATGCTCGTTTTTCCTTGCTCAGCATACCTGCTGCTTCAGCCTCTTTCCTTTTCTCCTCTATCTGTTCTCAGTCTCTTTCCTTGTGCCACAAATAAACCACCCCTAGACTCCCTTCCCTATATGCCAAAATCAAACTACTCAGACTCCCTTCCCATCCTCTTTTTACAAGTCCTGTCTCCTGTTCTGCAGCTCAGCAATCAGATTTACCTCTTTTTCACAAACAAAGCCCTTTTGGGCATTTACTTTGCAGACCTCAAGAGCCCTAAATGCTGCTACCTCTGGATTTTAATTACCAACAGGCAAAGCAAACAACACAATGCAGCAGCTATAAGGAAGCATAACTTTAGAGGAAGCCATTGCAACTGGAGGCACAGACACTCTGAAAGGCAAAATAATGCTGAAGCAAGCTAAGGAGAAGTGACCTCTGGCTTTAGCGAAGTAGCTGTTTCACGGCCACCTTTTCCTACTTTTAGTCTGTCATCCCAGTTAATGTTCAAATTAGACAAATAGAGATTACCATGAGAATTAAGCCAAATAACACAATGTTCAACAACTGGGGAAATGTTACAGCAGGGGACACTTTAGACAGGAATTTCCAAGAGCTGCAGAAATGGGGGGTGGGGGTGGGGGTGGTGGTAGGTGGCAAGGAAGAGGCACAAAAGGGAACATTGTGAAGGGGAGGTACTGAGCAGGTCGGTGAAAGGCTCCAGGGAGCAATATGCTCCTGTAGGAAGCCCCATATTACTCCAGTGGTTTAGTTCTCAAAAGCAACCAGAACTATGGATCTTATTTGAAAAGTTAAAACTTCATGAATTACCTTTTCCTGGCCTCTGTAGTGCATTAAGCTCTTTTACAATTGTTTGAAAATTGTCAGAGCTCTTTAGGATCCCTCAAAACACTCTAACAACCTTGGGCACAAGAGTACACTTAACTCCATACAAAACAGCCCAAGTAATTCAACCAAAACTCACAAATACTGAGACTAAAAGAATACTAATTGGAAATGGGATATGTTATCTACTAGGTAATTCAAGTTAAAGTTTCCCCTTCAGCATGAATACTTTATGAGAAATGCAGAAACACGATAAAGCTGGTAATGATGACTAATAAACCCAGGGGCCCGACGTGTTGCAAAGGAAAGAGCAAAAAAAATTTTTTTTTTTCCTTTTTGTTGAAGTAAACGCTCCTTCGTAATCCACATCTCCCTGTAACATATTTGAGCAAGTTTGCAATCCTCACTTCAAAGACGATGTAATTTTCCCAAGCCTCTCCCTCCAGAGGTGTGTAGTTTGTGTTATAGTTTACTTAAAAGCAGAGACTTGGAATCAAACCCTGGCAAACACAGTTACACGCTTTTGGAAATTTAATGCTGGAGGTTTTTTTCTTGGTTTGGGCTTTTTTATTTTTGTCAACCATTTCAATCGTTTAAAAAGCATGTCACAACTTATAGTGCCACCTAGTTTCTAACCAAAAGGTTACTACAAGGTAGCAGAGCTCAATCTGCTTTCACAGCGTCCTTTAACTTTTAAAGAAACCAGAAGAGGAGGAAAGGTTCATCACACTCACCCTTTTGTTGTTCTCTTCTTCTTGTGCCTTCCTAAACTCGTGTTCTAGGGAGCAATCAATGTCATTGAAGAGGCCAACTTCCTCACAGTTCTTCAGAAAGCGTGTTGGCGTAGGAGTTTGATCTGAGAATATGACAAGAAAGGGTCATTGGTATTTGACATCAAAAAGGAGAGGGAGAAAATTAAACAGTCTTCCAGGAAAAGAGAGGTCCTAGCTAACATCTCCATGCCTTCCCACCCCTACCAGACCACAGCTAAAACCAAACCACACAGCACTGAATGTTGACACCATGTGCTGCAGGCAGGCAGCGCTTGCCTATGGTTGCCCAAAACAGGCAGCAGTCATCATTCAGCAAGAAAGACAACAGGCTGGGTTTTCACAGTGCATGCAACAGAAGTACATATCCTTAATGTCTGCAAACAGTCATTACAACTGTCTGTAAGCCTCCAATAATAGCTGCATGCAAACCAATGCCCAACGTGCATGTTAACGCACATTTACGATGCGGCACACAGGTAGCTGCTACATACACACACACACACACACTGGTTAATGCCTTCAAGTGCTTGAAATGCTTCAAACACTTGAAAACCACCTCAGAGCTACACACACTTTGTAACACGCATCAAGTTAGCCGAGGAAAAAGGATTTATAACAATTTTTGGAGAAGGACCAAAATGACAGTAGGAAAAGATATGAAATGTTAAACCTGCACCTCAAGGAAGCATTCTTATGTGTTTTAAACAAATTAAAAATGTGTTTTAAAAGTGTTGATAACACTTGTGAACCATGGGATATGAAGTCAAAAGATTTTTTTAATGGATGCCTTCATCTTTAGGTATTTTTTGTCCTCTCAACAATAATTCAGGGAAGGACAGGATTCTCTCTAATCATAGAATCATAGAATTGGCTGGGTTGGAAGTGACCTCAGAGATCATCAAGTCCAACCCTTGATCCACTACCAGTTACTAGGCTATGGCACTGCGTGCCACATCCAGTCTCTTTTTAAATATCTCCAGGGATGGAGAATCCACCACCTCCCAGGGCAGCCCATTCCAATGTCTGATCACCCTCTCCATAAAGAATTTCTTTCTAATATCCAACCTAAACCTCCCCCGGCACAACTTAAGACCATGCCCTCTTGTCTGGGAAAAGAGACCAACACCCCCCTGGCTACAACCTCCTTTCAGGGAGTTGTAGAGAGTGATGAGGTCTCCCCTGAGCCTCCTCTTCTCCAGGCTGAACAGCCCCAGCTCCCTCAGCCTCTCCTCATAGGATCTGTGCTCGAGTCCCTTCACCAGCCTGGTTGCCCTCCTTTGGACCTGCTCCAGCACCTCAATCTCCTTCCTGAACTGAGGGGCCCAGAACTGGACACAGTACTCGAGGTGTGGCCTCACCAGCGCTGAGTACAGGGGCAGAATACTTCCCTGGACCTGCTGGCCACGCTGTTCCTGATACAGGCCAGGATGCCATTGGCCTTCTTGGCCACCTGGGCACACTGCTGGCTCATGTTCAGCTTCTTGTTGATCCAAACCCCCAGGTCCCTCTCTGTCTGGCTGCTCTCCAGCCACTCTGTGCCCAGCCTGGAGCTCCCCATGGGGTTGTTGTGGCCAAAGTGCAGGACCCGGCACTTGGCCTTGTGGAACCTCATCCCGTTGGAATCAGCCCAACTCTCCAACCTATCCAGGTCCCTCTGCAGAGCCCTCCTGCCTTCCAGCAGATTGACACTCCCCCCCAGCTTAGTGTCATCTGCAAATTTGCTGATGATGGACTCAATCCCCTCACCTAAATCATCAATAAAGATATTAAACAGAACTGGGCCCAACACTGATCCCTGGGGGACACCACTAGTGACCAGCCGCCAACTGGATCAGCCCCGTTCAGCACCACTCTCTGGGCCCGGCCCTCCAGCCACAGGAAGGAGGGACTGAAGATACAAGGTCTTTAACCTTCTTTTCAAAAACCTGCAAAATGAGCTCGGTTACCCTGTGGACAGTTCTTTCAGTGATGACCTTGCCTAGTCTTTCTTTAGGAAGTGAAAAATCAAGCCCAAACTTGGGAACCAAGGACACCCCAAAAGTCTTTTCTGAGGCAGCTCCATTCATTCTGAGGCAAGGCCTTAACTACCCCATCTCTGTTTCCCCATCCCCCCAAGCACCAATACAGAACTGCATTAGCAAAATCAGGAGAGAATCCATATGGTGCTATCAGCTTTACATACATTAAAATAAGTAAATTTTTTTTAAAATAGTGAAAAAAAAAATCTTCTCTTGCAAGTTAGTTTCTTCTTCCCAAGTCCCCATTCTAGCTCCACGTAGTATTAAGTACTAGTCAGTACCTAATTTTATGGCCACTCATAAAAAAAATCCACCACCTTCTACAGAGTCATTGACAACTATTTTACTTGAAATTCATACTTTAAAAAATTACTTTAAAAACCCTCTTCCTTACTAATCCCTGTTGCCCATACTGGGCTAATTCTGACCTCAGAAAAAAAGCTTCCTGCTTCAGTGACTTCTGGAAGAAAAAATGGTTTCTTGTACCTTGCTAAACTCTCTCAAATTCTACTATTTCCTCTTTACAGGGAACAGTTACCAGATAAAATTAACTTTACATGATCTGTAAAGGAATACACAGTCATCCCTAAACAAAAGGCTGCATGAAAGGAATGCAACCAAGAGCAAAACAGCCTCTGTGTGGAAACTGAGAGGATTGGACTCTTCCATTATAAAAGCAACTGAGGCCAATTTCCACCTCTATCAGGTGTGGTCCTACAAGCTTTACCTTCTCCAGTTATTTGAAGGGAAATACACTCACTTGTATTTTTACGGATACAATAAATGGAACATATTGCTGTGACATAAAAAGCAAGTCCTTAGCTTAAAATGCTGCTTTATTTCTTTTGGCTTGAGAATCCTACTTATGAGCTTAAAGGAAACAAAACTCAAGTGTTTGGGAACGTACACATATTTATCTATTAGTTTTCACAGCTAACTACTGTATTACCAAAGTCAGAAACAAAAGACTTTCCAAGAATCTTGCAAGAACTCAGCACAAGGAGCTGAGTCAATGAGGTGCTGACATTGATGGGAGCTGAGGATACTCACCACTTTACAGGTCCATATCCTAAATAAATAGTGCCAAACTAATCTCCAGGGTAACCTCACTCAAATCAGTAGATTTACACCCGAGTTGTCTTTGGCCCCTGGACTGGAACTTATACTGAAAATTAAGTGCACTAAAAAGCTGGAGAAATACATTCTGCTTCCAAAAAGGATTTAATATTTCTGTAGCGAACAACATGATTGCTTTGTAAAAAAATAAAGATAATCACTGCCAAGCCTTTTTTTCAGAAGTGGTTTATCCATATCAAATAAATAAGGTATCAGCTTCGTGACCAGGATGAGAAACTAGGATTTCACAAAGAAGTTGATGGCAGCACTTAAACTAAAATCAAAAATCCTGCTGTTTTTTTTAAGAGTTGTTTGAGCCCAGAATTTGGACAGTAATGCAGAATACACTAACACAGATAAGGTGTTATTTTTCATCAAGGTACACAGCTGATCCAGAAATCAGGTATTGCTACAACAGGCTACATGAGGTCAGAGACAACTTAATGTGTAACAAGGTGGTGATCAGGCACCTGTTCCTAATCTGTTCAGCATCCATACCATGAATACGAGACACACACACATACCAAAAAAAAAAAAAATTCTTTCAGTGACCTAAATCTGTTTTAACAGTGAAAACACACAACCCAGAGCAAGAATGGGATTTCAGATGGATAAAGGCCTCATCAGCATTTCTCTGCACATGCTGAAAGTGTATCTTAAGCTCAAGCAGTCTGAGATAATCACGTGTTCTGTTGCCTATAGTTGATCTTTCCACTTAACTACTTCATTATTTAAGCATCGAAGCTAATAGATTAATGACACCATTTATACCACCTACATACTGACACGGTGACCTGAAATTACTACCTCAGTCTCTCCACAAGATTTCTACAGCCCTGAAACCAGAGTGGCAAGAATTCAGGGCAAGATCTGAAGACAGCCCCCTCTCCTTCCAGGTGGGAGGGGGGAAGCAGGGGACACCATCCCCCTCCAGACTGAACTCCATCCACAGGCCTTCTGGAAGCCAGTTCATCCAGATGTAAGCCAAGAGCTGCCATCCAACCTTGTAATACATCATCCCTTAACATTCAGAAGTCCACAAGAACACTGTGTTTGTATGAGCAAAGAACTGATAAAGATACAAGTTTTGAAACACTGAAACTTTACATAGTACAATAGATATGTTGCACTTACACTGCACTCAGTGGTTTCAGGATTTGAAGACAAGCAAGTACAATGGGCATTATTTGCTCCCGAGGCAACCAACTATGTTGCCCCAGCAAAACACAAGTCCTCCCTCAGGGAGTGAGCAACCTTATAGAAAAAATTACTCTTAATACCACAGTAATCCTTTTACCTACACTAGCCAAGCCCTTGGTTTTTAAATGGGAATGATACCACAAAGGAGACCCTAGCATAAGTTACACATTCAAGTCTCCCAGAATTAATAAAATATTCCTAATTCTCAACACTTAAAAATGCATTAATAGTTCCAACAGCTTGTGCCTGACTTTACTGTTCCCCGTTGGCACAAACAAACCTTTTGTTGCTATCACCAGTGCACACAACTATTGCAGGCTCACTGAGAACAGGGCTCTGATTTGTTATACTTCAGCAACTGGATGTGCCAGACCCATCTGGACCGAAACTCAGACAGAGCTATTACCACTCTAAGCATTCCTGCTGAGGACACGTGTTACTGCAGGAAGCTGTCAGCATGCATGCTGTTAGCCACACAGCCCAGGACTTTATTGGCTCAAGCTGCATTTTGAAGTGGGCAGCTTGGGATATGGGTTTATCTGGGTTAACCCTAAGTATTTGGCTATTATACTGACCAGCCATCCCCACCCAGTCCCACTGTCTGGCATGTAAAGTCTTTCCATCCCAAACTGCTACCAGAATTAGTTTTCTATGCCTTGAGGCATCTACCTCCAGGCAACTGCCAGTCACAGGAGAACCTGTGTCATCTGACGATTACTTAGGCAGCTATTTCTAAGTCATTTCAGGCTGAGTATTACTCTGATGACATAGTCATGGCCAGAAAGTTTGGCCAGAAACATTTACTTTAAATAAGCCCCAAAACTTTAAGTGGAAAACCTAAGAACCCCAGAGCAGGAGTCTCCCCTCTGCAGATCCCAAGCCAACCTGCTTCTTACAGAAGAGGATTTCAGAAGCACTCAGCAATGAGATTCTGACCAGAACCCGATAATACTCAGCATATCTTTACTGCTGACCCATCTGAAAACCTGTCCCTAGTGTCTCAGGTGATACCTGATTCTCCAGACTAATTGAAAAATGTATGCTATAAGGCAGTGGGGGACTTGAAGTCTTCAGTAAAGAGATCCCAGTAGATATTCATTATGTTTGGCTATGCAAATGTTGTTGTTTCTGGTTTGTTTTTTTTTGTTTTGTTTTGTTTTTATAATTACTGAAATAATAGTCATAGAAAGGACACTCAGTCTCAATACATTGCTTTCAAAACAGCAGCCCAAGAAATGCCACATTAGCTTGCTATATTAAAAGTTTATTTATAAGCAGAACACATTTTTAAAAACTACCTTGGCACCTAGAATTTTATCCCTCAAAACACAACTGAAAACTTCAAAGCACAACACCATTCGAGAAAAAATTGGAGAACCAAACGACGGTTATATGAAACAAGCTTTCATTTTGAAAAAAAAATAATAATTCAGATTCAGGAAGAGATATCTAGCAGCACAGCTCCAAAGTGTGTAACTTGATTCTTCATCTTTCTTTAAATAAAATAATTGTTTAGTCTGATGCACAGTAATAACAGGGGTTTGGCTTGTTCAGCTGTGGTCTCTGTTTAAGTTACATACTTACCCCTGTTGTACTTTCACACAAGGATAACAAAGTCAGAGTAATAGGGATAGGACTGAAATTTGAAGGGCTGCCCATCAAGCAGCCACAAGGAAAGAGGAATGTCATGAGAAATGCAATGTTTCTTCACTGATTTGTCAGGTTACTTCCCAAATGCACCAAGAAGCTCAAAGTCATGAAAGCTCAAGCAGGTGTTGGAAGAGAAGAGGAGATGGCACCCAGTTGTACCTGGTGGAACTCCTCTCACCTAGGGCTCACAGATAAGGGCTCCCAGGAATTTCACAGCTTAAAGAATCACTGTTTAAAATGCTGGTTGGACATTCTGTAGGGGTATAACACATCTAAAATTTCTTATGGTCACTCAGAACCTGCCTGGTTTAATTTTAGACGACTTTTCATTTCATTATTTCATAAAGCAAGGGACACAGAAATGACTAAGAAATCCTTCCACATTCTCTTTCCCTATATCAAATAATTTTGCACTCCACAAAAGTCATGCCTAGATAAACCTCCCTTTGTAAACCACACGGAGAAAAATATAAGCCAAGCAATGATGCCATTAGTTACATCACTGACACCGGGGAAAAGTAATAAATTTGCACAAACTTTAATATAAACCCTTTTTCATCCAGAGGAGATTGTTTCTACCTCCACAGCAGGCTTTATCCCCAAAATTCTAGAGGACGGGATTTCAGTAAATAGAAACAGAAAAAAAACAAGGTTTCTATGTGGATAATCCTGGCATCTCCTGTATCTGCTAGCAGCACTTTCAGGACTTCCCCCTTCCTCCAACAGTGGTAAGGAGTCTCTCCTTTCCTTCTCTTACCAAATTTGATACCACGGGAATCTCAGTGCTCCCAAATTTCAGTTCCATGTCAGTATTAGTACTTACCTGGGAAGAATCTATCCCATGGACACTAATATTTTGGTGTTAAAAAAAAAAAAAAAGCTTTTGACAAACTGCAAAATACAGTTTTAAAGCAATGCAATGTTTAGTTCGCACAACAGCAGGGCTGACACCTTGTTTAGTCAACCTAACTACAAAATTTTCCTGCAATGATGACTAGCATGCAAAACTTACACAAGATATTCTGTCTTATCTCAAACAGCTCTTTTTTGGCTAAGAAAGATGAAAATGGAAACCGTCAATGACTCACAATCTATACATACAACAAGGCTTTGTAACAGACAAAAATAAAACACGTACACAGAAAGAACCAAAAAACACTACAGTCTTTTAAAAGTAATGTCAAAAGATCCAACAAAAGGATCAGTTGCATTTTCACACAGTGCCTTGAGCCAGCTTTGCTTCCATTTATATAGTTAGAAAATAAAGCTATTAAGTGTATCTATCTATCTGGAGTTTAAGAACTCATTTGGGAGTCACTAGATTTAACAAGACTTTTTCAGCCAGCATCAAAAAAATTAAGCAAATTTATCAAGTGCTTTCTAGTTGATAACCAGGAAGCTCATGGCTAGACATACGTGGCTAGATAAACCAGCATGGCACAAATAATGTCAATCAGGTCACAGAACCTTGTTAATTAAACACTACTCCCCCTCCACACAACAACATGTAACATAACTTTACCTCTCACTTAAAAATTGGTTATGTCAGAACTCAGCTCAGATTTCACACAAGAAAAGCTGTTACTCCCCAAGTCATATTTTGCCTAATTACTAAGATGGTGTACTGGTACAAGAGCAACAGCCCCTGTTTTAGTGCCTTCCTCCAGTAATAGTTTATATAAGATATGCTTAGTGTGTGTTAAATATTATTGATATTATACTGACCCCAGGCTAGGCATTAAATGTCTCTGGAAACAAAGCAGATAAATCTGATGACTATCTGAAAGCATACAGGCCATTATTTTGCATTATTAATTACTAACAAAATTAATAGATTCAAATACAATGCAACACACTGGAAAAAAGAAGAAAATCTGAAAAAAAAAAAAAAAAAAAAAAGGAAAAAAAGCCACCACACACTGTCACTGCACCTGGCTTATTATAGGGCAATTGCTGCTGCAATTCTTTGAACCTACTGATGACAGAAACAAATTTGAAAAAAAAAGTCAAATAAGCAAAAATGCAAAAAAACAAGAAGGAAGACATGAAGACAAATGTTTAAGAGAAAAGTCTGTCTCTTTTCCCATATATCATTAATTTTTCATTATGAAATCTAAGAATAAAACATCTTAAACTTTAAGGTATTTAGATTTCCCCAGGGTTTAGGTGGGTAATGAAACAACTATTTTTCAATGTCTCCCTGCAGAAAGCAGATGATCTACGATGCTTCCAAACGAAGGATTGCAAAATGCAGAACAAATCCACCAAACAAACACAAAAAGAAAAATCATACACAGCAGACCCAGGCTGCCAGACCACTATGGTCAGGCACATTTGCCGCAGTCTTTGATAACACATGCAGCTTTTCACTCATGTTCATTACTACAAAGGATCATCATCCACAAAATGCAAAAGAATACATCCCTCAGAAGCAAACTTGGAGCCCTTCTGACCACAGAACTCTGCGTTTCTATGTTCTCAGCTGGATAACTGGAGGTCTAGGGGCCCCACTACTGGTGGTAGCGGTGGAAGTCAGTCAGAGGATTTTGCCTGGGAAAGGAACCAACCAGGATGGCTGTCTCATAGAAGTTACCATACATGAATGGAGCTACTCAACTCAAGGCTTTCCTGAGCCCAGAATATGCTCCTTAGAAACTTCCTCCAAGCAGACGACTTGCCAAACAAAGTTCTAACCAAAGTTCTAAAAAAGTTCGAATAAAAGTTGTAAAAAAGACAGTGCTTTCACAGGGTCAATGTGCCCACAGTACAGGTATCTTCAAGTAGTTTCACTGCAAGAGGACACAGCCAAGTGCAAGAGCAGCATTTCCTCATTTGTGCTTGATAACACAGGATTCTGCAGGCACAGCTGGCACACAGGCATCTTAAAACGTTTCATCTTCAACATGCTGTGTACTGCTCCTTTCTAAACTTAGTCCACTATGGTATTTTTAAGTGTAAGAGGAAAATAAATTCTATCTGGGACAAGGTTTGTCTGATTTCTTACTGGTGCCTGAAGTCCAACAAACCAAAAAGTGCTAAAATAAATGTATGCAAGCAATTACTACCCCATTTTGATTTTCACAGAAGTGGAAACTCTATCCATAAAAGGGGTAGTCTGCTAAAGACCCCTTAATCATTATACCTACTGCACATAAAACAGAAAAATTTACCGAAATATCTCGAAAAAGATAAATACCAACCACTGGTTAACATCCATACACGCATTTGCCTCATAGGTTTTTGTCCTAAAACTACTTTGAAACCTTAAAAATTCCTGTGATTTTATTTCATTATAACCAATTGCCACAGCCTGAGGAATATACAATAGGAAAAGGGAACAGGAGAGGAGAGAAGCGGTAAGATTAAGGTTAGCTTGACCTTACCCAGCACTCACTGAATGCCAATAAGCCACAGATGTGTGGTTACTCAGACAAGAGTATTAACAAAGTACCTAAGAAACTAAAGGCTTTATATAATTACACATAATACCAAAGAACCTCTGTGTATGGCAGGGGAAGGGCAGAAAGAAATGGTTACCCTCAGGGGGAAAGAGTACTGGATGTTACCCACTGGTTTGCCTTACAGTTACAGGTATTTACTGCGTGCAGGTTCCACACGATGTTGGCCCACTACAGCTGCTGAAGTGAGGCTGTCAGACTTAAATAGTGAGTCTTATAGGACCAGTACAAATGCACTTCATTAACACACTCGCTGCTGGGCTCCCAGCTGACATGCGCTTAAGTGCCTACATTTCACTGGCATGTTGACACGGGAGGCAGTGATAGAGATGCCAGCATGGCTGAGGTTCAATAATTTCTCTCCCTCTCGTGCCAAACCTGTGGGAAGGCATAAGAATGGCAACTGTCTTTCCATTTAAAGATATGCGTTCTAGCTTATTGCATCTCTACTTTTTCTTTAATTGGAGCTGGGGGTTTTTAAAACCAAGCTTGGAGGTGGTTTGCCAGTAGCTTTCCAGTAGGAGCCATGCTTTCAATATCATCTGAATAGTTATCTCAATTCTTAAATTCATGTCTTCTTACCTGATAACATATTATCTGTTTTTATTGAAGGAAACTTCAAAGTCATTTCATGTTTGTGCCTGTGAATCATCAGATGATCCTCTGTTGGAAAAAAAAAAAAAAAAAAAAAAAAAAAGAATTTAATCCTCTAATAAACTTTTGGCATTAGACAGAATTTCAAAAACGAGAGAAAGAAATGTATCCAGCTAGAAATGTGTCCAAATGGCACAGGAAACAGAATACTTGAAAATACAAGCTAGTATGAGTAACAAAATAGTTGCACTCTACTAAAAAACTTATTTGCTGCAGTGCTCTCTGGGGCTGCAAACCACAAGGTGTCATGAATTTGCCTGAAAAAGTTGCAGACCAAGTTTTGATTCTAAGGGTCTCTGACACCCACCCCAGCTACCACAGCCTCACAAGTCACCACGTGCCTGAGGATCTACAATAACTGCTGTTGTATATGCTCTTAGCCCACGGCAAACACTAAGTAACACAGCATATCTTAAAATCACTCCACTGGATTTTTCTGCTTTTGTGTCTTTCCTTCATCTATATCTGCTGAGCAGCAATAAAAATAACCAAATAAGCCAGTCTTTCCTACCCAAAAGTATCCGGATAAAATGCACCTTTACTTTTGGAAACCTCTGCTGCTTTGACTCGATTCAAAGTGGCAGTGCAATGGTGCTTGGTATGTAATGACTATTTATGACCCTTTATGATATTAAATTCAATACTTTTCCTTTGTCAAGCAGTGAAGGTGGAGAAATGTGCTTTGTAAGAAACTAATGAGTTCTTTATCAGTCTGATAACAGACTACTACAACAAACAGCTTCTTTTGAAGAAGACAAAGAAGAGGCAAGCTTGAATAAATGTTCAAGAACTTGCACACTTGGGCTCTAAGGGCAGACTGGTTGTGTTAAGTTTACTTCACCAGAAGGATGTGTACACAGACCTTTGCTACAAACTACTGTAATAGTTTTAACAGGGTTATTTCGGGACTAGCAAAGGCCAAGAGTTGTATCACCAGGGCTTGAGGAAAAAAGAAAAAAAGAAAAAATTAAAAGCAGCTTTTTAAAACAACAGGTACATAGGAGACTGTTAAAAACTGGCAACAACAGAGTTACAGTGACTTAGGGCTTTCAACACAGTATAATCTTGGCTAAGGGACTTTGCTAGTGGCTATAGCATAAATAGTTGCAGTATGTTGCACCTTCTGAAAATCTGTCTAAGCCCATAGACAAAGCGCCACAAATAATGAGAATGAATTCTCTGGAAAAAAAAAAAAATCCCAAAGACCTTTTCCTCACAGGGAAATCCTGCTTCATTGCTTACTCATCTGGAAGAAATGCAGCACCAGAAATTTATGTTAAGAGCAAAGGGAATATGTGAAAGCCCTTGCTCAATGAGATTGTGAGGGGGAAAAACACATCTTGTTCTTATGAAACTGAGATTTTCCTTCATGGAAGTCCCGCTCTGTTTTCACAGTGAAATCTGCCAGCTTAAAGAGGGCATGGGGCAACTGAGGAGAAGCTGCTCCTCCAGCCCAGACTTCCCTGTCTTTTTTGTAAGCCTACTTTCTTCCTTGTGCAGAAGGTCAACTCCCTCAGCCCTCAATACATATCCTCACTGGTTGAAAGAGAAGCCAGTCCCCAGACAGCTTAGCTGGGGAGCAGTGCTACACTGTGCCCCTCTGTCAAGTCCTCACTTACAAGAAACACAGGCCAGGTTTTGAAGTGGGAAATTAATGTCTTTTAAAATGAAGTTCACACCTACATTGCTTGTCTTTCCAAACTTTAACAGTATACAACCAAGCTCGCTCCCTCAACACCTAAATGAGCTGTTTGGATCAGCTTCTCTGCTGAGGAAATTAATAAATAGCTAAGTTTTTTCACTCAAGTCCACTGATTTGAGTGGAAGTGAGCTTTAAGAGTTGAAAAAAAAGGACATAAAAATTGCTTATAAAGCTCAGATACTTCTACTCTGCCTCTAAGATAGAATGGTGAAAGTTTGACACTATGTGGAGATCTGAAATGGCAAATCCTTGATCAGAGGGACAATCCCAAAGATGCACTCTGGCACCCGTAAAAAGGCTCCCAGTTAATGAAACAGCAAAGCTGCTTGGCCTGTTGCTAACCCAACCTCAGGTTTCTCCCTTTACTCATTTCATCTCTTCACAAAATCAACATCTACACTCCCAGTTAATAGTCACCCATCATTCCACCAGAAGAACTTAAAGAGTTGTAAAAATATCAGCCAGCTGAAAACTCCTAAAGTACACTTAGTGCAGGAAATATCACCATTAAGAGAGGAGGGCTCTGGGAAATGGGCAAGCTAAATCACTTAAAACAGAGGCATACAGGAAGCTGGTGGTAAAAACCCAAAGGATGCTCTTGCCTGAATCTTTTACTCAGAAAATCTTGTCACTAAACCAAATTAGGGTCAGAAGTGCAACATGGAACTTTCATCATTGCTTCAGGAGCAAAGCTTTCCTCACCTCTGCAAAATCATCAAAAAACCCAACAGAAATACCAATTCACAATCTCAGCAGGTATAATCCTGGTCACTCCAGTTTCTTTAAGATCACTGAACATCTAATGTTACAGGTCAGATTATTTCCTCAGAGATACATGGCAGATCACCAACCAACAGGAACCCCAAGCATACATCCTGAGGCAGAATTTATCTACAGGCTGCATCTTCTATAGAGAATATTTACTAGGAAGATATAACAAAGATATTTTTTTTTTTAAAGCTAATAGGATATCATTGTACAAAAACAAACAAAAAAAAAATTCAGGAGGGTTACCACATCCAATAAGAAACATAGTATATTCCATGGTACAGAGGACAGAAAAATGTGTCCTCCCTTGCTAGCCACTAAAGACATCTGCAATATTGGGCTTCAGACATTCGGCTTGGGGATGAGGGATGGCACAGAAGCACTTTAACTAACTCTCTTTTGAATGGCTGTTGTATTTGCTTTAAATATTTTTAATAATATTTTGTGGGGTAAGGAGAGAATTGAGGGGGAAAAGGACTTCAAAACAAAACAAAAAGACAGATATTATTATTAGACGTGTTAAGGTATCAGGAGGCATTATACAAGCCAGAGCTAGTGCTGAGGACTCAATTAATACCACTGCTAACTTCACTCACCTGTGAGCAGCCTGGGGCACTGCAGACAAAAGGCCTCTCCTGCTCCAAGTTCATCTTTGATTCCTCATAAATCTACATGTTAAAAGGGGGAGGGGGAAAGAAAGGGAACCTATGAATATATACATTCTAAACTTCACACATACATGCAACATACAATCACCACGGTTTGTGCTTTTATTTCAAACTCCCACAAGAGACCAACACAAAGTTTTCATCCTCAAAGTACTAAATTTGCTAATATTCAGCAGGCTCCCTACAGTCTAAGTTCTTATTACTCCTTCCTGAGCACATATTTACTTTGAAGAAAGGAAAAAAAAAAAAAAAGGCCATTAAGCTTTCACAGCAGAAATCTGTCCCAGAAAAAAGCATATGTTCAGTGTTGTTATTAGATAAGACCGTGTCTGCTCAGAAATATCTCGAATTAAGACTTTTTACCTTTCCTTCTTCAGTTCCTGCTGAACAACATTAAAACCAGACGTCTAGGTTACTTCTGAGAAAGAACCTACTTTTTGAAGTTCTTGGTCCATAGTGTTCAACATTAGTAACTTAAACACATTTCATGCACGCTCTCTGTAAACACAAGATAAATGTGCATCCTCATCTTTTAAAAGGTCAGCTAGATCCTCAGGAGCTCGAGAAGTGAAGTTTTGTCTAAAACTGCAGCTTCCTCATAGCAGTTCCAGTACTGTAACCTTGAACTAAAGCCTGGGGGG